>OX336382.1:4116978-5316978 GCA_946902895.1 Fragum fragum | reverse complement strand
TAATCCTTGGGTGAACCCTTATCAGATTTCTTCAAAAAAAATATCTGGTAAAAAAACCTGGCTTTAATGGGGGAGGGCTATTTCCATATATGGTGAAAGCTTTCAAAATTTTCTCAGAAACCAGTGGAGGATACATTTCAACCGAATTCTATAGGATTGGTCCTAAGGTGACCCTTATCAGATTTCTTCAAATTATTTTGTTAAAAAACATGGCTTGAATATGCGGGGCTTATTTCAATATATGGTAAATGCTGAAAACTTTAAAAACAATTTTTTTCAGAAACCAGTAGATTGATTTTAACCAAATTTTACAGGAAATATCCATTTTAGACCCTTTATTAGATGTATTCAGTTAATTTGATTGGAAAAAAATCATTGCATTTTGAAGGGGGTTCTTATATCCATATATGGAATATATTCTGAAAACTTTGAAAATCTTCTCAGAATCACATCGAGGAATAATCCTCGGGGGACTCTTTGCAGATTTCTTCGCATGATTTTGATAGGCTGAAAAAAACATGGCACTCAATGTCCATATAAGAAATACAGTGAAAATTTGGTAAATGCCTTTTCATCTTACTTAATACATTAATATCACATAACTCAACTTGACTTTGTAAAACAGTGAAAAGTTTGAAATGATTGACTTGAACTATTTCAAAGATCTCAGTAACTAGATTTATTTGCCAGAGATGGCTATAAGATGATTCAGTTTATATTGAATGCTGAAAAACACCATTTGCTTGATCAGTATATTCAGGCCTGTGAAGCGATACATGCGCTCAAACGCCTCTAGTTGTTGTATGTTGCTGACCATGAATTTTGAAAAAAAACACACCGTTTAACCCATTCCCACACAATGACGCTTTTAAACGACCCTCCATACAAAAAGCTTGGGAAACATTGTTGAAACTGAAGAAATTGCTTGTCACAAGCAATTCCTCTATTATCCACAATCTTTTCTAATCAGAAAGATGAAAGAATCTTGAATTCCATAAACTTTAAATTGTCTAAATTTTTGTAATGAGGGAATGGGTTAATATTGGAGTTGAACTTTCTGTCGGACCTCAGTGAGCATAGCCAGCGTACGGTCAACTTCAGCTGAATCTTGAAAACAGGCAGGCAGAATATCTATGTCATTGGCCCACACTTTCGGTGCGAGTACTGGTGCATTTTCCAGGAAGCAGAATCGAGAGGGATTAATCTAAGTTGGAAGAACTTGTTTCCCAATCGATGTAAAATAAATAGGTTTGAACCACCAACGTTTCTCTGGTCATACGGATGACTAACGAAAAATGAGAAAGCGCCATATAGGAAAACGGGGATTAATTAGGCCACAATTTTGCCAAATTCTTGATGAGAATTTAACAATATTTGACAGGATATAAAGAGAGATTGTTTTGTTGCAAAACCGAGAAAAACAGTTCTTAGTTAGAATTTCTTTGTTTATCCCTTCCTGTTCAATCCCTGGTTTTAACGTCCATGTGATTTAGTTATTGAGAAAACATTGTATAAAAAGAAGAAAATGCTTGTTACAAACAATTTCTTCTTTTTCTACAAAATTTTCTACCCTACTAAATGGCTAATTTCAATTTGAATCTACTTAAAATTTTCGTCAGCATAACCTTCGAATTTGGACAGGTCTAAAATTTTGTAAAACAGGAAAAGGTAAAACTATATGGGGCAGAATTATAGCTAAATCTGAATAATGGTAATTAAATATGGCCGACAAGGTGGACGTACTTTTTGAGGCTCTCACAAAATATTAGAATATTACAATATTAGAGAATAGTAATGTGACTTGGATACTGTGAAAGTGTATAGGAACATAATATATGGATTTTGGATTTACAAAATGTAAGTTTTGATACAGAAAATCGTTGTTTTGATGATTTTTCCATTTCTCGTTGTGGAAAAAAAAAACTGAGAGAAGTTCACTGAAACTTGTAGATAGATATAAAGGTACGAAACCTTGAATGTAAACAGGATTAATAGGATTATATACTGTGTATGTGATACCCATTGTCCATAATACTCCATAATGGATGATACCCAAAACCAAACAATTAGCTGTAACGGTTTATTTGGGGAACGTGAACGTGAACCAAATTCAATGAACGAAAACACAAAACTAAAAACCCCTGATAATACGGGGCCACAAAGGGAGATTATTCTTGGAAGTAATGTAGAAATACAAGACAGAGTTGTATCCCCTATGGAATTGAACACAAATAGAACAGTTCGGGAAAACGATGGGCTCTGTGAATACGATTTCACGGATATTCTTGGACCCGACACTCAAACAATAAACGATGAACTGTCAGAATTAAGTGAATTGCAGCATATGTTTAATTCTATGACTGCCAGTGAGTTCATAGATAAACTGATCATAGACAGTTGTAATTCCGAGACGAAACTAGATGAAATACGGCTCCGAATGTTCGAAAATGTAAGACAGTACGACGACTACCCATTCAATAGAAGCAGAGAACTAAAGCAACGGAAAAATACCCGTTCAGGTGAAAACCCCGTCACCAAACTCGCTAGGGACATTCACGTGTTACTCTCCGTTATCGAAGGTGAAGAGTTCGAGGTACTGAACGATCTCCTTAGTAACCCAAAGAAGACGAAGCCTACCCGTTCCCTGTCCAGTACCCCGATGAGCCAGAGTCAACCCACATCACTTTGTGGCTGTCAACATGAGATCCGAGCGCTAAAAGAGACACTTTCTTCGTTACAAGCCGAATTACTCCTGTTAAAACAAAGACAAATAGCTGCAGAAATCAAGAGTGATAAAGGTTTAAGTGAAGCTAATTCGTATATAAACGATATTAGATCAAATGTTGAGAAAGAGTTCAGATCCATGTCAAATAGTATGGGTGAAAGTATGACAACATTACAAGGCTCGATATCAGATACAAACTTTAGATGTAAATATAGAGCCCAATCCAATGAGGAGAAACTGAGTAATTTACAAAATCATATTAAGACTCAGAATCCTATTATGCAGGATACCGATAGCCATCTATTTCTCCATAAACAAGTGGAAAATAATCATGAACATCAGACATTGAACCATGATAACTATGAAATGCAAAATTCAGAGACTGGGGGTTCTACTATCCGTTTGAATAACAATACAGAACCCCAAATCACTGAAAATATAAATAATCCCGATGGTATTATTCCAAATAGTAGTATTATTCCGAATAGTAGCAATTCAGATGACACAAAAAATATATTTCCCGCCATTATCACTACAGGCCGAAATGCCAACCCACAGCCCGACCAAATACTCCCCGAAATACAAAACCAATCCATTGTTGATATACCCCCTGACCCTACCCCTAATGTTCAACAAGCAAACAAAGCTATACCTAGCAGAATCACACAGCGAATGAATAGAAAAAATTCGCGACAAAATATTCAAAGCAACACAAAAACCTATCCAAAGAAGAAAATAAATTTCAGTATAATAAATAAAGAACTAGCCGCGCAAAAAGAACGGCGTCAACAAGAGTTTGACTACTACAACAGTCGTCGTATGTACGATGCAAATGTTGCCGAGTATCAGGACGACGAAGCTGACGAGTCAGACTTCGAAACGTACGTGAGAAAAAGAGCCAAAAATTACTATGTTGGTGGATTTTATCCCTCTATAACTGAGGAAAGAGTAGCCGCATACATAGGTAAAAGAGGTCCGAATATCAGAAATATAATAATTTACAGAAAATACGCGTTATAATTCCGCGGTCATTAAACTACAAGTAGAAGATGACGAAAGAGCATCTTTTCTTACAGAAAACCCATATTTCTGGCCAAATGGAGTTGTATGTAAACCCTGGCTCCCGAAAAGTGTACTCAAAGCCAGAGCAAAATCTGCAAATAATAGGCGCAATAATACATACGATAATTCCTACTACGGTAGTTATAGACCAGACAATGCCGAATAATTCATGGACAAGCGACCAAACAGAAACGTATTAAAAATAGGTACATGGAATGCCACGGGAATAATGTCAAGTTCAAGTTATTTGAGTAATCTACTCGAAAACGAAAAAATTGATATAATAGGTGTAAGTGAGCACTGGCTATTTCCCAAAGATCTGCACTTTTTAGACAGCATACATAATAACTATAATAATCACTCAATTTCAGATCCAGATTTACATTTACCAGGAAGCCGCCGCGCAAGAAAAGGGGGTATTTCCATAATGTGGCATAAAAATCTTAATAGAATGATTTCTACAATAGATATCCAATCAAAATATATCATTGGAATAGAAATCAATATAGGACCTGGGTCTTATCTGTACATTTTTCAGGTATATCTCCCGTAAAAAAATAACCTGTTCAAAGCTACAGAGATAGTATAGATGACGTAGAAAATGTTATCTTCTCTTATTCTCAAAAAGGCTCAGTAGTAATAATGGGTGATTTTAACACTGAGCTCCCATCGCGACATGAAAATGCATTCAATTTTGATTCCCGAAGCGATGGCTTGTTAAGACTAATGACAAGACACGACTTTTCTGCTATTAACACGTTAACCTTTTGTACGGGGTCAAAATACAGCAATATCCCGTTTAACGGAGCCAGAGAAACGCTTATCGACCACATTTTGATCTCAAATAATTATTTAGAAAAGGTCCGCTCTTGCAAAATTTTACAAGATGCAAATTCAGATGTCTCAAGTCATCGTCCCATTATCTCAGTCATAGAAATCCCTATTGTGGCAAAGAGCGGGAAAAAGACCAAGTGTGAAAACAGAATCTTGAACTGGAAATCAGTACCACAAGATCGCATTACAAAATATTATGAATATATAGAAAATAGTGATTTATTAAAAAATGCTTTATCTAACCATTTGATTTGTAAACAAGACATAGATGTTATGTACAATACGATTGTTTCAGTGATAATTGCCGCTACAGATGCGTGTATTCCCAAATCCATATTTAAACCATTTATAAAACCGTATTGGGACTCTGAGCTCTCAACCTTGAATAATGACGTAAAGTTAAAACGGAATAAATGGATCGAAGAAAATCAGCCTAGAGGCATTGAGTTTGAATCTTATGTTGAATATAAGCGATCAAAATCAGCATTTAGAAATTGCCATAGAAATAAGGTTAACGAACATTTGCTTAATTTGGAAAATGAGATAAATACAGCGGCCGAGGTGGATCAAAATGAATTCTGGAGGCTTATCAATAAACGAAGGGGCAAGAAATGCCATGTGAATATTTTTGAAATGAATTTTGATGGCCATATTCTTAACACGCCGAAATCTATAAACAATGGTTGGAAAGATTACTTTTCAAATTTGTATGCAGCAAACTCAGAGCAGGATCAATCCGAGTATACCAAGATAAAAGACGAGTTAAACTCGATAGATAGTACAGGTATACAAATTACGTCAGAAATCGTGGCTGATTGTTTGAAAAGATGCAAAAATGGTAAAGCAGGTGGCATTGACAATATCAATTACGAGCATTTAAAATTTGGTGGAAAATTACTCTTGTCCGTAATTACAAAATTGTATCAAGCTATAACCGATTTTAGCTATATACCTGTAGACATGAAAAGGGGTGTTATTTCTACTTTGTATAAAGGCGCGCCGAAATCAAAGGATGATCCCAATTCATACCGGGCAATAAGTCTTTGTTCGGTGTTACTTAAAGTGTACGAAAAGGTATTAATAAACTTTATGGAAAAAGATAACGTTATAATAGTAAATGACATGCAGGGTGGCTTCCAAAAGAACTTTAGTTGCATAATGACGTCATTCATATTAAAAGAAAGTATTTGCTACGCTCGAGAACGTAACAGCAGACTTTATACATGTTTTCTTGACGTACGCCAAGCGTTTGATCATGTTGCGCATAGCATCTTAGTAGTGAAATTATACGAAAAAGGAATTGATCCTAGAATTCTAAAGGTAATCATCAACATGTTAGAACACGTGTACAGCCGTGTGTACTCAAACGGCGAAACGTCAGACTGGTTCCCTATTCAAAAGGGAACCAGACAAGGACAGTGTTTGAGCCCTTTGCTCTACGTAATCTTTATCGACAATTTAATGAATAAATTAGAAAATACTACTGCATCATTGAAACTCAGCGGATACAGCGTTGGCTCACCTACGCACGCTGACGACATGGTCCTAGTTTCGTTGAGTAAAATAGGTTTACATAAAATGATGAACATATGTTATGAGAATTCCTTAAAAGAAGAATATGAATATAATGCACGGAAGTGTAACGTTGTTGTATTCAACGAAACTTCTTCCCAAAACTTTATTTCCACTCGGACATGGTACTTAGGTACCGACGAAGTCAAAGAAACAGACAATTACACTCATTTGGGTTCCGTATGTGACAAAAATTTAGATCTTACAATAAACGTAAATAATGCATGTGACAAGATGAGAAAACTTACTTTAGTCTTGCCAGTATTGGCTTCAATGAAAAGAGTCTACATCCCATCACTATGAAACATCTTTATAAAACAGTTGTTCTACCGAGGGCATTATACGGCAGTGAGCTGTGGAATAATTTAACAAGGCAACAAGTACAGTCTCTCGAAAAATCCCATATGCAATGTATTAAGTCTATACAAGGTCTATCTAGACAAACCCGTACAGAAATAGCGCAGAGTCTATTGGGCGTATTCTCTTTAGAACGAGAAATAGAAAAACGAAAATTGCAATTTTTCGGCCAGCTTTGTAACATGGACACGATAAAACGCGTTAAAATGGTATTTGCCAACCGCATATACAATTTCAAAACAAACCCTAGTAAAGCCATTGGTTTTGTTCCAGATATTTTTAGACTTTTTGGTAAGTACGAAATATTGGACTACTGGAATGAATACTTAAATCATGGTATTTTTCCAAAACAATGCGCATGGAAAAACATAATTGACAGATCAATTATCCGTGAAGCTAACATAAGTTACACTTCAAAAATACTAAACGACGTAGATATCGCAAATTTTATTTACATACAAAATGAAATTAAAGTGGGAAATATTTGGCATTTCTCCAGATTATACAGGGACTATACTATTTACTGTTATACGGTTATTTCCTTCATAGGAAAATATTTCAGTAGGCCGTATTACGTGGTTTGTCCCATATGTGATCTTCAAACAGACCGAATAGCAGAGCACCTACTCATGTTTTGTCAGGCTAATGATCACACCCGTCAGTTATTTTTCAACAGGTTACATCATCTATTGTCAATTGAAATTTACACGCAATTTATCCAGCTTGATATTGGAGATCAAATTGTACAAATGATTTCAGGTTATACTTTTGCTAACATGTCTGACGAAAACAGGGTCGAGTGTTACAAATGTACATTAAAGTATATTCACCATCTGACAAAACATATTCGATTTACTACCCCTATCACCTAAGATGCAATAGCCTTAGAGTACTCGAGGCAAACTAATACTTATTACAATGATGCCACTTTCGACTCCTTTCATAGGCATATTGATAAGTAATGTATAAAGTACGCAGTCAAGTCTCTATCATCATACAAAGTCTAACCGATTTTCGTTTTCGCTATGTTAGAATAAGTAAACACGGTGAAATGACAGACTTAAAACCCAAATAAATACTATTCATTGTATGTCACCAACATTAATAAATTAATAAATTAATAAATAAAGAAATTATTACAATTAAATTGATAAGTTATTATTTTAGTGAATTGATGAATTACAGAATTGGTTAATAAATTAGTAAATTGATTAATGAATTAATAAATTGGCTAATAAATTAATAAAGTGGCTGATGAATTAATAAATTGATGAATTGATGAATTAAATAAGTTGATGAGTTAAGGAATTGAATTAATAAAATGATAGATAAAAATTATAACAAATAAAATATGTAAAACAAAACAAACAAAAAAAAAAAAAAAAAAAACCAATTGACATAAACTCCATGTCATCTGAATGTGCTTCTTTTTGCATGTATTTTGTGTATACTTAGTAATGTTTCATTGTCTTGTCTTTGCTTGTATTTGTATTGTTTGTCTTGTGTTGTGTTTCTCTTGTATACATGTATAACTCTTCAATGATGGAGGTAAATAAAGAATATATATATGGGTAGAAAAATATTGATGGAAAAGAAGAAATTGGTTGTTACAAGTAATTTCTTCATTTTCAACAATGTTTTCTCAAGTATAAAATCACAGGAACGTAAAACCCCGTGTTTGAGCAGGAAAGGGTTAAATACATCTGCAGTGCAGTGATAGACACTCTGAATGCAGCGTGGGCGTCTATCGTTTCCAATCAGGGTCATAATTTCAGAAAGAAACATGCTTTTAATATACTTATGTATCCTCGATGTAGTCACCTTATTTAAAAGCTGACCTTTAACTTTACCCTTGTTTATATTCCTTTTTTTTTTTTTTTTGCTGGATGTTTAGAAAGATCAGCATGCCAATAAGTACAGCCTGATCTTAGTGTACACCACCTGCTAGATGGAGATAGATGGTTGGTGTCTTGATATGGAAATATGTATCGTGCAAGGCTTAGGAATTTATCTGGTGAGCCGAAGGCCTAGATTTGTTCTCTTTTCGATCACTCAGCTAAAGTTTGGAAGATTTTCTCACGAGTTCGTTCTTATGCAGAGAACTTTCTTTTTTGTTTTCAATTGGGTATGGACCTTAAATCTTAATTATATTGTATGAATACGCGAAACTGCTTTATACAACAGTGTGATTAAGTATTTAGGTTCACAACACAATGAAAGCAAAGTCATTCTCTTAATTTCTTATAATTTAATGCCCTCCAGCAAATAAAAACTAATAAATTACTAGTTTTCAGTTAAAGTGTGTGGATCTACTTGGTGCGCAAGCATACAAAATAGTTGCGTGCTCAAAATTATGTTCATTGAGGTATGAAAAAAAATCAGAAAATTAAAAAAATTGACTTTTCATAAGCGATAAAACAGGTATGATTTCCCGTCTAAATGAATGATTTGGTCGAATGAATCTTTGATTGTCAATGCGATCGGTCAGTTGCTCTCTTGCAATCGTTGGTCCCGCCCACTTACTACGTTGACTCCGCCCACTGGCTCGACAGGAAGTCCCAGTTTGATTTTAAACGGTGTGTTTTTGCAAAATTTTATGGCTATCAGCATTTAACAAAAAAAGTGAAATAGTTGGTTGGTGACCTAAACGTCGTAGCTACAGCATGAATAAGCTGTAGTTACGACGCTGAAGTCTTCAAACCAACAAAACTATTTCACACAAATGGTGGCAAATTTTGGAGTTTAATGTTTAAATTCGGAACACCTGACTCGAAGCAGCTGTAAATCGAAATCCTTCTTTAAGCTCCACTGGTTGAAAGCCAGCTGGCTATTGTCATGGCATTGTGTCTTTCATGCATGTGTCCGTTCTTCCGTAATTATTTATTGTAAAAATCTTCTCCGACGAAAGTACTGAATAGAACTCAACCAATTTTCATAGAAATGGTATTTCGGTGATCCTTTTATCAGATTCCTTCAAAGAATGTTGATTGGATGAAAAACATGGCTTAAAATGGCAGGGCTAATTTCCATATATGTTGAGAACTTTAAAGCCTTTTCCTCAGAAACCAGTGGATGGGATTCATCCAAATTTCGTAGCAATGTTCCGTAGGTGACCCTTTAACAGAAGTACCACTTTTCAATGAAAAGGCTTCAAATTTGAAAAAAAATAGTATATTCATCTGTAGCATTGGATTTATATTATAATAAAAAGAGGCAGATAATTCTCAGCATTTACTTGGAAGATTCGAGAAAAAACTAATGTTTTTATTAAGACATCTTTTTCGGTGACTGAGACTTAAATTGAAAATTACATATAGTGCATGGTTGGCAGCCTCTAATTTATAACCCGAATACAAATTATCGAAGTATTCTATACATTTAATCAAAAGAAATGAGAGAAAAACTTATTTTTAAACCAAGTCCTCTTTTGCATGACATACCATTAAATTGGGAAAAGGGGGATATGAAAATATCAATCAGGAGTTCATTTATTAAGTATCATCCAATTTGGTCCGGGTGTTGTGGAGAAATGGCTTTGAACAAATTAACAGAGACATGTTAAGATATTATACATAAAGTCCCCCTTTCCCATGGAATACATAAATTACAAATACCGTATCTGGTTACTTAAATTTATAGTTTCACTATATTCTGACAATTACATTAAAAGAAATTGGAATAAAACTAATTTATGTATCAAGTCCGCTTATTCCATGTGGCAGCCGAAATTGAGAAACGGGAAATGGTATCTTGGAAATATTCTTTGGAGTTCATACATCAAGTTTCATCATAATTAGTCCAAGGGTTGTGAAGAAATGGCTTCTGACGGACGGACGACGGGGGCGGACAGACGGACGGACAGACGGTCGCACAGCATGGTGACTATATGCTATTCTGATCTTTTTCGGAAAGCCTAATCCATTACCAGATGACAAAATTTTAGAGTAGGTCCAAATTGAAAGGAGTTGCAAATGACAATTTAAAGTTTATGAAATATTAGATTTTTTTCAACTTTCTGTGCAAGCAATCTCTCTATTTTATACAATGTTTTCAAAGTTTTCTTTTTTTTTTTTTTTTTTTAGGAGCGGGGTTCGGGGCGTTAAAAAGCGACATTGTTTGAGAAATGGGGGAAAAAACCACAAGACGATCCTGTACTTCCAGACGGTTAGTTTATTGTTATTATTATCCATGGTGATGGTGATCCAGATCGTGATGATCTAAAGCACAATGACAAAAGCCGTTGATACAGTGTTCGTGAAATTCATGACCACAGGGTAGCGAGTTATGGTCGCAGTCAGTTTCATCGAGGCATCCTAATAAAAGAATATATCAATATCAGGGAAAGATGAAAAAATAAATAAACACAAATACATACGCACAAGAGGGTAATGAAAGTCGTATATAATTCACCTGACAACAAAAGCCATAGGCTTTACTTAGGAGAGTAAAATGCGTATTTATTTTGTTCGGTTTCATGCCTTCATAGAATTTCCTTCATATTTCCTTCTTTTATGTGATCAGTGCATTTCGGGACCTTTTTTCCACCAAGCTTGATTCATATTTTGGATATAAACATGTCCTAGGGGTGTATGCAATTTTTCAAGTTACTTTCCAGCAGTATTTTTGTGTCAAGTTATCCGCCCTTTGCATGTATATACTTCTCTTGGCGTAAACGATCGCATGGGGTTTTACGGTAATCCCGTCATTCAAGTTGAATGATTTTACATTTTAAAGTTTAGAATTTTTTCGACATTAAATAATACCAATTAATTGTTTTACATATAATCACAAGTAAAATAAGAAAATATTTCAAGTCTGAAGAATTATATTATGTTGATTCAAGTTTCCAATTCTCTTCTTCAGGGAGGTATCAATGTGTTTATTCATATAACGGGTTTTGATAAATTTTATTCATTCGCATATATTATTTGAAAACAATATTCTGAAAAGCAGTTTTTCAAAAATGAGAGGTAGTTAAAAATTAACTAGGGTGTTTCCCTAATAGCCTGCGTAGGCTTTTAGTCTATTTTTAGATTAAGCCGAGACAGCTGCAATGAATATTGGGAGATTCGCCTGGTGTGCATACGCGTTGTAAAGATCAGTTAAAGGCTGTCGTAAGAGTTAATATCAAAGTACTGAAAAGTATTGTAAGCTAGCAAAGCATTGTGCAGTAATCTTCTTTGTCAAACGTTATCATGATAAAGAAACGAGGTTAAAGTAATCAAGGATTTAATCCATTCTCACACAATCCCTCCTTTTTATGCCCAAAGAAAATAATTGTAGAAAACATTGTGGAAAATGAAGAAATTGATTGTTACAAGTAATTTCTTCATTTTCCATATTGTTTTCTACTTAAAGAGATAAAGATTTTTTTTAGAATTTTCAACGATTTGAAATTATCGTCTGCAACTTTTTGAAGACTGATCAGAGTCATTTAAACACGATGTGTTGAAGTGGGCTAAAAATACTTAAGAACTATTTTTCACGGCGTAGGCATTTCACGAATTTAGTGGTTAAGCCTCCAGTGGCAGTTTGCATTCGATGAACTTTGAGACGACCTCAAAATTTAGTCTGTTAACTTAAGCTATCAAAGCTGACGCTTTGCTAGCTAATAAAATGGCACTTACTGTTGTTTTGCGGTACACTTAATGTGACATAGTTCAGGACGTGGGTTGTTTCCCTTGTCACATTGTCACTTTGTATTATCTTGTGTTGAATTTTGAACATAAACCACTGAACGGTGTCGACAACAAATTGACGTGATTTCTTAAAATAAAGTGGATTTCCGCTGGAACCACAAGAAGTCACTTAAAGCCAATAAGATCACCATGAAGATTATATCTGACTAATACTACTAATACTTTAGTATTAAATATTCGGTTTGGTAAATTTTAGGGCAATTTGAGGATTTTTCTTGTCTAAGTTTCGGAAAGATTAATACCTCCCTTTAGTGCTTTGTGTTTCCGACATTTGTCTCCCACCAATGGTTGGATAATCGTTAACCTAAGTGGGATGAGCAACTGGAGGATCAGAAAGGATGTTGTGATAGTACTGGTGAGACAAATACCAGGAATCCATGTTTAGGTGCTCCAGCCGCCGCAATATGACTGAAATACTGTTACAAGCGGTTCAATAAACTATATAGTTTTGTGTAATTTTGTGTACTTACCTGTCTTGGTAGGAATCGTGCATTCACAATTATTTTCGTGACAGGAAACATGGGTTCCGTGCTTACAATAAACTATCCCATGCTGTGCACAATCCCCATTTGTTGCACATGGCACGGCATACACGATGGCTACTGTGGAGTAAATTAACCCTTGTCATGCTGATCCCGGAAAATCCGTTTTTTAAAGGAGGTATAGACCAAGTGCAGTCTGATCTTAGTCTACACCTCCTGCTTGTACTGTCTCTGCAAGAGCTGTTTATGAAATTCCTTTCTAAAAGAAATATTGATTTTGAACAACAACTTCTATCAGTGCTTTCAGCCCTTTGATTTCACAGCAATTCAGTAAGATATTTTATACAGCATGACAAGGGTTAACAGTTCCTCGCACATGCTCGTAAGAGTAGTTTGGATAAAAAATAAATAAGTAAGACAAACCAAGGTACGGAAACAACTGACCATTCACAGCTATTAATCAAGTAATCAATGGACAAATGAAGTAATTTAGACTGTGAGTTAACCCATTCCAACTCAACAAAATTTTAGACTGGTCCACATTGAAAGGAGCTGCAGACGATATTTTGAAGTTGATGGAATTTAAATTTTCTTTGTCTTTTTTGGATAGAAAACATTATGGATAATGAAGAAATTGCTTGATACAAGCAATTTCTTCATTTTCCACAATGTTTTCCCAAGCTTTTTTCTTGAGGTGCGTAAAAAGGAGGGCTTGTGTTGGAATGGGTTAACTATGAAAGTACTACCACATTGGGTGCCATTTTTATTGAAGGATTTATTTAAGTTGGGAGACTTAAACGTATTTACAGCTTATTACGACGTTTAATTCGCCAACCAACCAATTTACTTTTTTGTTACATGCCACTGCCCATAAACCATAACTGTTTGCAAAATAACGCCAGTAAGAATCGGAGTGGAACTTGCTGTCTGAACTAATGGGCGGGGCTAGCGGAGTAGGTGGGCGGGGCCACCGATTGGTCAATTGACAGATCAATGCTGTCAATCATATATATATACACTCATTTAACCATTCATGGAGACCGGAAATAAAATATTGAACTCGGAGACTTATAGAATACATTTTTGCTTGTGTGCGACTCGTAGGTCGTAACTACTACAGTTTATTTTAGCTGTTGTTACAACGTTTAGGTCACCAACTCACGCTTTCCTTTTGCCGTAAACCCCTGGCCATCTAGTTTGCAAACCAACATCGTTTGACATCGAATCGAATAGTCATTTTGGGACCAAAAAGCAAGCCTTCCATTCGTCAATTTCGTGTAGAAATGAATAACTCTTCCTTCCGCTTAAATGTGACCCGTCATATCGAAAGGTCCAGTCTTTAGTTGTGTAAAACAAATGTAATGAGCCCATGCGTTACATTTCCAACAATTACACATGTGCGCAAAGTAAAGACTCAGATCAGCCTGTGCATCCTCTTCTGTAAACAATCAGCGAATATTCTTATTACCCCGAATGGCTGTCCAGGGTGCTCAATGTGTGCGAGTCACGCACATACGACATTGTTGGAAGAGTCACGCAGACGCTCAAATGTACTTGAAAGGAAAAACAGATCGGATCCAGCAGAGATTAAACAGCGATAGGATTGGTAGATAAACATATTATAAAGGTAAAACATATTACAAAGTAAAGTTGTCTGGTCTAGATTGAGAAAATCTGCAAAAAGTGAAATATAGTCAACCCTAGTCTGTCCAGTGAGTATGTACTCACTACGGTCCATTTATGGTCGAAAGTGTCTAACATGTGCTATCGAGATCGATCTTCTTTCTTTTTTTTACCGTATTCGGCTTAATACACTTGAATAATTTAACTTTTAGAGTAAACGTCCGTTTTTTTTTTTCTTTCTTTCTTTCTTTTTTTTTCTCGCCGATTCTCTTAATAGAGGCAGTTGCTTTTTGACGTCCTACTGCACTCCATTTTTCTGGGGTTTTTTTTGTTGTTGTTGTTGTTGTGTTGTTTTAACCTATCGCAGCCATAATACCCCGTGGATGTAGCAATATCATTAGGTAATCAATTGCAGTGTTTGCCGAAAGCTGACGGAGTCTTGGAACTATCGACTATCCGATTGCAGAATATCCTACGTTACCAGCATAAGCCAAATTTTGAATTTTTTCTATTTCTATAAGGGAGTATGGCCTATTCTGAAATCATTGTAAGAGGGGTCAGTGTACAATTATAACGAAGATTTCAGTGGGGAGAATTTTGTCCATAGGATAGCCGTAGAGCCTTTATGAAATTGTGAGTCAGAGTGTAAGGAAATATTTGCAACCGAAAAAGGGACCAGCTGTGAAATCCGTTAAATAAATATGGCCCGTTAACCGTCAAGGAACCTTTTGGTTTATCTTACAACACATTTTCTCTATATGTATTCATATTTTTGTTTATTCGGTTCCATTTTTTGTGTACTTATCATTATGTCTGCCAGTTTTATAACTTGCTGATTTAAGTGTATATCTCCCCTACTCAATTACTTTAACCTCTTTCATTTATAGACTCTAACCTAGATATGTGCATGCGTGTCCAAAATGTTGCTCATATTGGCCCCCCTGGTTTTCCCTATGGGACCAATACGGGTTGAAAGCGAATGTGTACCCCACTCACTCATTTACCATTGCCAGTAATAGTATTTATTCCGTTCGTTAGTTACCACATTGACTGTCAGTCCATTTTGATACAATATGTGTTTGTTGACTTTATCAAGTATATTACCATTGTCATGCTGAATTATATACAATATCTACAGTCGATATTTATTTCGAAAATTCATCGTATTTATAACTCTGGCTCAAAAAGGGACGAGCATGAGATGTAGACAAAGATCAACCTGCTCATATTTTCGGACGTAGGACCTTAGGCTTATTTCAAAGTACAAAGCTACAAACTAACTTAACGATTAACTAATTAAAAGTATACCTAGAGCCCCAAAGAGAGCGAGCAGGACAAATGTCTTCATGGTGTTCACGTCGAGAGAGCCTTTGAAGAAATTGAGGCTTTCAAGGGACCAAGAACTGTATTTAAGCGTTACTGATAACAGCGCGTCCTTCAACTGGAGGAACCCGGACATGCTGCACGAAAAGATAATGGGAACGCACAATTGTCAAGATAACGCTTGAACGGGGAAGTTATACTACTGTTAATGTTAACTCTCGAAACAGGCTCAAATGAAAGATAAGAAAGCCTCGTAATCCGTGACATTTTGGGCGTTTGGGGGGGATTTACATGCAGCATAGCTCATTTTCGGCTGATCACAGCCTGCGTTACAGAGTTAAAAGGCATAGATCTTCGTTTTGATACACCGATACAATTTGAAACATTACCTCTTTGGGGGAAAATAGTGATATATACATATATTACCCCCACCCCTTAAATAAAAGGTATTTCTTCTGTTTGTTTTTAGAAGAAGTGGCCATCCCTTTATAGTGCTCTAATAGGTATTTTTACATTTGCAAGCATGCAGTCAAACGAAACTGAATCTAGAGATAAGAGGGAAATGGTTAGAGGCCTCATATATATCGTCGGTAGGCGACCGAAATCCCACAAGCTGCAGTTAAGACATTTTGGTCACTCAATGACCATACTTACCTGCTAATGTATTTAAAAAAAATTAACATTTTATCAAGAACAGTGGATATATTTCAATGTCAACCAAAGCTTATGAGCGATCGTCAATTCTTCTTTAAAAAATGAAATAATTTCAAACATTCGAAGATTACAAAGTAATTTTTGAAAACCCGAATTCATACAGTTCAAATCTGAACACAAGCAAGAAAGGGGTCTACAGTTGTGGTAACTGTTACAGTCAACTATAAAACAAGAAGGTGGAGGACACTTTGTTTCAATAATAGTTTTAAACATTACTGTTCATCACTATCATACTAAACATACAACATAATGTGCGAAGTAACAATATATGCATGAATCAATTTAATAAGCATGTGGAAAGGAGTGAATGCGGGATAGAGAATATGTATTGTAGTATAGATCTCTTAGAGCAATTTTCTAAGTTTGTAAGTTTCTATGTAGTGGATCGTGAGTTTTTAAAATATTGTTAAAAGAAATCTGAGTTTATACATAGTTGGTCTTTGCGAAAAAAATAGCTACCAATATGTTTCTTACTCTATCCAATATAATATATCTAGTAGGTACCCTGACATTGAACACGTATTTCGACTTCATTGTATTGTAATAAATGTTGACAAGGAATTTCACAGAAATTAATTTTTCTTTGGTTGTTTTAGCTACCAGACGATTACGGACAGTTCTAGGACGTGTTGATCTTAGTCCAGGAATGCTATGATCAGTTTAACTTGTTATTAAGAAACGGTTTATCAAGTTTACAAGTCCGCCGTCATAGCGTATTCTGTAGCGTATCAGACGACCCTCAATCTTCAATCATGGGATGTCATGGGTTCGATCCCCGGCGGCGGCACATATCATTTCCGACTTTTGTCTCTCATTTATGGGTGGATAAACATTAACCTAAGTGGAATAGCAGGTGGAGGATAGGAAAGGGTGAAGTGGTAGTACTGGTGTGAGAAATACCAGGAGTCTGTTGTTAGGTGCTCCAGCCGCCGCGATAGGACTGAATCACTATTAAAAGTGGCGTTAAACCCCAATTCAATCAATCAATCACTAATGTGACATCACGAGGAAACTGCTACTCAGGTCACTTCCGGCTTATAAATGTTTTTATTATATACCTATAAAAGATATAGAGTAAAACCTGGCTGTCAAATACAACTCGACAGAAAAAAATCAATATTCGGCGTGTAGCAAAAAACCGTATTCGTCGAGTACCGTTAAACACGGATTACTATTTTGTGTATTGACGTTCTGGTTTTTCGGAATGTTGATTATTTCTTAGCCATTTAAGAGAATTTTCTTAATGTCATTTCCTAAAAGGTATATAATAAAAGGAATATTACAACAGTGTGTTTTTCTTTTTGTTGTTATCGTGTTCTCGAATCGGTCTCATCCAATAAAAAAATACCCCCACACGATTCTCGAACACGATAACAACGCGTAGAAAAAGACACTGTGGTAATATTCCCTATAGAAATGCAAAACTTTTATCAAGACACTTGAGCGTTTTTTCTAGTGGTAGATTTAGAAGGAATTCAGAATGGGGTTTTGAACCCCCTCTCCCCTTTGTTGCAAATTATTTCATATTCATGATAAGTTCAATATAGACGTAGATTGGATAATAAAGTCCAAGTTGGTCAAACGAGCACTTCTATTAAGCGATCGTGACGGTAAGATACCATAAACGAAAATCCTATTTTAGCTCCACTGAATGAAATTCAGCGAGCTGTTGTCAAGGCATAGCGTCCACCATGCGTCCGTCCGTCCGTAAATGTTCACTTTAAAAATCTTCTCCTCAGAAAGAACTACAAGACCATAATCGAAATCCTTCTTTAAGCTCAACTAGCTAAAGGCCAGCGAGGTGTTGTCAAGGCATTGTATCCGTCATACGCCCGGAAATTCCATAGGAATGATCTTTGAGTGAACTTGGTTGGATGAATAAGAGGGCTTTTTTCCATATATGTTACTTGGTGTAAACTTAGATTTTAAAAAATCCACAGAAAACGGCTTGATGGGTTTCAACCAAATGTCATCAGAATGATCCTTTGGTGACCCTTTTTCAGATTCCTACAAAGAATTTTGGTTGGATGAAAAACATGGCTTTTAACGAGGGGCTGAAAAATCTACTCAAAAACCTGTCGATAGATATCAACCAAGCTACTGAGAAGTGTTTCATGCGTTACTCTTTGTCAGATTCTTCATAGAATATGGCTCAACTCTTTCCTGTTTTTCAAAGTTTCAGCCTACCAAATTTCTAAACAGAGATACTGTGGCGATCCTTTGTGAGATTTTAAAAGAAGTTTAAATGGTTTGATGATAAAGCTAGGAGGATTGATAGACCGGTTCCGCCATTGACTTTAAGCCGACAGGTAGATCCCGTGAGATTGGCTGTTAGGCATTTAATGACGTATACCGAAACTTTGAATCTGATTGGCTGGTCGTTTTTTGTAAACAATAGAGCGGAAGCGGGACGTGGAGTTCCTCATATATTTTACATGAAAAGGGGTGACATTCCAAGGTTTTTCTCGCATAAAATTTCGACTGTTGATGTGAAAAATGTTTAATAGCAAAACTGAGCAAAGTAAGATTTATATCGTATCGAATGGAAATCCCGCGGTGTGTCCATATATGTCAACAAAATTAACTGCGCATGCGTAAGCCTTATTTTCGAGTCTAGTAAGGCAAAATTCCTCAGGGACCAAGTCTCCCGTGTATGTACCGAAAATCGGTGTATACTGCTTTGTTTAAGTCGGCGGTGGTACCAGTCTGGGAGGATTGACCAAATTTAAGGTTGAGATCACATATTGACGCAAGGGAAAAATTGATACTGCTTAACTGGGAATGTTTGTTTCATAAAGGTCGTCTCCTATAAAATAAATTGCAAAAGAGGTAATTATTTTTGTTTTTTCCCAATCATTTGCTTCCTATCCAAAAGAAAACTAAATTAGCTTTATGATAAGTAAATTCAGGCCAGCGGGGCAAATAAGCCGCCTCTAGATAACAGAAGTACCCTTTTTGAACGGCGACTTCAAATTTAAACAAATAGTGTATGATCTGTAGCAATGGATTATAACTAGATTAAAAAAGGCAGATAACTTTGAGCATTTACTTGGAAGATTTGAGAGAAGAAGAAAAAAAACTCATTAAGATATCCTTTTCCGTGACGGAAACTTAAATTGAAAATTACATATTGCATGGTTGGCAGCATTTAATTCATAACTTGAAAACAAATTATCTATTAAGTATTCTATAAAATTAGAAGAAATTAGAAAAAAAAACCTGAGTTTTACACCTAGCCCTCTTTTTTCGTGACACAGCCATAAATTTCGGAAAGGGGGAAATGTATTTTGAGAATATTAAAACGGAGTTCATATATGAAGTTTTATGCAATTTGGTCCAGGTGTTATGGAGAAATGGCTTTGAACAAATTGACAGAGAGACATGTAAAGATATCATACATTTAGGCCTCTTTTCCCATGACTCATTTTTGTGAAATTTATTAAAAATACCGTATGATCTACGGCAACTTATTTGATAAAGTTTATATCCTGACCATCACATTACATTAATTGGAATGTAACTAATTTTTACATCAAGTCCCCTAATTCAGCGCCCGCAAGAGAGAATCGGGGAAAGTGCAAACATCAAATTCCATCCAGTTTAGTTCAAGAATTATCAAGAAATGGCCTCGAATGGACGGAAGAGCGAACGGACGGACGCAAACCGTGGCGCGTATATAATCTTAAAAAAAAAAAAAAAAAAATTCGTGGAGCATAAAACACAAGACGAGCCTGTACTTCTAGACGGTTAGTTATTGCTATTATTATCCATGATGATGGTGATCCAGATCGTGATGATCTAAAGCACAATGGCAAAAGCCGTTGATACAGTGTTCGTGGAATTCATGACCACAGGGTAGCGAGTTATGGTCGCAGTCAGTTTCATCAAGGCATCCTGATAAAAATATTTAAAAAAAAGTTCATGGAAAAGATAAATGAATAAATAACCACAAAAAATGTGCGCATAGGGTCGTTAAAGTCGTTTATAATTCACCTGAAAATAAAAGCTATAGTCTTTACGGATCTAAGTAGAATGTTCATTTATTTCATTTTCTTCTTTTTTCTCGACTTTCATGTCTTTATAAGATTTCCTTCATGTTTCCCTATTTTAAGTGATAATTGCATGTCGAGGCCTTTTTTTCTACCAAACTTTTTTCTACCAAACTTAATTCATATTTTGCAGATAAACAAGTCCTAGAGGTGTATACATATAATTTTTCGAGTTACTTTTCCAACACTGGTTTTGTGTTCAGTCATCCGCCCAAGCTAAGGTCTTCTCTTGGGCGTATGGGATTTTACAGTATTAACGTCATTTATGTTGAATGATTTTACATGTTACAGCAATTGATACAAATTAATCAGTTTTCAAAAAAACAATTAATTATGATATTTCAAAGCTGAAGAATTACATTATGTTGATCCATATTCAGCAGGCTTTTCCCAATTTTCCTTAAGGGAGGCGTCGATGTGTTTTCATATGTCAAGGATTTTGATAATTTTCCCCTCTCATATATTATTTGAATACAATATTCTGTAAAGCAGTGTATCGGAATCGACAGGTCGTTCATCAAAAACAAGGGTTTTTCCCTAATATCCTACGTAGGCTTTTAATCTATTTTTTTAGATTAAGCCGAGATAGTGTCATTGAATAATGGGACATTCACCTGGTTTGCATACCCTTTGTAATCAAGTAGTGAGTTTGATTTCGTTCACTGAAACAAACGTCATCGTGATGTCATCGGGGATGATATTCGCTAACCGTATTTTTTTTAACTCTGTAAAGATCAGTTCAAGGCTGTTGTAAGAGTTAATGAAATTATTGAGATTTACTTTTAAGAGTTTTTTTACTACTTAATGTTACCTGATTCAGGACGTTCGTTTATTCCCTTGTCACTTTGTTTTATCCTGTGTTGAATTTTAATCATATACCAAAGAGGCCATGCGGTGTCGATAACATCATGGCGTGATTTCTAAAACTAACATGGATTTCCGCTGAAACCACGAAAAGCCATTTAAAGCCTATCAGATCAACATGAAGACATTATCTGATTAGTATTAAAGTATAAAATGATCGTTTGTGCTTATTTTGGGGTAATTGAGGGATTTATACCTATCTAGGTTTCAGATAGATCGATACCTCCCTTTAAAGGTTTGTGTTTGCTTTCCGACTTTTGCCCCCACCGATGAGTTGATAATCGTAAACTTAACTGGGATGAGCAGCTGATAGCTCAGAAAGGATGTTGTGATAGTACTGGTGTGACAAATACCAGGATTACATTGTAAGGTACTCCAGCCGCCGTGATATGATTGAAATACTGTTAAAAGCTGAGTTAACCCATTCAGTTAACAAAATTGTTTTTTGTAATATTGTGTACTAACCTGTGTTGGTAGGAATCGTGCATTCACAATTATTTTCGTGACAGGAAACATTGGTTCCTTGCTTACAATAAACTATCCCATGCTGTGCACAATCCTTATTAGTTGCACATGGTACGGAATACACGATGGCAACTGTGAAGAAAATCAAAGTACTGAAAGTGTAAGCTAGCAAAGCATGATTGAATTTAGAAAATATTTCCCTTGTTGGGTAGAAAACATAGTGGACATTGAAGAAATTGCTTGTTACAAGCAATTTCTTCATTGTCCACAATGTTTTCCAAAGCTTTTTTCTTGAGATGTTTAAAGGGCGGAGTTGAGTGGAAATGGGTTAAATAGCAAGACAGAGTTCTCAACAATTTCAATAGAGTTTGCAATATTCGATTCTGAAATACGTAAGAACTACTTTTTATGGCATAGGCATTCAATGGATTTAGTGATTAAGCCTCCAATGGCAGTTTGCACTCGTTGAACTTTGAGACGACCTCGAAATTTTGTCTGTTAACTTAAGCTATCATAGCCCACGCTTTGTTATATAGCTAAGAAGAACAGTTCCTGAACAGGACTATATGGGTAGTTTCGTATAAAAGTTAACGTGCGAAACAATTGACCAATCGTCACTGTCATTAAAATAATCAGTCGACCAATAAAACAATTCATTTACAATGGAGGTTAACTATGAAATCCAACATTGTATACCATTTTTTATGAAGTATTTTTTGTTTAGCGACTTAAACGTCGTGACTACTTCTTGTTACAAGCATTTTCTTCATTGTCCACGATGTTTTCCAAAGCCTTTTTCTTGAGATACCCATTTTGAACACAATATGCTCAAGTGAGCTAAAAATACATAGAATAGTTTACAATATTAATTCCTAAAATACATAAGAACTACTGGAGTAGGCATTCAGTGGATTTAGTGGTTAAACCTCCAGTGGCAGTTTGCATTCGTTGAACTCTGAGAAGAAATCAAAATTTTGTCTATTAAATTTAGATATCAAGGCTGACGCTTTGCTAGCTAAAAAATAACCAGCATTAAAGGTTCTTTGCTTCCAATTTCTAAAATTTTCTGTCGAATAAATTCACAATTGGTTGTTGATGTTATATTTGTCACAACATCAATGTTGACCGATCGTTGAAGCAAAATTATAACTAGAAAAGAAGCGGTTCTGCAGAACGGATAAGTTTCCGAATCATGCTCAGTTCAACTCGCTTGAAGCCGATTCAATGTCGGTGACGAATGGAATGAAATAGTTTGATGTTTTATTTGCATGACAATTATTTTATGTGACGTCATATACTAGCGGATTTCAAACGGACAGGTTTTTGTTTTGGTTGTTGTTATGTTGTTGTTGTTTTCCTAATATAATTACTTTTAGGGTAATGCACTGTTACCTCGCTGCTTCTGTTAATAGAAACGGAAGCTTTCTTGACGTTGTACTGCCCTCCATTTTGTCTGTTATTAAAAAAACTAACGCACAACATCACGTGACTGTATCGATATCATTACGTTATCAATTTCAGTATTCTCTGAAAGCTGATAGAGTATCGGAACTATCGACCGTCCGATCACGGAATATTTTTATGATGCACATAGATTAATTTGGTACCTCGCGTTTCCCATATGGGACCAAAAAGGTTGTCCACATGGGTCCTGTAAGGAAATATGTTCGCCATCCACTCATTTACATTGCCAGGAATAGTATTTATTCCTGTTTTTAGCTACCACATTGACTGTCAGCCCATTTTACAATTTTATGTGTTTGTTAGGCTTAGGAAAACATTTAGCCCTTTCTAGTGCAAACCCAGAATTTACGTCGCTGTGATTTTAAAATTGAGAAAACATGGTAAAGGGAGAAATTTCTTGTAATACGCAATTAATCCTATACTTTCAATATTTTCTAGCACAAGAAAATATTGTAAGTAAACTAGGGTAGTCAGTCAAATTGCATACAGATTTCACTGTCGTCTGCAACATCTTTCAATTTGGACCAGTCTAAGATAAAAAAAAACAAAAAAAAAACAAAACGGGAAAGTGTTAACTACTATTCTGAATTGGAGACTGTTCTGTTTAAGGTAGTTCATACCAGGAATTTTGTTTACTTGTCTTCGATAGTTTTCTCCTTTGACTACATATATTCGCGCTGTCTACAGAGCGTTGTCGGTATCTTATCAGACTCCCTATCTGCAATCATTGGGATTCATGGGTTCGATCCCCGGCGGCAAATATACTTTCCGACACTTGTCTCTAACCAATGTGTAGATAATCGTAAACCTAAGTGCAATAGCAGTTGGAGGCAAGTACTGGTCCGAGATATACCATGAATTTATAGTTAGGTTCCTCAGCCGCTGCAATATGACTGAAATTGTTCAAAGCGGCGTTGAACCCCATCCAAACTCCTAATATGGTCATTCGTGCAAAATTTTTCATCTGCCAAACTTTATAGTAGACTAATAGTTATTAAGATGTATTTGTGCTTAACAAATATTTGATTTTCTTGCTTTGATCTTCAATTTTGAAGGAGATAATAGGTATCAATGTTTTTTTCATGTCACAGGTTGTAATTATTTTCATTTCCTCTCATATACTATTTGAAAACAATATTCCGAATAGTAGTTTTGCAAAAATCTGAGGTCACATATCAGAAAAAGCAGGGTACTTCCCTAATAGCCTACAAACGTCATCGTTACGTCATCAGGAGATGAAGGCATCCGAAAATTGTTTATAATTCCGTTTAAATGCCAAAGGGGGCCCAGATGAACAGGCCATACTTGACCTATATAGGTTCAAATATTGGTCCTAAATGGCTCCCAAAGGGTTACTAAAGGTATATTTTCAACTCTGAACGATTGGTTTCTCACCCAAGATTGATAATTTTCGCTTCAGACGTAGGACCTTAGGTTTATTTCAAAACACATAGCTACAAACTAACTTAACAAGTAACCAATTATAATTATTACCTAGAGCCAAAAAGACTGCGAGTACGACAACTATCTTCATGGTGTTTACGTCAAGAGAGTGCTTTGAAGAAATTGAGAAATTCAAGGGACCGAGAACTGTATTTAAGCATAACTGATAACAACACGTCCTTCAACTTGAGGACCTCGGAAACGTTCCACGAAAAAGATAATGGGAACTCTTGATTGTCAAGATAACGCTTGAACGATGAAATTATACTACTGTTAATGTTAACGATCGAAAAAGATTGAGATGAAAAAAAGCAAGCCTCGTAATCCGTGACATTTTGGGCATTAGCTTATTTTCGGCTGATCGAAGCCTGAGTTTTCAGAGATAAAAGACAAAGATCTTCGTTTTGGTTGCATTGAAGATAGTTTAGTAGATAGATTGATTGAATGCCGCTTTTAACAGTATTTCAGTCATGTCGCGGCGGCTGGAGCACGTAACAATGGACTCCTGGTTTTCTCACACCAGTACTACCACTGCATCCTTGCCTAGCCTCTAAAGAATATATTCCGCCGCCGGGGATCGAACCCATGACATCCCATGATTGGAGTTTAGGAGTCTTGCGCGCTACCGACTGCGCTATGACGGCGGCGCATTAAAGATAGACCGATACAAATATAAATGTTAAGTCTTTTGGGAGAAAATGGTGATATTTAAGTACTTCCCTTTGATAAAAGGTATTTCTTCTATTGTTTCTTAGCCGCCGTCATAGCGCAGTTGGTAGCGCGTCGGACTTTCAATCTAGAGGTCCCGGGTTCGATTCCCGACGGCGGCACTCATCCTTTCCGACTATTTGCCTCTCACCAATGGGTCGATAATCGTAGACCTATGTGGGATAGCAGCTGGAGGCTAGGAAAGGATGTAATGGTAGTACTGGTTTGAGAAATACCAGGATTCCATTGTTAGGTGCTCCAGCCGCCGCGATATAACTGAAAGATTGTTGAAAGCGGCGTAAAACCCCATTCAAACAAATTCTATTGTTTCTTGAAGGAGTGGTCATCAGTTTGTGGTGTTTTATTCTTTAAAGAGGATGGTGATAAAAGCTCTAATAAGAATTTGCTTGTTTGCTTCCAAATTATTATGTTTGGGAAAATATTCATCGGAAAAGGAGAACCATCGATTCACAATCAGTCTCTCCTGTTCATTTTTTTACAAAAACATTCTGAATTCCGAGAACAGTTTGTTTGTTTTAATGGGGTTTTACGCCGCTTTCAACAATTTTTCAGTTATATCGCGGCGGCTGGAGCACCTGACAATGGAATCCTGGTATTTCTAACACCAGTACTACCCTTACATCCTTACCTAGCCTCCAGCTGCTATCCCACATAGGTCTACGATTATCGACCCATTGGAGAGAGACAAATAGTCGGAAAGGATGAGTGCCGCCGTCGTCCGAGAACAGAGGTATAGGTGGAAGACAACATAGATCGCAAATTTGAAACAATACGACAGTTGGTATACATTTTCAATTTATTTTTAAACTTTGAAGTTACTTAGCAAAACAAGTTTGACGATGGTGATATATGAGACAAAAGGCTTTGTTTAGATACTATTTAAAAATTGAAATATGGTAAGTATGTTCAAGAAAACGACCCGCAGTTGCAGTTTCGCGAAAAATTCACCTTTGCGAACCAAACACTACATTTCTATTTCATCTTTAGAAAAAAGAACAACATTGTGTAGTTTTTTCATTCATCAACCTACACTTGTGCCAAAATTTGTCCACCAAAACGCCCCCATGAAAATGATACCAATGCTCAAAGTCGTCTGATAGAAAAAGAATTGATTGGCGTGAACACAGCGCCAAGCGAAAAGTTTTTCACCTCGAACACAGGCCAAAAAACATCGTGTAAACTAGAACACATACTTAAAAAAAGACAAATGTGGGAATATTGACCATATTTCCCATATAAACTACCTACGTTTAAATTTAGTGGTGCGGATATGATCCAGAAAGATATTTACAGCACTGTGCTTTCAAGGATTATTTTAACCCTTGTCATGCTGAGGCCGGAATATTCCGGTTTTGGCAGGAGGTGTAGACTAAGATCAGACTGCACTTATGTGCAGGCTGATCTTTGTCTACACCTCCTGCTTGTACAACTCCTCCCAGAGTTGTTTATGAAGTTGATTTCTAAAAGAAATATTGATTTTTGAACAACAAGTATTATCAGTGCTTTCAGCCCTTTGATTTGACAGCATTTCAATAAGGCAATTTATACAGCATGACAAGGGTTAATAGTGCACATTGTGTAACCCGTTTGTTTGTTTTTTAAGTGTTAACGGTAAAATAATCTGAGAATATGTTCAACGGCTAACGAAAGAAGAATTTGAGCTGTTGTTTTAGTGGGATTAATCGTTAAAATTTTTTCAGCCAATGCATTATCAGTTGAATCTAGTGCTTAAGAATGTCAAGCTATGCCTTCATCATTTAGTATATTTTTCAATAAATTTGCATTTTAGGTCCACTGGCCGAAGACAAGCAAGCTATTGTCAAGGTGTTGTAGCCCTCGTGACTCAGTCTGTCCGTCCTTGATTCTGTCCGTCCTTTAAAAATCTTTTCCCAAGAAACTGCTGGTGAGATCTGAACTAAACTTCATGAGTAGGACTTTTATGCATGTAAAGAGTAAATATGTAGTAGTTATAATGTGTTTGATTAATGAATGAAGGGAGAAAACACATGTTATTTTGAAAATAGTCAAATAACTGAATCATCTCCCTTCTATCTTATATCATAGCAGGAAAGCCTCTGTTTCGTTTTTTTTTTTTTTTTTTTTACTTGTACAGTTTGTTGATGATAAAATAAAATGTATTCAAATCTTTGTCAGACATCAAAATTTTAGACCGCTCTAAATTGAAAAAAATGTTGCCGGTAATGATTTAAGTAAATGGAATTTCAAAAACTTGGGCGAGGCTTATTTTCCATATATGACAAATGCATGTAGTTGTTAGATTATGGTTTTTTTTAATTGTGTAAGATAAACTATTTTGTAAAATTGTCTACAAATTGATTAAGTCTCTAAAACCTTAGATCTAATTTGGATATGAGCATTGTTGTTTATATTTGCATGCACAGTTGGTTGATTACATAAATGAAGGAAATTTGGTCCCAATAAGAGAAGGCGGCGAGCTTGTTACCATCAATAGACATTTTAAATTAGAAGATGTATTGACATGCTTTGGAATTTTCGAAGATGTTTGTCTGCATGGATATAGAACATTCTGAAAAATGAACTTCGTCCTGTGAGTGGACAGATTTCAGTCCGTGGAGCGACACATGTTCTCTTGGGCCTCTTGTTTCCCAAATAATTGCATTTATTTAAGGAAATACACTCAATTTATTGTCTTTTTTCGTTCATTTGATGGATCACAATAGTAAGAGTGGTTTTTGCTGTTGGCTATTACTATTTTTTTTACTAATTAGAGAATATTTTTTATGGACTTAACAATCAAAGGTACAAACACATTTTTTATGGTATGAAAGTAAGGTGTCATTGAAAACATCATTTTTAGCTAGCAAAGCGTCAGCTTTGATAGCTTAACTTAACAGACAAAAAATTGAGGTCTTCTCAGAGGCCAATGAGTGCAAACCGCCACTGGAGGCTTAACCACTAATTTCATTGAATGGCTTCGCAATAAAAAGTAGTTCATCAAAAGCGTGCTATGATACCCATTCCCACTCAATCCTGCTTTTTAAAGAATCCCAAGAAAAAGCTTTGAAAACATTGTGGACAGTGAAGAAATTGCTTGTTACACATGCTTTCTATCCCATAAAAGACGAAAATGTTATTTAACAAAACCATGCTTTGCTAGCTTTCAGTCCTTTGATTATCTTAAGCTGATGGCCCTCTTACCCCCCCCCCTTTGGCTAGCAAAGCGTCAGCTTTGATAACTTAAGTCAAAAGACTAAATTTTCAGGTCTTCTCAGAGTTCAAAGAGTACAAACTGCCCTTGGGGGCTTAACGACTAACTCCATTGAATGCATACGCCATAAAAATAGTTCTAATGTATTTCAGGAATATTGCAATCTCTGCCTTAGCACATCATGTTCAAAAGGATTCTGGTCAGAGTCTTAAAGGAAGTTGCAGACGACAATATTTAGTTGATGGAAAATTTTAAAGATATTTGCCCGTCTGAGTAGAAAGCAATGTGGAAAGTGAAGAAATTGCTTGTAGCAAGCACTTTCTTCATTTTCCGCATTGTTTTCCGTGACTGTTTTCTTAAATGGCGCAAAAAGGAGGGATCGTGTGAAGAAGGGTTAACTCCTTGGTTACTTTAATCTCGTTTATTTATCATAATAACCTTTGATAAAGAAGTATATTTAACAAAATAACGCTTTTCTAGCTTAGAGTACTTTCAAGTCCTTTGATTTTAAGTTATTTAGCTGGAGACATGGTTCTCTCAAGAAGTTATGGTGAAAATGTAAGTGTTATGGTGAAAATGTAGTGATTGTTCTTGGATAAACCGACAGTAATGAGGTATTGGTCGACCAAATAATGAAAAGTAAGCTTCAATGTAGTATGGTCAACTGTCATACAGAAATCAGGTTTAAAGCTTAAAGTTATAAAATGCAAAGGCAGCTTGCGTAGTTTTCGAAAGCCAAACGTGATTGGTAATTTTATTATTCGCTTGATGGTTTCCATATAGTTAAAGAGCGAAGTGAGGTATATATCGCTGTATTGTGTATATGCACCTATCGTTATGTGTTTGTTTCCGTTTATTTATCGTCGCTACCGTAGCACATGCCCATATGGTTACACTCCTGTCCGTTTTTGCCTCATTAAATAAAGAGCAAAAAGGGCCCGCTTTCACAATCTGTAGCTCCTCCCAAAAGTTTCGTTTGGCCTTAAATCTTAGTCCGTCTTAAAGAGCAGTCTTTGATCTTGAATTACAGGCCAGGAAAATGGTATCATTAGGGATAAAGTTTTTCGCAAATCTTCATTCTGCACATCAACCCATGAAATTGTTTAGGCTCGGAAGTGAAAGTCTTGTAGGATACCACCTTCAAATGTCAGTTTCTACAAGGAAATAGTTCCCTGATTAAAGCTTTGAATCACATGCATGACATGCAGCAGTGATCTCTCACTCTGCAGAACCTAACATCAAGCAACTTGCTGTTGATTAAACGTTAAAACAGCATGACAAAAGGAGGAGATCAAATTTTCTTAATGGACTACTTTAGGGTACAACCACCCGGAAGTAGTTCCGGAGTGGAGTTGTAGTTCCGGAGTGGAGTTGACCCATATGAGCGACGCCCCAGAAGACAGTAAGTTGTTTTGGGGGATAGTGCAAGGATACATGCCTGGTCCTGTGACGTGCTCGATGTAGCACGGGGTCTCGGTTAAACGTCTTACCCGAAAGACGATTAGTTTGGTAGTTATATGGTCAGTCCATGGCTCGAACCCGTGATCTTGAGGTTTGAAGTCAAGTGCTCTACCAACTGAGCTAATCGGGCTGACTAATATCGTTATAAAAAGGTAGAGGTATTATTGTAGATAACCCGAGGAGTATAAATCAAAGACCGAGAGAAAGTGAAACAGGAAGAAAGTGAGCCTGACAGACAAAATGTGACAGACTGTGAAAGACAGGGAGAGACTATTCAACATGATTCGTACCGAGTAAGTATAATAAAGGTTAATGAGCGAGTTGAGCCTCGAATTTACTGTAGGAACTGGTAATAAGCTACCACATAAAGGACCCTACTAGAGGTATTGCTCAGGGAAAATGGTCGACCAATAAAACATCTTAGAAGGTGCATTTAAAAAGTATGCAAGACTTTTTATCTGCAAAATAATTTAAATTTTAGTTTAGTCTAACAAAAAACTTGCGTTCTGATTGGTCGACAAAAAGTCATAACTCCGTGAACCAAATTTTGAGCACGCAGATATTTTGTATGCTTCCGCACAAAATAGTCCCATACAAAAGAGTATAAAGAATTATAAAGTTTTTACTTTTTTCGCTCGATGCTATTAAATTATAAGAAATGAAGAGAATATATTTTGTTTTCATGGAGGTATGCACCGAAAAACCTATACACACTTATGTATGAATCCGCTTTGCGTATTTATACATGGCATGATAGGTTTTTCGGTTCATTCCTCCATGAAAACAAAAAATATTCTCTTCGTCTCTTAAATGATGCTAATCCCTTAGATTTTTTATTAGCCCTGTGCTACAACTACTCATTATAGTTTTCGTGAAAAGAAAAGGTTAAAAACAAAAACACCATAGGATTTGGTAAAACTGAAAGTATTATATTTGTGAAGATCCCTCGTAATTTCCTTCTTATAAACAGGAAGATGTTTCAATGATTAATTCTACCAAAACGAGGCTCCAATTCTGCCTTTTTTGACGGGTGAAGATATTCTCAGAATATTTTACCTAACTGCTAGAATTAGCCATTAAAGAATGTCGGGTGAGACTGTTAGTACATTTAGAATAATTAATAAAAAGAGCAGTGCTGTATATTAACCCTTGTCATGCTGAACCCGGAATATCCCGGTTTTGGCAGGAGGTGTAGGCCAAGATCAGCCTGCACATAAGTGCAGTCTGATCTTGGTCTACACCTCCTGTTTGTAATTTTCCTGCCAGAATCGTTTATAAAATCGATTTCTAAAAGAAATATTGATTTTTGAACAACAAGTTCTATCAGTGCTTTCAGCCCTTTGATTTTACTGCAATTCAGTAAGGTAATTTATACAGCATGACAAGGGTTAATGTCATTCTGGATCAAATCCACACCACTAACTATAAACGTATGTAGTATATGAGTGTGTTATGGTTAATATTTGCTTATTTGTCTTTTACTTACGTCCGTGTTCTGGTTAACACGATCTTTCATGACCTTTGTTCGATGTTCTCGTTGTAGTTGTGTTCAGGCCAACCAATTCTTTTACATCAGACGACTTTTATATTATTTATAAGGGACCGATTTGGTGGACAAAATTTGGCCCAAATGTGAGTTAATGAATTTAAAAAAAAACGCAATGCTGTTCTTTTTTCTAAAGATGACATGGATTTGTTTTTGTTTGAATGGGGTTTTACGCCGCTTTCAACAATCTTTCAGTTATATCGCGGCTGCTGGAGCACCTAACAATGGAATCCTGGTATTTCTCACACCAGTACTACCATTACATCCTTTCCTAGCCTCCAGCTGCTACCTCACATAGGTCTACGTTTATCGATCCATTGGTGAGAGACAAATAGTCGGAAAGGATGAGTGCCGCCGTCGGGGATCGAACCCGGGACCTCTAGATTGACAGTCCGACGAAAGATGACATGGATATGAAGTGTTTAGTAAAGAAAGTTGAAAAGCCTAGTATTGTCTCGAAAACCACCAGCGTCACGCTTGTTTGGCTAAGTAGATTAAACGTTTGAAAGAAAAGAAAGAAAAATATTTACCCATTGTCAAATCGTTTCAAAATTACGATCTGTGTTGTCGTCAATTCGCCTGTGTTCTAGGAATCGGGTTGAAGGGTGTGTTGTGGAAAAGAACGAACCGCTTGTTACAAACAACCTTTGTCTCCTAAGCTACCCTCAATTCGATGATAATACTACATTAACAATTAAAAAATCTCTTTCTCTATTGAGGAAGCTAAAAAATGATGTAGTGAACTCTTTCCTCTACAAACCAAGGATTCTATGCCTCTGTGATTTTATACTGGAGAAAATAATGTTGAAAAAGAAGTAATTGTCTATAAAAAGCAATTTCGCCTTTTTCACTATATTTTCTACCACATAGTATGCTTACATTTCAAATTGCATCCAATTTTCATTGTCGTCTGCAACCTCTTTAAATTTGGTTATCATTTGAAGATCTACAAAAGATCGTGAAAATATGATTATGTGTGTTTGACCGGATAGATAAGAATAAATAATTTTCCCTGGCAGATACAATTTTGTAGGAACGAGGATTTGGGGGATGTTCCCAATCCCTGTTCAATAATTCTGGCAGATATAGAAATTGAAACTTTTTTTCCCGAAAAGTCAACTAGAAAAATATATCTATATCTTCTACTTAGCCTCTGTATCAACTTATACATGTATATTCTTGTTACTTTCAATCCACATCAAAAGAAATCAACAAAAAAAGGGAATAGTACGTATAGTACACGTCGCCAGTGTTATCCAGTTTGGAAAATGCAGTAGGATATTAGTAGGATAGAATAGAAGTAGTGCCCAATTAGGTTCCATTTTTTTATTTTTCAAAACCTGTCTCCTCCAAACAACTGTGCATTTTGAAAATGACGTAATACGAGGATTCTATATAATTCGTAGAAAGCGTAAAGACTTCCCTTAAATATGTGAACAGATCAGCATAGATGCAGTCACGGCTTCAATAACGCGCAGTCTTTCAATTCTATTTGGAGTTATTTGCCTTCTATATTAAGAACTCACCATACCAGCTGTTTAGCTTATAAACTATACAGTTACGCATGTTCATAGAGGTTCCTTGGATGTTTATGATTATTTTGAATTAGCCTAACTGACCCATTACAAAACGCCAAATTTCTGTACTAGTGCGATTTGACAGAAGTTACAGACGGCATTTCGCTTTGAAATTGAAAACTAAGGCTAAGATAGGATATAAAACATTGTGATAAAAGGAGAACTTTCCCACAATGTATTCTTTAATGAAATTCTTCAGGGGCGTAAAATACGTAATTGTGTCGGAAATGATTAAGCTTCAACTCGTTCGCAGAAGGTTTAAAAGATATACAGAATCTCTCATTTGTTTCTTATAAATGACTACGATCAAGTGAATTTGGTTTAACGTCACTTTCAGTGGTATTACAGTATAACTGCGGTTGGAATGAGCACCGAACCATGGCTTTCTGTCATTTTTCACACCAGGACATGTACATGCACAACTGCAGCAATACTTTGAGTCATAAGCTGCTCAGCCAACTTAATAGGCAAATTACTTATGATATTTCCATTAGTGAGAGAGACAAATGACTTTTTTCCAAACTTTGGATCATGCTCAGGACAATATAAAACACCCATTATTACTTATTAAGCTCACCAGGCTATGCGATGCGTTATGCTTGGATAAGATAATCTATATGAAAGATGCCATTTTCTACACCATGTGTGGAATATCACTGCACTATGCCGACATTCCGTTCTTTGATTTTGTTTTTCTCTCATCAAGTATATTTGTGTTATATGGGGCATTTCTCTGTTTTTATTTATTTATTAAAACATTATTTCGCTACTCATAATCCAATATTTTTTGGTTCATTTTGTACCAATTTGATTGATTCCCCAAAATCGTTATTTTCTCCAAAAATGGAAAGCAATCTTGATTTTTCGGCATATTATTTCATTTGCGTACTCTGAACATTGTATTAATTTCATAAAATAAATACAACAAGTGGCGAATTGTATCGGTCTGCTTTAATTTTCCATGTTTGATATTATTTAAGTCCAGATCCACTTCTCATTATTTATAACTTCATTTTTATCGCATTTTACTCAATACAGCACAGAACCTTGTTATAATACTTTTGAAGCGCTTGTCTATTCTTATTATCTAATTTATTCTGGCACATCCGTACTTTCACAAAAGAACTGCAATTTTCAACTCACTTGACAACTGTTTCGATCTGTGAAGTAGTTACTGATTTATAGATCTGAGTATCATCATTGTTTCATGAAAGTAATGGCCTTGCATACGTAACAACAAGAGGGCCATCGTGGCCCTAAATAGCTCACCTGAGTTGAATGTTTAGATTTTTTTATATATAACTTCATTGATGACAATTGATTGGGCAAAAAATGTGGCCTCTAGAGTACACGCAAGTTTTTTCTGATATTTGACAATGTGACCTAGTTTTTTACCCTATTTGATCCAGTTTCGAATTCATACAATATTATATCACAACAATCATTCTGACCAAATTTTAGGTTGATCGGGCAAAAGATTTTGCCTCCAGAGTGCATGCAAGGTATTTCTCAGGTAAGACCCTGTGACCTAGTCCTTGATCCCAGTTGACCCAGTTTCGAACTCGCACGAGATTTCAACAAGACAATTATTCTGACCAAATTTCAGGTTGATCGGGCAAAAAATGTCGCCTTTAGAGTTGATACAAGGTTTATCTAAGATTTGACCCAGTGACCTTGTTTTTGACGCCAGTTGACCCAATTTGGAACTTGTCCGAGATTTCATCAGGCAATCACTCTGACCAATTTTCAGCTTGATTGGGCAAAAAGATTTGGTCTCTAGAGTGCATACAAGTTAAATGTTGACGACTGACGACGGACATCGAACGACGCATGACGCGCAACGCACGACGGACTACCACCTTACAACAAAAGCTCACCTTGAGCACTTCGTGCTCAGACGAGCTAAAAAGGACAAGTCTCAGGACCAAGCTCTGTTGGGTATCGTATCGTTCTCGAGAATAACTTGATCAGTTGTTAATAACAAGAGGACCATTAGCCCTAAAACGCTCACCTGATTCAATGACTGCAGAATTGACCTATCTTCTTCTAACCAACCTTGTAACCAAAGTATTGTCTCAGGAATTAAACTACAAATGCATTTTGATCATGATTCAAGATATTTATGCCAGAAGTATAGTGACTCCATATCAAGGCAGGTTATTTTTAGTTCTGTCTAAGTGACCTACTTTAGTAACTCATGTGTCCCAGTATCGAATGTGAAAGAGATCATGAAAAACAAACATTCTGAACAAATATAAAGACTCTGATATAAACATTTGGCCACAAGGTACACAAGGTTTTTCTAAGGTTTGAACTTGTAACCTATTTTTTTCTCCCCATGTGAACCAATATATTTAACCTGACCGAGATATCATAGAGAAGAACATTTTGACCAACTTTCAAAACATTTGAGCTAAAAATGTAGCCTCTAGAGTGCATACATAGGTTTATTATGATTTGATCTTGGAACCTAGTGTTTTCCCAATATGAACTGATGTCTAACTTGACCGAGATATATTGAAGATAAACACTAATAACAAGATGTTTGAGTAAAAGTCTAACCTCTAGATTGCACAAAGGGTATTTCTCAAGGTTGACCAAGTGGCCTAGTATTTGACCGCATGTGACACAATGTTGAACTTGACCAAAACATCTGAGCTAAAAGTACGGCCTCTAGATGGTGAACATTTTTTTTTCCAAGATTTGAACTATTGACCAAATTTTGACAATATCCGATGCAATTGCAATTTTGTCCAAGATAACATATATACATAGATTATGACCAATTGTCAAAATTTTTAAGTCAAAATGTGACGCAGGCTTTATCTAAAATGTGATGCAGTGACCTAGTTTTTTACTCCATGTGACCCAATTTTGAACTTGAACCAAATAACATGACATTTGAACCAAGAACGGGGCCTCTACAGTGCAAGATATCATACACGCAAATATTCTGACAAAACACCTCAAAACACCTGGGCTAAAAGTACGACCTCTAGATGGCAAACAATTTTTTTTTAAGACTTGACAAAGTTACCTAGTAATTCACCCGCACATGACCAAATTTCTAACTGATCTGAGATCTCATTTATACAAACATTTTGACAAAAAATCATGACATTTGAGAAAAGAATGTGACCTCTTCAGAGGGCGCACAAGGTTTTTCTTGAATTTGACAAAGTGACTGTGTTTTTTACCCCAGCCGACCCAATTTAGAACATATCTGAGATATCATGTAGACAAACATTCTGACCAAATATCAAGACATTTGAGGCAAAATGTGACATCTGGAGCACACCCAACGTTTTCCTATGATTTGTCCTAAATACCTATTTTTTTACCCGAGGTGACCCTTTTTCGAACTTATCCGAGATGTAGCGTAGACAATTTTCTGACCAAGTTTCAAGGCATTTGAGCAAAAAATGTGACCTTAAGAGTGCACACAAATTTTTTGTAAAATCTGACCTAGTTTTTGTTCCAACATGACCCATTTTCGAACTCGTCCTAGGTATTATGTAGATCAACATTCTGACCAAGTTTCGAGATATTTGAGCCAAAGTATGACCTCTAGAGTGCACACACGGTTAAAGTTTACGACGAATGATGGGCAACGGACGATGGACGCTAGACATATCCCGGTTACAATAGCTCACCAAGACCACTACGTGGTAGGTGGGCTAAAAATATGTTTTCATTCTAACATATATATAGTTTTTGAACCAGGAAAGCATCGACAGTATCAAATGCAGCAGACAAGTCTAGCAGAACGAGTCCACTTCTGTAGAGCAAGCTGAATATCATTTATTACCTTAAGCAATGCTGTATCTTTTCTGTGAACTTTTCTGTATGCTTACTGAATTGGACTTTACAATGAATTTGAGTTAAAATATTCAAACAACTGTTTTAGAACAAGAATCATAAATTTGAGACCGGTTGATATTTTTTCAGATTGTTTTGATCTAAACCGGCTAGAGGTTTAACAAATACAGTTTTACATTTAGTAGGGAAAATAACTGACAACAAGCTCTCGTTAACGTTATTTGTAAAAAATCGAGACTAGAGGATCAATCATTTTTTCAACAAAAATATAGAAATTTGGTCTAATGAACAAATGGTTGACTTAGACTTGGTGAGGCTCTGAAAGGATGTGATGGTAGTAGTGGTGTGAGAAATCTATGGTTAGGTGCTCCATCGGCAGCATAATGGCGTTAATCCCCATTCAATCAATCTGCACAAATTCCAAAATGAAGAGTCTGTGATGGAAATATAAGTGTAACCTGAATAGCCCCGAACGATGTATGTTGGAATGGGGAATTCAATCGAATTCTAGGATTTCTGTAAAGGGGGTTCAAGCTCAATAGTGGGTGGGGGGTGGGGGGGTCTTTTCCTATTACAGTTAGTCTTGTATTAAACGACTACTCAAGGGCCGACCAAAAAGTGGTCGCTTAAGAGAATGATCGCTAAGTAAACTCTTTTGTCAAAGATAAGAGGGGTAGATTCGATTGCATACATATATTGTTACATTTGGCATACATAAATTACATGTATTATGATTTCTTGTTTATTCCTATGTTGTTGTAAGTCATTAGAATCGTCTGGCGATTTTACTTTTTAGCAAAGTGCTAGATATTTTTAGATATTTTGCTCTAGAAAAAAATCGATTATGGTCGCTTAATGGACGTGTTTCCTTAACAGAAGTAGTCGCTCGAGGAAGATCGACTGTATAGTAATATTTGAATTAAATTTCCACATGAAACTGAAATAATAAAGCTACAGAGGGAGATTCAAACGAACCACCTAACCCCCTAGAAATCCGCGACTGAAATACTTTCTGCTTCGCTAAATTATTTCTCTAGACACAGTCTAAACCCCCACCCTGGTGGGCCCTTGGAATGGATACGGTGGAGTATCCAACCAGTGCCATGTCTTCATTTTACGCAACACTTTCCAAATCTAAAGGGGCGTCAAAATGCGTCATTGGGATGGAATGGGTAAACCAGGTCTTTTGAACAAGCTAGTGATCGAGAATAAACTCAAAGACATTTGCTTCTCAGACTGTGCACTGAAAGATGCAACGTGGAACTATCTATTTATGATCTTATGATCGCATCATGTCAAACTAGCACTGGTTCACCGTAAAGTTCACTAGATAAAAAAAGGGGCCCGTCACTCGGAATAGGACGCATTTTTTGTTAGGCCTATATAAAGATTTTCGAAATGTAAATAAGCATTTGTACACGAATGTTGGTTTGGCGTGACGGACCACATTTTATTATTTTTGTTCCGTTGTATAGATGTATAAGTTATAGTGATTGATTAAAGGTCATTTTTATCTAAAAATGTAGATTTTGCATCTATTCATATTATTGACAAGCTTTGTACTCATGCAAACTCGATCAGATTGAAGCTCGGAAAGGAGGTACTGGTGCGAGATATACCAGGATTCCATTGTTAGGTGCTGCAGTCTCCGCGAAATGACTGGAGAATCGTTAAAAGCGATTCTAAACCCCTTTCAAACAAACAAACAATCTGATGCAAACTCAGACTTAATAATGTAATCAGCCCGTATATACCCTTATACACGGCTTCTCTAAATTTCCGTGATTAAATTTTTTTCAAGGACATTTATACATCCAACGGTGTTATTTGTTATTTTATACGATTATTTTTATTGTATTTATTTTCTGTTGTTGTATTGTCTGTTGGTTTCTAATACGCATAATTTTCGCAATCATTCAACATAAGTTTGCAGAAGGTATTAGAACCCAGTACAAGTCGTTTTTCCTAGAATGTGTGTGCAACATCGAATATTTTCTTAATAATTCAGCTTTCATCGTCTATGATATCAAAATTTGCTGCGTTTTGACGTTTTGAAGGGATACTGCAAATTAATTTTAAAGGCATAAAAGTGGTCAGTCGAGAAAAGCGGTCTTCCTGATGTTCCATTAAATAAATCAAATCATTGAAAGTACTGGTGACGGACGTCTGTGTTGGCATAGTAGAGTGATATGCCCGTTTCGGTGTACGAAACAGCAATTTTCATGTAGTTTTCATGTAGATATTTTTTTAATCATAATCCCTCGCCTAGCCTAGGTTGTTTAAGAGGTGCATGCAATACAGGATGCTTCTAATCTAGAGGCCTGAGCACGATCACAAGTTCGGGTGAAATTGGCATTGTTAGACACGCCATTTGTCTTTCACCGATGGAAATAGGATAGCTAATTTTCCTGTCAAGTTTGCTGGGCAGCTACGCATGTAATGACCCAGACTTATTTTTGCAGTTGTAAATGTAACTGGTGTGAAAAATGACAGGAAGCCACAGTTGAATGCACCTACCAACCACGGTTTTAATAAAATATTACTGAAAGTCACATTAAACCAAATTCACTTGATCGCTGTATATTTTGCTATCAAGATCAATACTTTTTATACCTAGATAATCCTTTTCCGAAGAAATTCAACAAATAATTAAGATATCATTTAAGAAACTAAGACAATATTAGATAATCAATATTCATTGAGAATTATTACCTGTAAAAAAACAAACGAGATATCTTTTAACCTTCAGTGATTCAGTAGAAGCTCAACCCGTTCCCTCGCAATCACGCTTTTTACGCCCCTGGAAAATTGCATTAAAGACAGCGTTGTGAGAATAGGAGATATCGATTGTTTCACAATGTTTTCTACTCTATCTGGGCCCTAGTTTTTCAATCTAAAAGCGATTCGAATTGTCGTTTGGTAATCGATTGAAAAGACTAATAAAAAAATAAACATCTTTAAGTATATTTAACTTTATAGCTTAACACTTCCGCGATATACAGCTGGTATGCGTAGTTCTCACAATAGAAGTCAAATTACTCACTTTGTAATTGAAAGACTCCGCATTTTTTGAAACCATCTGCGCTAGCGGGTTATTGGTAGGTGTTTTCGTACTTAAGAGGAGTATTTACACTTTCTACGAATTATACAGAATCCTCGTATTACGTCTTTTTCAAAATATACAGCTGTTTTGGGGAGATAGGTTTAGTAAAATTACAAATCGAACCTAACTGGGAACTACTTCTTTTCTGACATAGTAACATCCTATTATTACTTGTAACAAGCATTTCTTCATTATTCACAATGTTTTCAACCCCAGCAGTACAAAACAAAGCTGTAGTTACGACGTTTAATTCGTCAAACCTACAAAAATTATTCATCAAAATGGATGCCAATGACGGTGTTTAAACTGAAAATCAATTCTAAATCAATGATTTCATCGGTCGACTGATTATTTGATTGACATCCGCGATTTGTCAATTGTACGGTATTTTGTGCCACTTTTTCTGATTATTTAGTTATATCACATGCCGAGCTGGGTTAGCCCATTCTTACCCTGACTCGGATTCTTACCCTGGCTCGGCCAAAATTCTCTTCCACCACAGGCCCCGCCTATTGACTCCGACGGGAAGTCCCGCTTCCATATTTCATGGCGTTATTTTGCAGAAGTTATGCAAAGTAGAATGGTTGGTTGGCGACCTAAACGTCGTGAATACAGCTTGAATAAACTGGAGTTAAGTCACCAAACCAACAAAAATGCTTCTCATAAATTGCAGTCAATGTCAGAGTTCAAAGTTAACTTCCGGTATAAATGGATGGTTTGATTGGTCATGGATTTTTGATTGGCAGCGATCGATGTATATTACGATAGTCTCGGAGATTTTGATTTCATTGTCAGCTAATTCTTTCGACTTTGGCTTTAAGAAATGTGGTTATGGAATTTTTTTACGAGAAAAAGGAAATTGCACGCTACAATCAATCATCATTTCCTAACATTGTTTCTACCTTATTTGGCACTCATTTTTTATTTTTGAAATCGATCGAAATTTTTTGTTCGTCAACTACTGCTTACACGTCTAAAATTCTGTCGTCTAGTGATGTGTTAAGGAAAAAGAGCGAGAGAGTTTGTAATACTATACAGCGAGTTTAATTCTTTAATAGATGTTCGGTACAGAGACAAAGGTTGTTGACGCAGTGTGAGTGTCCGTGTTCACAATACGTTGTAACGCAGTCTAGCTCTTGACTGCAGGCTGTGGCTGAAAGGAAAAAAAATAATCATGGACATGTAGTTAACCAATTACCCGACGGAAGTTTTGGACTATTTCAAATGGAAAGGGGCCGCCGTCATAGCGCAGTCGGTAACGCATCAGACTCCCAATCTTCAATAATGGGATGTCATGGGTTCGATCCCCGGCGGCGGCACATATCCTTTCCGACATTTGTCCCTCACCAATGGGTGGATAATCGTAAATCTAAGTGGGATAGCAGCTTCAGGCTAGAAAAGGGTGTAGTTGTAGTACTGGTGTCAGAAATACAAGGAATCCATTGTTAGATGCTCCATCCGCCTCGATATGACTGAAATACTGTTAAAAGTGGCGTTAAACCTCAAATCAACCAACCAAATCAAACGAAAATGAAATACGGAAGACAATATTTAGTTGATGGAATTTTAAAAACTTTGTCTTTTGGCATAGAAAACATTGTGGATAATGTAGAAATTGCTTGTTACAAGCAATTTCTTCATTTTTCCACAATGTTTCCAAAAATTATTTCCTTGAAGGGCGTCAAAAAACGCGATTGTGCTGTAGTCGGCTCAAAGGTTTTGGGTTACCAACCAACGGCAGATTACTTCGATAAATTACTTTGATATTTTGTAATTCGACCAATGCCTTTAACCATTTTCAACAGAGTATGGCAAACTGAAACTAAACACCTGCAAGCGATTTAACAGAATACTTTTTCATTGTAAATCCATTTAAGTGAAAATGGATCCCTTGGGTGGTGAGAAAAGTATCGATCCTGTTTAGACTGCATGGGCTAATCAAGGTCGAAACTTCCGATGCCAGTATTTTTTCTGTAAGTACCAAACCATTCATTTATTTTTTTACATACTAATACTTATTGACCTCTGCTGTGTCCGATCTCTTTTAAAGCTTATGAAATTTAAGATTTTTTGTAGCATTGTGATAGAAAACATTGTGGACAATGAAGAAATTGCTTGTTGCAAGCAATTTCTTCATTTTCCACAACTTTTTACAAAGCTTGCATATTGAGGGGCGTTTAAAAGCGTCATGTGTGTGAATGGGTTAATAAAAACATAGTTGTTCCACATTGCACATTTGTCCTTTTACTTCACAGCATTGTTTATATGATTGTTCATTGCGGAAATTTGCGATTTTTCATTCGCTGTTAAAAATTTCAGTACAGATTAAAAGTCAATGGTTTATCATTAAATCATCATGTTCACTTATGAAATCTGTACTTAAAAGCTGACCTTTAAACCAAGCAGTGCAAAGAAACTAAGGATAAAGTCCAAATAAAACGCTGATAAGGATCATTAGACTGGCACGGTGAACCTGTCCCATCTACACTGCTTTCATATCGTAAGATTAGGGCAGATTCACCAGTAAAAGGACCAATGTGTGTCTGTAGAGTATTCAAGAAATATAACACGGTCCTTATTTGGGATAGATAACGACTAAAAAAATCATATCCTGAAACTAGATCAGTTGGATTGTTCTATTAAAAACAACGGTGTTAACTTTTCTGTTTTTCTAGGATAGGATTTAAAGTCTTATCAGGATCAGATTTGACGTCAAAGAGGGAAGTCAAGGTAACTTGGTCATCATATTCTGCTATCAATTTTAACCCTTTCCTGTTTTGCAAAATTTTAGACCAGTCCGAATTCAAAGGTTTTATAGACAAACGTTTAAAGTAGATTTAATTTGGACAATAAACATTCAGAGGGATAGAAAATATTGTGGAAAAAGAAGAAATCGCTTGTTACAAGCAATTTCTTCTCTTTTCACAATGTTTTCTCAAGTATAATAACACGAGGACGTAAAAACCAGGGATTGAACAGGAAAGGGTTAAAATATGTTAGGCAGTCTACTCACCGCGGATTTTAACACTTTCCTGTTTTGCAAAATTTTAGACCTGTCTAAATTCAAAAGTTATGCAGCCGAATATTCAAAATGAGTTTAAATTTGAAAGATAGCTAATCGGAAGGGTAGAAAATATTGTGGAAAAAGAAGAAGCTTGTTACTAGCAATTTCTTCTTTTACGATGTTTTCTCAATTATAAAATCACAGGGAGGTAAAAACCAGGTATTGAACAAGAGAGCCGCCGTCATAGCGCAGTTAGAAGCGAGTCGGACTGTCAATCTAGAGGTCCCGGGTTCGATCCCCGACGGCGGCAAACATCCTTTCCGACTTTTTGTCTCCCACCAATAGGTCGATAATCGTAGACCAATGTGGGATAGCAGCTGGAGGCTAGGAAACGGTGTAATGGCGGTACTGGTGTGAGGAATACCAGGAATCCATTGTTAAGTGCCCCAGCCGCCGCGATATAACTGAAAGATTGTTGAAAGCGGCGTAAAACTCCATTCAAACAAACAAACAAAATTGAACAAGAGAGGGTAAAAAACAATATGCAGTATCAAAACACCACATGTCAAGCACAAGAAGAATACTGACATAACTCAAGTTATTTTCGGACCATGATTAGCCGTGACTTCGAAAAGTTAGTATGGCGCGGATTTCAAATCAAAGCATTGAAAGTACTGATGATGGGCGGCCGTGTTGGTACAGTAGAGTGATATTCCCGTTTTGGTGCACAAAATGGCAATTTTCATATAGATAATCTTTTTTTTGTGCATAACCTATCGCCTAGTCTGGGACATGTTATACAGGATGTTTCCATTCTAGAGTCCTGAACACGATCACAAAATCGGGGGAAAATGGCATTGTTACACGCGTCATTTGTCTTTCATCGATGGAAATATGATAAGTAATTTGCCTGTTAAGTTGACTGAGCTGCTACACATGTAAATGCCTAACTTTATTGTTGCAGTTGAAGCTTAACACATTCCAACACACAACCACGCTTTTTTACGCCACTGAAGAATTGCATTAAAGAAATGTTGTGAGAAAAGGAAAAATGGTAGTTGCACAATAAGATCTACCCTGTTTGGGCCTTAGATTTTAATCTCAAAGCGATTTGAATTGTCGTCTGTAACTAGTCCAAAATTTTGTCGTTTGGAAATGGATTGAAGGGCTTATTCAAAATAACAATAAACATCTTGATATAAATGTAACCGCATAGCTTATCACCCCGTAGAGGGGAGATAGGTTTTGAAAATTAAAGAAATGGAACCTAACTGGGTAATACATAGGGAATATTACCACAATGTTTTTTTCTATGCGTTGTTATCGTGTTCGAGAATCGTGTGTAGGTATTTTTTATTGGATGAGACCGAAGGTCGGATCGAATCCAATAAAAAATTCTACACACTATTCGAGGACACGATAACAACAAATAGAAAAACACACTGTTGTAATATTCCTTTTATTATATACCTTTTTAGGACATGACATTAAGAAAATTCTTTAAATTGATTAAGAAATAACCAACTTTCCAAAAAAAAAAAAAAAAAAAATAACCGAACGTCAATACACCAAAAAGTAGTCCGTGTTTAATGGAGTGACCTCACTGGAAATTACTTCCTGAGGTCGTTGTATGGTAAAAGTAGATCTTAAAGAAAATGTAGTTCTTGAAAGGCAGGGATGATTTGAGTCTTAAACAGTGGTATATGCAATATTTTGTTTGATTTTGTAGTAATTCTGCATCTGTTCTGCTGTTTAAAAGTGCATTTTACCCTATCTTTGCAGGTCTATGTGTTATAGATGGTGTACAAAAATTGGAGGTGTAAATTGGCGACATGTGATTGTCATGGTTGAAAAAAAGACGGTAGCTGTGGTTAGAGTCCATTATTTCAAAAATTCATCGTTCAGCATATATGATTTCTACGCTTAATGAGAAGTTCTATGAACGACTAAACAGCACCAGAAAGGCTATATTTCAACGAATGTTCTGACAAGTGCTATGTCTTGGACCAAAACAGTGATTTTACATAGAGTAAAGAAGGCCCAAATCCGGTTGGGTCTGACCTAATGGTACTCGACGAATACGGCTTTATGGTACATGCCGAATATTGATTTTTTTTTCTGTCGAGTTGTATTAGATAGCCAGATTTTAATCCATATCGTTTATAGGCATATAATAAATTTACTTCTCTTCTAACAAAGTAACATCCTACTGGATTTTCTAAACTCGACAACACTTATGGAGCCCATCAAAGATGCGGTTGAGATACAGGATATATGTTACTGCGTGTGTACAGAGTATATTAGGACTGAACAACTAAACTAGATATACTCTGTCCATTTGTTGACAATTTCTTTTGAGAATCGAATAAAGAGGGGATCGGGCTTTAGATTAGGTTACGACATTGTGACTATTCCCTCCTTGGTGGGCCCTGCTTTATAAAGGAAGGAACTACTGCTATGTTTTCAGCGGGTGTTAATAGCGATCTTTTCAGCGGGTGCTCGGAGGATTTACCTCAATACGCGAGAAGATGATATTGATATACAAAATCATTGTCACTGGAAATTGTTTTCCTGCCAGAATTATTCAGATTATATGGTACGTCTTTTTGATATGAAAATTATAAACGGGTAATAACAGACTGACTGAAAGATGCCACTCATAATAAGTATGTCTACACGTTATTAAAAAGCAAAAGTCATTTATGAACCACCAAAAGCCATTTTGTATTGAAAGGAAGATTATTTACCTTGCGCAAAAATTGGCCTTTTACTCTATCTATGATGTTACTTAGTATTGCTTGTAATCGCAATTGACGAGTAAATGACTCCATCCACTTAACTCCGAAAGGAAGTTTCACTTCAACATTTTACAGGCGTTATTGGTCAGGATATATCGAGGGGTTAGAGCAAAAACATAGTATGGGTCTATACATTGTATAGACCCATACTATGTTTTTGCTCTAACCCCTCGATATGGTCAGTAACAAGTTTCAGCTTGAATAAGTTGATGAGTGCTAGTGTCATGTGATATGTGCAAGGACAAGGTCACTGTTGAAGGTGAAATAACCTTTTCCAGAGCACGATTTCTACATTTACGGATGGATTTGAAAATTACTTGGCACAGTTGTTCTACTTGGCGAATGCTAGTTTCATGCAAAAATTGTGTTGTGATACGTCCAAGGTCAAGGTCAAAGTTCAAAAAAAAAATTCTGTGCACAACATTCTCTGTACAAATTAGCGGGATCGACATGCTGTCCCTAGACAACCTATTTTTCGTATTAGAGTACAGCCAATTTACTTATGCTGAATCAAAGGACCTTTAAAGTTGACATTGGCCTTCTCTGGTGGCACTGATATTTGAATCAGCAGACACATATCGATGGAAACCACCATCATGCCAATATATAAAGATGTAGACTTGAAGTAATTTGCAATGTATTTTGGTTTAGCTTTGAAGAAATTCGACCTGGATAGAATAGATGACATTGACCTTGATTCGAGAAGAAAAGTATCGATTAACTTTATCATGCCACATATATGTATTGTAACTTAAATAGTTACGAAGCTTGAAGCGTTTAGTTCTTTTTTGTTTGAAGTTTTGACAGACCGGAGGACATACAGACGTACAGATGCATATACATACACACTGGAAGCCAACGTTAAAACGAATTGCTCGTATCCTATCGATGTGGGGATAATTTCTTCTTTCTCCACAATATTTTCTACCCTACTGAATGGTTATTTTTCAAATTAAATCCGCTTAGAATTTACGTCTGCAAACCTTTGAATTTGGACAGGTCTACTAAATTTTGAAACAGGAAAGGGTTAAAAATAGCCCAGTAATACCTACCATTTTGTGAAGGTACAATACACTCACAATGACCATTGTGGCAGTAGACATGTGCCCCGCTCTCCGCTTTACAAGAAGTTATCCCGTGTGTTACGCAATCCAAAGTATTAAAACAGGTCTCTGTACACACGATGGCAACTGAAGAAAATAATTCATAAATCATATTTGACCAACAAGTTCGATGTACACCGTCGTTTTTAGCTCCACTGGCTGAAAGCCAGAGAGCTATTGTCATTGCGTTGTGTCCGTCGTGCGTGCGTCCGTCCGTCCGTCCGGTCGTCCGTCCGAAAACTTTTACTTTGAAAATCTTCTCCTCAGAAAGTACTGAACAAATTTCAACCAAATGTCACAGAAATGATCCTTGGGTGGCCCTCTATCAGATTTCTTCAAAGAATTTTGATAGGATGAAAAACATGCTTTAATGGGCGGGCCTAATTTATATATGGGGAAAGCTTCGAAAATCTTATTCTAAGATACCGGTGGATGGATTTCAACCAGATTTCATAGAAATTGTGATCCTTGCGTGATCCTTTAACAGATTCCTTCAAAGAATTTTGATCGGATGAAAAACATGGCTTGAATAGGCAGGGCTAATTCCATATATGGTGAAACCTTAAAAATATTCTTCACAGGACCAAGATGATAGATTTTAACCAAATTTAAAAGGAACGATCATTGGGAAACCCTTTATCAGATTCCTTCAAAGAATTTTGATCAGATGAAAAACATGACTTTAATGGCGGGCTAATTTTCCATATATGGTGAAACCTTTAAAAATATTCTTCTCTGAAAGCGATGGATGTATTTCAACCAAATTTAACAGGAATAATCATTTGGAAACCCTTTATCAGATTCCTTCAAAGAATTTTGATCAGATGAAAAACATGGCTTTAATGGCGGGCTAATTTCCATATATGATGAAACCTTTAAAATCTTCTTTTCTGAAACCGATGGATGGATTTCGACCAAATTTAATAGGAACGATCATTTGGAAACCCTTTATCAGATTCCTTCAAAGAATTTTGATCAGATGAAAAACATGGCTTTAATGGCGGGCTAATTTCCATATATGATGAAACCTTTAAAAATCTTCTTTTCTGAAACCGATGGATGGATTTCGACCAAATTTAATAGGAACGATCATTAGGAAACCCTTTATCAGATTCCTTCAAAGAATTTTGATCAGATGAAAAACATGACTTTAATGGCGGGCTAATTTTCCATATATGGTGAAACCTTTAAAAATATTCTTCTCTGAAAGCGATGGATGGATTACAACCAAATTTAACAGAAATAATCATTTGGAAACCCTTTATCAGATTCCTTCAAAGAATTTTGATCAGATGAAAAACATGGCTTTAATGGCGGGCTAATTTCCATATATGGTGAAACCTTTAAAATCTTCTTTTCTAAAACCGATGGATGGATTTCAACCAAATTTAACAGGAACGATCATTGGGAAACCCTTTATCAGATTCCTTCAAAGAATTTTGATCAGATGAAAAACATGGCTTTAATGGCGGGGCTAATTTCCATATATGGTGAAACCTTTAAAATCTTCTTTTCTGAAACTGCTGGATGGATTTCAACCAAATTTAACACGAACGATCATTGTGTGACCCTTAATCAGATTCCTTCAAAGAATTTTGATCGGAAGAAAATATGGCTTTAATGGGCGGGGCTAATTTCCATATATGGTGAAACATTTAAAATCTTCTTCTCAGAAACCAGATGATGGATTTCAACCGAATTTTACAGGAATGGTGAACGGGTGACCCTTTATCAGATTCCTTCAAAGAATTTTGATCAGATGAAAACCATGGCTTTAATAGGTGGGATTAATTTCCGTATATGGTGAAACATTAAAATCTTCCCAGAAACCAGTGGATTGATTTCAACTTAATTTTACAGGAATGATTGTTTGGTGACCATTTTTTCAGATTTCATCAATTTCAGTTTGACACATTGAAAATATGACACATTGAAAATATGTTTTGGCTTATGCCTATATATGGTATCCAGAGAACTTTTAAATTGCAATTCTTTAATGGCAGATTTTTAACAATTGTCTCAATTGGGTGAACTGTTAAAGGGTTAAAAGTTTACAGTGAGTTTCTGTGACTTCTAGGTTTTTGTTTATGTATAAATGAATTGAATGATTAATAACTAATGTGGTTACTCAGATTACACCAATTAGTTATTTACAGTAAGCTGGATTGCGCACACACTTTGAAAAGGTGTGCCATTTTGCAGTTCTAAAAAAATATCAAGAAGGTAAAGTGGTCGAAAGTGGTAGAATGTAGGGTTCTGTCTTATTTGTTACTGCTCTTGGATAAAGAAGATAAAAGCTTATTGTTATCAAGGGAAATGTCGATTATATATTTTAACCCATTACCAGACAACACAATATTAGACTGGATCAGATTGAAAGCAATTGCAGGTAACAATCTCAAATTGATTGAATGATGAATATCTTTGCCTTTTAGAAGAAAAAACATTGTGGACAATGAAGAAATTGCTCGTAGTAAGTTGAAATTGACTATTTAACCCATTACATCACAACAAAATCTTAGACTGATTCAAAGTTGCTGGAATTCAGATAGTATTTACCTTGTAGGGTAGAAAACATAATGGACATTTAAGAAATTGCTTGTTACAAGAAATTTCTTCATTGCCCACAATGTTTCCAAAGCTTTTTTCTTGAGATGCTTAAAAAGCGGGATTGTGTGGGAATGCAAATGCAGATACGTGAACTTAACTTGACGAGCTTTCTTTCATGTTTCTTAACCTTTCAATCAACCCTGACATTGTAACAAATGTGGATTTTAAGCTTATAGCTTAGCCCATTCACACACAGTGACACTTTTTGCCGCCCCTTCAGAAAAACAATAGGGGGAAAAATGTGTAAAATGAAGCAATGTTTTTTACCAGGAAAGTTGAAAAAAGAAAAAAGAAACTTTAAAGTATCATCTGCGACTCATTTCAATTTGGACCAGTCTAGAATTTGGCCTTCTGGTAATAGGTTAAAAACTCTAAAATCAAGGATGGTAACTCTAAATTCATTTTCATTAGGTATTTGTGACTTTTTCATCTGAGGTTTATTACTAACCTCGATCCTATAAAACCTTACAGAACAGGTTCAGGCATCTGCATACAAAATAAATTATTAGAAAACCAAAAGATGGTTATTGCAATAGTACACTCATATTTACAGTTCAAACAACTGAATTAAACTAACACTTAACGTTAAACCCATTCCCACACAATAAAATTTTAGACCAGTGAATATAATTCATTTTATATTGTATTCCAAAAAACAGCATTTACCTAACCAGTACAATCAGGCCTATAGATCGATACAGGCGCTCAAGCGCCTCTAGTTTGTGAGTTTTTTTGTTGCTGTTTTTTTTTGTTGTTGTTGTTGTTGTTGTTTGTTTGTGTGTGTTGGAGGGTTGTTGTTGATTTTGTTTTGTTTTGGTTTGGGATTTTTTACAAACACATTTGACGTAACGTCAGGAACTCGTGCCATTTCTAGAAATTTGTTGTTAGGACATTTTCTTATTAATACTATAAAACAATCGTTTGGTATTATAATTTGAAAGAAAAATACGAGTAAGCATATCTTTAATCTGTTGACAACTGACGAACTCTTAATACATTACATTTTATTCGAAACTTTGCATTATTATTTCCGTCCTATTTTAAAAGAGCGGGCAAACACTTTAAAATAATTTAATCCTTAGTTTCGTCTATCAAAAACGAGCGTTCTGATTGGTCGAAAATTATTCATAACTCCATGAACAAAATTTTGAGTACGCAGCAATTTTGTATGCTTCCACACAAAATAGTCCCATACAAAAAGGTATCAAAATTTGTAAAACTTTTGTTTTTTCGCTCCGTGCTATTAAATTATAAGAAATGAAGAGAATATTTTTGTTTTCATGGAGGTATGAATCGAAAAACCTAATCACACAATGTATGAATCCGCTTCGCGAATTCATACAGTGTGATTGGGTTTTTCGGTTCATACCTCCATGAAAACAAAAAAATATTCTCTTTATCTCTTAATTGCAATGGAAACCGAGTTTGAATCATCTCAAATTGACCAATCGCTGGCCCCGCCCACTGACTCCTTAGGCCCCGCCCATTAACTCCGACAGGAGGTTCCGCTTCGATTTCTAACAGCGTTATTGTGCAAAATTTATGGCCTGTAGCATGTTACAAATAAGTATAATCGTTGGTTGATGGCCTAAATGTCGTAACTACAGCTTGAAAAAGTTAACAAAAATGGCGGCGAATGTCGGAGTTGAAAAGCTCAGGTCCGGGCTGAATAAATTTTTTTGATTGGTCGGTTTATTCCTTGATTGACAGTCGCGATTGGTCAATCGATGCGATAATTTAAAGATATTTGAGAAATGTCCTCGTGTGTGATATTAAGTTTACACGTTGAGAATTTAGAAACGAAACTGACTTTTATAGATTATTCCAATGATATTTCACTGGTTTCCACTGTACAGATTATTCCTTCGTATGACAAAATCTACAGGACAATAGCTACAGTATGAATGCAAGAATTAACCCTTGCCAGTTTTATGAAATTTTAGGCTGTTCCAAACAGGGGTTGCTGACAAAGAATATTGGATGCAATTTGAAATGAAGCAATCCTATGTGGAAGAAAATACTGTGGGAAAAGGAGAAATTGCTTGTTACAAGCAATTTCTTCTTTTTTCCACATTGTTTTCTCAAGGATAAATCACAGTTACGCAAATTACCGGGTTTGTACAGGAAATAGTTATGGTAATTACATGTATATAAGCTACTTAACTTTATTAGGTTCCACCAAAACTCGTGCGTATACATATACATTTATCGAGAAATTATAATGTTCCCAGATGCAAATATGAAAACTGGTTTTATCATGATTCTGTAAATGTTCTTTGAAAGAGAACGGGTTTTCACTAGATGTCCTTTCCAATGGTGTCCATACAATAGGAAATCGAACGCAGGAATCTTTTAGTCGTATGCGCCTACTGACTCCATAGGCCCCGCCCATTAACTCCAACACGAAATTTCGCTTCAATTTTTAACGGCGTTATTTTGCAAAATTTATGGCCAATAGCATGTAACAAAAAAGTAAAATAGTTGGTTTGTGACCTAAACGTCGTAACTATAGCTTCGAATAAGCTGTAGTTACTACTTTTAAGTCGCCGAGCCAACAGTAAAGTTTAACAAAAAATGGCGGCAAATGTCAGTTGATACTCTCAGGTCCGGACTGAATAAATGATTTGATTGGTCAGTTTATATCTTGGTTGACAGACGCGATTGGTCAATTTTGGCAGATTGGCGAATGACACAGCGGTACATTGCGACACAGGTTGACATCTCACGGGAAGAAGTCTTATTAACGTCCTGTAATAATTTGCAAATAACATAAATTTGATTAGCGTGTAAGTGTGCAGTAATTTCTAACGAAGGCATAAGCTAAAAATTTATAAAAAAAAAAGTTAAACTGAAAATTATTTCTTGAAATAGGTTTTATAAGTTAGGTAAATATTTTACTTTGATTCTTTTGATCGCAAAGGCAGATTGAGTGACTCTGAGACAGAAATCGATAACTAGCATGCCAATCGATCTTTCGACGCGAGGACATAAGCTTGATATTTGACATAAAAAGAAATACCTAGAGCCGAAAACAAGGCAAACACCATAAAATGCTTCATGTCTGTTCAGGGCCGGCAGTCGAAGAAATGAGATAATATCAAGGGCCCGAAAAACGAAGCATATGCATAAATGATAAATTTTTGTCCTTCACATTGAGTAAAATTGCGATAAGAACCATACATTTTCATGTTATGTGAACGACCAAGGCTGATACGTATGTGAAAGAAGCATATGGCCTCAGACTACACTAAACACAGAATATTTATCAATCAAATTTCTTCTTGATTATTTTTCTTTCCTCATTAAACTACAAGTTAACGATTTTGACCTCCAACTTACTATCCATTAACACACCTTCTACTTCTGTCTCCCCATTCTTTTTGGGAATAAATGATTATTTTTGAGAACTGACATGAGTGTAATACAAAATTGTAATGTAAGTCAACTGATTATTTCAGGGGAAACAAAATAGGATTGGATAGCCTAATCCCGCTTTTCACCATTAATTTAGTATGGGTTTTCAAAAACATGTAATACTAGATGACAAAATCTAGGGTTTTCAAATTAAAGAATGTTAAGACGGCATTTCAAAATTTGTTTATGATACAAAATGGGAGGTGGGATATTTGCATATTATTCTTCACGTGCATCTTGGGAAACTTCACGGAGAATTGTCCTGTAATAATTTACTGCTTTGCTGTTTTGTTTTTTTTTTCAAGTTTGAGACTTGTCTAAATAAAAGGGGTAGCAGACGGCACCATAAAGGAAGTACAATTCAAAAGTAACTATCCTATATGATAGAAATATTGTCGAACAAGAAGAAATGGATTGTTACAAGAAAATTCTTCTTTTTTTCCACAAAGTATTCTCAAGTATGATATCACAAGGACTTACAAACCAGGGGCTATACGGAAAAGGTGTTAAGTGATTACCGCATAATACCCCATCTTACACCCTACATAATATCTACATGTATAGAATTATTGAGAAAAAACGAGAATAAGGCTGGCAATAAAAAATTACTCATTTTCTCGCAATAAATTGTACATAAAAAGTACTTTTTACTTTAACCCATTCCCACTCAATCCCTCCTTTTTACTCCTCTCTAAAATAAAGCGCTGGAAAACATTGTGGAAAATGAAGAAATTGCTTGTATCAAGCAATTTCTTCATTATCCATAATGTTTTCTATCCAAAAAAAGACGAAAAAATTCAAAATTCCATCAACTTAAAATTATCGTCTGCAGCTTCTTTCATTTTGGACCAGTCTAAAATTTTGCTGTGTTGGAATGGGTTAACTTGCATGCAATCTGAATAGAAGTCTGCATTTTTTTTTTTTTTTTTTTTGAATTCGGATCCGTCTAAAGTTGCGTCTTCTGGTAATGGAGCTCGAAGATTTTCTCTGTCCATATTTACGCAAAGCGGCTAACAGCTCTTATCTTTAGCCGTGAACTTTGTGTCGTGACGTTCAATGCTCAATAAGGAACGAGTAATATGTGAAAAATTCGCTGTAAATAAACAGTTTTAACATTTTAAAAGAACGTGAAACGAGAGAGCTATGTGCCCCAATTACCCTACCTACTTGCTTGTCACAAGCACTTTCTTAATTTTTCACAGTGTTTTCCCAAGTTTCCTTTCTTGAAATGCGCCAAAAGAAGTGGAATTGTGGGGGAATGGTTTGACAAACGTGGTGGGGGATTTATAAAAAGCTGCTTGATATTCATAAAAACTTTCTTCTTATTAGGTCAGTGAAGGATTTCTTAAGATTTTCTGATCGAGCGTGATTCCCAGTTTTTTACCACATGAAAGACGCTGTTTTTTACCTCAGTACACACAAACACCCCCGTCCCCATCCAAAGAAAAACACACACAAGGACCATTGGCTCTACAGCGCTCACCTTAATCGATGACTGGTGAAGTTAAAAACAAGAGTGACTTAATTTTAGCATAATTTAAGTGGCCGTTATTAAAGTGTTATCTTTAGAAATCTAAAGAAATTGGTCGTTTGATTTGTGAGAAAGCATAGAAAGAAATTCTTCTTCATTTTCCTAGGACTGGACCTCTTGGGACTACAGATTTTTTAACTTTTATAGAAGGTCTGTGCAATGATATTCCATGCCAAATTCCAAGGCTTAGGCCTTCTAGTTAAAGAGGAGAAGATTCTTAAAGGTGTCGTAGACTTTTCTGTTTTCGGGTGCCATTGCGACCAGAGCATTGAAAAAAATTCGGTTCCTTTAAACAACCTTTAAGGAGACCAGCTAAAGAACATCCCTGCCAAATTGGTTGAAATTGGGGCACTGTTTTTTCGGCGCTTCGGTCGCCAAACAACGATTTGCTTTTGTTTGAATTTCCTGACCATAAAATTCATCTTATCTAACATCGTTTTGTCGGACTTCCTTGTCATAAATAGGGCCGGCTATCCGTATTTTTTTAAAAGTCTGCCGTAGAAGACCACTCTCTTAATCATTGTTTTGGTTGGTGTTGTGTGTTATTTTTAGCTAGCAAAGCGTCAGCTTTGGTAGCTTAGGTTAACAGACAAAAATTGAGGGTCTTCTCAGAGTTTAATGAGTGCAAACTGCCGGTGGATGCTTAACCACTAAATCTATTGAAAGCATAAGCCATAAAAAGTAGCTCTTATGTAGCTCAGGAATATGAGCCTGCAAGTTCATCTCCTTTGGTATTTTAAGATCACCTGAGTATTTGGAAAACATTGTGGACAATAAAGAAATTGCTTGTAATAGGCAATTTCTTCATTGTCCACAATGTTTTCTACTCTACAAGGCAAAGGTTTTCTTGTCCACAATGTTTTCTACTCTACAAGGCAAAGGTTTTCTATATTCTATCTTTCTTGTCCACAATGTTTTCTACTCTACAAGGCAAAGGTTTTCTATATTCTATCAACTTGAAACAATCGTCTGCAACTTCTTTCAATTCAAACCAATCTAAGATTTTGTCATGTTGAAATGGGTTAACTCCTGGGTTGCCTTAATCTCGTTTATTTATCATGTTGTTGTTGTTGTTGTTTTTCCTCGAACTCAAACATGGACCTTGACCAGTATTTCATGGAGTCAAATGTTCAGACCGATTTTGAAGATATTCGAGTGAAAGATGGAACTTCTAAAAAGCAAACAATAATTTTGTGAGATTTGACCTAGTGACGTAGGTTTTAATCCTAAGTACCCAACATGTATAAGGTCTCGCTATAACGATTATTTTGGTCATATTTCAAGAGCTAAAACAGAAACATCTAGAATGCAAACAAAATTTTGTCTAACAATAGACTATGAACGATATATATACAACGATCACAAATTTCTACTCAAATAAGCCAAAAATTAAGATTTAATGAAAGAAAAAAGAGTTGTTATTCTACGAAAACCGCGTAACTACAGCTTGTTTTAAGCTGTAGTTACGAGGTTCGGATAGAACACCATCGAAAGATAAGATTCTTATCAAAAATTTATATCGTTTTCACCCAATCCCAAAGACAAGACTTTAGACTGACTGAGGTTACAGTCGACAAAATGAAGTTATATTAAATTAGAAAATAAATGCCATATGAAGTAGAAAACATTGCAAGAAAGGGAGAACTTGCATGATACAAGCAAATCCTTTTTTTCACAATGGATTCAAAAGCTGTATTTCTTCGCCGCGCAAAAATGCGGTATTGTATGGTAATGTTTTCAACGTGGTTTCTCATATTTCTAAGTGCACTGGCACTTATTGTTGTTGGTTTGCGTGTAGATACTTGATGACAGGTCCTCGTGTACATGTGTCCATCATCGGCCTGAATTGACCAATCACTTGCCCCGCCCACTTGCTTCATTAGCCCCGCCTATTGACTCCAACAGGAAGTCCCGCTTCGATTTTAAACGACAATATTTTGTAAAAATTATGGCCAGTAGTAACAAAAAATGTGAATAGTTGGTTGAATAAGCTGAAGCTACGACGTTTAAGTCGCCAAACCAAACAAGAGGACCATGATGGTCCTAAATCGCTCACCTGAGGCATCTGCAAATTACAGTACTTTTTTGTTTGAAAAAAGACACAACTTCAGAAAAATAAATAAAACAAATATAAGATTTTTGGGCTTTGTACAAAACAATCCAGTAATGCTTTTCAATAAAAATGAACGCCTTTGGCTTTATTGTTTAATCCATTACAAAACTATCCCAGAATTTGTCGCCCTCAGGGAAATAGGTTTAAAACAGCATTGTGAGAAAGGGAGTGACAAGCAATTTCTCCATTTCTATTTAAGAAGAAGAATTCTTTCAATGCGATTTACGCAATTTTCCCCAGGAGCAGAGACGATTTTTATCCTAAGAGCATATCGATGGTTCGCGCTGAACCAACGATATTTTCCTGTAACGTAGTACAAAATTATTTAGTCATGCTACATACCAAATATGAATGCCCTTCACCTTATATTTTAGAAGGAGAAGACTTTTGAAGTTGCTCTAATTGGGTGTTTTCCAAATTTTGGACCTCTGGGGCAGTGCCATGTTTTATCCCAGGGCTAAGATTATAGCTGACATGGTAGAGAACCATCTGGTTATGCTATATACCAAATGTGAATGACTTAGAATTTGTAGATTGGGAGGAGAAGACTGTTGAACATGGTCTAATTGAGCATTATTTACGAACTTTGGACACCCAGGGAAGGTGTGTTTTTTTAACCTACAGGCATAATTTAATCGAAATTGATAGATAACAGCCAGGCTATGCTAGACTCAAAATATAAATGCCCTCCATCTTAAAATGAAGAATTTGTTTGTCCCTGGGAGGACAACTTTTAGTGTTATAGTACAAAAATATCTAGTAATGCTACATACCGAATATAAATATCCTAGACCTTATAGTTAAAGAGGAGAAGTCTTTTTAAAATGCTCTTATTAAGCATTTTTCCAAACTACGGACCTCAGGGGCGGGGCCATTTTTGACCCCAGAGATTAAATATTTGAATCCTTGGTAGAGAACCATATGATTAAGCTCTATACAAAATAAACTGGTCTAGAATGAGAATATTTTTAAAGGTATTTAAAGAATTACTAAAAATTCCTATTTTCAAATGCCGTGGCAACCAGTTTTCAACGGAATTAAATTCTTTTAACAAATTTTATAGAACATCAACCAAGGAACACCCCTCCAAAGTTTCAGCTGGATTGGCCTACTGGTTTAGGAGGAGAAGATTTTTAAAGAAATTATGGACGGACGGACAGACGTGCAGACGGACGACGGACAACGACCGATCACAATAGCTCACCTCGCACTTTGTGCTCAGGTGAGCTAATAAAAGGTTAACAAAATTACGGCCCAAGTTGGAGATCAAAACTCATTTCTGGTCTAAATGAATAATTGCATTAGTCGACTGGTTATTTAATTGACAGCAGCGGTTGGCAAATTAACTGATTGCACAGAGAATGAGGCAATCCATGCAATAAAGTGTCGCCCAGTTCAGCAGATTAACATCCATCGCAATAGTTAGCTTAACCATTACCAGATAACTTAATTTTTGACTTGTCCAAATTCAAAGCAATTGCATACAATAACTTATAGTTGATGAAATTTTGTAAAATCTTAGTATTATGATAAATGGAGGAATTGCTTTACGGTGTGTTTCAAATACAAGAGGGCCGTTGGCCCTGGAGCGCTCACCTGAGATAAAGGCTCTTTTTCTTTCACCAGTCTAATTTCATGTTAAGGTTAGGATTATGATACAAGTGGACCAAACTTACATACATAGACTATGTACCTGGGGATCCAAAAGTCTAAATTACAAATTCCAATGCTTTAGGGCATATTTTTAAAAAGGAGAAAACCTTTTCTCCCTCTGGATCCATGGGTTATAATTTCAGAAACAAGAAAGAAGACTGTGAACTGAAGCTTCATGCCTATGACCGCCCCTTTGGACCCGAAGATCATGATTTTAGCTATTTTGTAAGAGGTCAATATACTGATACTTCATGCAAAATATCAAGGCTCTACGCCTTACGGGTCAGGAGGAGAAGACTTTTAAAGATTATCTTAAAATTTCACTTTTTTGCCATGGCAACCAGAGTTTTTAACGGATTTCTATTCTTTTAGCTATTTTTTATGGGCACAACCTAAAAAGCATTTCTGCCAAATTTGGTTGAAATTGGCCTGGTGGTTTGGGAGTAGATGTCCTTTAAAAATCGTATTTTATTTCTATATAAACCCCACCCCCTTTGGCTCCGCCCCTGGGGACCCGAGGATCATGATTTTAGCTATTCTGAAAGAGGTCAATATACTGATGCTTCATGCTCTACGCCTTCTGGGTCAGGAGGAGAAGATTTTTAAAAATTATATTTAAATTTGGCCCAGTAGATTGGGAGGAGATGTCGTTTTTGACAAGAAATTGTTGACGAATGACGCACGACTAACGACGGACGACGGATTTTTTGTGGTTTGTGAGAAGAAGATTTTTTAAGTCTTTTCTCTCGGCTGTCATGGCAACCAAAGTTTAGGATTTTTTGAAAGTCATTGAAGGTTTTAATCTATCGTTTAACGCTTTCTTACACGAAAAAATTAAGACCAGTCCGAATTAAAAGAAGATGCAGACGACAATTTCAAGTTTATGGAATTTTACATTTTTTCGCCTTTAAGATAGAATACATTGTGGATAATAAGGAACTTGCTTGACACAAGTAATCTCTTCATATCCCACAATGTTTTCCAAAGCTTTTTGCTTGAAGGGTGTAAAAAGGAGGGATTATGTGGGAATGGGTTAAGAGAGAATTTGCATTCATACTAGTTTACTAATTAATATATAATTTACACATTCCCACTTTTTACACCTCAGCAATTTTTGAATTATCTAACATGTTTTCTACCCTGAAAGATTGGAATTTTTTAAACTTGAAATTGTCGTCTGCAACTTCTTTCAATTTAGACCAATCGCCAAAAAAACTTTTCGGTAATAGGTACATGAACTATTTATTCACAGGTGCAGTAGTTTATTTCAGTAAGAACTCAGCCTTACAAAGTTGTAAAAATTCGATCATTAGACAAGGCTGTAAAACACATAAAGTATATAGAGTGAGAGTAACAAATATAATATTAGACCTATCAGAAAACAAGAGGGCTAAAATGGCCATAAATCACTCACCTGAGAATGATTTCTTTCAGTCTGTTATGGCCAGCCCTGCAACGCAAACTTATTTTGAGAATCATAATTTTAGCAAAAAGTTGTCCCAATGGTTTAAGAGGAGAAGATTTTAAAAGAATTATTCTATGATATCCCTCAGTCTGATAAGCCCAGTTGTGCCATGCCCACTTTTTTTGCAAAAAAAACCCCAACAACAACGAACAAGTTTTGAAAAGGATCAGCCAAGGAACATTCAACCCAAGTTTGGTCAAAATTGATCTAATGATTTAGGAGAAGAAGATTCTTAAAGAATTATTTCATGATTTCTCTAAGTCTGATAAGCCTGCCTTGCCACGCTTGATTTTTTTTTTTCAAAATCAAAATGACATGAAAAAGTTTTAAAAAAAGGTCGCCTAATGAATATTCTTGCCAAGTCTTGTCCAAATTGATCCCATGTTTAAGGAGAAGATCTTGAAAGATTTATTTTATGATTTCTCTCAATCTGATAAGCCTAGCCCACCACGTCCTTTTTTTCAAAATCAAAATTTCAAAAAGAAGTTTTGAAAAGGGTCACCAAAGGAATATTTCTGCAAAGTTTCGTTGCAATTGGCCTTGTGGTTTATGAGGAGAAGATTTTTAAAGAATGATTTCATTATTTTTCTTAAATCTGATAAGCCCTACCTGCTTATGTCACCAAAGCAACATTCTTGGCAAATTTGGTAAAATTGGCCCATTTTTTAGGAGAAAAAGAATTTTAAAGAACTATTTCATGATTTCTGTAAGTCTAATAAGCCCGTCCCTATCACACCCACATTTTTTGCAAATAAAAAATCGAAAAAGGTTACCGAAGGAAATTTTTGCCAAGTTTGGTTGAAATTGGTCCTTTGGTTACGGAGGAGAAGATTTTTAAAGAATTGTTGACAACTTCTGACACGCGACGGATGACTCATACAACAGCTCACTTTGAGCAAATTGTGCTCAGGTGAACAAAAAAGAGCCTCAAATCAAATACCGACTTAACGAATTTACTGTAAAAATGATGAAAATATACATTGTCTCTGAAAGCTTTCCCACTAATTCATCAACTGGTTAATTAATATGAAATTTTAGACTTTTAAAGAACATTTAGAAGAGTGAAGAGAGACAGGTTGAAATATTTCCATCCACAAAATGCAATTCATTTACATTGATGTTATTTACCCTTTAACCCATTCCCATACAACAAAATTTCAGATGGGTTTAAGGATGACAATTTAAAGTTCATGAATTTTAGAATTCTCTAGAAAGGAAACATTGTGTAAAAAGAAGAAATTGCTTGTTACATGCAATGTCTACATTTTATACAATGTTTTCACAAATGTTTTTCTTGATGGGCATCCAAAAGAGTCACTATGTGGGAATGGGTTAATTAAAACATTTTCGAATTTTTTTTTTTATTTTTTCTTTTTTTTTTTTTGTTATTTTTTTGTTATCAACCAACTCAGCATGTAAGTATGTTCAACATGTCTTATATCTTACTTAGATCTAAGGTATAAGGGACGAAATCCATTTATTTGACTTTTTTACCAAATAGCGAGTTGTCTCACTTCGACTATAAATTAACCCATTATCACTCTAAAATGCCTTTTGACGCCCCTGTAAAGTAAAACCAAGGAAAACATTGTGGGAAAAAGAGAAACAGCTTGTAATAAGCCATTAAAATTTTCTCTTCTTCCAGCAATGTTTACCATCGTATCAAATCATGACTTTAAAATTTAACACACTTTGAAAAGTGGTCTGCAACTGCTGTCCAATCCAAAATTTTGTCGTCTGGTAATGAGTTAAGCATAATCCAATAACTAAATGTATTTGCCATATAATGAAAATAAGCCCCCGCCCTGTTTTCCTGTTTTCATCTTCAAAAACGTTTCCTACCAAGTATTTAACCCTTGTCATGCTGATCCCGGGATATTTAGCAGGAGGTGTAGACTAAGATCAGACTGCACTTATGTGCAGGCTGATCTTAGTCTATACCTCCTGCTTGTACTTTTCCTGCCATAGTTGTGTATGAAGTCAATTTCTAACAGAAAAGTTGATTTTTTAACAACAAGTTCTATCAGTGATTTCAGCCCTTTGATTTTACAATAATTCAGTAAGGTGATTTATACAGCATGACAAGGGTTAAAATTTCATCCACATAAAATCATTATCTGCAACATTTTTTCATTTAGACCAGTCTAAAATTTTGTTGTCTAAACAATAAATCCTTTTTACACCCCTCTAGAAAAAAGCTTTGGACACCATAGTAGAAAATGAAGAAATTACTTGTATCAAGCAATTTTCTCCTTTATCCACAATGTTTTCTATACAAGAAAGACAGAAAAATAAAATTCCATCAACTTGAAACAGTTTTTTGCAGCTCCTTTCAATCTAGACCAGTTTAAAATTGTGTTGTCTGAATATGAATTAAACACCATTTTTTCTATTCTTATCATCAAGAAAGTGTGCAAGTCAATATGAACAACGAACGTTATTTCCTACTAAGATGACAGATATAAGGGAGATAATTTCTAATTTTACAAATTTACAATTTATCATGTGTTGTCTTTCTTAGACCATTAATTAGGTACAACATAGCAGCTATTTTGACAAAAAATTAACTTGTTGCAAGCAATTTTTTTCATTATACCCAAGGTTTCTACCCAGAAAATTGGAACAAGAGGGCCATTGACCCTGGGGCACTCACCTGAGATAAAGGCTCTTTTTCTTTCAACAGTCTAATATCATGTTAAGGTTAGGATTATGATACAAGTGGGTCATACTTACATATATAGACTATGTACCTGGGGATCCAAAGTCTAAATTACAAATTCCAAGGCTTTAGGGCAAATTTGAAAGAAGGAATTATTTTTTTTCTCCCTCTGGATCCATGAGTTATAATTTCAGAAATAAGAAAGAAGTCCGTGAACTGACGCTACATGCCTATAAACCCCTCCCAGGGCTCTGCCCTCTTGGGACCCGAGGATCATGCTTTTAGCTATTTTGAAAGAGGTCAATATACTGATCCTTTGTGCAAAATATCAAGGCTCCACGCCTTCTGAGTCAGGAGGAGAAGATTTTTAAAAATTATTTTAAAATTTCACTTTTGTTGCTATGGCAACCAGTTTTTAACGGATTTCAATTCTTTTAGCTTTTTTCAAAGGGCACCACCTAAGGAACATTTCTGCCCAATTGGTTCAAATTGGCCCAGTAGTTTTTGGGGAGATGTTGTTTAAAGAAATTGTTGACGGACGACGCACAATGGACGACACGAAAGGTGATTACAATAGCTCACTTGAGCTCTTCGTGCTCAGGTGAGCTAAAAATAAAAAAAATCATTGGCTGCAACTTCTTTCGATTTGGACCAGTCTAAAATTTTGCCATCTGGTAATGGGTTAAAGGATTTCTACTTTGGTTGCCAAAGCAGGGTTTTGAGTTGGAATGGTATAATATTTGCCTTCCAAATAAATAAATTAATTGAGAAACAAAGAAAACATCATATCATTTTTGTTTAAATTTCTTTATTGGGAAATAAGAGAAATTATCACAATATAGAGAAATGATAAATATCCATAAAATGCGCATTCACTGTCCACAGATACAAGTGATGACTGATTGCTTTGTGTTTTACGGCGCATTGACAAGTGTAGCCACAAATAATTTAAGGATAGTATATCATAAGGACCATTTGCCCTAAAGCACTCACCTGAGTTGATGATTGCCGAAGTAATCAAAGCACTAGTGACCTAATTTCAATCAAAATTCACCTGTGAGCAATATCATAAACAAAAACATATTCTTACAAAGATTCACAATTTTTGCGTCCCTGGCTATGATATGGATACAAACATATTTACCTAATATGAAGGCAATCAAGCTAAATATATGGTCTCTGAGAGCACACAATCATTTCTTGATGTTTAACTAACCTACATAGTTTTTGACCCATAGGATCAAATACAAAATCTGACCAATCTTGCCTCTAGAGTGAACACAAAGATTTTAAAAGAATTGACCTAGTGACCAAATTCTATACCCCATGAGACCAATATCAAACTTGACCAAGATATTATTAGGACAAACATTCTGACTATATAGCAAGATATTTCAGCCAAAAATATGGCCTCTACAGTGCACACAAGTTTTTTCAACAATATGACCCTGTGACTTGGTTTTTGACAACCTATGTCTCAATATAAAAGTTGACAGAGATGTTATGCAGACGTTCATTCTGACAAAATATCAAGACATTTCAGCCAAATATGTGGCTCACAAGGTTTTTCTAAAATTTGACCTTGTTACCTAGTTTTTGTCCCAAAATCAAAGTTGACTGAGATTTGATTGAGACCAACATTCATACCAAATTCAAGACATTTGAGCAAAAAAAGTGGCCTGAAGACCGCTGATTTGCCTCTTATAACATGCTAGTTGTCATGTTTGTTCCACCACATGAAAAGGTAGATATGAAAGGGGTAGGCCTGCAGTGGTTTATTTTCATACCCCGTTTAACAACACGGCTTTCTTTGTCAAGATAAGAAAATATAAGCTTTGGAATAAAAACCCATTTCAATCAAGGAGTTCCTGCTTCAATCCAGGAGTTATGAGGAAAGCAGTACTTAGTCTATGATTTTAGTCACCTCCTAAAACAGGCAACAGAGAAAGGCCGAAGCACTATTCTGGAAAAATGCCTGGCACCCTACGGTGCTTGTTGCATAATGAAGGTAACCGAGGTCATGTTTTGTGCTGTACTTTTCATCAACAAAGAATAAAATGTATAGTTTAACCCTTTCCCGTTCAAATACGGGATTTTACGTTCCTGTGATTTTATACTTGAGAATACATTGTGATAAAAGAAGAAATTGCTTGTAACAAGCAATTTCTTCTTTTTCCACAATGTCTTCTACCCTATTGAATGGCCATTATTCAAATTAAATCCACTTTAAGATATCGTCTGCAAATCTTTGGATTTGGACAGGTCTAAAATTTCCAAAAACAGGAAAGGGTTAACCTGAACCTTGACAACAAAATTTTAGACTAGTCCAAATTGAAAGAAATTGAAATAGAAATTCTTGTTTGAAAAAAAACCTTTGTCCTTTTTGATAGAAAACATTATAGGAAAAAGAAATTGCTTATACTAAGCAATTTCTTTATTTTCCAGAATGTTTTCCAAAGCAGTTTTCCTGTTTGGCATCAAAAAGCTGGTTTATGCAGGAATAAGTTAAATGTCAGCAATTCTGTATTACACAACTACTACTAAGAATGGAAAATTTAAAATAGAAGATTTGTGATGTTTACTTTCTTTTGATTTATTTTTCATCTTCTTAGAATTCAATGAATTAGAATTAAAATGAATTATAATTAAATGGATTATTTATTAGAGGGTTACCTAACCCTACTGACTGATTACTATTTATTATTTGACTCTTACCAACACAATCCAGCTTTTCAAACCATTCTCACACAATCCCTCTACTTTACAACCATTAAGGAAAGACTTTGAGAAAACAATGTAAACAAGATGTGTTTGTGAAACACTATGCCCCCGAAACAGTAATTCTTTAGAAACGGGTGATTTTTATTGCTTTTTTTTCTTTGTTTTAGGGAGAAGGGTTAAAATTTTGACCTTCATCTTGATGAAATGACCTTCCCCAGTTGCCCCTTGTTGAGACCTATCTACATACCAAATATTAGCACTGTGACTTAATCAGGGTTATAGGAAAATATTTAGTTGGCAGGTTGAGTTTTGCAGACAGATGGACAGACAGACAAACAGACAGACAGACACGGGTAAAACAATACGCCCGGATCTTATCGAGACGGCAGCATAAAAATGATGAAATTGCTTGTCACAGGCAATCCTGTTTTTTTCCACCTCTAATGATAAAGGCTTTGGAATAATATTGGATAATGAAGAAATTGCTTGTTACACCAAAAGGGAAACATTTCTCAGATTTCATTGATCAAAAATTGTCTTCTACAACTTCTTTTTATTTGGACCAGTCTAAAATTTTGTTGTGTGGAAAAGGGTTAAGACAATTAAACACACATTTTCATCACTGTCAGTCTCAGTTTGTTGAACTGTATTTTCTGTCCAAATCCCAAAATATCAACTTTAAATTTTTGGATGTAACTTCTGTAAGCTTTTCAGACTAGTCTGAGAGTGGGTTGACCCTCTCCTGTACAATCCCAGGTTTTTAATGTCCCAGTGTTTTAATACTTGATAAAACATTGTGAAAAAAGAAGAAGTTGCTTTCAATTAGCATTTTTTTTTCTTTTTCAACAATATTTTCTACCCTAACAAATGGTTATTTTTCAAATGAAAATCAACTTTGTCTTTGTAGCCTTTGAATTTTGACAGGTCTGAAATTGTTCAGTACAGTAAAAGATTAAAACAGGTTAATGCAATGCTACATGTATTCTATCATAAGTGTCAATAATTATTTATTCCATTACTAGATGGCAAAATTTTAAATTGGTCCAAATTGAAAGGAGTTCTAGACGAAAACTTAAAGTTTTTGAAATTTTAGATTTTTTGACTTTCTGGGTAGAAAGCATTTAGAAAGCATTGTGGCAAAAAAAGAAATTTTTTGTTACAAGAAAGTAATTTCTTCATTTTACACCATTCTTTACCAAGTGCTTTTCTTGAGGGGTGTCAGAAAGAGTCATTGTGTGGATAAGGGTTATACACCATCACCAGACAGCTAAATTTTAGACTGGCCCAAATTAAAAGAAGTTGCAGCCGACAATTTGAAGTTTATGAAATTTTGGATTTTTTCAGTTTTCTGTGTAGAAAACAACGTCACAAGCAATTTCTTCATTTTAACAATGTTTCCTTGGGGGTGTCTAAAAGCATCACTGAATGGAAATGGGTTAAAAAAGTTTTGCATTTGAATTTTGAGTCACATACAAAAAGTAAATAACATGCACTCTCAGAAAAACTTGTTACATCTGTAGAAACACATGTGTGGATATTCAATGAGAAATTTTTTTGTGTGTGTTTCACTGGAGAACTGCTTGAACAATATACCATTTCACAATGACAAAACTTGTTACGTCTGTTGAACCACCTGTATATTCAGTCAGAATTCTTTTTTGATGATAGACTAGAAAACTTGCACAATGAGAAAACTTGTTATGTCTGTCAAAACATTATGTGGATATTCAGTGAGAATTCTTTTTTTGATGTTTCACTAAAGAACTACTGTAGCGATAAACCATTCCACAATGACAAACATATCTCTTAGATAAATGTACCGCGAGGGTATGCCGTTTGAGAGCAGTGATATTGGTGTATTCTCTGTTACACAGTTCACACCTGTAACTCGTCAATCCAGTACAGATTCTAATATGTGTGTTCCTATTTGGTCTTCCTCGAATCTTTTTATCACATTTAAAACACGTAAATAACCCAAAATGCTCATTAATATGTTCAATATAAGCAGATTCTTCCTTAAAACTTTTTTTGCATGATCTATATGGACATTTTAATAAAATAGATGGTCCACCATTTCCAAGTGCAGAATCTACCATTGAATTAAGTGCTCTGAATTCAGCCAACTGATGTTCATGATCAATCCAGTCTATATCAGACCCATGTTTTTCAATCCTGTGCTGAAGTAAAATCTCACCACTATCAAAATAACCATTACAGTACAAACAGTGGACCTTGTCCTCCTTCTTTACATTCTTATAGCTGTCTGTTGTGCTGGAATTCAAATTAGGACTTGCATCTTCCATGTCAGCATCAGATTCCAGTTCACCCTTTTCCTTCACATCATCTGAACAAAAAATTCATGATTTTACATTCTTTAATGCTTTCAGGTGGATTATCGAGAAATAACGGTAGATTATCATTTGATAAACTCACCGTCTAACCAGTGAAATTATCAAAAACTTATGCCCCGCTTTCGTTCATTTCACCCTATCTGACTTTATCTAAGCAGAGTCAAATAAGTGACTTCATCATAAGCTTTGGATAGCAGTCACGTGAAAAATGACGCGCTTTGTCATATAATTTTCGCATTTTGTCTAATTTTTGCATTAAAAAATTAGAACAATCGTTTGTTTCAGGGTAAGATCGATTTACATTTCATTGAGTGAACAACAAAAGCTATATTTTCATGTCATAAGTTAACAGATAAAATTTGAGGTCTTCTCAGAGTTCAATGAGTGCAAGCTGCCACTGGAGGCTTAACTGCTAAATCCTTTGAATGCCTACGCCATAAAAAGAAGTTCTTATGTTTCTCAGGAAAAGTGCAAACTCAGTCTGCAAGTTCATCTCCTTTGGTATGTTTAGCTCACTTGAGCAAATGGAAAATATTGTGGACAATGAAGAAATTGCTTGTAACAAGCAATTTCTTCATTGCTCACAATGTTTTTTTTTTTGTTCGTTTTTGTTTCAACAAGGCAAATATTTTCTAAATTCTACCAACTTGAAATTGTAACCTTTATCAAAGAAGATTACTTAACAAAACAATGCTTTGTTAGCTTACAGTACTGTCAGTGCTTTGATTTTTCTTTAAGGGGGGTTTGTAAAAAAGTGTAATGGTGGGAGGAAAAGTATGATTGTGGGAGAATAAGTTAGTCTTTCTTCCATTTATCTTCTTCATGGCCATTTTTAGCGGTTTTGTAAGACAAAACCGGTATTTCACATTGATCAACCGGAAACAAGTTTTCACGAATTTTCCACTCATTTCTCCGCATACTCATAAACTTGAAGTGAAAATCTATGTGATCGCCTCCATCTCGTTTCATCGCTGATGAAGAAAATAACTTATTTGCTGAATGCCAACAGCCTCCTTTTAGTCATGAATATCAAGGAAATGGTTTCAAACTTTGACTTAATATATCCATAGTAAATTGTCTAATGAACTGTCTAAATGAGAGAAATAATCTCCTCGCGTTTCTAGAATCTAGGTCAGTGGTTAGTGTGGTAGAAGAATGCATGTGCCTGGCAGGACTGAGCAAATTTACACCCCGTATACGCAGTATATGTTACAAGTTAACGCGATTTAACCCCACCGAGTAAAACAACCTTTTCGGCCGAACTTATAGTAAGTAGTACTTCAATTGTAATGATAATATGCTCAAAGCAAAAAGAATTGAATGTTAGCTTTGATTGCTTTACCTTTTATCATTTAACCTTTTCCCACACAACCATTAATTTTCACGCACTGTGAAATAATATTAAAGAAAACGCTGTGATTAAATCAAAATAGCGATTTCGGTAATAAGTAAAAGGGTCATGATTAATTGAATAGGGTTTTAACGCAACTTTTAATGGTATTTTATTTATATCGGGGCGGCAGAACCTCCTAACCATAGATTTCTTGTAGTTCTCACACCAGTATTACCACTACTTCCTTATCGAGCCCCCAGCTGCTCGTCCTACTTAGGTGCTCATCTTGATACATGTTGGCATTATTGAGCCCGGTTACTCATAAGCCAGCAAAACCGCTCTCAGGACTTTCAGTCCTTTGATTACATTTTGGTATCCAAATGGCATGCTGCAAGGAACCAGGTAAATACATCAAGTCATGCAGAAAGAAGTTTATAACTACTGATCAGTCAAAAAAGGGTCTTATCTATTATGATATTATGTTTACAAAAATTAATTTTGTTCAGCTCAGAAATGAAGCTGTATTGATTATCGTATTTAGTTTTCAGCAATTTTTAAGCATAATGGCAACCTGTCAAATCAAAATACCAATTCCCACACAATGATGCATTTGGACTCCCGTCAAGAACTAGAGGCGCTTAGGCGCCTAAATGGCTCTACCAGCCTGAATTTACTTATCATTCCTTAGAAATTTGGTTGAAAACCATCCTGCAGATTGTAGGTTTTACCAGTTTACCATATATTGAAATAAGCCAAGTCCATTAAAGCAATGTTTACAGCCAATCAATTCTTTTTTTAGCACTCTAATAAGGGGTCACAAAAGGATCATTCCAGTGAAATTTGGTTGAAATCCATCCATTGGTTTTTGAGAAGAAGATTTTCAAAGTTTTCACTATATATGGAAATAAGTCCCTACCCATTCAAGCACTATTTTTCATCTGATCTAAACTCTTTGGAGGAATCTGATAAAGGGTAACCCTTTGAGCATTGTTGAAATCAATCAATTGGTTTCTGAGAAGAATTTTTTTTACAAAATTCCATATAAGGAAATTAGCCCCATTCATTAAAGCCATGTTTTTTCATCCCATCTTAATTCTTTGAAGGAAACTGATAAAGGGTCAGCCAAGGATCATTCCTGTATGACTTGGTTGAAATACATCAATTGGTTTCTGAGAAGAAGATTTTTAAAGGTTTCATTAAAGCTATGTTTTTCATTGTATCAAAAATTTTTGAAGGAATCTGACAAAGAGTCACCCAAGGATTATTTCTGTAAAATTTGGTTGAATTCTGTTCTGTACTCTCTGAGGAGAAAAGTTTACGGACGGATGGATGCACAACGGACACAACTCCATGACGATAGCTTGCTGACTTTTGGACAGTAGAGCTAAAAACTATTGAGGAAAACATTGTGGAAAATGAAGAAATTGCTTGTAACAAGCAATTTCTTCATTTTCCACAATGTTTTCTACCAAGAAAGTTGAAAAAATCTGGATTTTCATAAGCTTTAAATGGTTGTCTGCAACTCCTTTCAATTTGGAACAGTCTCAAATTTTCCTGGTAATGGTTTAGATGTATCAAAGCCGGTATTCCATAAGGGCCATACAAAAACTCTGGACATTCAAGAAACAAACCTCATCATAAGAATGTTGTGCTCAGGTGAGCCAAAATAAATTCGGTAAATCAAAAAACAAACTCACTAAAATTTATGATAGATGCATCAGGAAAGGATGTTGATTGGCCAACATTTTCCAAGGAAAGCTGATCAAATCCCTGATCTGTAGCCTCAATTTTGATCTCTGACTCGGGTAAAGTTTTAATACTGACATCTACATGTTCCCCAAAATTTTCATTTTTTCCTTTTTCTGTAACTTTGTTTTCATTGTGTTCTCTAGAAATTTTATCAATATTGTTCTCTATTCCATAATGGTCACATAATGACCCAGATAAATCAATGGTTCCTACCTCCGTATTATGATTAGGTTCTAACTGTACACAATCTTCGATATCTGACGTCTCTGTTTTGACATGTACATAACGTGAGAATGTTTGATCCTCTGACTCTATACCATATAAGTTTCTCTTTACATAATTTTCTTGTTCAGAAATATTTTGCATATCAGCCTTTAATGATTTTTTAACCAATGACACTGGGTAGGGATCAATTCTATTTGCCTGTTGTTCACGACTTTTCGTTCTCTGTCTATTGCAGGCTTTATAATTCTCCGGGAATTCATACTCCTGAGGTAACTGTTGCTCGAATGTCTGGGGTTGCTCTCTTTCATTGTAACTTCTCAACACTGGTAAGGACTCTTCACTGATATTGCCTTTCTGTAGATCAGAAGGTTTCGGTAGTATTTTTTTCCAGCTCTTTGCCCTTGTCTTGATCACAAAATAAGATTCCTTTGATTTGTTGACTCCTACACCGACTGGAGTTTCCTGTCCTGGCTGACCATGGTGTCCTGTAGATTAAAGAGTTTAACCCATTACCAGGCGACAAAGTTTTAGACTGGTCCAAATAGAAAGGAGTTGCAGACAACAATTTCAAGTTGGTGAAAATTAAAAAATATTCACATTTTATAGTAGCAAATATTTTTGATTATTAAGAAATTGCTAGTTACAAGCATTTTCTTCATTTTTCATAATGTTTTCAAAGGCCTTTTCCTTGAGGACTGTAAAAAAAGCAGGATTATATGTGAAAGGGTCCAAACTCAAAGAAGTTGCAGATGACAGTTTTAAGTTGGTGGAAATTTGAAAATCTTTGTATTCTATGGTAGAAAACTTTGTGGATTGTGGAGAAATTGCTTGTTACAAGCAATTTCTTCATTTTGCATAATGATTTCCAAAGCTTTTTTCTTGAGGGGTGTAAAAAAGTGGGATTTTCTGGGATTGGGTTAACCCATTACCAGAGAACAAAATTGGTAGAAAACTTTATGGTGAAATTACTTATTACAAGCAGTTTCATTATTTTCAACATTTTCCAAAGCTTTTTTCTTTAGGTGTATAAAAAGCGGGATTGTATTGGAAAGGGTTACCAGATGACAAAATTTTAGAACGATCAAAATTGAAAACAGTTGCAGAAGACAATTTAAAGTGTCTGAAATCTTACATTTATCTAATTTCTGGGTAGAAAACATTGCATAAAATGCACTTGTCGCAAACAATTTCTTCATTTTCCACATTGTTTTCCCAATTGAAACAATATTTCTTCATTCTTCACAATCTTTCCCAAAGCTTTCTCCCTTTGGGGCATCAAAAAGCATCATTGTGTGGAAATGGGTTAAAGTACAGGATCCCTCATTATTTTTTTGGCTTTTTTTGTTATGACAGAAACTAGTTGAGGTAGTTTGGTAGAGGCCCAGAAGGCAATCTTATATGCAAAATTGTAGGTGGTACAGTTTGGGAATGGAACATATCAAAAGATTTGCCTATTTATTCCCATAGAATTTAATTTTACTTTTGTCTATCAAGGTTCAAGCGTTCTTTTTGGCTGATTTTTTGTTTTCGTACTTCCTTGAACAAGTAACTGTTTTGTATGCTTGCACTTAACCCTTTCCCGTTCAAATATGGGATTTTACTTTCCTGTGATTTTTTACTCAAGAAAACATTGTGGAAAAAGAAGAAATTGCTTGTAACAAGCAATTTCTCCTTTTTCCACAATATTTTCTACCACATAGGATGGTTTTATTTCAAATGGCATCCAGTTTTCAATGTCGTCTGCAACCTCCTTCAATTTGGACTAGTCTAAAATTTCCAAAAACGGGAAAGGGTTAAAGTACAGGATCCCTCATCATTTTTATGGCTTTTTTTGTTATGACAGAAACTAGTTGAGGTAGTTCGGTACCCAGAAGGCAATCCTATATGCAAAAATGTTGGTGGTACAATTTTGGGAATAGAATATTTCAAAAGATTTACCTATTTATTCCTATAGAATTTAATTCTACTTTTGTCTATCAAGGTTCAAGCGTTCTTTTTGGCTGATATTTTTTTTTTTTTTCGTACTTCCTTGAACAAGTAACTGTTTTGGATGCTTGCACTTAAAATAGATCCATAGAATTTTACTCAAAACTATTAAAGAATTTATTTTGTTTTGCTTGATGGTGCTAAATTATAAGAAATGAAGAGAACATATTTTTTTTCTTTTCAAAAAGGAGTTAACCTAATAACTTATTCACACATGTATTACGCATTATGATACTAATACCTAAACAACATGACCCTGATCTTATCGATGGGGGGGGGGCATAATTCTTGAAGTTTTAACCCATTACCACACAGCAAAATTCTAGACTGTTCCAAATTGAAAGGAGTTGCAGAACATAGTTTTAAGTTTATGAAATTTTAGATTTTTTCGACTATCTGGGTAGAAAACATTGTGTAAATGAAGAAATGGGTTGTTTCAACCCATTTCTTCATTTTACACAATATTTTCCCAATTATTTTTCTTGAGGTGCATTAGAAAGCATCATTGTGTGGGAATGGGTGCTTGTTACATGACCTTCAGTTGAACTTTGAACTTAGGAGTAACCAACAAAACTTTATGCATGACATTATTACTAATCAAGGGGAACAACTGTTCCAAGTTGTTTTGAAATCCACCAATTAACGAAACAGCTATGCTCTGGACAAGATTTAACATCCCACAACCCATGTTGCTAACTTACGATCAGATGTAACTGTATGCCTGTTGCTTTCAGATGGTGGGGCATAAAAAAAGTTAAGTTTCAACGCTTGTAAAATGAAAGCTTTTGTTGTTCTATTAAAAAACATGAGGGCCATTGGCCCTGAAGTGCTCACCTGAGATAAAGGCTCTTTTTCTTGAACAGCCTAATTTTATGTTAAGGATAGGATAATGATATAATTGGATATACTTTATACATATATAGGCTCTGTACCTTGCCTAAAGTCTTAAGTCTATATGACGAATTTTAAGGCTTTAGGACTAATTTGAAAGGAGGAGAGCATTTTTCCTCACTCTGAATCCATGAGTTGTAATTTCAGAAACAAGAAAGAAGTCAACAACTGATGCTTAAAATTTCACTTCTGTTGCCATGGAATCCAGTTTTAAATAGATTTCAATTCGTTTTGCTGTTCTAAAAAGGGACTAACTTAGGAACATTTCTGCAGCCTTAAGGTTCAAATAAGCCCAGTGGTTTTAGAGGAGATGTTATTTAAAAATCATTCTTTATTTCCAAGTTAACACAACCCCCTGGGGCCCAAGTACACTACAACTCCTCTATAACGCTACCGGGCACAGCGCTGACTCCATTATAACGCGGGGTCCGCTTGGCTCCCAAATTTTTGGAGGGGGGGGGCATTTCGGGTTGCAGATGCTGATACGACATAATGCTGCTTTGGCCGCGATTTTTTCATCCCGTCTTCGGCCCGCTCGAAGAAAAAGGGTTGCACATAAAAATCGATAATTATCCGAAGCCAGGTAAGTTTTTAACACCTTACGTGGACGGCCAGGGTCATTAATGCATTACTTCATAGGTAATTGCTTTATTGATTGATGACACGCGTTGTGTTTCAATTTACAAAATCAGTTTGATTGTTGTTTGATCTTACTGTTTGACATTGAGATGATCAATGCCTTGGGTCTTTTATATTTTTTAAATCAATAGAGAATAGGCACGCACCTCGGCGTTCTTAATTTCCTTCAGTCCCGGGTAGGACGTGTTTTTAAAGTAATGCGCGAGCGTGAAATTAGACAAATTGACTTGAGCCTACTATTTATTTCACTTCATAGTTTGCTGGTATCCGGAGCTCTTAGAGGATAGTGGCTTCAAGATAAAAACGCAAGAATGTGTTTTGAAAACAATCAGTCGTTGTTGCGACATTTTCGCTAAATACAGAAAATACGTGAATTTGAATTGTAAATGTCACAATATCGGAAGATTCTCATCCGAAAGGGGATAGATAATATAAGTAGATTAAAATAAAATACCGTTATTTTTCCGCATTTCTTTCAATAATCCGAAAATTTAATGCCATCCTGTATGATCAAACAAATTATGATCGACAATTTCGAAGTCAAGGTTTTCGGGTACAGTTTATTTTATTCTGGGGGAGGAAAGGTGATCAAAGGTGCCGCCGCCAGATGTTCAGCTATTTGAGACTTTCCGGAGTTGACACGTGCCACACGCGTACCCCGTGAGAATTCTTGCTGACCGATTTTTTTTACTCTTGTCGTTATGAAACCAGACATTCCGCCGTCTCGGATTTTTTTCGATTATTATGACCTTCATTTTTACGATTAAAAGTAAGCGGCTACAAAGTTTAATCCAGTTTTGTATACGTGCAACTGGTCGGTTTAAATTCCGGATTCGTAAATGACTAGGTTCAGATCGAGTTCTTTGTCGGTTTATTGTTACCGTATTTTTAACAATGGTAAAGAAATTAGACCAAGTCCATTACCGCGAAAGAAGTTCGAAGGTCGATCCACGCGACATTTTCTCAACGCTTCAGTAACCCCAGGTGTTCAACAACTCGTCGGTCTCCAAGGAGACGTCGTTATGCGGAATACTCAGATTTTATCCCTTTTGTCTTTTACGTCCGTGTAAAACTATATTCAATTAAATTAATGCCGACGACTATCAAAATAATAAAACTCGTCTCGGGTAAAAGTTCTAGATTCTTAATATTGGATGAAAGAGAACCACAATTTATAGACTTGTAGAAATTTATGGATTATTCAATCCTGATAGACCGGGAAGGTAAGGTTACAAATCAATTCTCCGCACGCTGAATTTCGTCGGTTTCTGCTAAAATCTCGTAACTACAGTTGTTGTTTTTCATTTCCCGACTAGTAACTAGTATAGAATTAAACTTGTTACAGGAATTTTATGACGAATTATCGGGTGTTTGGTTCCGATTCCGACGATTGAAAATTTCAGTTACGGCGGGGGGGGGAGGGGGGGGGACAGCGTTATAGCATAATAACTCCACTTCTTCCGCTGTTTCATTTCTTGGACCCCACCAACAGCGTTATAATGGAGCTGCAGTGTATCATGATTTTAGCTATTTTAAAGGAGGTCAATAAACTGATGCTTCATGCAAAATATCAAGGCTCTACGCCTCCTGGGTCAGGAGAAGAGGATTTTTAAAGATTATTTTAAAATTTCCCTTTTGTTGCCATGGCAACTAGAGCTTAAACAGATTTCATTCCTTTTAATTATTTTCAAAGGGGATCAACTAAGGAACATTTCTGCAAAATTTGATTCAAATTGGCCCATTGGTCTGGGAAAAGATGTCATATAAAAATTGGTCTTTATTTCTATATAAACCCCATCCCCCTGGGGCTCCGCCCCTTGGGATCCAGGGTCAAGATTTTAGCAATTTTCAAAGAGGTCAATATACCTATGTTTCATGCAAAATATCAAGGCTATACACCTTCTGGGTAAAGAGGAGATTTTTTAAGATTTTTTTTGAAATTTCACTTTTGTTGCCATGGCAACCAGAGATTTTGATAGATTTCAATTTCTTTAGCTATTTTTAAAGGGGACCATCTAAGAAACATTTCTGCAAATTTGATTCAAATTGGCCCAGTGGTTTTGGAGTTGATGTTGTTTAAAGAAATTGTTGTCGGACGACAGATGACAGACGAAGGGTGATAAGAATAGCTCACATGAGCACTTCGTGCTCAGGTGAGCTAAAAATCTATCTTTAACTCTTGTCATGCCAAATAAAATCCTTTTCTGAATAACTTTAAAATTAATGGTCTTTATCCACTGTGAAAACTAGTTGTGGGCCATTATTTTTTTTGAAAAATTAATTTCAAATACAATCAGAATTTGAAAGGGACAAGTAGGTAGAGCAGACTAAGATCAGACTGCACTTATGTACATGTTGATCTTTTTATATATCTCCTGCCAAAACAGGAATATTCTGAATTCAAGCCAACATAAGTAAACTATTGTAAATTTTGATCCTTTAATTATCAGTAATATTTGGCTTACTTTTATTACAAAATTCCAAGAACTTTAACATGATATTGTCATGGTGCTCAAGAAAACAATTTCCTGACTCAGATCCAAGATGATTCAGTGTTTTCTCAGCCATGCTAGCTGACACAAAGAGAAATTCTTCATCTGTGTATGATGACAACTGATCCATCTGAAAAATATCTGTATGGTGTTTTAAACCCATTCCAACATGATAAATTTTAGACCAGTCCAGAGCAAGAAGTTCCTGACAACAATTTTAAGTTCGTGAAATCTTTCAAATCTTTGTCTTTTGGGGAAGAAAACATTGTGGATAATGAAGAAATTGCTCGTAACAAGCAATTTCTCCATTTTCCATAATGTTTTCCAAAGCTCTTATATATCTGGGGTGTTTAAAAGCTTCATCAAGAATGGGTTAAATCATCCAACTGCAAATTGAGAGGATTTGCAGACAACAATTTAAAGTTTATGAAATTTTAGATTTTTCATATTTCTGTATGGAAAACATGAAGAAATGTAGAATGTAGAAAATGAAGAAATTGCTTGTTACAAGCAATTACTTTTTTTACACTATGTTTTCCAACCTGTTTTTCATCAAAAAGCATCACTATGTTGGAATGGGTTAACAAAGTGATTGATTTACCCATCAGCAGATGACATTAATCTAGGATGGTGCATGCAATTTAAAAGAAGATATAGACAACAGCCGTTTTAAGGAAATTGGTTAGTCTTTGTCTCTTGGAGTAGAAAACATTGTGAGCAAGCATTCTGAAGTACTGCATAGCAATACCAAATCCTCTACCAGCTTTATATATATATCCTATTTTTGGTGGTAAAGAAGCTCCAACAAAGTCTTACTTTTGTATCTGAGTTAAGGTGCAATCCTTTTTTATATATATAAAAAAAAACAGGTATCGCTTTTTGTTGTTTATGAAATTATGCTTCATAAGTAAAGAGTAAAAGAAAGAAGTTGTGCATGACATTTCACGAGTAGAGCCAATTTCAGAATTAAGCATTTATTGTGCGGAAAACATTGTTGTAATTTCCCAGTATTTTTTGTAAGTGCAGCATCCATTTCTTTCCAGTATCAAAGGCCCACAACAAAACTTAAACATGTTCTGTAACTCATTGATGCTGACTCAAAGACCTAAAATCAACTCAATACCTTCCAGCCTTTGGGAAAAAAAGCCTGGAAAACTAGTAGTTTCCAAGTATTTTTATTTTCCTCAGAAATTGAAGGACCGAAACAAAACTTGAACTTGTTCTGTAACTCATTAATGCAGACTCTCCTACCAAAAATCAGCTCAATACTTGCAAGCCTTTAGAATAAAGTCTGGAAAACTGTAATTTCCCAGTAAAATCAATGAACCATAACCAAAATTGTTCTATAACTCGGCATCACATACCAAACATCAGCTTAATATCTGCCCGATTTCTGAAATTGTCCAGAAAAATCCCAAGCAGCAGGATTTTGAATAAAATTTCCTTCTTCATTTTTATCAAATCAAGGGCATATGTAACCTTAGTAGGATCATAAGAATCAAGACAGATGGCTGGCCACGCCCACTGACAAGACTTGCCACACCCATCAACTCTTGACAGGAAGTCCTACATCGATAATAAACAGTGTTGTCTTTCAAGCAATATCTTCATTATTCCCCATGCTTTCTACCCTAAACCCTTTCCTGCTCAATCCCTGGTGTTTATGTCCCTGTAACTTTATCATTAAGAAAACATTGTAGAAAAAAAAGAAATTGCTTGTAACAAGCAATTTCTTCTTTTCCATATTATTTTCTACTTTACTGACTGGTTATTTTTCAAATTCATTCCACTATAAATTTTTGTCTGCAAAACCTTTGAATTTGTACAGGTCTAAAATTTTGCAAAACAGGAATGTCTTAAAGGCAAACATTATTTACACTCTTCCAACTTGAGATTGTGGTTTGCAACTTCTATGAATTTGGACCAGTCTGAAACTTTGTTTTGTGGTAAAAGGTCATAAAAAGAATATACCAGGCATTGCATTTGGTTCTTTATGACTGCCTTAAGGATAGACTGGAACCCAGGAGAAGATGCTACCTCATCTAGATTCCACATGGTATTTTTCTGTAATGTTACAGTGGATCAGTCAGTCTGGAGTATATTATTTTGGTTACCTGAAATAATTAAGTTAATCTATATAGATGGTTCCTCAAAGATCAATTAACCCTTTCCTGTTTTTTGGAAATTTTAGACTAGCCCAAATTCAAACAGGATGCAGACGACAATAAAAACTGGATGTCATTTGAAATGATACCATCGTATGTGGTAGAAAATATTGTTGAAAAATGAGAAATTGCTTGCCACAAGCAATTTCTTCTTTTTCCACATTTTTTTCTCAAGTATAAAATCACAGGAATGTAAAATACCAGGTTTGAACAGGAAAGGGTTAAAAGCTATTGGAAAGAGAAACTTATGGGGTATCCAGTTATGTTAACCCATTCCCACTCAAAGACGCTTTTAGACACCCTCAATAAAAAAGCTTTTGAAACAATTGTGGAAAATAAACAAATTGCTTGTTACAAGGAATTTCTTCTTTATCCACAATTTTTTCTACCCCAAAGGTGCAAAAAATCCAAAATTTCATAAACTTTGAATTCTTGTCTACAACTCCTTTGAAGTTGGACCAGTCTAAAATTTTGCTGTCTGGTAATGGGTTAAATGGGATTTAAAACAAGTACCAAATGTAGGTCAGTATTCTTAATCTAGAGGTGCTTGAGTGCCTGTATTGCTCCATAGGCCTGAATTTACTGATTTTACCCTTTCCTGTACAATCCCTGTTTTTTATTTCACTTTGATTTTTTACTTGAGAAAACATTGTGGGAAAGAAGAAACTGATTCTAACAAGCATACCCTGTATATTGGGTAACTTTTTGAATTGCAAACACATTTAATTGCCCCCTGCATCTTCTTTCAAATTGCATGAGACTAAAAATTTGAACAAGAGGGCTAGTGGCCCTGTTGCTCACCTCAGATAAGGCTCTTTTTTTCTTAAGGCCTAATACAAACTAGGTCGGGAGACAACCTCCTTTAACATTTAACTAAAATCAACAAGCCCAATGTGGTTTAAATTGGCCAAATAGTTTTAAAAGTGTTGCCTTCTTTATTTCTATTTAAGCCTAGTCACCCTGTGGCTCTAAAATTTTATCAATTTTGAAAGATTCAATGTACTGATGCTTATGCTAAATTCAGGATTCTTCAACTTCTTGGTCAGGAGGAATTGGGTGGGGTTTTTTTTTTCAATTTTTTCTTCAATTTTACTCTTGTTGTCATAGAAACCAAAGTTTTCAACAGATTAAAATCTTTGGTTGAAATCAGCCAAGTGGTTTGGGAGGAGATGTCTGGTGATTTAAGCAATTCTGAAGGAGGTCAATGTACTGATGCTTCATGCAAAATATCAAAACTCTAGGCCCTCTGGGTTAGGCGGAGATAATTTCTTAAGTTTTTATCAAAATTCCAGTTTTGTTGCCATGGCAACCAGAGTTTTAAACAGATTTCAATTCTTTTTGAAATTTTCATTTGGCATCTATCAAGGAACATTCCTGCCAAATTTGGTTGAAATCTGCCCAGCGGTTTGGGAGGAGATGTTGTTTTAAAATCCTTCTTCATTTCTAAAAAGGCCCCCATCCCCCCTGGGGCTCCGCCCCTTGGTAACCGAGGGTGATGATTTTAACAATTCTGAAAGAGGTCATTGTACTGATGCTTCAAGCCAAATATCAAGGCTCTACACCTTCTCGGTCAGGAGGAGACAATTTTTAAAAGTTTTCATTCAAATTTCAGTTTTGTTGCCATGGCAACCAAATGTTTTATTGAATTCAAAGGGCACCTCCCAAGGAACATTCCTGCCAAATTTGGTTAAATTCTGCCCAGTGGTTTGGGAGGAGATGTCTTTTTAAAGCACCTTTATTATTTCTATATAAACCCAACCCCCCTTGGGCCCCACCCACGTGTACACGAGGGGGATGATTTTTGCAATTCTGAAAGAGGTCATTGTATTGATGATTCCAGCTCTAAGCCGTCTAGGTCAGGAGGAGATAATTTTTAAAGTTTCATTTAAATTTTAGTTTTATTGCCATGGCAACCAGAGTTTCCAACAGATTTCAATTTTTTTAGCAATTTTTAAAAGGCACCACACAAGGAACATTCCTGCCAAATTTGGTTGAAATCCACCCAGCGGTTTGGGGGGAGATCTCGTTTTGAAAATCCTTCGTTATTTTTATATAAGCCCCACCCACCCCACCCCCTTGGGCTCCACCCCTGGTTACCCAGGCGTGATGATTTTAGCAATTCAGAAAGAGTTCATTGCACTGATGCTTCATGCCAAATTTCATTGCTCTACGCCTTCTGGGTCAGGAGGAGATAATTTTAAAAGTTTTCATTAAAATTTCAGTTTTGTTGCCATGGCAACCAGGGTTTTTAACGGATTTCAATCTTTTTAGCAATTTATAAAGGGGGCACCACCAAAGCAACATTCCTGCCAAATTTGGTTGAAATCCGCCCAGCAGTTTGGGTGGAAATGTCATTTAAGATTGTTGACACACGACAGACGACGCACAGCTGACGCCGGACACAGGAAGATCAAAATATCTCACCATGAGCAGTTTGTGCTCAGGTGAGCTTAAAATAGGAAATAGTTTAACCATTACCACCAATCCACAATTAACAGTCCTCAAGAATTGTATAAAAGAAAACACATTTTTCCATTTGACACTTATTTTCAGTAAATGTACATTGAGATGTTGTCTGCATATCCTTTAAATTTGAACCTGTCTAAGATGGTTTGTCTAGGAATCAATTAACCCATTACCACATAAATTATCTAAGAATGGTCAAAGTTGAAAGATGTTGCAGACAACAATTTAAAGTTGATGAAATTTTAAAAATCTTTGTCTTTCTGGGTCAAAAATTTTGCAGAAAATGAAGAAATTGCTTTTTACAAGCAATTCCTCCATTTTCCACAATTTTTCCCAAGCTTTTTAGGGGTGAAAAGGGTCGGAATGAGTGGAAATGGGTTAATGTGAATAATAGGGTTTGCTTTTTTTAACCTGTTACTGAACAGCAAAACTTTTTACTGGTCCTAATCCAACAAGAGGCCCATGAGGGCCTGAGACGCTCTACTGGTTATCAAGTTTTCCGTTAAAGAAATCTGATATTTAAGGAAGTTAATTGCTCAAAGAAAAATGCATAAAGAAAACAAGAGGGCCAGAATGGCCCTAAAATCGCTCACCTGACTAATGTAAGATGATTCAAAATTGAAATTGGCCCAATGGTTACTGAGGAGAAGATGTTTACAGATTTCAAAGTCAAAAACTGCCCTACCCTTCCAAGCCCTTATTTGGTCATCAATCAAAATTCTAGAACAACTTTTGAAAAGGGTCACTCAAGGTGCATTCATCCCAAATTTGGTTGAAATTGGCCCAATAGTTACTGAGGAGAAGATGTTTAAAGATTTCAAAGTCAAAAAAGTGCCTGACCCTGCCACGCCCATATTTGGGCATAAATCAAAATTCCAGGAACAACTTTTGAAAAGGGTCACCAAAGGAACATTCATGCAAAGTTTGGTTGAAATTGACCCAACTGTTACTGAGGATAAGATGTTTAAAGATTTCAAAGTTAAAAAAACTGCCACGCCCATATTTGGGCATAAATCAAAATGCGAACAACTTTTGAAAAGGGTCACCCAAGGAACATTCATACCAAATTTGGTTGTAATTGACCCAATAGTTACTGAGGAGAAGATGTTTAAAGATTTCAAAGTCAAAAACTGCCACGCCCATATTTGGGCGTGAAACGAAATTCTGCCGAACAACTTTTGAAAAGGGTCACCCAAGGAACATTCATACCAAGTTTGGTTGAAATTGGCCCAATGGTTCCTGAGGTGTAGATGTTTAAAGATTTCAAAGTCAAAAACTGCCACGCCCGGCCACGCCCATATTTGGGCATAAACCAAAATTCTGCGAACAACTTTTAAAAAGAGTCATCCAAGGAACATTCATGCCAAGTTTGGATGAAATTGGCCCAATGGTTACTGAGGAGAAGATGTTTAAAGATTTCTAAGTCAAAAACTCCCACGCCCTGCCACGCCCATATTTGGGCATAAATCAAAATTCCACGAACAACTTTTGAAAAGGGTCACCCAAGGAACATTCATGCCAAGTTTGGTTGAAATTGGCCCAATGGTTACTGAGGAGAAGATGTTTAAAGATTTCAAAGTCAAAAACTGCCACGCCCTGCCACGCCCATATTTGGGCGTAAATCAAAATTCCACGAACAACTTTTGAAAAGGGTCACCCAAGGAACATTCATGCCAAGTTTGGTTGAAATTGGCCCAATGGTTACTGAGGAGAAGATGTTTAAAGATTCCTAAGTCAAAAACTGCCACGCCCGGCCACGCCCATATTTGGGCATAAATCAAAAATTCCACGAACAACTTTTGAAAAGGGTGACCAAAGGAACATTCATACCAAATTTGGTTGAAATTGGCCCAATGGTTACTGAGGAGAAGATGTTTAAAGATTTCTAAGTTAAAAACTGCCACGCCCTGCCACGCCCATATTTGGGGGTCAATCAAAAATCCGTGAACAACTTTTGAGAAGGGTCACCCAAGGAACATTCCTACCAAGTTTGGTTGAATTCCGCCCAGTGGTTACTGAGGAGAAGATGTTTAAAGAATTGTTGACGACTTCCGACGCACGACGGACAAAAGGTGATACCAAAAGCTCACCTTGAGCACGTTGTGCTCAGGTGAGCTAAAAAAAAGGCTTTATCCCCTTAATCATTTTAAGCAACAATCCTCAAGGCCCCTTTTCCCATGTTTCATGACGGATCCACTCCATTTCCAAAAGAAAGTTACCTTATTCTGTGAATATTTCATCAGAATCTGACAATAATTGTGGACTTTATCACATAAACAGGATTGTTTTGAATGAAAATCAATAAGGCCCCTTTTCCTGTGTTTTCTGATGGATCAATTTCATTCCAAAAGGAACTTTCCTTACAACCCGACAATTGTCCTGTGAAATTTACAAGAGGCCCAGTGGGCCTTATCGGTCACCTGAGTAAAAGAGCATCAAGACAAGTGATTTTGTTTGAAAGAATTAGAAAAAGGTCCACCAAAGGAACATTCATGCTAAATTTGATTAGAATCTACCTAGTAGTTTTAAAGAATTTTGCAATCAAAATTTCTGTTAGAAATTAATTTTGTTTCCATAGCAACCAGAGTTCATGGAACAAAATTATTTTTAGCAGTTTGGAAGAGGATTGTGCAAGGAACACCCCTGTTATGTTTGGTTAAAAATTGGCCCAGTATCAAGATATAGTTGTTTAAAGAAAAGTTTACGCATGCACAGATGCACGATGGACACAGGACCATGACAATAGCCCCGCTGGCCTTTGGTTAGTGTAGCTGAAAATGTGGACTTTATTGTGTAAACAAGAGAAATATGCAATACGGTTCCATTTCCATTACTGCTTGATGGAATTTGTTCATTTTGGTTAGCCTTCTTGCCTTCGTGTCAAAGAAACTCTGAGAAAATTTTAAAAGAATTGGGCCAAAAATGCGGACTTTATCAAGTAAACAAGAATTAACTTTAAGTGTACTATGAGAATTAATCACTCAGACTCAGAGTCTCAATATTTTTTTCAAGAGTTCTGAATCATTAAATCTATCACAGCATTTTAAAAAACGTATAACGTCGCCATATTGTACGAAAAAGGCACAAAGCCGAAATATTAAGACACTGAGTGATTATTTTTCATAGTGTTATTCATTCCCTGAGGAATTTGTAAAATAATTGTAACTTTAAATCGTTAGTTTTTTAATACTGTTAAATGGATTTTCTTCAATTTCAATAGGGTTTGAGCTCTTGATGGGCGAATCAAGCTGTGCAAGTTATAGAAAGATAAAATTAAAATTGTGGAGTTTTGAGTAAACAACAAAAAAGTGTAACATCAGGACAAACGGATGACGGAATCCACACCATGACAAAAAGCTCTTCTGGTTTTGGGCCAGTAGGGCTATAGAAAACATGAGGCATCATAGTTTTGTGACATAGATTTATTTAGTCTCTGAAAATTTTAACAAGAGCTGTCCAAAAGACAGCAAGGTCAACTTTTTAAATTGGATGGTAAGTATTTTGCTGGTTTGTAAGGAAAATATTCATTTAAACAAGTGTTACACGTATAATGAAATGCAGTTTAGAATTCCCGTAATTGAAATGATTGATTGTTCTACGTCCATGTTTTGTCAGTAGATATGATAGTCACTAATTTCTGCCAGTTTATATTCTTCCTTCACCTAAAACAAAAGATATGCACCATTAACTGTTAATGATGGACTAAAAACTTTCATGTAATTAGTCAGGATGAAAAGAATTTGATGTTTTCCCAAGTAACAAAAATTAATCACATAAACATTATTAGACATTTAAAAGCAAAGCATACATAAAAAGCTGTGAACCTTTTAGATTTGACAAGAAAATCTTAAATTTCTCACCATATGACCCATGTAAAGCTTTTGCTCCTGAGATATGAGCATATTTGACTCGTGGGCAATGAGATGAAAAGTCTAGAAAGACATCCATGTGATGATACTACATACGAAATATCAAAGCTCCATCATCTTCAGAGTTAGTTTCAAATGATGGCATACTTTTGAGCCCTGTACCATAATTTAAAAAATCTTGCTAGAAGTATTCTAGATGATGTTTGCTACGGACAAAATATAAAAACTCTAAGCCAAGCTGCCCAGTGGTTCTTGAGAAAACGATAAAAAATGTTTAAAAGTTACCAGACGACGGACAAACGATGATTGCAATAGGTCACCATGACCATTCGGTGGTGACCTAAAAATATGAATTTTTTAACATGATGAACTTTGAACCCTGGGCATAGCCCGATACATGACCCCAGGTCAAACTGGTGAAGAACCAGAAATCTTTGTTAGACATACGGTCTGACAGTACCAAATATTATGTCAGACTGAATAAAGTTTTGTCAGACCGAACTATATTCCAATATCTTACAGATCAAAATTTGTGTCAGACAGTGGGACTGACAGTAGCCAAAAAATCATCAGACCAAGGGAATTCTCATCGGACATGTCTGCCGGTCCGACAGTCTTCGCCATGACTGCCAGGTACATAAATTTCACAAACTTTAGTATACCTGTCCTTCCAGTCATGCACATAAAATATTTAAGCTCTTGCATTTAGGGTTTATTAGAAAAAGATTTTTTAAGAAGTACCAAAATTTACCCCTTTCTGCCCCTGACTGGGGCCCCTTTTACCCCAAGCCCCCCCAACCTCTTTTCACAAACTGGAATTGGCATCCCCCAATGATGCTTGATGGTTGAAATCCCCTCAGTAGTTCTTGAGAAGAAGATGAAAATGTTTAAAAGTTACCAAAAATGACCCCCTTTTGGTCCCCATTTTAGGCCCCCCTGACCTCCAGCCTTTTAATTTTCACAAATCTGTATAATCAGTACCCAATGATGCTTTTCACCAAGTTAGTTTGAAATTGGCTTAGTACTACATCAGAAGAAGAAAATGTGAATTTTTTAACATGATGAACTTTGACCTCTGGGTGTGGCCCCATACATGACCCCAGGGACATGAATTTCACAATTTATAATATACCTGTCCTAGTTGTCATGCACACAGAATATTTAAGCTCTGGCATTAACAGTTTATTAGAAAATGATTTTTAAAGAAGTACAAAAATTTACCCTTTTTGCCCCCTATTTGGGCCCCTTTGACCCCCAGAACACCTATTTTCACAAACTTGAATTGGCATCCCCCAATGATGCTTTCTACCAAGTTTGGTTGAAATCCCCCCAGTAGTTCTTGAGAAGAAGATGAAAATGTTTAAAAGTTAACGGACGACGCACGACGACGGACAAACGATGATTGCAATAGGTCACCATGACCATTGAGTCAGGTGACCTAAAAAGACAATTTGATAATGATTGTGATCTTCATCACATACACAAGAATGTTTTGAATGATAATCTGTAAGGCCCCTTTTCCTGTGTTTCGAATGCCACAATTATTCCATGCATCTTTGAAGAGAATCCAATAAAACTGTTGACTTTATTGTGTTACCAAGGATATTAAATTCAAGATCTCATAAAGCCCCTTTTCCCGTGATATTTTACTGTTGGTTTTATCATTCTGTGAAAGTTAAAAGTGAATCCGATGAGTTATTGGGAATTCATTATGTTTACTAGAATATTTAAAAAAAAAAATCATTTGGCCCCTTTTTACATGATACTTAATGGATTGTACCCAGTTCTGAAAAGAACCATTTAAGTATTCGTACAATTATTCTGTGAAATTTTGAAGTGAATCCGTGAAATCAAGGGACATCGTTGTGTTAACCAGAATATTTAAGAGAGTTTTCCATAAGGCCCCTTTTTATGTGACCCTTGCCATATTCAGATCCACTGTCAAAACCAACAATTGGAATGATGGTACAATCAATCTGTTTAATCTGTGGAATTTATTGTGTTAATGAGTTTATAGTGAAATCTTCAGAGGGCCCCTTTTCTCATGATACTTTACAGAACAAACCAAATTTCAAAAGGAACAATTCTAATGAAGGTACAATCATTCTTTAAAAGTTAAAGAGAATCAATGAAAACAGTGGACTGAATTGTGTCAAGAATTTTTGTAACAAAATTTTCATAAGGCCCCTTTTTCTGTGGAACTTAACAAATCAGACCCAATGTACAAAGGAACAATCCTTATGATAGTTTGAAGAAAATGATAAAGACTGAGAACTTTATTGTAATAAAATTTTTATAAGGTCCCTTTTCTTGTGTCACTTAACCAATCAGACCTAATTAACAAAGGAACAATCCAAATGATGGTACAATCATTCTATTAAAGTTTGAAGAGATTCTGATAAAGACTGAGGGCATTGTTGTGTTTATGAGGATTTGGTGATAATTTTTCATACAGCCCCTTTTCCTACGATACAAGACAGATCAGGCCAAATTTGGAAAGAAGCAATCCTTATGATGGTACAAACATTCTGTGAAAGTTTGAACAGAATCTGATGAAAACTGCAGACTTTATCTTGGTGTAAAATTTTTAAAATAAAATTTTCATAATGCTTCTTTTCCTGTGATACTTGAAGGATCAGGTCTCATGTCAGCATCAACAATCGTGATTATTGTACAATGATTCTGTGAAGGATTGAGTAAAATCCAATGAAAGCTCTGGACTTGGTTACAAGGATTATAGATAAAATTCTCAAAAGGCCCCTTTTGCCATGATACTGGACAGATCACGCCTAATTTGAAAAGAAAGAATCCTCATGATGGAATAATCATTCTGTGAAAGTTTTAACAGAATCTGATGAAAACTGTTGACTTTATTGTGTTACAATGATTTTAAAATTAAATTTCATAATGCTCCTTTTCCTGTAATACTTGTTGGTTCAGGTCTAATGCAAACATCAACAATCATTATTATTGTACAATTATTCTGTGAATGTTTGAAGAAAATCTGATGAAAGCTCTGGACTTGGTAACAAGGATTTATAAATGAAATTTTCATTAGGCCCCTTTTCTTGTGTTTCTTGACAGTTCAAACCCTGTTATGAAAAGAATGATAGTTATGACCTTCCAATCATTCTGTGAAAGTTTCAACAAAATCTGATCAAAGCTGTGGGCTTCATTGTGTTAACAGGGTTTTATAAATTGAATTTTCATATAGCCCCTTTTCCCATGTTACTTAATGAATTTGAATCAATTCCAAAGGGAACTCTTCTTACAAAAGTATAATTATTCTGTTTGAGTATAAAGACAACCCCATCTCATCTGTGGACTTACAAGCATTAATTAAGTTTTTTTAATTGAATTTTCCTAAAGCCTCTTTTCCTATGTTTCTCAATGGATCAGACCCAATTTGAAAGGAACAATCCTTATGATGGTACAATCATTATGTGAAAGTTTGAAGTCAATCAGGTGAAATCTAGGGCCATGATGCGTTAACTAAGATTTTTTTATTAAATTTTCATAGGCCCCCTTTTCCCATGAAACTTGATGGATCAAACCTACTTCCGAAAGGAACAATCCATTTAATGTAATAATCATTCTGGTAATGTTTGAAGAGAATTTGTTAAAAACTATGGACTCTATTGTGTTTACGAGGACTTTTTCAATCCAGTTTTTATCGGGCCCCTTTTTCCCGTGGTCCTTGAGTGATCATACCAAATTTTGAAAGGAACAATTCTTATGATGGTACAATCATTCTGTGAAAGTTTGAAGTCAATCAGATGAAAACTGTGGACTCTAGAGTGTTAACAAAGATCTTTGAATTAAATTTTAATAAGGCCCCTTTTCCTATGTTTCTTGAGGAATCATATCATACGATGGTACAATCATTCTGTGAAAGTTTGAAGAGAATCCGTTGAAAATTGTTGGCTCTAGATTATTAATGAGAATTTTTTATTAAAATTTTCAAAAGGCCCCTTTTTCCTGTGTTTCTTGACGGATCATACCCAATTTTCGAAAGGAACTATCCTTATGATAGTACAATCATTCTATGAAAGTTTGACGGGAATCCGATGAAAACTATTGACTCCAGAGTGTTAAAGAGGATTTCTAAAAAGGATTTTTCGATTAAATTTTCACAAGGCCCCTTTTCCTGTGTTTCCTGATGGATCTGACCAAATGAACAATCCTTATGATGGTACAATCATTCTGTGAAAGTTTGAATACAATCTGATGAAACTGTGGACTCTAGAGTGATAACGAGGATTTTTTAATTAAATTATCTTAACGCCCCTTTTCCTGTGTTTCTTGACAGATCAGACCAATTTTCGAAAGGAATGATCCTTATGATGGTACAATCATTCTGATAAAGTTTGAAGAGAATCCGATGAAGATGTGAACTTTATCGCATAAACAAGGATTTTTAATTGAATTTTTAATTAAATTTTCATAATGCCCCTTTTCCTGTGTTTCTTGACGGATTATACCCATTTTCGAAAGGAACCATCCTTATGATGATACAATTATTCTGATAAAGTTTGAAGAGAATCCGATGTAAACTGTGGACTTTATCGCGTAAATGAGGATTTTTTAATTAAGTTTTAATTAGGCCCCTTATCCTGTGTTTCTTGACAGATCTGTCCCAATTTCGAAAGGAACTATCCCTCTGATGGTACAATAATTCTGTGAAAGTTTGAAGGGAATCTGATAATAACTGTGGACTCTATCGCATAAACAAGGAAAAGTTTAACGGACGGACGACAGACGGATGGACGGATGGATGCACACCGGATGGGAAAAAGCCATCGCTATAGCTCTAGTAGCCTTCGGCCAGTAGAGCTAAAAACTGTTGCAGACGACAAATTTGGGTTTTTGAAAATTTTGGGATTTTTTGACTTTTGGGGTAGAAAATATTGTTGTAAAGGAAGAGATTGCTTGTTACAAGCCAAACCGTTTTTCTTGTGGGGCATCAAAGGTGTCACTGTGTTGGAATGTGTTAAAATGGTTTGTTGAAGTGCAAATAAATCAGAAGGCCAGAATTTACACATACGTCAGGCTAGTTATTACAGATTATTTATAAGCCCCAAACAAATTTCACTATTGTTTGACCGACAGACTAGTGTAAATTTAGATCACTGCACATAGCATAAGACGCAAAAGAGAAAATCCAATCTTAACCCTTTCCTGTTCAAATACGGGATTTTACATTGCTGTGATTTTATACTGGAGAAAACATTTTGGAAAAAGAAGAAATTGATGGTAACAAGCAATTTCTCCTTTTTCCACAATATTCTCTACCACATAGGATGGTTTCATTTCAAATGGCATCCAGTTTTCATTGTCGTCTGCAAACTCTTACAATTTGGACTAGTCTAAAATTTCCAAAAACGGGAAAGGGTTAAGTGATATCTCCAGTAAGGTGGGAAGCGAGTACATAATGATCATCAGAACGAGCCAGAATTATTCTGATACAAAGAAAAAACTTCTCAACAAAGTAAACCCAATTTCAAATTCAATTTCATAACAAACATATAGCAGAATATCTCATGCATATTTAACCTTTTCCTGTTTTCCAAAATTTAAGACTTGTCCAAATTGAAAAGTTTTGCAGACTACAATTTAAAGACAATTTTATTTTGAAAATGATCCTTCAGTAGTGTAGAAAATATTGTCAAAAAAGATGAAATTGCTTGGTTCAAAGAATTTCTTCTTTTTCCACAATGTTTTCTCAAGTATAAAATCACAGGGACATAAAATCCAGGGTTTTTACAGGAATCAGTTAACAAGCATTTTGGAAATTGCTGAGTACACCAACTACAGTGTATTGACCTGGACTTAGAATTTGTGGGACAAAGCAGGGGGTCATGTTACAGAATTGTGGGCCAATAAATTTAGACATCAAACTGTTTCAAATTGTATTTTCTAATTTCTAGACAAAGACAGCCAACTGGCTAGGATGATCATACAATGGCATCTTGATTGCTAATAGATACAATTTAAATGACAGGTGATGATACAAACTTGATTGTCTATGGGGTGCCTAGTGTAAATGTTTCCCTATCATCTTACTGACTGCAACGAAAAGATCATGTGATCTATTATCAACCACTGACATTAACTGACCCTTTTTCCAAAACTCTTTTGTCTACGGATGATGAGCTTTTCTTGAGTTTATTGGTGGTTCTGCAAAGTTTCATCAGTTTCCAAAAAAGGAAATATTTGATTGTTGAATATTAGATGACATGATAGGACCAAGTTTTATCCGTTATGAGGCATTCTTAAATAATAGGGAATGAAAGCACCTTGAATGTAAAATGGATTGAGAACCAATTTAAAAAGGTTTAGTCTACTATCATTACCAAAGTTTGTACTGTAATTTTTCACGCCTTTTCACATTGCAAACAAGATAGACATGTTTTGAGACTGCACTTTAGGTGGTTAATTAAATAGAAAGGAAGATTGGGTTGGAAAATCTGGTGCATTAAAGTGACCCATTGTGTGTATGTATTTATTTGTACCATCTTAGAATATTGCTAGTCATTCTCACAAAGGCTAGCTTGACTTAAATACAACCGTTAATGGTGTACACTGGTAATAGGGTACTAGCTGTGATATCATAGCCCTTGTTCTGATAATCTATTGCCTAACCCTAACCCTCACCAACAGATTATTAGAAAGAGGGCAGCTATTAAGGTACCTGAGAATACATGGATTTCTTTTAATCAGCCTGCATAAATTCTAATTTTCAAAAAACGTATTATCTCTGTTATCAATTATTCTGAAATTGACAAATGGCAGCTGTCAATCAAAGAATCATTTGACCAATCAAATGATAATTTAGACTTGGATGAACTTTGAATTCTAACATAAGCTGACATTTAAGTGAAGCATTTTTATTGGTTGGTGACTCAAACGTCATAACCACAGCTTATTCAACCATTTTACAATACTTTATTGTTACATGCTAATGGCTATATATCTTGCCAAATGGTGGTGTTTAATATTGATTGTAAAGGCTGAGTGGGCGTTTTCATTGTTTTAACCCATTCCCACACAACAAAATTTTAGACTGGTACAAATTCAAAGGAGTTTCAGACGACAATTTAATATTTATGAAATTTTTGATTTGTTCAACTTTCTACGTAGAAAACATTAAGTAAAGTGAAGAAATTGCTTGTTTCAAGCAATTTCTTCATTTTACACAATCTTTTCCCAAATTGTTTTACCTGAGGGGCGTTCAAAAGCATCATTGTGCGGGAATGGGTTAAAAAAGAAACGTAGTCGTAAGGAAAATCCTTCTCATAGGCACTTGGTTTCAGTAATTTAAAGCAACTCACAAAAATATTTTTCTCTAAAATAAATATCAACAAGGTACTGCAGCTGCCATTTTTCAAAGGAAACAATACTTTAACAAGCATCAATAGTTCCGTCATTGGAGGGTCATACTAAAACAAGCCCTACAGAGATTTATAGCCCTACAGACGCCCTACGGAATTTGTACACGCCCTACGAGTATTTGAGCGATAATGGTGTATAGTTTTTAGTTGATATGATTGAAATTAACATTTTTTGCATATTTCAAAGTATTTTCTGTGTTATTTATGATGATTTTGATGTTTACAAACGCCGAAACCTGACCGGAAGTAACTTGAGGAAACCTCAGACCATTACATGAGGGGTGCCCCTCAAATTTACAGTCAAAATTCTATTAAAGTACTTATCCCCTCAGTTATAAAAGGAATAGGTTTTTGATATTTAAGAACTTATCTTCAGGTTTTAAATGATTTTTCGAGCCGAAAATTGTTAAGATAAGGGATTTGTTTGTTTGTTTGAATGGGGTTTTACGCCGCTTTAAACAATCTTTCAGTTATATCGCGGCGGCTGGAGCACCTAACAATGGAATCCTGGTATTTCTCACACCAGTACTACCATTACATCCTTTCCTAGCCTCCAGCTGCTATCCCACATAGGTCTACGATTATCGACCCATTGGTGAGAGACAAATAGTCGGAAAGGATGAGTGCCGCCGTCGGGAATCGAACCCGGGACCTCTAGATTGAAAGTCCGACGCGCTACCAACTGCGCTATGACGGCGGCTGTTAAGATAAGGGAGGCGACTCAATTTAGCATAGGCTAGAAGCCTATAGGATGGATACCAATGACAAAATTGGAAAGATGTTGCCTTGCCGGAGAAAGCTTGTTCTAATTTCAAGTGCCTGATAATGTAGACATTGTTAGAAAAGAAATTATTTTCACCTTTTCTTGCATTATTTTAAAATGTAAACCCCTTTTAAATGTTTTAAATCCTAATCGAAAGAGGTTGTTGATGAAAATTGGTTGCAAAATTGCAAGAAATGATCCTATATGGTAGAAAATATTGTGGAAAAAGGTGAAATTGTATGTCACAAGCTATTTCTTCTTTTTCCTCAATGTTTTCATAAGTATTAACGCGATGTAAAAACCCTGGTTTGTACAGGAAAGGGTTAGGTCCTTGTATTGTTCAATATGGGATTGTGTTGAAGTAAGTAAAGAATTAAAAACCAGGTTTTTTGTTTATTTGTTTTGTTTTTTGTACTTGTTGCATATAACATGATGAACTTGATAGTCAAGTGGCTATACATTTGGACAATATTTGCAATTGAATTAATACTGTGAAAAAATGTAATGGAAATATTTTTCCTGTAGAACTCTTAGCCATCAACCCATCTGTTTATATTTCCGTTTTTCAGAATTTCAATTAGGTATGAAATGTTCCCAGACTCAACGACGTGGACATGGTTCTACTCTGAGCCCCCCCTTCTTTTATTTATTTATTTTTTTTTTATTTATCTGTTTTACGAAATGGAATAATACTATATAAATGTGTTTATAAAAATCAACTCCTCAGTTGTTGTTGTAGTTTTTGGATATTGCATCATTAAACTGAAAATTTTATTATTATTTTCACTAAGGTGCACATCCTATCAGCATTTCTTTCATCAACAATTGCCAAAAACTAATTTATTATGCTGCCAGTTCCGAAATGCAATAAATTAAATTACCATCATAATAACTAACTTTTATTCCCCTTAAACAAAGGCTGCCGTACCATAAGAAAAGAATTAACTATATCGCTTACCGATCACATGAATATCATTAGCATTAAAGTCTGAGTTAAATCATATTGAATTGTTTAAGAAGACTACAAATAAATTCTGTCTTTTGAGAATAATCATTGAACCCAGCCACATAGTATATTTCATAAAAGGACTTTCCAGTCTATTTTGATTGCGAATAAAGAGTTGCTTCCCTTGCATTGCGATCACTTTGTATCTTTAAAGTCTTTTCTAACATGAAATTATGCCAAAATAAAGATAAAAATCAGAACATGAATAATTTGTCTCTCAAAAATACTAATACGTAGACAGGTATTTGCTTCTGAATTTGTTGGGCGATCAATTAAACGATAGGGCGTTTCGTCAAGGGTGTCGGGTCAAAAAGGCCCAGTGTCAGAAAGGCCCGGTCCAAAAAGGCCCAGTCCAAAAAGGCCCACTTTTAAAACTGACCAAAAAGGCCCGGGTCAAAAAGGCCCAGACCAGAAAGGCCCACTGTTAAATTTGACCAAAAAAGGCTCACTAACCTATCTTAATCATTTGACATTATTTTGACAATGAAAATATGTAATTCTTTTTTTTTAATTTTAAACTAACTTAAATTTGATTAGTGTAAAATAAAACACTTTTCAGTAGCAATTAGAGGATGACACTTTTATGTTTATTACCTGTATTGAAAGGTGTTGGCATAAAGAACCATTTATAATAAGTACATTTGTATATCGATAAAGTATGGTTGCTTCTGAAATGGAGTTTCTTCTTTCCAAATGGTTTTCTATCATCATATCAATGTTTCTGGAAACCAAGGTGTTGTTAAAAATTGCTGACTCTTTTCTATGCTGTACAGTATATATCATTGTTGTCTAATGATGGATCATTTGAGCAAATCCATAAAATATCATGCTCATGAGTGGTAGGATAAGATGATAAAATAAAAATATTAAAAATATATATTACTTCTAACAGTTGAGTTAAATACATGTATGATCAGACTGACTTGCTATTCTCTTAATGTATATGTGGGCCTTTTTGGACTTGGCCTTTCTGGTCAGTTTTGAAAGTGGTCCTTTTTGGACTGGGCCTTTTTGACCCAGGCCTTTTTGACACTGGGCCTTTTTGTACACCGGGCCTTTTTGTCACTGGGCCTTTTTGACCCTAATTCTTCGTCAAGTACTTCCGGTCAAATTATGTGATATTATAAACATCAATATCATCAGAAATAAGCAAAATTCATAGAATTCTTTTTCAAGTAAGACAAAATATATTATTTTTAATCTTATTAACTCAAAATTATTCACTATTATAGGTCCTATAGTCGTAGGGCGTGTACAAATTTCGTAGGGCGTCTGTAGGGCTATAAACCTCTGTAGGGCTTGTTTTAGTGTGACCGGTCATTGGAGATGTTTGACTTGCTGGAATTAAGGAACCAGAGATGCTTGACAAAACATCAGTTTCCTTAAAAAAATTGCACTAATTGTTGATATCTGTTATAGGGAGAAATATTTTGGTAGATCTAAGTTGTTATACTTATAAACTGATAAATATATTGAATCCAAGTGCCCATGATCCTTCTTGGTTGCATTGAACACTTCTACAGTCTCCTGTCTGGATCTTCTTTAATAGAAATTAGTTCCACTTCAATCATACCATGGCCTAACATATGATATTTCAAAATATACCTTCCCTGGGCAGTTTAAACCAAGAATATCTGACCATTTCAATTTCGTTTTTCTGTCGGTGTTGTTGTTGTTGTTGCTTTTTGGTCGTTTTCGGTTGGTACTTAGTTTCCTACTAGAATCCAAAATGACGTCATTTAACATTTTATTTGGGTCGTTTTCGACTAAAATAAATGCATCTACTATTGTAATCCCTTGATCAATATATTCAACGAATCAAATTAAGGTTTAAGAACCGCTGTATATGCATTTAAACTTAAGTATGTCATTCCACTTATTCAATTTTGAATTTTTTGAATAGATTATACTTTATTTGTAAAATTTGCATATCAGAATTGACTTTAAAGACCTATGTAGCTAATGCTTCTCTTACATATATATATGGGGTGTCACGGGTTCGACCCCCGGTAGCGGCATATATCCCTGTTTCCGACATTTGTCTCTCACCGATAGGTGGATAATCGTAAACCTAAGTGGAATAGCAGCTGGGGGCTTAAAGGATGCAATGATGGTACTCGTTCGAGATACTACCAGGATTAATCCATTGCTAGGTGCCCCAAACGCCGTCAAATGACTTGAAAATTGTTAAAAGTGGCTTTAAACCCCATATCAACAAACAAACAAATTATACATATTTTTTCTTGTCCGCGGAATTATCTAGCCAAGTTATTTAACGGAATACCCAGGAATATATACAGCCCGAAACCGTGTGCAAATTATCAAGTACATTGAAATTAGGTCGATTCGAAGACAGATCTTGTCCAAAGTACAGTATTTTAACAATTAACTAATTTGAGTTTCTGCTATTATTAGTAGAAATAATTTTTTCAAATGGCATGGCCCAATATATTAATAAAACGAAACATTAATTGAGCGCATGCGTGACATTTCCAACTATTACACATGTGCGCCAAGTAAAGACTCAGATCAGCCTGTGCACCCGCACAGTCTGATCAGAGTTTTTACTCTGCGCTCTGTAGATAGATACGGACCCAAAGCTTCTTCACACAGTCAGCGATTATTCTAATTGCCCCGAATGGCTGTGAAGGGTGCCCAATGGTGTGAGAATCACGCACATGCGAAATGGTTGGAAATGTCACGCATAGGCTCAGTTGCTATTTTGAATATAAACGTTTGGAAAGGTTGAAGATATCCAAAAATTAATGGCAACAAATGACCAATCGCGGCTGTCAATCAAGGTACCAGTCAACCGATCAAATCATTCATTCGGCCTGTAAGTCGGATTCGAATTGGTCGCCATTTCTCAACGGTTAAAATTTTTGTTGGTTTGGCGACCTAAACGCCGTAACTACGGCTTATTTCAAGTTTGTTTATTTGTGCCAGTAAAACATTTCTCCTCCTATTTGGCGAGGTATTGTTGCCAAGAGAATTAAGTCGCAAAATCAGCTGAAAAACAAGATAGAAAGTAGAATAAACAGTAAAGTATACATTAATTGATTATATAATTTAATTTCTATATTCGTTTAACAAAAACTGGCGTTCTGATTGTTCTAAAAAAATATTTATACCTCCACGAACAAAATTTTGAGCACGCAGCCATTTTGTATGCCTCCGAACAAAATAGCTTCGCGTATTCATACAGTGTGATTAGTTTTTTCGGTTCATACTTCCATGAAAACAAAACTATTCTATTCATCTCTTAAATAAATAATCAGAATCTACCCTCTAAGTAAAGAGGATGTACATTTTGGTAATCAAATCTTATATGTGGATCTCATAAAATTCATTATAAATCACTACGATTTAAATAAAACATATGTTTTCTACCCGAAGTAGGAATTTGTTTAACCCCAGATATGTCCTTCGCATTATAGAGAATCTCAATTCGCTTGGCGAAGTAAGTAAGATATTGATAGAACACGGACACTCCAGCGTCTTTGAGTAAATGAGAGACAGTGGCTTAAATCCACTGCTATCCATTTTTGATGGATGTTTCACCGTCCACAAATGTTACCACGTTTCGAAAACCCAGTAGGATCTTGCTATGGTTTAGGAAAACTAGTACCAAATTAAGCTCAAGAAGTACCCATCTGAGCTCGATTTACAAGTTGTTAAAGCTTTTTTCGGCAAACAAGCTGTATATTTTAAAATGGCGTGTTGTTGGAATTCGCTACATACAAGTGTATAGACAAGAGGACGCAATTTCAGTATAATGTAAGTTTGTTCAGAGAGGTTCTGTGGATGGTTGTTGTTACTTCGAATTTTCTAAACTACACCTGAGTCGCAGATGGTTTGAGAGATATTCAGAATCTCATTTGTTACTCGTAAGTTAGAATTCTGAATGAATTGCTAATCCATTATTATCCAAATTTCTTAAACGATGTCTTAATTATTTGTGGATTGTCGTGGTATAAGGAACGTCTAAGAAAAGTTTAAAACTATTTATCTTGAAAGCTAATTAAACTGCGGTTTAAAATATTTTGGTTTAAGGTCCATTTCAGGAATATTCAAGTAATACCACGGTTGGTAGCTAAACCTAACCAATGCTTCCTGTCATGTTTCACACCAGGACTTGTACATGTACACAACTACAACATTAAATTTGAGCCAGATGCTCGGCTAACTAAAAAAAGATAAACAACCATGTTTTCATAGGTGAGATACAAATTACGCGTATGGCAATTGCAAGTTTTTGCCGAACTGGGTAAGATGCTGATGGCACCAGAATAGTTTATTTGTTTGAATGGGGCTTTACGCCGCTTTCAACAATTTTTCAGTTATATCGCGGCGGCTGGAGCGCCTACCAATGGAATCCGGATATTTCTCACACCAGTACTACCATTACATCTTTTCCTAGCCCCCAGCTGCTACCCCACAGAGGTCTACGATTATCGACCCATTGGTGAGAGACAAATAGTCGGAAAGTTGGCAGGTTAAGTTTTGCAGACAGACAGACAGACGGACGGACGGACAGATAGACAGACTGACACTGGTGAAACAATATGCCCCCGATCTGTAGATGCGGGGGCATATAAATGCCATTTTCTTAACAGCTTCTAAATATCACCCTGTTATACCGACAGGGATGTCCATCACCAATACTTTCGGTGCTTTGTTTAAGCGCTGGGTATTGAGTTCCTTGTCTTTGAAAAACACCCTTTTCTTACAATAAGGAAGGAACTACTTGTAGGCCTCTGTATAAAAACAGGTAAAATACACTATTTGGACAAGTAACCTTCATGTTAAACCTTGTCATGCTGACCCCGAAATATTACTGCTTTGGCAGGAGGTGTAGACAAAGATCAGCATGCACTTAAGTGCAGTCTGATCTTAGTCTACCACCCCTGCCTTTCCCTTATAATACAAGAGTTGTTTATAAAAAATGAATTTGCGATAGAATGATTAACCCACATTGTTTGCAGCAAGTACTAATAGCACTTTGAATTTAAATTCTTTAGAGGATTTAAATCAGCATGACAAGGGTTAATAAGACGAAATAGTGCAAAATAGGTACTTTATATTTTGTCTTATAGGACATTGAGTATGGCCCCAGCGCCTTGAGCTCTGACAGTTGGTTCGACTTAGATATAAAGCGATTATCTTTTTATTATTATTATGATCATTTATTTATTTATTTATTAATTGTAAAATTTGTAGTCAGTAACTTGAAACAAAAAAAATAAATAAATAAATAAATAAATGGTGGTTTGGCGACCAAAATATGGTAACTAGGGCTTTAATAAACAGTAGTTGCGCCGTTTAACCCTTTCCTGGTTAATCCCTGGTTTTTACGTCTCTGTGATTTTATAAATGAGAAAACATTGTGGAAAAATAAGAAATTGCTTGTAACAAGCAATTTCTTATTTTTCCACAGTATTTTCTACCCTAATGAATGGTTATTTTCAAATAAAATCACCTTTAAATTTTCGTCTGCAAAACCTTTGAATTTTGACGCGTCTAAAATTTTGCAAAACAGGAAAGGGTTAAATCTCTTCTCATAAATGTCGACTGATGTAGATGTTCAAAGTTCATATAAATGATTTGATTAGTCTTTCGATTTTTTAGCTAGCAAAGAGTTAGCTTTGATAGCTTAAGTTAACAGACAAAATTTTGAGGTCGTCTCAAAGTTCAACGAGTGCAAACTGCCACTGGAGGCTTAACCACAAAATCCATGGAATGCCTACGCCATAAATAGTAGTTCTTGTGTATTTCAGGAATATTGCAAACTCTTATCAAATTGTAAAGAACTCTGTCAAAATCATGCTATTTAACCCTATCCCACTAAATTCCGCTTTTTAAGCACCAAAAAAAGTTTTTGAAAACACTGTGGACAATGAAGAAATTGCTTGTAACAAGCAATTTCTTCAATTTCAGCAATGTTTTCTACCCACCAAGGGAATTCTTTTTTTTTTTTTTCTAAATTCAACCATGCTTTGCTAGCTTACAGTACTTTCAGTGCTTTGATTAAATTGACAGGCATGACTGCCCGCAATAACTTTCTTTCCCAGTTGTTCATATGATCAATTAACATTGATGGAATGATCGTTTGCCCCGCCCACAGAAATCCAAATGGAAGATCCTCTTCGTTATTAAACGGCGTTACATGTTGCAAAATTGCCAGTAACGTGTTACAAAATGCTAATATGGTTGGGTGGCTATCTAAACATTCTAACTACATCTGTTCCGACGACTTTAAATCGCCAAACCAACAACAACACTAAAAAAGCTTAACATGATTGTCAAACCGTGAATATCAAAGTTCAAAGTTCACTTCCGGTCTATGTAAATGATTTGATTGGTCCATCGGATTTTGATTGACACCTTGATCCGTTAACTGCCACCACTAGTAGTAGTATTAGTAACAGCAATAGCAGTGATTGACTTTATTTTGTTGTTGCTAAAATACGTTTCCCCGTGAAATGTTGAAATTCGCTCACTACTTAATCAATACATTGGTCTTGACAGTGTGACCAACAAATCGAAACTGTTAAGTTAAATGGTTAAAGGCGGATATTATCATCTTGATATTAATAGAAACTTCTTGATATTTCCTTGTCAGATCACTTCGACATCGGTCAAAGATACCGTTGAAAGTACTTGGTCACCCAACAGAGCCAAACAGAGAGTTTTTTTTATTTATTATTATTATGTTTATTAAGACATTGAATGTTTCAGCAATGATGCCATAATCAATGTATTGTGGGCACTTGTTGCATCGTCCCGTCGAGCCGATTCCAGTGGGTACCCACAACAAAGGATTTCGATGAGAAATAGTGACTCTAGAATGGCATCATTTATTTCTTATTTTGACCTCTAAGAACTACACAATCCTACTTGGGCCACATTTAGAATTCCCCTGATTTGCCCAGGCTGCTTTATCCGGGCAACAATCGCCAGTTTTCGGTTCTAATATGAGTCAAATCCGGTGTAAAAGAACTTTCCCGGGGGAATAATAGATCGTCGAATCGCCGGTGTAACTCTAAAACCTGGTAACTACAGCTTTAATTATTCTATAGTTACGTGGTTTTAGAATAACACCATCGACATATAAAATTAACAAATCGAATGTCAATCAAGGAATAAACAGAACAATCAAATACTTTATTCAGCCCGGACCTGAGCTTATCAACTTCAACATTGGCGCCATTTTTGTTTACCTTTATTGTTGGTCTGGTGACATGCGAAGAAATCTCCTCCACTTTAAGTTTGCATTGGCTAACGGACTTAGCGTTATCGATACACCTTTCTTGCAGCGGCCAGTCAATGTGAAATAAACCAGACACACATTAACTTTTAATTAACGGTCAGTAGACGACCACCTCAATAAAGGGATAGAAATATGCCGTCTGTAGTTTTAGTCGATGGATGATTCCGTTTTCATCTGTAATTCTCAAACAATTATGACCCGGATTAACCAATTACCAGACGACCAAAGTTTGGACTGATATATATAAAATTGAAAGAAGCAACATATATAAATTCAAATTGTTTTGTCTTATCCAATTTCTGCTCAGCTTGTAGTTACGTGGTTTCATCAGCCCCACCAAATGGATATGGAATGAATGTTAGATAAAAACGAGTTTTTTTTTTTCTATCCAAAAAAATGCCAATGGCTTAATCACCGATTTTGAGCCAACGTAAAATAAAAATGATAATAAAAGTAAAACATATCGTCTGAAATTCATGAGGAAAATGAATAAATAAGAATGTAAAAATATTTATTTATACTCAATGGTAAATTAATAATTGTTTGTAATTGTACACGGCGGGCTATTTGACAATTTGAAAGTTCTGTGTAAATAGTGGCTTTACTTAATAGGATGTTTAAAATGAGTCCCAAAGGAGATGGAGAAGTGTGAGTTGCTAATTAACGGGTTCCCCGTAACACTCAAATAGTCAAATTCAAATTGTAGTTCATAGTTTTTGGTCTTGGTTTATTTATAGTAAGGATGGATCTTATTAATTCTGTTTGAATCTATTAAAAAGTGTATCAAATATCGCAGTTGTGCAACCAAAATGTCGCAAATACAGCTTTTATTCAACATGTGTTTACTATATTTTGGTCGCATTCTGAAAATATCATATCCTCCTTGACAAAAAAGTAACTGTATATACTTGTGCATAAAGAAAAGAACTCATTGGAGGTGAAATGGGCTGCATAAGGTCTGAGATCCAGATCTTGAATAGAGGTAGGATTAGCGATCAACATAGAATCTGAAAAAAGAACAAAGATTCGACCACGGTCAACCTTTATAGTTGGCACAGTCTGATCAGATCGGAACATTTAGCAACTTATTTCTTGTATCTTTTTTTTCCGGAACGATTCACATTTCTCCATATTATCTGAAATTACGGGACAACCTGAACACTTTGCACTTTATTTTATTCTATTTTGAAAATAAAGATAATAATAATAAGAAGAAAAAAGTTTGGTCTTGCGCACGTGAAAGAGGAAATGCAATCCAAACTGAAAGCATAGTCTGCATAGTCAGGTAGGTGGAAAAACTTGGTAAAAAAATATAAATTTTTGATGCCGGAAAGCCCGCGCAGTGTAACCATGGACGACGTTTAAAGGGCGAAGTCCCGATATGTCAAAATCGGATCATCTCGGAAGAGCAAAAAGTTTCGTTCGTTTTCTGACCTACTATTCTGGGTACGCAGGCTAAACCATAGTGCAGACTTTTCTCTTTCAATGTTTCAGTCATAGAAAGGGCATTCTACCTTGATATACATTCAATTTGAAAGGAAACAATTATGATTGGCTTGTGGAAGGTTTCGAGGCCTAGTTATAGTTCACGGGCAAGCTATATATGTATATTCTACTTCCTAATTGTGATTCAAATTCACCTTACTTTTAACTGAAATCAATATTGTTTGATTGTCTTCGCAGTTAGGTAGATGAGCAAATTGACAAAATCAGACAAAACAGAGAGATAATAGCTAAAGAATAATAGTTTTGTGAACATGTAGGGTCCACTGTATAATTTAAATCGTAGTAATAATGCAAGGAAGGTTATTTTAAGTGCGTTACTTTGTAAGATATGATGTCTTGGACATGAATTATGAACAGGCAACATTTTGGATGAAGATCTTAAAGTCGTATCTGCGGGTTGAATGTACTGTAGTTAAAACGTTTAGGTCGTCAAACCAACAAAAAAGCAAAGTTCACACCCGGCATAAATGGACGATTTTAATATCGGTAATCCATATTTGATTGTCAGAAGTGGTCCGTCACTTTACAACCCTCCTTGTACTGAATTGGTTTTCCATGCCTCTTTAAACCCTTTACCAGATGTCTCATTGAAAGAAGTTGTAGGCAGTACATGAATATATCATGTTAGAATAACCATCTCGATATGTCGACTAAGACAGGCGAACACTTGAAGATGTTAAACATTGAGAAAGAATCAAGAAGGGACCTAGTTATTTCGGACAGCATAGTTGGTTCCCATGGTAACTCAAATACGACTGTCATTTTGATAGTGATGTATGTTTGTACGATCATTAAATTCTAATGCCTAAAGCATCTGGTTTTGTATGCACTGAGTTCAGAGATAGTTCTAATGCATGTTACTTAGCGAAAGTCGTTCATTTCGCGTTCTTTTATTTTAATCTCAAATTAAAATCCTTTGAATTAAAAAACTATTTCCAACAATTTCCGGTTGTAGTTCTTTGGTGTAATCGTCCAATCATTTAATGATGAATATCGGCCATGAGAGATGAAATGCCTTGTTGTTGGGAGGGGGGGGGGGGGGGTAACGCCAATTTTGATAGTATTTCAGCCATGTCGAGTTGGCTAAAGCATCTAACCATAGATTCCTGATATTTCTCACACCAGTACTAATACTAAATCCTTTCTGAGCCTCCAGCTGATCATCACATTTAGGTTTACGATCAATCAACCATTGGTGGGAGACTAATGTCGGAAAGGATATTAGCCGCGACCAGGGATCGAACCCGGGACCCCTTGACTAGGAGTCATACGCGCTAACACTGCCCTATGGACGTGGTTAAAAAAGAGGAAGTGGATATGGTGTAAGAGAGAGCAGGCTGAGAGTATGTGTTTGTGACGGGGCTTAATATAGCTTTGAACTATCGTAGGGAAACTCACTTCCAAATCAGAGATAGAGAGAGAGAGAGAGAGAGAGAGAGAGATGAGAGAGAGAGAGAGAGAGAGAGAGAGAGAGAGAGAGAGAAGAGAGAGAGAGAGAGAGAGAAAGAGGCAAACATAGAAAAAAGCAAAGAAATAAACTTATGATATTAATCGTTTGAGGACGACCAAACTTTGTTCTGGTTCGATCCTAGATGTAGCGGGAAATTTTCGAAGCAGTGTAAGTTTTATCTAAGAAAAATAATTGTCTTTTTATCCATGCTTTTTTTTCGTCCCCCAATCTTTTAAAGTCCCGATGACATTATGGCTCGAACGGAATAATTTGAAAAAGGCTTCATATTTTAACGTCTTATCCCAGCATTAGATAAATCAAAGTACTGAAAGTACTCTAAGCTTGCAAAGCATGGTTGAATTTAGAAAACGTTTCCTTGTTGGGTAGAAAACATTGTGGACATTGCAGAATTTGCTTATACAAGCAATTTCTTCATTGTCCACAATGTTTTCCATAGCCTTTTTCCCAAAGCGGAATTGATAGGGAATGGGTTACATAGCGTGTTTTTGAGAGAGTTCAATACAATTTGAATAGAGTTTGCAATATTCCTGAAATACATGAGAACTACTTTTAATGGCGTGGGCATTTAATGAATTTAGTGGTTAAGCCTCCAATGACAGTTTGCACTCGTTGAACTTTGAGACGACCTCAAAATTTCGTCTGTTATCTTAAGCTATCAAAGCTGACGCTTTGCTAGCTAAAAAGTATCTACAAGTTTAATTTTGAATTCAAAAACTTTGAAATATAACATGATTTATGCTGAACGGCAAATAGGCATTAAATATTCAGGCCAAACTAAAAGTTACTTGGACTTTATACTAACCGGGTTGTTATGATTGGAAGTAATTTATGTTATATTCGTTCATGATATACATAAGAGCGTGAAAACGAAACACATTTTTTCAAATTTTTACTCAGTTTGATTATCAATGTACATTGCCCCCAACTTCCAGGTGCCTAGAAAATGGGTATTTAATGGTCAGACACTCATTAGTTTAGCGTATGCCAGTGCAATGGGACAGTCTTAGAGGTGTTTCCATGGTAACGGGGCTCTATGGTAGCATTCTTTGATTACCAAGCTAGTGGAGATATTTATACATTTTTTTTCCTAACCATGTAAAAGCATAACTTTTTTTCCGCATGGATGTCCTTGAATCTGTTTGATCTGCATTTTAACTAGCATGTATCCTCTTTGACCAAGTTAAAATCGTAACTAGCATATATCCTCTTCAGCCAACTTAACAATGTAACTACAGCTGCTCTGAGACACAGTGAGAGAGACAGGCAGACGGTTAGAAAAATAAATCGGATCCAGCACAAACCGTCCACATAGGTGGTATTTCAAAATTGGGTGTATATCAAGGTAGAATAACCAATCTACAATTGTAATTAGGCGATAGGGAGAAGTCTCGATCCTGGTAAGCCTGCTCACTCCGCACAGTACCTCTTAATGCGATCGAAACTGTTTGCGAGATTATCCATTTTTGTCTTCAAAATTCATCAAACCAGCATAAATTTACCGGTGGCGGATCTCAGGACTCACGACGAATTTGAAGTTTCGTGTATGCGCAGACTGACCGGAGGTGAAAACATTTAACTTTCGCCGTGTTTTCTTTAATTGCTGTTGTTGTTGTTAAACCTCACCAACTCATTTTACATTTGGACTTCATTATAAGAAAATATAGAGATGTCTGAATCGTCACGGGAGAAAAGTAGTTTACGAAAGTTTACGATCTGATCAGACTGAGCGAACTATGACGGCTGATGGTTGTCTTTTTTACTCCTGATTTATTATATGTCCCCCTCATCTTTCAAAGGTAGGATGAAAACTATTTAGTAAAAGGATTGCACCCCGGATGGTTATGGTTTGAAGTACTATATTTATGAATGATACATTCGCAATATCGCAAAATTCACAATATATGTCGTACTTGTTCATGACTGAAATAAGAGCTTGAAACCCAAACACATTTTCTCTAGGTTCCACTATATCCCCATACCCCAGTCATTCTCTGTGAATGCTCCAACTTCCAGCTGCCTGGAAAATTGGTAATTAATGGTCATTATTTTTGTGTATATCAGTGTAAAGTGCCGGTCCAAGATGAGTTTCTATGGTAACATTCCTTGATCGCAAAACTAAATATTCTCGTTTTCTCTAATATATTAACCTTTTTAGTCTGTCTATCTGTATGTTTATCTGTCTTAACAGAAAAATCAAGATACTTGCCATTGAATCATATATTCTTTATAGAAATACAACATACCACTTAAATAAATGTCACAAAATACTCTCTCTCTCTCTCTCTCTCTCTCTCTCTCTCTCTCTCTCTCTCTCTCTCTCTCTCTCTCTCTCTCTCTTTCTCTCTCTCTCTCTCTCTCTCTCTCTCTCTCTCTCTCTCTCTCTCTCTCTCTCTCTCTCTCTCTCTCTCTCTCTCTCTCGTTGGAACGAATAACTTGGATAGTGAAGAGTAACATGTTTCTTTTGTTGTTTTCTTTCCATAAGTTCTACAAAAATATCTCTATCTCTGTTTGCACATGTAATAGATGTACATAATCAGAAAATAGCAATCTTTTTAGCCGTGTCGTCACAGACGGCGCATTGGGTTTTCATGGCAAATCGGATTTAAGTGTTCCACATTTGTTCCACCTTTATTGCGTTCTTAAAACTTTAGAATTGATCTGCAGACAAACAACTGTACAAATTAGTACAATAACATGTAATACATAACAAAGCGTAATAAATTTAAATAAAATGACAATTACAATACTTTGTCTTACCATCTTAAGTGATTTATCAAATGGAAGTGACAACAACGGATTTATAAGAAAGTGTTAGCATTTATTTTGGGAAAAGTCAATACATAGAAATGATGATGAAGGATTGTAGCTAGACCCGCTCCCCGTCTCACTGATACTTATATTTTAGTTGAAAAGTTTCTTTTCTCTAGCTGTTATCTTTTTCTGTTTTGCTGATCAGTTTGTAAGACGTAAGGGGGGTAATTTAAAGGAATGAAATGTATTTGCATGATTGGTGTATCTTAGTTACTTTCAAACCTAAGCACTTACTGACAGCCTGGAAGACAGGCTAGTTTGTAGCTAGCACATATCCTCTTTGACCAACATGACGAAAACTAAATGCATTTTCTCAAAAACTGATTTATGCGATAGACCAATCTATGCTTTGTGGCAATTTCTCATTAATTATCTTTGTTATTGAATCCTATTAAAAATTTTAATATAAAAAAAAAGGGAAAAGAAAAAAATCGGAAATGTTTATCTTTAAAGTGTGCTCGTTCAAAGAAAATATTTCGACTATTTTCATACCAGTCACTTCCAACCAGAAATTTCACGAAGAAAGTAATTGTAAATGAAATTTCTTTGTTCATCTATGACCAATCCCTGCTTTCTGGCTATTTCTCATTTAATTACCCTTGTATATTGAATCGTATTAAAAAAGCGGGAAATGTCTTTCTTTTAAAATAGTTCGGCTATTTTCATATCAGTCACTTCCAACCAGAAATTTCCCGAAGAAAGTATCTCTAAATGAATTTTCTATGTTCATTTATACAAACTTGCCCTCAATTCACCCCATGGTACAAGATAGTTTCTTCGTGGCCCATGATGTAATGTTGAGTAACTTGAATAAAACTGCTGGCTTTCTAAAGGAACTTAAATCATTAGCTATCTACAAAGCGAATAGTGAGGGCTCTGGTCAGACGGTGCGGCATCTTATCGTACCAATAGCGTCGAACGTTCTACTTTTCTAAAAGATATCTAAAATATTAGAGGAAAAGATGATCTCGATATCCCTTCACTAATGAGGATGACGTTGTGGATGCACATGATTATCTGAGCCTTTATTTGGCGTTCACGGGAAATGGGTTGAAAGGCAACGCGCAGATTCACATAAACTATATACGACAAATTGATTTAGGAAATTAGAGCTGATATTCGATGCCCCACTGAACGGTCAATAAAACTATTGTCGGTGGATTATCATCCTTACGAGTGAAGGGATATCGAGATAACATTTTTCTCTAATATAGATAAGTAGAACGTTCGCTGCCCTTTGTACGACAAGATGGAGGGTTATATAAGCAGGTACCAGACATACGGTACTTACTTGTTTTTAGCCCGAGGGATGAAGAATCTCAAGAGAATTGTTTGCAAAACCTAATGGCACTAGATTTTCTATCTTAAACCTGTGTATTCCTACAGAACTACATTTGAATAAAAAAAACTTCTTTGGTATGATGGTTGAGATAGATATTATAATAGAAGATAAATCTTGTCTATTGTATACACGGGCCCAATCGTGATTTCTTTGCATTCAACACTTTCATATATCGTCGTTTGACAATCAATGATCAAGCTGTGGATACGAGGTTTTGGTTGCCAAACGACGAAACAGAAGGACTGTCGTTACTATTTATAATAAATGAAGCTTTTCATCATTAACTATCAACTTGAGCAACTCACATTTCACCTTAACCTATAAAAATATCCATCTTGTACTATATTTGTCCTCAGTATGAAAACTTCTTTTATGTATTCTTCACTAAATTGATCTTTTAATCAATTCTAAGCATAGGAATAAGTTAATGCATTCATTGAACTAGTTCTAATAAAATATTTCTTTTAGGGGGTCGGGTATTTGAATATGTATCATAAATAAATAGATTATGAAATTCATCTTTGATTGCGTGTGTATTGCGTATCAAAAGTTCTTTGATCAATTTTTGTCCTATTATTTTTATGTCTCTCTGATTTAATTCGACAAAATGTTACGAAACTCTGAACTTTTTAATAGAAGTATAGTAGACCATTTCAATAGCTTTCAAATGAGTATTTTGGTCAACCAACCTTGGTTTGAAGATTTCACAAGAAATCTTACGATTGACACAGAATGTGCAGGGTGGCCAGATTTAAAACTTCTTGTGACAGTTCTGTAGAAAAGGACCACCCGAAAGCCCTATGAGACAAATATTTAAGATATTTCATATTCAGCAGAGGTAAATTAGGTTCATAATTAGTGCAGTCTGATAATAAACTCGTCTCAGTTCTAATCCCTGTCTGTCTGTCTGTATCATATTTTTTGTTTGAGCTTAGTTTCAGACCACATCGATAATCAAAATAAACTAATAATAAGAGTAATAATAAGGCAAATATTGTAACAATCATTATAATAATGTTTATCGCGCTAGACCTGGATTGAGATGGGTTATGGTAGAGAAATTATCTTAGTCGAAAGTGCTACATACCTGACTTAGAACCAGACTTCGGTTAACGGCCCTTTTACGACCCTGCAGGTAATTAAAATTAAATCAATTATTTCGAGAAGGCATCTAGCTATTCGCTGCCGACTTTTAATGAGATGTTAACGGACAAATAGCTAGATAGGATCTTTTGGCTGCAGTTTCTTAAAGTGGACTTTTGGTACTTACTTTTCTTGGCATGAATTTAACATCGTAACTACAGCTTATTCAAGTTGTAGTTACGACGTTTAGGTCCCAACCAATCATTTTAGTTTTTTGTTACATGCTGCTGGCCTTACGTTTTGAAAATGATCAAAATCGAAGCGGAACTTCCGGTCGGAGTCAATGGGAGGGGCTAAAGAAGTAAGTGGACGGGGCCAGCGATTGGTCAATTATTACGCTAAAGAGTTTTTTTTTCTCGGAAAATGGGAAGGTGTCAGGCAGTATTATCGAGCAAGCACGTGGCAGAAGCAACAGTTTTGTTCTTAAAGCCTATTCCTACCCAGGCCCGCATTTTTACGACCCCAAGATAATGATATATGACAAAAAGACACTACAGTAACAAAAGAAAATACCTGTCTTAATTCTTGTCGTTTACTTAGCTCATTACCATACCACAGAATTTTGGACTTGGCCAAATTCAAAGAAGCTAGAGACGTCAACTTCATTATGATTGAACTTTGATTTTCTTCGTCATTTTGGATAAAAACATTGTGGATGATGAAGAAATTGCTTGTACCAGCAATTTCTTCATTTTCCACAATTTTTTCTAGGTTTTTTTCTTAAGGTGCAATAAACGGCGGGATTGTGTGGGAATGGGTTAAAAGGTAAAGCCTGTTTATTTTTACGCACATTGTCGTTTGAATACTGAAATATCGAAATGATAGGTGATTCTACTTTCGGTTTGGTCAATTATCATAATATCATTGGATGCTGAAGATGCTGCGATGACGTAGACGATTCATTTGCATAAAGCTGCTTCGCGGAAAATTTTGCACTCTCCAGCATCCCTGCCTCGTTTTGGATTGTACTCTGCTCATTTCCGCATGCAGTAGAACGACAGCTCCTGGCTTAGTTAACCTTTTTATAAAATGGATAAACATGTTAAAGTTACTTGATCAAGAGCGTGTACGCGAAGTGCATTCATTTACTATCCTTTTCGATTCGTTATAGTATCCATTAGTGGAGGATAACAGGCACATATCCATGAAATGTCGGGGTGAAACCGCGCTACTCGATTCCACTGGAAACATGGCGTCCGATATTGTCGGAGAACGGTTCGATGCTTATTCGGACCGGTCTGAAAGCCCCGCCAGCTGTACGGAGTATTTAGACCGAGGACATGGTCATTATTTTGTTAAGAAAACATTTCACAAACCGACCTACTGTCATCACTGCACGGATATGTTGTGGGGATTGATCGGCCAAGGTCTGGTCTGCGAAGGTAAGGAATCGTTTCTTTCATTTCTCAAAATTCAGGGTGAATTATTTGGCATTACACTTTAGGCATCGCAACTAGTCTCGATTTATAGTGAAAACATATTCATCATTTATTTATAATGTGAAGCATATTGATTTTTCCCTATTCCGACGATAACAAATCTGGTTAAGTGCTGATAGAAAAAATGGCTGGCAACAATATATGTTAAACTGGTATTGATTGGATGTCCTTGACTATCTATACAAATTAATAGGCCTTGCCTCCAAAAATTAGATAAAATGTTTATTTATGTTATCACTAGCACATATATTCACCAAGATGACTATCATGATTTTAAAGGCATGTCAATGACATTGATTTTTTCCCAAATAATGATGGTGTACTCTTGTCCCCAATCTTTGATCAATAAATACAATGCAGCTTTAATTTATGTCGCATATGAAAAACAGGTCAATGGGTTGTTTGTAAGTATTCATAAAGGTTGCAATAGCTTTGTAAAGAGACTGAGAATTAAGTTAATGTATTTTTTCCTGTTTTATTGATTAGTATTGATAGTGGAGAAAGCTGTAAGAGAAAGGCTGTTCTCTATTGAAGAAGTAAAGTCAATGCAGAGAGCTTATTATAAATGGCCAGATATTGGATTTTAAGCTCTGAACAGAATAGGGCTAGAAGTGTATGGAATAATAGATCAATAACACTGTTTTATATGGTTATAACACTGCAATGGTTTTAGATGTCCAAAAATGGATGTACAAGTATATTAACTTTGTATTAATCTGCTCTGTTTTCAAGCATCTCTTTGCATCTCAAGCATCTACCCTTGTTTTGCTGTAAAGAATTGAATGTCTCAAGCCTCTGTTTTTTTTTCTTTGTTTGAATGGGGTTTAATGCCACTTTTAACAGAATTTCAGTCTTATCATGGCGGCTGGAGCACCTAGCCATAGATTCCAGGTATTTTTCACACCAGCACTACCACTATATCCTGTCCAAGCCTCCAGCTGCTCATCCCTCTCAGGATTGTGATCATCGACCCAATGGTGTTAGACAAATTTTTTAAGAATATTTTCAGTGACTACGGATCAAACCCTGGACCTCATGATTCAGAGTCTGACGCACTACCAACTTTGCTTAGCCCTTTGTTCTGGTGAATGTTTTCACGATGTGAAGAGATCGGTCTTCACATCTGCAGGCTACTTTTCAACAATAGCTATGTAGGCCTGCTACTTCAGGAAAATTCAATCAGAGAAGAATGAAAACACCAGCTTCTATTCTTTTGTTTTGTTGTGAGAACTATTGATAAAAATGGTTATTTTGATGTTGGATTTATATTTGGTACTGCCCTTAACCCTACATTTATTGGAATTATCTTGTGCAGATGGTTTGAGTGCATACCCACAACATAGGGTTTTATTAAGATATTCCATTTTGAAAAGTGGCTTTACCCCCTCTAAATCTGACCACTGAGTTAAAGTATTCACAGCCTGGAAAATATGGGAAGTTGCTTGGTAGTCGACAACATATCAAACTGGAGGACTGGGGATGATATATCGTTTACACATCTACCGATCTGGAGCCCTTTGATCTTAAATCAAGCATGTATCTATATACATAGATTGTTCTATTCACACCCTTGCTGATTGGATCTTCAAAAAAACTTGTAAACACAAGAGAAAACTTATTAACACTTTCCAACACATTGACGCTTTTTAAGGCCCGAAAACATTTCGTGAAATGTTTGTTACAAGCAATGTCTTCTTTTTCCATAATGCTTAATACCCGGTATATATATTGTAAAAAATTTAGAAATTGATAAAAATTTAGATTGTAGTCTGAAACTCCTTTCAATATGGACCTTTCTGAAATTTTGCTGTGTGGTAATGGGTTAATATGAAACCCTTTCCCTTCTGAATGTAAGAATCTACAAGATTTGTTGCTAACTTTGAAGCAATGAGAATATAGTCAGATATTCACAGACATCATGTCAATTACCAGTCTTCAAAATGTATTGATAAATTAAAATCTTGTTGAGAAAAAATATTTTTCCTGGTAAACTACATAGAATAATTCAATTTATGATAAAATCCTTACTTTCCAGTGATTTAGCTTAACCCATTCCCACACAACAAAATTTAAGACTGGTCCTGTGGTCTAAATGAAAAAGCCGCCGTCATAGCGCAGTTGGTAGCGTGTCGGACTATCACTCTAGAGGTCCCGGGTTCGATTCTCGACGGCGGCACTTATCCTTTCCGACTATTTGTCTCTCACCAATGGGTGGATAATCGTAGACCTATGTGGGATAGCAGCTGGAGGCTAGGAAAGGATGTAATGGTAGTACTGGTGTGAGAAATACCAGGATTCCATTGTTAGGTGCTCCAGCTGCCGCGATATAACTGAAAGATTGTTGAAAGTGGCGTAAAACCCCATTCAAACAAACAAACAATCTAAATGAAAAAAGGTGCAGACGACAAATTCAAGTAGATGGAATATTAAATTTCTATGTCATTTTGGATAGAAAACTTTTTGGATAATGAAAAAATTACTTGATACAAGCAATTTCTTTATTTCCACAATGTTTTCTGAAGCCTTTTTCTTGAGGGACGTAAAAAAGGGGGTATGGGAATGGTTTGATTTCAAATGTGAAAAAATTAAAACAAATAACATCTCAAGGCTTCTACAATTTTTTCTAAAAGTGATCTTTTAATGAAAGTTGATATCTTCTTTACTAAAATTCACTCATCTCATTTTAATGAATTATCTGTTTAATCTGTCACAAGACAATATTCAAAGTAGTTGCACACAACAAATGGTATTTATTCTTGTATTAAAATCCCTTGTCTTTTGTGGTAGAAAACATTGTAGACAACTAAGAAATTGCTTGTAAAAAGCGATTTCTTTATTTTCCACAACATTTTCAAAACCTTTTCTCTCAACTGGTTGTCAAAATGGGTTACAGTGTGGTAATGGGTCAATGAAATGTTATCCTGTAAACCGGAGCAAATTATCTTGTATTAACATTTTTAGTAAGGCTGTTTTCGGAGAAAATCTGAGGTATTGTCATCACCTGAGCGTAGTTCGCGTTGGTGTTGGCATGACAAACTTTAACCTTGGTCATATCTCTGTTGTTATTGAAGATATCCTCATGAAACTTGGCTTGTGTATTGACCATCACAAGAGCTATCTAGACTATCCAGGGGGATAACTCTAAAAGCGTTTTTCTAAGAGTTATGCCCCTTTTTCAACTTAAAATTTTTGCATTATCCACCACCTGCAGCCGAGCATTGGCACCCGTGGGTGGTGCTCTTGTTTAAACTTAATTTTGAATCTTTTATACAAGTACACAGTCTGGATTTTGTGTACTCAGATGTGAACTTTACTCTATACCCTTTACAAATGTAACTCAGAATTAACTTTTTAAGGATCCAGGATTAGGAATGTAGAAAAGTTTTACGAACATTAATTTAGGATACCGTAATTTGTCCATATATTCGGACACAATTAAATAATTATTTTTTTTCATGTCCGAATACATAGATAATTACTCAAGCCAGTGTCCGAATTTATAGATAAATCGTCGTGCAGCCGGGAACAACCATTGCCGATTTCCATGAGTCACTAACTGTTTTGCTCAGACACTGAATTCATTTCAACAGTAAATAAACTTGATATGTGCTACGCATTACGTTCGTAAATTTATTTATTATTATTATTTTTTTTTTTTTTTCAGATTATTTCAAGATACCGGCGAAGACGACGTGAAATTAATGATCATTCACTGATTAAAAACCTTAATAAAAGATTTACTTTTCTAAAATGTTGTTTTTCTTCGTTTTTACGATTGATAGAATCCCACATATCACCGTAAGAATACGACAAGATCGTAACTGCAGCATGTTCAGGCAAAATTGTTACGACGTTTCGGTAGTCAAAGTCCGATTTTGAGAGGATGGTAAATTCTTTTTCTGTTATTTATGTACAATCATCGTGGGTTGAATTTAAAAAAAAGGGGGGATATTAATGTGGAGAGCTAAACAAAATCTTCGCATTTTAATTGTTCATGTATTAAAGTCACCAAGAGATAAGTAATTTGTCAGTTAGAATAAAATCACGGCATCGGTCAATTACGACAGTTTTTCTCTGATCTGCTTCACATAAATCATCGCGTAATATTGCCCGCAAATTTAAAGTAAAAGCGGAGGCCTACCTGTGAGAAAAAAAATCCTTTTTTTTTTCAAATTATATCCGTAATGTTTGAAGAGTATTCAGACAGTTGATTAAACCATGTAAACTTTTGGCATAATGACAAGGGTAAAAAGTCGGTCACCAAGAATTCTCACGGGGTACGCGTCTGGCACGTGCCAACTCCGGAAACTCTCCCAAATATAGCTGAACATCTGGCGGCGGCGCCTTTGATCACCTTTCCTCCCTCGTAGTAAAATAAACTGTACCCAAAAAACCTTTACTTTATATTTGTGGGACGGGACTTGTTACGTGTGTTTTATTGAACAGTATGAGATTAAATTTTCGGATTATTAAAGAAGCGGGGATAAAAAAAAAAAAGGTATTTTATTTTAATCTACCAATATCATATATCAGATGAGAAGTTAATAATTTTGTGACAAATTAACAATTAAAATTCTCGCATTTTCCGTATTTAGTGAAAACGTCGTAGCTACGACCGATTCTTTTCAAAGCATATCATTGCTTTCTTTTTCCTGGTTTGATACGGCAGATGACAATACCCTCGATGATACGAGGAAAGTGTAGTAAAATCGAAAGTAAGTTCAGGTCAATTTGACTAATTTCATAGGGTCGCACATGTTAATCGTAGCCATCCTTTCAGAGCAGGTCCTGTCGGGGAAAGAAAATTAAGAATTCAGAGAGAGAAAATCAGCGTGATATTTTAATTGCATCACCTTCACGGTTCGTAGCTTAAGCATATCGAGGTGCGTGCCTATTCTCGGTCACTGTTATAAACAATATACACCTCTTGACACTTAACCCAGACAGTTTGGAGATACTGATCGCCAAGATTCCAAATTGTCGATAAATGATGTGGTATTTGTTAACCTGATATTTTATGTTCGAAAATTCGGTGTCCGAATTTATAGATAAATTCCAGACACCATTTGTCCGAAATTAGAGGCACAAAATTAATTATTTAATGAAATAATTAATGGTGTCCGAATTCTTGGCGTGTCCGAATATATGGGCAAATTACGGTAATTTAAGAAGAAGAAAGAATTTTTTTTTCGCATTAAGATATCTTTAATAAGGACTGTAAGGATGAACAGTAGTTTTTAGCTCCACTGTCATGACGTGGTGTCCGTTGTGTGTCCATCTGGTCATCTGTCTGCCCATAAACAGAAAGTGTTTAACCAAGAATTGAACCAAATTTCATAGAAATGACCCATAACCCTTTCCCGTTTTTCAAAATTTTAGACTGGTCAGATTTTAAAGAAGTTGCAGACGATAACTAAATGTGAGTTACAAGCAATTTCTTCTTTTCCCACAATATTTTCTCAAGTATAAAATCACAGGGACGTTAAAACAAGAGATTGTGCAGGAAAGGGTTAATCAGATTCCTTCAAAGAATTTTAATTGGATGAAAACATGGCTTCAATGGGAGGGGCTAATTTCCAAATATAAAACTTTAAACATCTTTTTCTCAGAAAGCAGTTCACGGATTTCAACCAAATTTCACAGGAATGATCCTTGGGTGACCCTTTACCAGATTCCTTCAATGAAATTAGATCAGATGGAAGATATGGCTTTAAAGCCATATCTCCCCCCCAAAACACATAACAAAATTAATAAGAAAACTAAACTCGAGGCTTTAAACCATAGATATGACAATTAACCCATTACCAGAGGGCAAAATTTTAGACTGGCCCTAATTGAAAGGAGTTGTAGAGGACAATGCAAAGTTAATGAAAGTTTGGATTTTTTCAACTTTCTTGGTAGAAAACATTGTGGAAAATGAAGAAATTGCTTGTAACAAGCAATTTCTTCATTTCCACAATGTTTTCCAAAGCTTTTTGCCTCTAAGGGGTGTCTAAATGCGTCACTGAGTGGGAATGGGTTAAAACTATAAGATCAAAATAATTCTATGCGGTAAGCCTACAATTCGTGAAAGAAGTTTTGATTTTTAGCTCACCTGAGCACAATGTGCTCAAGGTGAGCCTTTGGTATCACCTTCAGGGCTCTGCAGAGTGGGCGACTCAGGCGAAAAAGTCGCCTGGTTTCATAAAACTTCGCCTGATTTGCTGATCAAAGCGAAGTCGAAGTCGCCTGGAATTTTCGTGAAGTCGCCTGGATACAATAGAAGATAGCCAAATCTGGCCCAGTGGCTATAAAAGTAGGGGACAGTGTGCAATTGTACAACTGTCGGTCGGAAGCCCTTTGATCGTAAATCAAGCGTGTATCGATACTGTAGTCGTGAGGCCAGCAGATTATCAGAAATAGGGTATATAGTCAACATGCTTGCTTCATTCACACCTACGCTGATTGGTTTCGGCAATGCTGTGTATACTCTCAGCACTAGAAATCTTTATTTAAAATCCTTTCCCTTCTTAAGTTTTAATCATTTCTGTAAATTAAGTTATCATCAGTCTACGAGATCTGTTGCTTCCTTTCACATAATGAGAATAATGGCCGACATTTACGGACGCCGTGTCATTTACCAGAAGTGAAAATTTTGTTAAAAATTTGAAATCTTGATGAAAAATAATTCTGCCGAAAATCTACGTAGAGTTAATTCATTTTTCATTAGAATCCTTCAATTTGAGTTATCTGCTTTAATTGTAACAAGTGAAGAAAATTATGGCAAACAATTTAAAGGCTGCTACGATCTTTTTCTGAGGTTCTTGTTTTGATACATTCTATCCAAAAACTAAATTCCACTTACTTGTGTTAGTAATAATTCCTTTAAATAACATGTAATCCTATAAAATGCTGCAAATTATCCTGTGTTAACTTTAAACCTCTGCATGTTCAGAGTCTGGTTTTGTGTGCTGAGCAGTAACCCTTACCCTTTACACACTATAACTGACTTAATCACAGAGGACCTTTTTTTGACCAATTAATGACAATTTTTATCCATTTATATGTTATCAGGTAAAGTGCACAGACTTTAACTCATTACCACACAATCCCCCATTTTGACATATTGAAATGTTTTTATTGGAAAAAACATTTTTCATAATGGGGAGAAGTGGTGAGACTTTCAGGAGAAGTGGATCGTGTTAAAAATTAAGTTTTTACGCGTATTCCTCATTTCTATCAGAAAATGAAATAGCTTTACAACCAAGTAGTTGCATTTTATATTATGTATTATGCAATAAACATAGAAAATACTGCTTATCCTTTCAGTCCTCAATAAAGATCTTATTCCTTTGAACAAATACTTTTGTATTTTTCTTTTTTTAGGTTTGAGAATTCAAGAGTTTGATTCTGAATTTATTTTTTCTTGATATTTCATCATAGATTCATATATGATAAAAAAAAAGTCAACTAATAAAAAAAATGAAAATAGTGTATAGGCGGTCTGAATGAAATGAGTAGTATTCCTATTTGAAGCAGAAAATGAGAAAAGATTTTATTGTAACAACATGTATTTAATAAAACCATTACAAAAAGTTCAGACTGGTATAAATTGGAAGAAGCTAAATAAGACATCTCACAGAGAGCTTAAATAAGAAAGAAGGTGCCAAAGAGGGTAGAAACATGTGGGGAAAGGATAAATTGCTTGCTGCAATCATCTCCTCCTTTTTCCACAGTTTCCCATAAAAACATTTCAAGATGTCTAAATGGGAGATTGTGTGGTAATGAGTTAAAGTCTGTGCACTTTACCTGATAACATATAAATGGATAAAAATTGCCATTAATTGGTCAAAAAAGGTCCTCTGTGATTAAGTCAGTTATAGTGTGTAAAGGGTAAGGGTTACTGCTGAGTACACAAAACCAGACTCTGTACATGCAGTGGTTTTAAGTTAACACAGGATAATTTGCTCCACTTTATAGGATTACATGTTATTCAAAGGAATTATTACCAACACAAGTAAGTGAAATTTAGTTTTTGGATAGAATGTATCATAACAAGAATCTCAGGAAAAGATCGTAGCAGCCTTTAAATTGTTTGCCATAATTTTCTTCACTTGTTATAATTAAAGCAGATCTCAAATTGAAGGATTCTAATGAAAAATGAATTTGCTGTACGTAGTTTTTCGGCAGTATTTTTTTTCATCAAGATTTCTAATTTTAACAAAACTTTGACTTCTGGTAAATGACACGGCGTCCGTAAATGTCGGCCATTATTCTCATTTTGTGAAAGTAAGCAACAAATCTCGTAGACTGATGATAACTTAATTTACAGAAATAATTAAAACTTAAGAAGGGAAAGGATTTTGAATAAAGATTTCTGGTGCCGATAGTATACAAAGCATTGCCGAAACCAACCAGCGTAGGTGTGAATGAAGCAAGCATGTTGGCTATTAACTGCCAGAACATACCGCTCTTTCTGATAATCTGCTGGCCTCGCGACTATCGATACACGCTTGAATTACGATCAAAGGGCTTCCGACCCACTGTTGTATAATTGCACACTGTCCCCTACTTTTATAGCCGCTTGGCCAGTTTAGGTTATCACCTATCGTATCCAGGCGACTACCCGAAAATTCCAGGCGACTTCGACTTCGCTTTGATCAGCAAATCAGGCGAAGTTTTATGAAACCAGGCGACTTTTTCGCCTGAGTCGCCCACTGTGCAGAGCCCTGGGGTGGGGCAGTTTTTGACTTAGAAATCTTAAAACATCTTCTTCTCAGTAACCATTGGGCAGATTTAAAACAAACTTGGCATGAATGTTCCTTGGGTGACCCTTTTTAAAAGTGGTTTGCGGAATTGTGATTTATGCCCAAATATGGGCGTGGCAGGGTGGGGCAGTTTTTTACTTTGATATCTTAAAACATCTTCTTCTCAGTAACCATTGGTGGATTGAAACCAAACTTGGCATGAATGTTCCTTGGGTGACCCTTGTAAGATGTTGTTTGCGCAATTGTGATTTATGCCCAAATATGGGCGTGGCAGGGTGGGGGCAGTTTTTGACTTTGAAATCTTTAAACATCTGCTTCTCAGTAACCATTGGTGGATTTCAACCAGACTTGGCATGAATGTTCCTTGGGTGACCCTTTTTAAAAGACATTAGCAGAATTTTGATTTATGGCAAAAATTGGGCGTGGCAGGGTGGGGCAGTTTTTGACTTGGAAATCTTAAAACATCTTCTCAGTACCATTGGGTGGATTTAAACCAAACTTGGCATGAATGTTGCTTGGATGACCCTTTTTAGATGTTGTTTGCGGAATTTTGATTTATGGCCAAATATTGGCGTTGTAGGGTGGGGCAGTTTTTGACTTAGAAATCTTTAAACATCTTCTCCTCAGTAACCATTGGGCCAATTTCAATTAAACTGTAAATGAATATTTCTTTGGTGACCCTTTTCAAAAGATGTTGGCAAAATTTAGAATACACTCAAAAATGGGCGTGGCAGGGTGGGGTAGTTTTTTACTTAGAAATATTTAAACAACTTGACTTGGCATGAATGTTCCTTGGGTGACCTTTTTCAATATTAGTTTGTTAAATTTTGAATGAAGCCCAAATATGGGCGTGGCTGTTTTTGACTTTAAAATCTTCTTCTGCCTAACCATTGGGCCAATTTCAATTAAACTGGGCATGAATCTCACTGACAATGGCCAATGGGGCTATACCATGCTGTCATTTCTGTGAGTGCTTCAGGGCTGCCACCATAGCCAGTTAGAAATGCGTCAGACACCCAGTCTATAATCGTGGTGTGTCCAGGGTTCCCAGGCTACCGGTAAAATGGGAAAAAGTCTTGGTTTTGTGATGTCTTAAAAAAAAACACAAAAAAAACAAACAGGAAAAACGAGGAAAAAGACAAATCAATTTGATGAAAGATGCAAGACCCAATTAAAGTACATGTTCCAAACAGTTGACAAGTATCCCCCTCGCTAGTAGGTTTTATTACAGTGTAAATTACATGGGGATGCATTATCACGTCACAATGTCTGCGGAGAAAGAGAAATTGGTATTTGTTTCACAAAAAATACAAGCATGGTACTTAGTTTTCTGCAAGGAATGAAGGTAGGTGTCCAATTTTACTAAATATATATATGATTAGAGTACATACAGCAAATATTTAGGGAGAAAATCCAAAGCAACATCTTAAGTGTACCATTATCCGAAGCAACATCTTAAGTGTACCATTAGCCGGACATGAATTGAATTTGGATACGAAAGCAATAAATGGCCTCCAATTCAATTCAATTCAATGAAAAAGAGAACCCTGAGTAAATAGACATTGAAATTAATTATCATTTTCATGATATTGACAATCTACACGTCTAGAAGCATTTAAATTAGTCAGGTGAGCGAATTTAGGGCCATTCTGGCCCTCTTGTTTAAATTATGACCCACCACAATTTAAGTTTGTTTACATAAAACTATGATGTCAATGATGATGTTTTAACTTTTGCTAGTTATTCATACAACTGGCTAGGTCACGGGGATGAACAAAATAGTCAGTAAAGTTCAGTCATCAGCATATGGGCATATAACAGTCAATGCCGAAGATTAGCGAGCATTTCTGGTAATGTATCGGGTTCATTCAATTCGATTTCAAAATGTATGAAAACACTCGGTGAAATCCATAAAAAAACACAAAATAGTCAGAGTGCCCATTCACGTACTGCAGTACGTAATTCACGTACAATTACGTCGGTTCACGTACAAATCTTTTGCCAAGACATGCATGAATGGACAGAAAAATATATGAACATAGAAACAAAAATGCCATTACGTGTGTGCATTGAAAAATTATTAGTGTACAAAACGAGAAACTCTATGTGCGTATTTTTCCCTGAAAACCTGAAAAATTGCAAGCAAAGTAGACCAAAATCGCATCGGATTTCCCTTTCATTCGAAGGGAACCATCGCTTTTTTCCGGCCTATTTTCTTCTATATAGAGAATAGGGGAACCAGCAGCTGTAAAATGACGTATTATGCGGATCTAGATGGCCTGACCAGTTTCGCTATTTTTCAAACAAAACACAAGATATTTATGTGTTTTTGGCGAGAAACTGACAATAATTTGTACTATAGAATTTGAATTTGAAATAAGATTCTCTCAGTGGGCATGCTGATAGTCTTCCAGGAAAATTCACTCACACCCTCCTTTTGCATATTGATATTAAGAAGGCTCATGTTTTGTTTAAACGATAGACGAAATAAACGATATATGGTTAAAGCTTTGAAAACCTCTTCTCAGAAACCAGTAGATGGATTTTAACCAAATTTTACAGATCCATGACCTTTATCCGATTTCTTCAAAAATTTTGATAAGATAACATCTCCTCCCAAGCCCACGGGCCAATTTGAACCAAATTTGGCAGAAATGTTCCTTGAAAATTCTTGTTGCCATGGCAACAAAAGTGAAATTTCATGATAATCTTTAAAAATCTTCTTCTCCTTACCCTGAAGGCATAGAGTCTTGATATTTTGCATGAAGCATCAGTATATTGACCTCTTTCAAAATAGCTAAAATGATGATCCTCGGGTTTCTAGGGGGCGGAGCCGGGGTTTATGGGCATGAAGCGTTAATTCATTGACTTTTCTGAAATTATTATCCATGGATCTTGTTCTTCTTTCAAATATGCTCTAAGCCTTTGAATTTGTAATTTAGACTTTTGGATCCCCTGGTACATAGTCTATTTATGCATAAAATATGGCCCACTTGTATCATAATCCTAAACCTTGCATGAAATTAGGCTGTTGAAAGAAAAAGTCTTTATCTCGTGTTAGCGCCCCAGGGTCAACAGGCTTCTTGTTTAAATTTTGTTCATTTTCTCCATCTGACTTGTAGCTTGTTTATTGTTAGGCATCTGATCTTTTATTGAGAGTAATTTTTGAATAGCAAACTTCATCTTTTCCTTATTTCAATTTGATTTCACTACTTTGTTTAAGGCTGATTTGTTAGAAATGCACTTATCCTATGAGAAAGGCTGAGAAAGGAAAAAAAGAGTAAGAATATATCAAAAAGTCACAAATTACAGTGATTCAAATAAAATCAAGATATCAACTTATGCAATGAAAGAATAAATTATAAAGTCTCAAAGGACAGTGAGTAAAAAAGGGTGTCCGATCACGAAGAAATGTATGTGAATTATGTAGGCTTTACAGAAAACAAGTACAGTCAAAACTGTGTTAGCTGTCTTCTGAGCATAGCGGCCAATCTGGGTATAAAGGCCATCCCAGGTTCGCCCGTGCAATTTGCTCTTTAAAATTAATGTGAATAGCGGTAATCAGTCGTATGTGGCCAGCAGTCACCTTTAATTGTCCAATTTGCACTTTATGTACCGTATTTATTCGAAAAATCGCCCGGGCGATTATTAGAATAGTGACCATCGGCAAAGTTGGGGGTGGGCGATTATTAGAGTTTTTTTGGTACGGAGGTAGGCGATTAGAGAGGTATGTGGTATGAAAGATGACCGGTGAATACAAATAGTACGAACATCGTAGTGACATTTTATTTAGGATGTATTTACGACTTTTTAAAAGCCAACGGTATATTTAGTTCTGCATTTGCATCGGAAATTAAACAGCTAAAAGTTGGGAAATCCCGCAACACTGCATCATAGTCACAATGAATTTTAAAATGTCTGATAATTTGACCCTCGCAACTTGACATCGCGTATCATCGTTATTCCTGTATTTGTAGGACAATAAAGATGTACCTGTTTAAAGTATAATCCATTTTTGAAAGACCTGAAAAAATTCGACGTAAAGCTAAGACTTGTACCCCTGTCGTCTCAGTCCCGGTTTTGTTTAAGGCATTTAATAATAACGGAAACAAAAGTCAAGGCTGAGTCCATTACGACGAATTAGTTATTAGTAGGGTCGTGTAAGAATCTTGACGCATGTTAAGGGTGCCAGGTGTTCAACACGACAATGTAGAGACGCGTCGGTCACAAGAAGATATGGCCGCGCGGGAACTTTCCCGACTCTTTTCATTTCCTTCATTTTTGAAAAAAGCAATCTCATTTCAATTAAAGAAAATAACGATAATAAGTGTTTTGTTATGGATATTTAAATCATTTACTTATTTTCTAGCGTTTCACTGAATATAACCGGATATTTAAATGTATAAGCGTTGAAAAATTCGATATACATCCTGTCCGCGGCCCTAGACAGGGACGTCCACGGTAAATGTCTTTCTCTTTCGTGTCTTTTTAGCTCACCTGAGCACAAATTGCGAGGTGAGCTATTGTGATAGGTTGTTGTCTGTCGTCGGTCTGTCCGTCCGTCCACAATTTCTTTAAAAATCTTCTCCTCCTTAACCACTAGGCCAATCAAGCTGAAACTTTGCAGGGATGTTCCTTGGGTGAAGTTCTACAAAAAATGTTAAAAGAATTTAATTCAGTCAAAAACTCTGGCTGCCGCGGCATGTGAAAATGGGAATCTTTAGTAAATCTGTAAAAATCTTTAAAAATCTTCTCCTCCTAAACCAGAAGGCCAATGGAGCTGAAACTTTGCAGGGATGTTCCTTAGGTGTAGTTCTACAAAAATTGTTAAAAGAATTTAATTCCATCAAAAACTCTGGCTGCCGCGGCATGTGAAAATTGGAATCTTAAGTAAATCTGTTAAAATCTTTAAAAATCTTCTCCTAGAGCTTGATTAGATTAGAGTTTGATTGAAATCTAAATACAAAGAATTTCAGGTAGAAAACACTGTGAGAAATGGATAAATTGCTTGTCACTCCCTTTCTCACTATGTTTTTTTCAAACCTATTTTCCCTGAGGGTGACAAATTCTTGGATAGTTTGGTAATGGATTAAATTATAAAGCCAAAGGAATTCATTCTTATTGTAAAGCATTGGATTGTTTTGTACAAAGCCCAAAGTCTTATATTTGTTTTATTTATTTTTCTCAAGTGTCTTTTTTATACTAAAAAGTACTGTAATTTGCAGATGCCTCGGGTTAGCGATTTAGGGCCATCATGGTCCTCTTGTTTAATTTGGAATGCAGAGCAATTCCAACTTAGATTTAACAAAACCGCAAAATGAACACAAGACAATTTCATTTCGGGTTTTTTGACAACACCTATCACATGATCTCTTAGATATGAATACACCTTGGGTCACTTCTCATCTCAACTTGCCACGGACAATCAGTTAGTTGTAGCCAAAGACAATTATATGGCACATGTAAAGGATGATATAATCAAAGTGCCGTACGCACTGTAATTGGTCGTCACTGAGAAATTGGACATATCGTTGCATTCCGACTTTAGAATTAGGGTAAAACAACTTTAATTTCTATTACTTTCACAACACGTAGGTTCTATCTTAGTGTATGATATTTCCGTGAATGTTAATTAGAACTAATATTATTTTACACGAACGTAAGACCTTGATGCAACATGGGTACCGACAAAAAAGCAACTTTTTGTGAAAACTAAATTTTTTTAAAAATTCTCGATTGTTAAATAGTCATGGTAAGATCATCCTTGAAAGCCTTTTTTATAAAGCCAAAACAGAAAAATTATGGAAATATGATAACATAAGTTTAAGAGCAAATGAAGACAGCAGGTTCATGAAATTTCAAAACCCTCTCTTTTTCTGGGCAGAAATTAACAAGTTCCTAAATAGCGCTGATTATAAACAAAGGAAAAAACAATTGATACTATTCTTTGGGCGAATTCTTTAGACAGCTTGAAAGCATAATAATCAAATTTGCTCTCCAGAAGAACTTTCAGTACTTTGATTAACTTATGGCTTGAAAATAATTGATTGGCGGTATCATCTTTGTTTACACCTCGATATGATTGAAGGAAAGGGTTGGTTAGACGAGTTCATCACTAGCGGAAAATCCTTGAAGCATTCATTTTAAAGCGTGTGACCGTCCAGTTTTCCTTTACTCCTTGTGATAATTCTTAACTTGTAAAATGAAATGATTTTTTTCTGTTTTCCCGTCAGAAAAAACGTCCAGTTGGGCTAAAGGCAGTTTTGGTAAATTGCAGCGACACAATCTTGAGATTATGGTTATATAAATTGGTCTACGACCAATTAAAAATTGGTTTAGAGGCTTCTAAACATGCTTTAGTTTGCTTTAAATTATTGAAAAATAAGGTATTAATCAGCGCAGTAATTTTTTTGTGTGATTTGCCGTCCCGTGTTTGGTAATCACATTATCTCAAGTGACATGTGGTAGTCATGTGACCATAGATAGGCAATGTTTACAAATATGGCTCAGGTCGCCAATGCATTTTTACAATAATTACGCTGCTCAGTGCTTTAAAACATTCTAGAGCGATTAAGGGGGATCGTAGGCATCAAGCAAAGGCGATTATTGTGGGATTTACAGCTTTTACTCAATAAAAATCAAATAGATGCAAAATGAAAGTATAAGATTTTGAAAATTAGAATATAACTGCACTTTATTATGTCATTATTTACAAGTTTAAATCAATAATAACACATCAAACCTTTAACAAGTGTCATCCAGCTTTCAGCTTGGTCCTTTTAACTTTAGATTTTTTAAGGTTCTAAAACCGAATAAAGAATAAGGAAATTGCGAAACTACAGGGCGCTGAAGATAATTTGATACTATGTTAAAGAGTGATAACTTTGAAAAATTTTCTACCAAACCAAAAGGCCTACAGCTCTGATATTATTTTGATATGTGGCATCATCTAGTAGACCTCTATGAATATTGTATGAATTATAAACCCAGGGTCAAAATTAGCCCATTCCCTGGCGTCACAATGTTAACATAGGCTTATACACTGAAAATTTCAAAAATCTTCTTCTCCCAAAGTAGAGGGCCTAGAGCTTTTATATTTTGTATGTAGCATCATCTGGTGAATTTCTATCAAACATGTAATAATCATGGCCCAAGAGGCAGAATTTGCCCTTTCCAAGACGTCACAAGGGTTTATGAAGTGAAATTTGTAAAAGTCTTCTCCTCCCAGACAGGTGGGACTAGAACTTTGATATTTGGTTTACAGCATCATCTGGTGGACCTCTATCAAGATTGTAAAAAAAAATATTATTGCATCAGGATTAAAATAAGCCCATTCCTGGATGTCACAAATTTAACAAAGGCTTATGAAGTGAAATTTGTAAAAATCTTCTCCTCCCAGACAGGTAGGCCTAGAACTTTGATATTTGGTATACAGCATCATCTGGTGGACCTCTATCAAGACAAATTATTGCCTCAGGATTAAAATTAGCCCATTCCCGGATGTAACAAATTTAACATAGGCTTATATAGTGAAATTTGTAAAAAATCTTCTTCCAAATAGGAGGGCCTAGAATTTTGATATTTGGTATACAACATCATCTTGTAGACCTCTATCAAGATTGTAAAACTTATTGCCTCAGGATTAAGATTAGCCCATTCCCGGATGTAACAAATTTAACATAGGCTTATATAGTGAAATTTGTAAAAATCTTCTTCCAAATAGGAGGGCCTAGAACTTTGATATTTGGTATACAACATCATCTTGTAGACCTCTATCAAAATTGTAAAACTTATTGCCTCAGGATTAAAATTAGCCCATTCCCGGATGTAACAAATGTAACATAGGCTTTTATAGTGAAAACTTTAAAAATCTTTTTCTCTCAAACAGAAAGGCCTAGAGCTTTGTTATTTTGTATGTAGCATCATCTGGTGGATCTCTATCAATATGGTGTGAATTATGACCCTAGGGTCATAATTAGCCCATTCCTGCACGTCACGAATTTTACATATGGCTTACATAATGAAAATTTAAATACTCTTCTTCCAAACTAAAATGCTTAGAGCTTGGATATTTAGTATGTAGCATAATCTGGTGGACTTTTATTTGTTTTTGTGCTCTTTGGACATAGGTGACTGATAAGGCCCTATAGGCCTCTTGTTTCAGTTTTGGGATTGAAACTTCATAATTACATCTTATTCAATCTAGTTACAGTGCTTAGGATCACTCAGTGTCTGTTGTATCTTGTCTGCTGTCAACATTTTCTTTCAACATCTTCCCCTCCTAAACCACCTGGCCTTTTTTAACAAAACTTGATAAGAATGTTCTTTGGGTTACCCTTTTCAAAACTTGATTTTGAAATTTTGATTTGCAATAATGTGGGCATGTGGTGCTTATCAGACTTAGAGAAGTCATGAAAAAATTCTTTTAGAAATCTTATCCTAATCCACTAGGCCAATTTGGACCTAACTGTGCAAGAATTTCCCATTTAGCCCCTTTTCTCAAGTAAGCAATTTAGGGTCATTTTAGCTCTCTTGTTTATTACGTGACTGGCTATAGATTTTGCAAAATAATGCCGTTTGATATCTAAGTGGAACATCCTGTGAATGGCCAGTTAGTTGGTCCAGCAATCTGTCAATTATATTGACCTTTAGTGTAACTAACCAACTCGGGACTTAACATCACAGTAGTTTTGTACTTGAGAAAACATTGTGGAAAAAGAAGAAATTGCTTGTAACTAGCACTTTCTTCTTTTCCCACAATATTTTCTAACACACAGGATGGTTTCATTTCATAGTGCATCCAATTTTCATTGTTGTCTGCAAGCTCTTTCAATTTTGACCAGTCCAAAATTTAAAAAAATGAAAAAACAGGAAAGGAATAAACTTTGTTTTATTTTCTTTCAGTTTGTAACTTTGTTGTTCATGACAAGTGCTTGAAAACTGTGGTATCAGCATGTTCCAGTATAGCACCAACATTGATAAAGGTAAGAATACCCTTAAAGATCGTACTGAGTCTATATGACATTGGACTTGATAAAATTTATAAAAAAAATTATCAATCCCATTTTGCTCTACTGGCTGAATGCCATTGAGCTATGATTTTATACTATTAGAATTTAACAATATAAAGTAGCCACGGAATAAGTAGGTCAGGAACATCTATGGTTGATATCTGGGAGGGATTAAGAAGGGTCTCCGTCTGGGGAGCATTAAGAAACAATGATATCTTGTTAGTCCACTGGTATATATTCTAGAGTTCTGAGAATATTCACATTTTCAATATGTTTTACAATAAAATTCAATGTACTGAAACTAGTATTAAATAATTACACATTCATGTCAAGACAAATATATTTCAGCAGTTTAATCGATTTCCACTCAGTGATACTTTTTGATATCCCCCAAGAGAAACATTTGAGAAAATATTGTATGAAATGAAGAAATTGCTTGTAACAAGCAATTTAATTTTACACAATGTTTTCTACCCAGATAATTGAAAATATCTAAACTTTCATCAACTTTAAATTGTCATCTGCAACTCCTCTCATTTTGGACCAGTTTAAAATTTTGCTGTCCAGTAATGGGTTTAAACAAATTACTTACATACTCTGCGTACCTGCAATATAACTTAAGACTGGCTTACATTTCAAAGATAGAAGTATCTGATTATTCATTAAATTATATCAGTCATTTAATTTTGAAATGTTTGATTAACCCATTACCAGACAGCAAATTTTACACTGGTCCATATTGAAAGGTGTTGCAGACGACAATTTCAAGCTTATGAAATTTTAGTTTTTTCATTGGGTAGAAAACATTGTGTAAAATGAAGAAATTGCTTGTTACAAGCAATTTCTTCATTTTACACTATGTTTTCCTATTTTTTTTTCTCGAGGGGTGTCCTCCAAAAGTGTCTGTGTGGTAGAACTTATTCTATGTGAGTGAGTTGTATGCTGTCATCTCAAAATTTTTTTCTTGAATACTGAGAACAGTAATCATACACGTATATTGATAAATTTAGAGATTGGTGAATGAAGATCTACACAAATGTTTGCAACTATAACTCATGAAAAGTATAAGGTTCTTACAGTATATTGATGATGCAATTTACACTTTTACCGCCATGTTTCAAAAGGATTTTCAATATTTTACAATGTTTTAATTTTTGCTCACTTGAGCACGAGGTTGATCACGGACCCGAGAGTTTCTTTTAGACAACCAATGATTATCCACAACCCATTCCCACTCAGTGACACTTTTAGACGCCCCCAAGAAAAAAAGATTTAGAAAACATTGTGGAAAATGAAGAAATTGCTTGTCACAAGCAATTTCTTCATTTTCCACAATGTTTTCTTCCCAGAAAGTTGAAAAAATCCAAAATTCGATAAACTTTTAATTGTCGTCTGCAACTTCTTTCAGTTTGGGCCAATCTAAAATTTTACAGTCTGGTAATGGGTTAATGTACTATGTTTATGATCAGGCTGTTCATTGTCTGCCCTTCATGCATGTGAAATTGTTGGAGATATCACTCGCAGGAATCTTTGAACAGTTCAACACTGTAGAGGATGTACATCATGTGAAATGGAAAATATTTACATTGTTGATTTTTGTCATTTTTTTTTTTCCTTTCCACAGAACCCTGTAGCCCACTGCTGGTCAGAAGCGGGCCAATTTAAACGCAAATTTTGTAATGTTTGTCGAAAACGTCTTGAAGATTCCGTTGCTCTGAGATGTGAAGGTAAGTCAATCTTTTATAGTGAAGATAATTTTAAAAAGTTAAAAGCAATGATTAAAAGCAATAACTGAAAATGTAAACTATTAAAGATTGCTCTAAGCAGTATCAACCCATTCCCACACAAACCTGCCTTTTACACCCTTCTAGAAAAAACAACAACTTTGAAAACATTTTTGAGAAAGAAGAAGGCAAATTCTTAATTCCCGCAATGCTTTCTACCCAAATGACAAAGAGTTTAAAAATTTCACTTAAAATTGTCATCTGCAACTTCTTTGAATTAAACCATTCCAACTCAATGAAGCTTTTAGACACCCCCAAGAAAAATAGCTTTGGAAAACATTGTAGAAAATGAAGAAATTGCTTATTACAAGCCATTTCTTCATTATTTATAATATTTTCCATCCGAAAAGTAAATAAATCCTAAATTTCATAAGCATTAAATTGCCGTCTGCAACTCCTTTCAATTTTGACCAGTCTAACATTTTGTCTTCTGGTAATGGGTTAAGACTAGTCTTTGATTTTGTTGTGAGGCAAATAGCAAACAAAATTTATATACAGTTGTTTTATAGTACACTGTTCATGAATGAAAACTGTTGCCCATAGGTGGAGGGGATTATACTTTTCAGCAACAGTTGAGGAGTTCATCCAACATACTACAGGCAACTGCAGCTTGTTACAAAAACATATGATCACAAATAACTGTTTTATTTTTGCTGGCTTCCCATCTATTGTCACGACATTGTGTCTGTTGGTGTGTGTGTTTTGTCAGGGGTCGACACTAACAGTGTTCCGGGATCCCGAGGATCCCTGAAAATTGGAAGAGACCCCAGCAATCTCTGGATAGGGATTCCGTCAGGATCCTTCAATATTTCTCCAGAACAAAAGATCTTAATGTATCAACTAATGCTCCTGATATTATTTTTGTTTGCTTGTTTTTGTAGAAAACATTGTGGATAATGAAGAAATTGCTTGTTACAAGCAATTTCTTCAATTTCCACAATATTTTCTGAAGCCCCTTTATACGCCTGTCCAAGACAGGACATATTATTGGATCACCCGTGGCGTCCGGTTGTCTGGGCTGTGTACACTTCTTTGTCCGGAGCATAACTCTGTCACCGTAAGTCCGATTGACTTTAAACTTGGCAGTTATATTCTTCTCACAATGATAATCTTTCGATGATCCTTTATTAGAGTTCTGGAAGAAAATTTTCATAGATTTGCTGATAATGCTTTGGAGGATCGGCTAAATTTCAGTTATATATTGCATAGTGGTACAAGGAGAATAATTTTTACTGGTTGATTGAGAATATCTAGTGTATGAAAGATAGTTGCCTCCTTTAATCTAAACTAAAAGAGAATAAAAATAAAATGAAATAATTTTTTCTAAATTGAGTTGCCTCCTGTGGCTAACCTTTGTCATGCTGAACCTGGAATATTCCTGCTTTAGCAGGAGATAAAGAAAAAGATTGGCCTGCACGTAAGTGCAGTCTGATCTTTATCTACACCACCTGTTAGTACTTTTTAGCTCACCTGAGCACGTAGTGCTCAAGTGAGCTATTGTGATCGCCTTTTGTCCGGCGTCCGTCCGTCGTGCATCGTGTGTCGTGCGTCGTGCGTCGTCCGTCAACAATTTCTTTAAACAACATCTCCTCCTAAACTACTGGGCCGATTTGAACCAAATTTGGCAGAAATGTTCCTTATGTGGTCCCCTTCAAAAATAGCTAAAAGAATTGAAATCCGTTAAAAACTCTGGTTGCCATGGCAACAAAAGTGAAATTTTAAAATAATCTTTAAAAATCTTCTCCTCCTGACCCAGAAGGCGTAGAGCCTTGATATTTTGCATGAAGCATCAGTATATTGACCTCTTTCAAAATAGCTAAAATCATGATCCTCAGGTCCCCAGGGGCGGAGCCCCAGGGGGGTGGGGTTTATATAGAAATAAAGAACGATTTTTTAAATGACATCTCCTCTCAAACCACTGGGCCGATTTGAACCAAATTTGGCAGAGATGTTGCTTAGGTGGTCCCCTTCAAAAATAGCTAAAAGAATTGAAATCCGTTAAAAACTCTGGTTGCCATGGCAACAAAAGTGAAATTTTAAAATAATCTTTAAAAATCTTCTCCTCCTGACCCAGAAGGCGTAGAGCCTTGATATTTTGCATGAAGCATCAGTATATTGACCTCTTTCAAAATAGCTAAAATCATGATCCTCGGGTCCCCAGGGGCGGAGCCCCAGGGGGGTGGGGTTTATATAGAAATAAAGAACGATTTTTTAAATGACATCTCCTCTCAAACCACTGGGCCGATTTGAACCAAATTTGGCAGAGATGTTGCTTAGGTGGTCCCCTTCAAAAATAGCTAAAAGAATTGAAATCCGTTATAAACTCTGGTTGCCATGGCAACAAAAGTGAAATTTTAAAATAATCTTTAAAAATCTTCTCCTCCTGACCCAGAAGGCGTAGAGCCTTGATATTTTGCATGAAGCATCAGTATATTGACCTCTTTCAAAATAGCTAAAATCATGATCCTCGGGTCCCCAGGGGCGGAGCCCCAGGGGGGTGGGGTTTATATAGAAATAAAGAACGATTTTTTAAATGACATCTCCTCTCAAACCACTGGGCCGATTTGAACCAAATTTGGCAGAGATGTTGCTTAGGTGGTCCCCTTCAAAAATAGCTAAAAGAATTGAAATTTGTTAAAAACTCTGGTTGCTATGGTAACAAAAGTGAATTTTTAAAATAATCCTTAAGAAACTTCTCCTCCTGACCCAGAAGGCGTACAGTCTTGATATTTTGCATGAAGCATAAGTATATTGACCTCTTACAAAATAGCTAAAATCATGATCCTCGGGTCTATTTGGGCAGACCCAGGGGGGGGGGGTGTGTGAATAGGCATGAAGCATCAGTTCACAGACTTCTTTCTTATTTCTGAAATTATAACCCATGGAAAAAGTTTTTTCCTTCTTTCAAATCGGCACTAAAGCCTTGGAATTTGTAATTCGGACTTTTGGATTCCCAGGTTCATAGTCTTTATATGTAATTGTGGCCCACTTGTTTCATAATCCTAACCTTAACATGAAACTAGACTGTTGAAAGAAAAAGAGCCTTTATCTCAGGTGAGCGCCCCAGGGCCAACGGCCCTCTTGTTAAGTAGGAGTTGTTTATAGAATGTAAATTTCAAAATAAAAATTAGTAGTTCTGGTGCTTTCAGTCTTTTGATTTTCATACAATTTTGAAAACAATTTCCTTTATTGAGATGGGTGTGGTATTGTGTAGGTATTTTCTTAACCCATTAACACGCAACAAAATTTTAGACTGGTCAAAATGAAAAGAAGTTGCAGGTGATAATTCAAAGTGCCTTCGAATTTTGAAAAATAAGAGAATAAGTGGCTTTAAAACATAGTGAAAAAAGTAGAAATTGCTTTATACAAGCAATTTCTACCTTTCTCACAATATTTCTATATCTTTATTTCTTCAAAAGGTGGGTTGTGTGTAATGAATTAAAGATGAATCAGCTGTGATTTTCAGAAAATTATGTTTATCATTTCAGTTTGTGAATATTATGCACATATTGAATGCCAGGACTTTGTAGTCAGTGATTGTAAACAGTGTGCAACCTACACACCCAGTATGAAAGACAGAGTAAGTTAGTTATATAGTTTTTTTTTGTGACCACAAACATTTTTTTATACACCGCTGACGGTGGATGTGCATATGTATCATTTTCTCCGTATGTCTGCTGGAACATCTTGATGTCCTTACATCCACATCTTGTTACCATGCCCTGGCATGAGTCAAAAATCAATTTGCTTCCTCAAGTTGTTTTGGAATTATCTGCCTTTGACTTAGAAAAAGATAGTTTAAATATTTGTTTTTTCATCAACAAGTCCCTTTGGTTGTATATGTGTCCCTCTGCAAACCCTTGTTTCACTGGCCATAGCCCAGTGGTGGGGCGTAAGACTCCTAGTCATGAAGTCCTGGGATCAATTCCTGGCTGCGGACTTTTGTCTCCCCACAAATGGTGGATAATCAAGAACTTTCCGACATTTGTCTCTCACCAATGGGTGGATAATCGTAAATATAAGTGGGATAGCAGCTCGAGGCTAGGAAAGGATGTAGTGGTAGTACTGGTGTGAGAAATACCAGGAATCCATTGATAGGTGCTCCAGCGATATGACTGAAATACTGTTAAAAGCGGCATTAAACACCATCGAATCAATCAATCAACTAACTCAAGAACCAATTTACCAATAAACTGGAGTCGTATTGATTTTGTGTTGTGGGCGTGACTTAGTATTATGGATGAGCCGATGAATCTTCTCAGTTGACGGCTATCACAAAATTGATCAGATCACGCAAAAATAGGCTTTCTATAAGAAAAGTGTAATTAAACTGGCCGCCATTTGCCTTTTCCTGATGAATGCAACTGCTGAATTCGGGCATATTTTCGTATATTTCTGCTGACAGTTTCAGTCAGTTTCTCGTGATTCCTTGCTTAAAACACTGAATCATCATTTATGGGTCATTATACCCCCCACAACGAAGTTATGGGGGGGTATACTGGAATCAGGTTGTCTGTCCGTCTGTCCGTCCGTCCATCCGTACGTCCGTGGACATGATTTTGTGTCCTCTTCTCCTCCCACATTTTTTGACCAATTTTGCTGAAATTTTATCAGGTTGTTTCCTATCATATGAAGTTGTGCACCTGCAATTTTCATCTTGATCCAGTCGTTAGTTTAGGAGTTATGCCATTTTGAACTTTTTAATGGGGGGGGGGGGAGTAGTCAAAATTTAAAATTGCAAAACTCAGTAACCATAAGGGGAGTTACCAAATTTGGTAAGTAACATCATCTTGTTGACCTTTACAAAATATCGAACGGTTTATTTCCTGAGGTCAAATTTGACCCCGCCCCCCGGGGGTCAAAAATTTAACATTTAGGCTCATATTGACTTCGTGGATATAATTTTGTGTCGTCATCTCCTCACACAGTTTTCTTTAACATAGGCTCATATTGACCAACCTTTCCTAATCAGTCAACTCTAGCAACAAACACAAAATCAGAAAGAGGTGGAGGGTTGGCAATGTTCATCCACCATGACATGCATGTGATTAAACAGCTTCAAATTCCACTCCTTCATAGAAAAGCCTTTTTAGTGGTGTGGGGGGTATTCTCGTCAGCCCTTGAGGGCGACAGCTCTAGTTAGAAGGATATTCTGATGAACTGTTAATAGAAACAGTGGTAGTTTGTCAAAATTTGACAGAAATTTCAAAAGTTATACTGACCCAAAAGCAGACGAACCATTTTTTTGTTCATTCGTACCCAAGAATGTTCAACCTTAAACTGATTTTTTTTAAATTACAGAAGTCTACATAATTTTATTATTAAATCAAGCATATTTTACTAGGTTTATTACTATTTCCTTCTCTCTTTTTTTCTCATCAAAGTCTCGATTTTCTCATCAAAGTACTGAAAGCACTGATTAAAGATGAGTTAAAATCAATGTAGGTGTATGACTTAGCTACATTCATTAAAGACAAAACAACAAACGAATGGCCATATTAAAAACATGTTTAATATGCACATTATCTATTAACAGCATATAGGTTAAGAAAATAACAGTGCAGTTAAATGCTCGAGCTTAGCCCCAACTCCTCAATTTGGCCCCAACTTTTACCATTTGGCCCCAACTTTTTTAATTTGGCAAAAGTGCTGGCGACAACTTTTTTCAAGCCAGAGCTAACCCTGTCAGTTACATTAGTATATGATTATTTAATATTTGATTCTCTAAAGATGCTTTCAAAAATGTATCACAATCTAGTCCAAAGTAAAATTCTGTCTTTGGATTCTGAACTGCATATTCTGGTAGGTTAAGACGTACTAATCAATCAGTCAGAAGATTTGTTATGAAATTTATGAAACTGTTAATTGGACTGAACACAGACTCTGACAAAGTATTCCAAACAATTTTAACCCATTCCCACACAATTGCTTTTTTTCCCCTCAAGAAAAATGCTTTGGAAACATTGTAGAAAATGAAGAAATTGCTTCTTGTTTCATTTTCCACAATGTTTCTACCTTCCCCCCCCCTTCAAAGATTTTAAAAATTTCATTAACTATTAGTTATTGTCTGCAACTCATTAGAATTAGGACCAGTTCAAAATTCTGTCATGTGGTAATGGGTTAAAGATGTGAATTTCAAGGTTCTAATGTAAATTCCTTTATAGACTCTGTAGTTAAGCACTTTTGAATGTTTTGCTCTACCATTATACGTTGTAGACAAGGCAGGATGAAATAGTTGCAGTAAAGGCATTGTTTCCAGTAAAATAACTTTTCTTGTTTCAGTCGAGTGTAATGCATTACCATCATTGGAGGGAGGGAAATTTACCAGCCAACTCAAAATGTTTGGCATGTAAGAAAACATGCTGGTCCTCCGAATGTCTTGCTGGTATGCGGTGTGAATGGTGTGGGGTCACAGTAAGTATTTTGTTGTAGAAATTTGGGAGAATCAGATGGATAAGAAATCACTTGATAACAGACACATATTTGTTATATCGTAAAGATGTTCTTATTACATTTCCTCATTTCAGTCTTCTGTATTAACCCATGCCTACACAGTGACGCTTTTTGACGCCTCGCAAGAAAAAATTGGGAATACATTGTACAAAATGAAGAAATTGCTCATTACAACCAATTTCTTCATTTTCCACAGAGTTTTCTACCCAGAAAGATGAAAAAAAAAACACTAAAATTTCACTAGCTTAAAATAGTTGTCTGCAGCTTCTTTTATTTTGGACCAGTCTAAAAATTTTGTCATGTGGTAATGAGTCAGATTATCAAAATTCTAACCATACTTGCTTTACCCATTCCCACTCAATCCCTCCTTTTTACGCCCCTCAAGAAAAAACTTTGGAAAACATTGTGGAAAATGAAGAAATTGCTTGTATCAAGCAATTTCTTCATTATCCACAATGTTTTCTATCCAAAAAGACAAAAAAAATTCAAAATTCCATCAACTTGAAATTGTCGTCTGCAGCTTCTTTCAATTTGGACCAGTCTAAAATTTTGCTGTGTTGGAATGGGTTAACCTTATTACCTGATGACCTTTATCTGTTTGGGTTAAAAAAACATTGTTGATAAGAAGAAATTGCTTGTATCAGGAAATTATAACAGGCATTATTCAAAATGTTTTCAACCCCAAAATGGGAAGATTTATAAAATTTCATAACTAGAAATTGTCATCTGCAAGTTCATTGAATTTCGACGAGTCTGTAAATTTGTCTTCTTGACATGGGTTTAGGTGCTCAAATATAGGAGACTACAGGCTACTTGAGAGCTCCAGATAAAGGGAAAGATTTAAATGTTAGAGGTAAAATTCATTATGCATGCATTAAATCCTGTGTTTGTTGATCTCGTTGCAATGTGTTTGTCAAAGGTTCTAATGAGTACCCATAATATAGGGTTCTGGGAAAATCTGCCCTGTTGGCCGAGTGGTATCTGACGGGCACAGGTTCGAGCCTCACAGGGTCGTCACCAGGGTCTGTTCATGGGCAAGACAGTACACAACTATCCCATCAACTCAGCTGTAAAATTGAGTGGCAGTGGGTCTATGTCACTGCCCCTCTTACAGTCATGTAAACATTTTTGCGTGTTTTAGAGTGACTTTATAAGCTTAAAAGCTTTTGTCACAATCGAACTAAAAAATGTTAGTATAAACTAATATAAGGTTTGGATGAGAAATTACAGATTCATACTGTCATTACTCCTTCATATATGAAGCTTTAAGCATTAATTTAATTTTCCATATTAACCCATAACCAGATGACAAAAAATTGAGACTGGTCCAAATTCAATTAAGTTGCAGAAAACATTTCAAATTGCACTAAAATAAGCAAATAAAGAGAATTTGAAGAATTTTTCACAATAATTTACAAAGTATTTTCTTAAGGGGCATGGAAAAACAAGATCGTGTTTGAATGCATTAATCACCAATTACCTCTTTCCTGTACAATTACTGATTTTTACATCCTTATGATATCATTCTTGAGACACCATTGTAGAAAAAGAAGCAATTGCTTGTTGCAAACAATTTTTTCCTTTCTACAAAATTTTTCTTCATATAGGATTGCTACTTTTTAATTGAAATAGCTTTTTATTGTTGCCTGCTACCCCTTTGAATTTTGACGAGTCAAACATTTTGAAATACAGTAAATACAGTAAATGGTTAAAAAAGAAGCACTGTTGGTAGGATGAAAACTTCTTTCTGTCAGAAATAATGTAGAACACTGATGAATCAGTGTGAAACAGTTGTAACTGCATATAAACATAAATGCAGTTACAACTGTTTCGCACTGACCCATTGTCTCGTATCTGAGTACTGCCAAGCAAGTTAGCTCAGTTGGTATTGGGCTGTGCACTCAATCCTGGCCATGGCCAACATTTTTGTTAACATGAAAACAAAGGTAAACACAACATGCATCAATTGTCTTTCACCAAATGACATGCGATTAGTAATGCCTCAAAGTGGAATGAGTACCTGATTACTTGGATTTCTTGTTGTTGTTGTCTTGATGTGAAAAAACAACAATGCTGGAAGTCTTGGTAGGTCATCAGCCACTGTGTTATAATTAAATTACTATTTCAACCCTTTCCCACACAATGACTCTTTTAGATGCCCCCAAGAAAAATTGTTTAGGAAAATATTGGTGAATGTAGAAATTGCTTGGTACAAGCAATTTCTTCATAACCCACAATCTTTTCTACCCAGAAGTCCAAAGAATTTAGAATTGCAGCAAGTACCATTTCTCATCTGCAACATCTTTGAATTTGGAACAGTCAATTTTTTCTGTCATATTGTAATTGGTTAAGTGATGTTAAACTGTAAACAAACAAATTTATTAAGAAACTTTTTAGTTTTGAATATTAACAAAGCTCTTATCTTTTTTCCTTTTTTAAGGCACATGCAAGCTGTTATCGACACCTCCCAGTAGAGTGTAATTTTGGAAGTTTACGAGAAATCATGTTGCCTCCTTGTTGTTTAACCATGCCACGTATGGACCTCAGTGTCGAAACCATGATGGGCATGACACGGAAAACGGGTAAGAAAATAGAATTAAAAATACTAGATCATTAGTGAGCTCCTATTAATTGCCATATTCTGAATGCTTTTCATGTTGGTTAGTAATGTGGTGTGGAAGATGGCAGTTTCCTTTTATCTTGAACACAATATTATTAACCAGCTAATCTGAGCATAATGCTATAGTGATCATCCAATGTTCGGCATACTGAGTCACCCTAATAGTTGAAGGTAGTCATTGTGTGACTGTCAACAATTTCTTTAAAACATCTTCTCCTTCTAAGCTAGTTGGCTAATCTTCATGAAACTTGGCAGGGATGTGCTTGGGAGAAGCTCTTCCAAAATTATTCAAATAATTGAAATCAACCCTTAACCAATTATCAGATGGTAAAATTTTAGACCGTCCAAATCAAAATGAATAGAGATGACAATTTAAAGTTAATGAAGATTTTTCAACTCTAAGGGTAGAAAACAATGAAAAAATAGAAAGAACTTGTGGCAAGCATTACTTCACTTTACAGAATGTTTTCCCAATTGTTTTTCTTGAGGGGTGTCACAAAGCATCATTGTGTGGGAATGGGTTTAATATGGTTGCCATGGCAACAAAAGGGTAAAAATGATACTTTTTATAATCTTTGAAACAAAGAAGGAAAATTTTAAAAATATTCTCGGAAACCAGAAAGCCTATAGTTATGTAGCATTCTGTAGTGAACCCCTTCCAAGTTTGTTCATGTGGTGCCTCAAGGGTCATGTTTTGGTCGCACCTTGGTCCACCCTATTCTGCATTATGATAAAGAATAAAACCTTTAAATCTTCTCTGAAACCAGAAGGCAGAGTGCTTTGATTTTTGGCATGTTGCATCTCTCAATGAACCTGCTTTTTGGCTCGTCTGAGCACAAAGTGCTCATGGTGAAGTATTTTGATGATCCTCCTCTGTCTGGCGTGCATTGTCCGTCTTGTGGCAACAATCTTAAAATGATATCTCCTCCCAAATCATTGGGCGGATTTCAACCAAATTTGGCAGAAATGTTCCTTGGTTCCCCCATGCATTACTATTTGGCATGTAGCATCTGGCGGACTTCTTCCAAGTTTGGTCATGTGATTCCCCTATAGCCATATATGGACTCAGGCCAGGCACACTCTATCTTATCATTAGATCCAAGTAGGAAATCTTTAAAAACTTCTCTAGCACTAGAACCTTAGAAAGGCTGGAGCATTGATGTTTGGTATGTATCATCTACTTAATCTATACCAAATTTGGTAATATGATGCTACCAGGGTTATTTTATGGCCAGGGATGTGGAAATACAGATTTTCTCTACTTGTCCATGAACCAGTAAAATGTGATTTTCTACTTGTCCAGGATCAAAATGGACTTGCCCGTGAAAAGATGAAGAACATAAATTTTGAGAAAACATTATTTTTAAAGAAGAAAATGCTGGAACTCAGCATTTTCTTCATTAAAAACAATATTTTCTAGCCTAAGATACAAACATTACGCTCATAAATCTCATCTATCTATTTAGTACCATTCCAAGTTTTGCCCCGATATTTACTTGTCCACGGACAAGTAGCCTCAAAAAATGAACTTGCCCACAGGTAGAAAAGCCCGTATCGGACAAGTCGGGCATGAGAATTCCACACCCCTGATGGCTATGCCATGATGAACCCAATTTCAAGAAACAAAGAAGAAAAATTATTTAACCCATCACCAGACAGCTAAATTTTAGACTGGCCCAAATCGAAAGAAGTTGCAGACGACTATTTAAGAATTATGAAATTTTGGAATTTTTCAATTTTCTGGGTAGAAAACATTGTGGAAAATGAAAAAAAATGCTTTTACCACAATGTTTCCCAAAGCTTTTTTCCTTGATGGCGTCTAAAAGTGTCACTGAGTGGGAATGGGTTAAAATCTACTTACAAGAAGTCGTTAAGCTTTAAGGTTTCATATATTACATAGGATATCAAGTTGTGACTCTTGAATGAATTTGTCCTTTGTTTAACATTTCTAAGCTTTGATTTCAGGTTTGATTCAAGTGAGTGCTTTGGGGCTAATGACCCTGTCATTAATGTTTACTAACTAATTTTAGGACACCATTTTGTAGAATATTGGAAAAAACATGTTAGAAAATAAAATAATTATTAGAAAATTATTTTTTAGAATGTTTGAATTTGTTATATTTTGTTACGGACTTCAAACTTCCTTAATAGGTCCTTTTTTGTGATAAGATTTTTTTGAAAAGGTTAGCATTTTAAATTAGAGCTTTCTTTGTTCCTCTCTTTAATGCTTTCTTTAATTGGATATGCAGATTTACCAAGTAAGTGTGTTTTTTGTAATGTGTAGAATTTATAACATTGTACAAAGGAGTATTGAACAGTACCTGATGACAAATTTTCAAAGGGGTCCAAATTGAAAAAAAATGTATGCTTATGACAATTTCAAGCTTACACATTTATTAATTAAAGTAATTTCTTCATTTTTCACAATGTTTTCCAAAGCTTTCATAATGAGGGCCATTTAAAAGCGTCACTGTCTGGGAATGGGTTAAGACAATGCTAGTTTTTGATATCTGTATGTGGATTTGTGTTTTTGTGCGTTATTCAAGCACATATGTACACAAATGGGTATGCTGGTTAAAGTCTAAAGGAGGGAGGCTTCGGAAAGAAAAAAATGAATTTGAACCGAATTCCACAGTTATGACCATTTCAGTGCATTCCATCTTCTCAGTACTTTAAGTCCTTTGATTATGGGAGGGGTTAATTTCAATTTCTGGTGCATTGCAAAAATCTTCCTAGGAACTGGCATATTTATATGAACAAAGTTTAATTGGAATGGTTCATGGGTAATCCTTTATGATATTCTTTAAAAGAATTTTGATCAGTTATAAAACATTGCTTTTATGGGCAGGGCTAATTTCCATATATTGTGTTTATTGAAAACTTTGAAAATCTCTTCTCAGAGGGTACATTTCAACAAATTTTTGTGGAGGTGATCTTTTAGTGACCTTTTATTCCATTTATTGCTGAAAATTTCATAGGTTTAATCATATTGTCTTGAAGAATAAGCAAAATTTCAGGTACATATCATAGTCATTCAAGGGAAATAATTATACTGCTCAACTGAGAATATAAGGAATATAAGTAATTTAACCCATTCCAACTCAATCCCTCCTTTTTACGCCACCCAAGGAAATAGCTTTTGAAAACATTGTGGAAAATGAAGAAATTACTTGTATCAAGCAATTTCTTCATTATCCACAATGTTTTCTATCCAAAACGACGAAAAAGTTCAAAACTCCATCTTCTTGAAATTGTCGTCTGCAGCTTCTTTCAATTTGGACCGGTCTAAAATATTGCTGTGTTGGAATGGGTTAAAAAATCATATTAGCTCACCTTAGCAAAACATGCTTAAGATGAGCTTTTGTGATCTAACTGTGTCCGTCTTTGTGATGTGTGTGATGCGATGTTTGTAGTGCATCTTCTGTGAACATCTTGTGTGCACTCTCATAGAGTCAAAACTAGGTCTCTATGTCAAATCTTAGAAAAACCTTGTGTGCGCCCTAGAGGCAATATTTTTGGCTCAAATGTCTTGATATTTTTCAGAATGTTTGTCTCAATAAAATCTCAGTCAAAATTGAAAATGGGTCACATAGTCAAAATCAAAGTGCCGTACGCACTGTAATTGGTCGTCACTGAGAAATTGGACATATCGTTGCATTCCGACTTTAGAATTAGGGTAAAACAACTTTAATTTCTATTACTTTCACAACATGTAGGTCCTATCCTAGTGTATGACATTTCCGTGAATGTTAATTAGAACTAAAATTATTTTACACGAACGTAAGACCTTGATGCAACATGGGTACCGACAAAAAAGCAACTTTTTGTGAAAACTAAATTTTTAAAAATTCTCGATTGTTACATAGTCATGGTTACATCTTCCTTGAATTTTTTTTTTATAAAGCCAAAACAGAAAAATTATGGAAATATGATAACTTAAGTTTAAGAGCAAATGCTGACAGCAGGTTCATGAAATTTCAAAACCCTCTCTTTTTCTGGGCAGAAATTAACAAGTTCCTAAACAGCGCTAATTGTAAACAAAGGAAAAAACAATTGATACTATTCTTTGAGCGAATTCTTTAGACAGCTTGAAAGCATAATAATGAAATTTGCTCTCAAAAAGAACTTTCGGTACTTTGATTAACTAATGGCTGGAAAATAATTGAGTGGCAGTATCATCTTTGTTTACACCTCGATATGATTGAAAGAAAGGGATGGTTAGACGCGTTCATCACTAGCGGAAAATCCTCGAAGCATTCATCTTTAAATCGTGTGACCGTCCAGTTTTCCTTTACTCCTTTTGATAATTCTTAACTTGTAAAATGAAATGATTTTTTCTGTTTTCCCGTCAGAATATACGTCCAGTTGGGCTAAAGGCAGTTTTGGTAAATTGCAGCGACTCAATCTCGAGCTTATGGTTATATAAATTGGTCTACGACCAATTAACTAGGTCACTGGATCAAATCTTACATAAACCTTGTGCGCTCTGTAGAAGCCACATTTTTTTGCTGCGATGTTTTGATATCTGGTCAGAATGTTTGTTTCACTGAATTCACATAGTTAAGTTTAATTTTTGATCACATGAGGTTATAAACTAGGTCACTTGTTCAAATCTATGATAAACCTTGTTAGCTCTCTGTATGCCATATTTTTGGCTCCAGTGTTTTGATCTTTGGTCAGATAGTTTGTCACCATTAAATTTTTTTAAGTTCAATAATTGGTAATATGAGTTCAAAAACTAGGTCACATGGTCAACTCTGAGAATAAGCAGTTCTTTTTGGCTCAAATGTCTTGATATTTTTTCATAATGTCTGTGTCCATGAAATCTTGGTCAAAGTTGATATTTGGTCACATTGGTTCAAAAGCTATATCACTAGGTACAAATTCAAAATATTGTGTGATGTCTTGAAGCCATATATTTGGTTCTTATGTCTTGATATTAGGTCAATATGTTTGTCTCCATATCTCGGCCAGGGTTTGATATTTAGTTTAAATGCAATGTCCAGTTTATTACCCCTGATTTTATAAGAACCCTTCCTTGCAATGTACATTTTACTTTTCTGAATATCCTGAAACTTTGTAAGAATGCCTGTTTTTTTTTTTTTATTTCTTATACAAGATTTTGTTTTTGATTTCTTACACAAGATTTTGCTGACAGATTACTTTTGTCCGAAATTGGGTCACTTGTTGTTTGATTACTTCTGCAGTCATCACCTCAGTTGAGCCCTTTGGGCCAATGGTCCCTTGTTTAAATGAATTACTTCCTGTGTTTAAGAAAAGTAATTGACTTGTATGAAAAGTATAGTGGCCAGTGGAGCAAATCAGATGCTAAAGTGCCTCTAGTTTATCATATATCATTATCAATATTTGTAAGTACTTACAATGGTTTTGTGCTGACCCCTTAAGCAGTCCAGAGGTTTAGATAGAGGAAGTAGATTCTTTATAAAATTTCATTATTAATGCCCAGTGTCTTTTTATGAGCATATAGTTGCTGCTTTGTCTGACCGTCATTCAGTCCATCCATGCGCCTCGATTTCTCCATAGCCCTTAAGCCAGATTGAATGAAACTTGGCATGCTAATTTCTTATGATATTGCACTTTTGCTTTTTCCCAGTTTTAGGATAGTTTCAAGGTCAAGGTCACAGTTCAAGGTCATACATTAGAATTAAGCATGTCCATGGCATAGCTCCTAAAATTATGGATGTATTTCAATATAACTTGGCACAATTGCTCACTATCATGAGTGGAAAGTGCCATTTGAAACAAAATTTCAGATAGCTCCTTGGTCAAGGTCACAACCGGGGGTCACATGTCCGGAGAAAGCCAAACATACAGCAGCTGCTTCATCTGTCCTTTTGTCCAAACCCTTTTCCCTGTTTATTTTATACCTTTTGTGACAGGCTATATTTGGGGAGCATAATTCGGCTTTGACTGATCTTGTTGTTAATAATACTCATTAAAATTGATGGTTTGCTGGCCATTCACTTGACCTCTGATAAGGTAGTTTGGCTGCAATATCAACCAACTTTAATTTGCAAAATGTAGTCAGGAACATGAAATAATAGGCAAATTGTTGGTTTGAGACCTAGATGTAACTTTAGCTGTAGATATGATGTTTAAGTCTCAAAGCCAACAAAAAATGCAGACATTAATGTCTAGAGATCAACATACACCTAAGTCAAAATGAATGACTTAATTGGTCTATCAAGTTTTGATTCACAGCTGCAATCCCTCCAATATCTGGTAGAGAAGATTCCATTAAGTAACACTAGGTTTTATTGCTAAAATGAGCAAAAGCACATTGATAATTTTGCTGATTTACATGTGAAATTCTCAAGTGTTAATGAACAGCAAAATCTTGAAGTCTTAAACCCTTATCATATTGAATGATATCCTTTACAAAATTACATTAGAATCAAAGGGCTTAAAACACTAGAAGCACTAATTTTGGGTTAACTTTTGTTTAGAATATCTATTACACAAACAACTGTGGCTTAAAAGGGACAAGCATGTATGTAGACTAAGATCAGTCTACACATATGACAGACTGATCTTTCACCTGCTAAAACTGGATTTTCCAGGTTCAGCATGATAACAGTTATGAAATTGTCACCACTCTTTCATCTAGAGCTCTGTGTATTCTGATCTTTGTACACACTAGCTATTATTCATGTTATTAATCAGGACAAAGGTTGAGAAATAGTTTTAACATTATTTCAGCTCGAACAATATCAGAAGACTGGTCCTCCAGTGGAGATTCGAGAAATGAAGAGGAAGACAGAGAGAGAAAATCTCCAAAAGACAAAGAAGGGAAGGACAAAGACAAAGATTCAGAATGTAAATATACTTTGATGTAATTTTATGAAAAGATAAATGGAGTTTTGTTAGGCCTTCTTGAGGTGAGCATGACATAGTTGTCATTATTACTAGACTGTGTCAGTGCTTCAGTCTATCTAAAGTTGTCTGGGTCATAACTCCTATATTTATGAATGGATTTCAAATAACCTGTGCCTGCTGGCCCAGGCCACTGACTACCTAGGCCCCTACCGTTAACTCCGACAGGAAGTTCCGCTTCGATTTCAATAGCGTTATTTTGCAAACGTTATGGCCAGTAGCATGTAACAAAAAAGTAAATGGTTGGTTGGTGACATAAGCTGTGGTTACGATATTTAAGTCTCCAAACCAACAATAAAGGTAAACAATATGGCGGCCAATGCCGTAGTTGATAAGCTCAGATCCGGGCTGAATAAATAATTTGATTGACTGATTTATTCCTATATTGACAGACACGATTGGTCAACTGTTCTCCATCATGTCTAGTTGTGCAATTTGAAACAAATTTTGTCAAATATTTAAATAGATCTTGTCAAGAGCATATACTTTAGGATGGATTTTGAAATAAATTGGGCCATTTTTTCTACATCATGAGTAGATGTTCCTTTTTAAACAAATTTTCAGATAGCCCCACATTTGGCGAGCTTGATATGCTGTTCATGGAATACTTTCTAGTAATGCCCCCAATGTGCGGGCATATAGCTACAGCTTCATTTGTTCCTCTTTCTGTCTAACCTTCCATACAGACAAAGTGGACTTAGTGTCAGGTTCAAATTCAAAGCTCCAGCCAAAGGCCAGCAAGCTATTGTTATGGCACTGAGCCTTGTGCATGCGCCTGTCTGTTACAGTGTAATTTTTTCTTAAAAAAAATTCTCCTCAGAAACTGCTAGTTAGATCTCAACCATACTTCACCACTGGCTTGTTCCCTAGATGGTCCCGTTTCATTCCAAAAAAATGTTCTATGAAGAACTCTGGTTGCCATGGGAACAAAGCGTAAAAAACTTAGAAAATCTTCTCCCAAACTGAAAGGCCTAGAGCTTTGATATTTGGCATGTGACAATGCCTAAGGGCTCTCCACCAAAATACTTCGAATTATTGCTCTAACTTGAAAATATCCCCATATTTTGCAATCCCTGATTTTACATAGAAAATATTGAAGGCAATCTTAAAAATCTTATCAAAAACTACAAGGCGTATAGCTTTGAAATTTGGCATGTGACATTGCTTAATAGTCCTATACCAAAATTCTTCAAATTATTGCTCTTATTTGAAAACTAGCTATATTTTTGCTGAAGGCCAGCGAGCTTTAATCATGGATTGGTTTCCGTCATGCACCCTCTATACATCAGTGCACAAACTTTTCTCCTCAGAAACTATAGGTAAAATCTCAACCAAGCTTCACGAATTGCTCCCTAGATGGTCGTCTTTCAGTTACCTTCAAATAATCATGTTTCTAGGGACTCTATTTTTGGTTGCCATGGCAACCAAAGTAGCAATCCTGTAAAAATAATTTTCTCTGAAGCTGTTTATTTGGTCAATCTTATTCCATATAATTATTTTGATTATTAAAAAAAACATGGCTCTTATGGTTGGGGCTCTTTTCTTCATATGTAGTAAATATATTGTATTCAATTTATTGGTCTAAAGGAGGCAACAATTACTGTGTTTTAAATAATTCAAAATAATAAATTCAATCCTTTTCTGTTTTGCCAAACTTTACACCTGCCCAAATTCAAAGGTTAAATTTGATTTACTTAGAAAACAACCCTTCTGTAGGGAAGAAAATATTGTGAAAAAGAAGATGTTGCTTGTTACAAGCAATTTCTTCCTTTTCCTCAATGTTTTCTAAAATATAAATTCACAGGGAGGTAAAAACTAGGGATTGAACAAGAAAGGATTAAGATAATGAAGTAATACAGGCCCTCTTGAGTCTAGTGATCACCTTTTGCCTGGTGTCTGTCCACCATGCCTGGCGTCCGTCAATAATTCCTTTAAACACTATCCTGCCCCAAACCACCGAGCCAATTTGAACCAAATTTAGCAGAAATGTTTTTTAGATGGCCACTTTAAAAATATGTAAAATAATTGATATCCATTGAAAATTCAGGTTGCCATGGCAACAAAAGTGAAATTTTAAAATGATCTTTGAAAATCCTCCTGGCCTAGAAGGCATAGAAATTTTTTTCATTTTGCATGAAACTTCAGTATATTGACCTCTTTCAAAATATCTAAAATCATGGCCCTTGGATCCCCAGGGACAGACCCCTAGGATGATGGGGTTTAAAAAGAAATAAAGATTGATTTCCTAAACGAAATCACGTCCCAAACCATAAGGCCAAATCGAACTAAATTTGGCAGAAATTTTCCATAGGTGGTCCTCTTTTACATTGGCTTAAATCATACAAATCGAGTAGAGGACTGTGGTTGCCATGGAAGTACAAAAGTTTAATCTTAAAAAATATTCTCCGCCTGTCTTCAGCCTCGATATTTAGCATGAAGCATCAGTTCATTGACTTCTTTCTCTTATTCCTAAAATTCTGTATAAAGTATGGTCAGACCCACTTGTATCATAGTCCTAATCTTAATATTAAATTAGACTAATGAAAGGAAACGAGTCTGTATCTCATGTGCGACCAGGGCCAACAGCCCTCTTGTTTTCTTTTAATCTACTACCGAGCAAAGTCCGGGTGTCAGGCAGCACTCCTGTTTCTTTCTGAAATAAAGTTTAGAAAAGGACAAAATAGTAGAGCTCATGTGAAAAACAGTAGAATCTTGTTAACCCATTCCAACTCAACAAAATTTTGGACCGGTCCAAATTGAATGGAGCTGCAGACAATATTTTCAAGTTGGTGGAATTTAAATTTTCTTTGACTTTTTGGATAGAAAACATTGTGGATAATGAAGAAATTGCTTGATCCAAGCAATTTCTTCATTTTCCACAATGTTTTCCAAAGCTTTTTCGTTGAGGGGCGTAAAAAGGAGGGATTGAGTTGGAATGGGTTAATTCAAATGCCACTGGTTCGATGGTATACGTTTATCATATAGTCCCGGCTGCTGCAAATATTTTTTCCAACATTTGTCTTCCACAAATGGGTCTGATGAGCAGTTGGTGGCTCGAAAAGAAGTAGTGGTAGTACTGGAGTGAGAATTACCAGGAATTCATGGTTAGGTGCTGCAGCCCAGCCATTCAAACAAACAAACTAATTGTCATAAATCCTCCACGATCCAAATATTTTTCCATCTTTATTTTTGTGTAAAATCTCTTTCTAATTCAAGTAAGTGATTAAACGAAAGTATGGTTTTAGCACAACCTCTTTATGTTTTATTCTAAGGTGTGATTTATCCTATCATGGATTAATAAAGTATCACAAATTGCCACTTACCTTGATTTTCAAACTTTCTGATTTGCCCTTGTCGATTCTTATGTAATTTTAACCCATTCCAACAAAATGAAGCTTTTGGATGCCCTCAAGATAAACAAGTGGGAAAACATTGTGTAACAAGTAATTTCTTCATTTTTCCTGAAGTTTTCTACCCAAAAAGTTGAAAAATCTAAAACTTGATGAAATTTAAAATGTCATCTGCAACTCCTTTCAATTTGGGACCAGTCTAATTTTTTCTTGTGTGGCAATGGGTTAATTAAAAGTGGCTGTTTGGTTTTGGGATTTTTTCACTTGAAGGTTACAGCAGTATCATTGAAAAATTCCTTAAAATTGCTATACTCCCATAAATATCAGTAACATTTTTGTCATTTAGATTTTCTAATCATTGCATTTTAATCAGTAGTTGCTTTCTTTACAATTCTCGGTCCTTAATTTTGTAATTTTTATTATAGAATACTTTTTGTGATTTGATTACAAAAGGGAAGTTATTCTGATGGTGGTAGAAACAAGGGTACATGTATAATACTTGCACTGTGTTCAAACAAAATGCCCATTGTGACATAATGGGGATATATAATGAAAAGATGAGTAACTTTCAATTTGTATTTTCCTCAATTATCTACAAATGCTTTTTATGAATTTTAAAATGATGAATTGTTTTATGTATTTTCAGCTGAAATCATCCGTGTATTTGACGGCAATGCTTCCATGAAGAGAAGGCTATATAGAACCGTCTCCGTTCCAAAAAATGCCCCTGCCCAAGCCATTCTGGTATGTTATTTCTACAATTTACTTTAATCATTCTTTAACACTTTACCACATGACAAAATGTATAGACTGGTCTGAATTGAAAGAACTTGCTTAATGAAAAATTAAAAATCTCTTTTTTTGGGGTGGGGTTGGGTTGAAAACATTGTGGATAATGAAGACAACAATTGTTACAAGCAATTTCCTCATTTACCTAATTTTTTAACTCACTTGAGAATAACCTGCATAAAGTGAGCTTTTGTAATTGTTGTTTGTTGTTCATCATGAGGCTACAATGTTTGCTCTATCAACTTGAGAATTTATCAAAATGTTTGTCTTGATGAAAGTATTACAATTTATAAATTCTGTCATTTGGGGCAAAAAAATTTGAAAATTGGTCAGAACGTTGGTCTTGATGATGTCTCGAAGAAGTTCAAAATTGGGTAATTGGGTCAAGAACTAGTTCACAAGGTCAATACTTTGAAAAACCTTGTGGTTGCTCTCACCGCAACATTTGAAGCTCAATAAACTTGACTGTAGGTCAGAATGCTTATCTAGATAAATCTCAGTAAAAAGTTGGTCACCAGATCAAAATGTCAATAAAAACTTATGGGCGCTGTAGAACCACATTTGCTGTTAAATCAAGGTCAATACTTAAAAAACCTTGTGGTTTGCTCTCACCACCACATTTGAAGCTCAATAAACTTGACAGTTGGCCAGAAAGCTTATCTAGATAATTCTCAGTAAAAAGTTGGTCACCAGATCAAATTGTCAAAAAAAACTTGTTGGCGCTCTAGAACCATATTTGCTTTTAAATCAACTTGAAAATGCGCCAGATTTTTATTCTCAAATATTGGACATGTTGAAAATTGGGTCTTTTGGAGTTTAAAAATAGGACACCACATCAAATCTTAGTTAAATTTTGTGGGTGCTCTTTATGCTAGATTTACAAATTAATCAACCTGAAAATTAGTTGAAATACACTGCAGCTCCACTATAACACTGTTGATGGGGTCCAAAAAATGAAAACGCGGAAGTAGTTATTATGCTATGATGCTGCTCCCCCCCTCCCCCCATTAACTCAACTGTCAGATCCAAAACTCGATAAAATAAAATCGGGATAACACTACCACATTGATGTTACTAGTCAGGAATTGAAAATCAACTACTGTAGTTACGGGATTTTAGCAGAAACCGACAGAATTCAGCGAATTGAAAATTACTAAATCCTACTGTATATAATGTTTCTCTTTCAGTCCCCGAATATTAAAAAGCTAGAATTTTCACCCGAGACATGTTTTATTATCATTGATACTCGTTGGCGTTTTTATCGAATTAAATTAAGTTGTACATCAAAGAAAAGGGATAAAATCTAAGTGTCCAGCTTAGCAACATCTCCTTGGAGACAGACGAGTTGTTGAACACCTGGGGTTACTGACGCGTTGAGAAAATGTCATGTGGATCAACCTTCAAACCTCATTTGGGGTAGTGGACTTGGTCTAATTTCATTACCATCATTAAAAATACGGTAACAATAAGTCAACAAAGAACTCTATCTGTACCTAGTCATTTACGAAATGGGTTTTTACACCAACCAGCTGCACATGTACAAAAATGGATTAAATTTTGTAGTGGCTAACTTTTAATTGTGCAAATAAAGGTCATGATAAACGAAAAAATACGAGACGGCAGAATGTCTAGTTTCACTTTTGACTATGGCTAAGACTGACAAATCATTGAAGGTCTGGGCCTACCTGCTGTTACAAACAAAACCCATTTTTAGCTCACCTGAGCACAACATGCTCAAGGTGAGCTTTTGTCGGTCGTGCGTCGGAAGGCGTCAACAATTCTTTAAACATCTTCTCCTCAGTAACCACTGGACAGTATTCAACCAAACTTGGTAGGAATGTTCCTTGGGTGACCCTTCTCAAAAGTTGTTTGTGGATTTTTGATTGACCCCCAAATATGGGCGTGGCAGGGGGTGGCAGTTTTTGACTTTGAAATCTTTAAACATCTTCTCCTCAGTAACCATTGGGCCAATTTCAACCAAATTTGGTATTAATGTTCCTTGGGTGACTCTTTCAAAAGTTGTTCGCGAAATTTTGATTTATGCCCAAATATGGGCGTGGCAGTGCGTGGCAGTTTTTGACTTTGAAATCTTTAAACATCTTCTCCTCAGTAACCATTGGGCCAATTTCAACCAAACTTGGCATGAATGTTCCTTGGGTGACTCTTTTTAAAAGATGTTTGTAGAATTTTGATTTATGCCCAAATATGGACGTGGCAAGGGGTGGCAGTTTTTGACTTTGAAATCTTTAAACATCTTCTCCTCAGTAACCATTTTGCCAATTTCAACCAAACTCGGCATGACTGTTCCTTCGGTGACCCTTTTAAAAAGATGTTTGCGGAAATTTGATTGACCCACAAATATGGGTGTGGCAGTTTTTGACTTTGAAATCTTTAAACATCTTCTCCTCAGTAACCATTGGGCCAATTTCAACCAAACTTTGCATGAAAGTTCCTTGGGTGACTCATTTCAAAAGTTGTTCGTGGAATTTTGATTTATGCCCAAATATGGGCGTGGCAGGGCGTGGCAGTTTTTTACTTTGAAATCTTTAACATCTTCTTAGTAACCATTGGGCCAATTTCAACCAAACTTGGAAGGAATGTTCCTTGGGTGACCTTATTCAAAAGTTGTTAGCAGAATTTTGTTTCACGCCCAAATATGGGCGTGGCAGTATTTGTCTTTTAAATCTTTAAACATCTTCTCCTCAGTAACTATTGGGCCAATTTCAACCAAATTTGGTATGAATGTTCCTTGGGTGACCCTTTCAAAGTTGTTTGCGAAATTTTAATTTATGCCCAAATATGGGCGTGGCAGTTTTTGACTTAGAAATCTTTAAACATCTTCTCCTCAGTAACCATTAGGCCAATTTCAACCAAACTTGGCATGAATGTTCCTTGGGTGACCCTTTTCAAATCATGTTTAGGAAATTTGATTGACGCCCAAATATGGGCGTGGCTGTTTCTTTATTTAGAAATCTTTAAATATCTTCTCCTCAGTAAGCATTGGGTCAACTTCAACCAAACTTGGCATGAATGTTCCTTGGGTGAACCTTTTTCAAAAGTTGTTTGTGAAATTTGATTTATGCCCAAATATGGGCGTGGCAGGGTGGGGCAGTTTTTTATTTAGAAATCTTAAAATATCTTCTCCTCAGTAATCCTCAGTAATCATTGGGCCAATTTCAACAAAACTTGGCATGAATGTTCCTTTGGTGACCTTATTCAAAAGGTGTTTGCAGTTGTTTACTTTGAACATCTCCTCAGTAACCATTGGGCCAATTTCAACTAAACTTAAATGGATATTCCTTTTCAAAAGTGTTGGCAAAATTTTGAATCATCTTACATAAGTCAGGTGAGCGATTTTAGGGCCATTCTGGCCCTCTTGTTTTAAAAAGAAATCCATAATGATGGTAGACATTTTAACAACAAGGATAAAATTTCGGTTACCAAGAAATGCGTCTGGCACGTGGAAACTCTCCCATAAATAGCTGAACATCTGGCGGTGGTGCCTTTGATCACCTTTCCTCCCTCATAATGAAATAAACTGTACCCAAAAAACCTTAACTTCATATTTGTCAACAAGCTTTGATCAGACAGAATGGGATTAAATTTTCGGATTATTGAAAGGAATGCTTAAAAATAACGGTATTTTATTTTAATCTACCAATATTATCTATTCCCAAACTGATGAGAGGCTTTTGATTTTGTAACATATACAATTAAAATTCATGCATTTTCTGTATTCAGCTGAAACACTACAACTACGACTGATTGGTTTCAAACCATATTGTCACGATTTTATCTTAATTTGTTACAACCGAAGCCTTTCCCTCAATGAGCTCCAAAACCCCACAGGCTATAGAGTGAAATCAAAAGTAGGCTCCAGTCTAATTTCACGATCACACAACATTTTCAGAACAGGTCCTACCAGGGACTGAAGAAAATTAAAAACGCCGAGAGATAAAAAAAGTGTGATATTTTAATCGATTCATCTTCAAGGTTATTTACTAGATACCATGGTGCGTGCCTATTCTCTATTGATTTGAAATCATCAATGACTTAAGGCATTAATCACCTCAATGTCAAACTATTAGACTAAACTATGCAACTGATTTATAAATTGAAAAACTATGTGTGTCATCAAGCAAACAAAGCAATTATCTCTAATCTAATGCTTCAATCGCATAGGCTGTCCACTGTTAGGTATGAAAAACGTACTGGCTTCAGGTAATTATCAACTTTTATGTGCAACCCTTCTTTTTTGAAGATGAGTGAAAAAATCAATGTTGTACCTCAGCATCAGCAAATCAAAATGCCCCCCCCCCAAAATTTTTGGGAGCCAAGCGGACCCAGCGTAATAATTGAGTAAGCACTGCGCAGGGTTGCGTTATAGAGGAGTTGCAGTGTATGTGTCTTGATAACATCTTGAACAATTTCAAAATTGAGTCACTTTGGGTAAAAAACTAGGTCACTAGGTTAGTATTCAGAAAAACTTTGCCAGTGCTATAGAGTCCACATTTGAAGCTCAGTCTTATTAAAAATTGGTTGGTATGTCTTGATAAAATCTCAGTCAAGTTGGGTCATTTTAGTTCAAACACTAAGGTAATTAGGTCAAATCTTAAAATGCCCTTGATTGCAATCTAGAGACCACATTTTATGCTCAATCAATATTGAGAATTGGTCAGTATGAAATGGTATACAATTTCTGAATTGGGTCACTTTTGGTGTAAAATGGGTCAATGGGTAGAAATTCAGAAAAACCTTGTGAAGCCAAATTTGTGCTCCATTGTCCTGAAAATCAGTTAGAATGTTTAACTTCTAAAATCTTGGACAAAGTTCAAATTCAGTCAAGTCTGGTCAAAAACTATGTCACTAGGTCAATTCTCAGAAAAACCTTGCACATACTCAACAGGGTTCATTTTCAGCTTTACTGTCCAGAAATTAGTCAATGTTTATATATCCCCCACCTACAAAGTACAGGGGGGTATATTGGTTTACCATGTCTGTTGGTCTGTCCTTTTCAGTTTGTCTGTCCATCTCTAGACTTTTTTTTCGTTTCTGACTCTAACTCAAGAACTCATTGACCTACAGCCATGAGACATCAGACTATTGTTGCCAATGATCCAAGGAAGTGCCCTGCAGTTTTTTGGTCAAATAGGTCAAAGTTCAAGGTCGCAATTGAACATTGACTGAGAATCATTTTCGTCCTGTAGCTCAAGCCATTGACCTAGGACTGTGAAACCTTATACAAATACCATCCATAACCCAAGGAGGTCCCCTAATGTTGGGTAAAGTAGGTCAAAGGTCAACTGTGCTGCTTGAGTGATAAAGTACTGGTGTGTGTGTGTGTGTGTTGGGGGGTATAAGTCAGCTTTGTGCCAATTTTAGGTCATTATAAAATAAAAGAAGAGTTTGGCAAACCATTGAAAAGGATTTATTCTGGTAGTCTGTAAATGATGTTTGTTGACTAATTGTGACAAAAAGTTATTCTTCAAACACAAATGATATCTAAAACTTAGATTATTTGAGCTTTACCAGATGATAGAACTATAGACTTGTCTAAATTGAAAAAGCTGCAGACGACAAGTGTGTGTAATTTAAAAAATAATGACTGAATATGGTTAAAAACATTGTTGAAAAAAGGAGAATTTTTTTTCTGAGTATTATTTTACGGGGGCATCTAAAGGCATTTTGAATGGTAATTTGTTATGAAAGAATAATAAGATTAACTTACTATTTTAGCTGCTTTGCCTTTTGAGCAAAGATATTTTACCAATTTTACTTTTTATACCCCAATTTACGAAGTTCAGGGGGTAGATTGGTTTCACCCATTCTGTCTGTCCATCCCTCTGTCCGCAGACATTTTCCTTGCTCCCCTGCTCTAACTCAAAGACCAAATGACCTACAATATTGAAACTTCACACAATTGTTGCCAATGACCCAAGGAAGTGCCTATTGATTTTTGTTCATGTAGGTCAAAGGTAAAGGTCACTATTGAACTGGTTGAAAACCATTTTAGTGCTCCACCTCATAAGCCATCTGACCTACAACTTTGAGACTATATGCACTTGTTACCAATGACCTAAGGAAGTGCCCTATTGGTTTGGGGTCACATAGGTCAAACATTGAGGTCACAATTTAAGTTTTTGGTTAATGAAGGTCAAATGTCAACTGTGCTACCTCATTGACAAAGCCTTAGTTGGGGGAATCAGGGGAGACAGGTTTGCGAAATTCTAGTTTGATTTGATAATTGTTATGTTTTTTTCAGGAGGCAGCTTTGAAAACATTCCACATATCTGATGACCCTAAGAATTACTATGTAACAGAAGCTTCAGAAACAGGTTAGATGTTTACAGTATTTTTCTAGCAACTTCCGCTTACCTCATGATCCAACACGTTGATGCTCTCAAATAAAACAATGTGAGAAAAGGAAAATTGCTTGTTATGAATAGTGTCTACGTTCAAACAATGTTTCCTACTTAGTTTTTAATTTCCACCAAAAATGAATTGTTGTCTCCACTTTTTCCAACTCGGACCTGTCTTAACCTTTTTAGCTCAACTATTACAAGAATAGGGGTGCTAGAGCATCGGTGTTTGTTTCGGCGGTTTGTTTGGTTAGCCCTTATGTGCAAGTGTCATATCTCAGTTTGTACTAATGCTATTGCTCTGAACTTTGCACATGTTTTTATGGCAATAATATCAGCGTCTAGATACAGATGTAATACTCTGACTTTCATTTAAGTGGAATTTTAACCTTTTTCGGACTTAAACTTTTTTGTTAAACCTCAAGTGCAACTATCATATGTCTTGAATAACTCACTCTCTACTAATGCTATTGCTTCAAAACTTTGAACATTCTTTTGCGACCATCATATCATCTTCTAGGCAAAGATTCAGTACAATTACATTTATTATATACAGATTCATTACTCTGACATTCATTTTAGTAGTAGAATTTTAACTCTTTTCAGACTTAGAAATTCTTGGTTAAACCTTGTATGCAACTGTTATATAACTCTCTTTCTACTAATTATTATTGCTTTAAAAAGTTTCGCGTTTTTTTTCTGACAATAATATCAGCCTCTAGACACAGATTCATTACTCTGACATGCCTAATGTGGACATTGAATTGCTGTTGCTATCCAGTGCTCAGAGTAGTCAAGCATTGCTGTCCTCTTAGAAGCTCACCCTACATTTTTCCTAGGGAAAAAAAAAACAAACAAATATGCACATACACAAATAACAAAAAAGATCAAGAAAAATAACTGTAGGGAATAAGCAATTTCTCCCTTTGTCACAGGCCACCGTCATAGCGCAGTTGGTAGCGCGTCAGACTGTCAATCTAGAGGTCCCGGGTTCGATCCCCGACGGTGGCACTCTTCCTTTCCGACTATTTGTCTCTCACCAATGGGTCGATAATCGTAGACTTATGTGGGATAGCAGCTGGAGGCTAGGAAAGGATGTGATGGCGGTACTGGTGTGAGAAATACCAGGAATCCATTGTTAGGTGCTCCAGCCGCCGTGATATCACTGAAAGATTGTTGAAAGCGGCGTAAAACCCCATTCAAACAAACAAACAAATCCCTTTGTCACAATGTTTTCTACCTTTCTGGCATATATTTATCAGTATTAACCCTTTTCATGCTGAAAACAATCCCTTTCAGAATTGCATTAAAATCAAAGGGCTGGAGGCGCTGCAAATCTGGTTTTCAGGGTCATTATTTAGTTTCAAAATATAAAATCAAAAGACTGAAAGCACTGGAAGGTCTGAACATGAGTCAGTATTTTTTTTGAAACTTGATTTACCAACAACTCTTGCTTAAACAGAAGGTATGGACTAAGATGAGACTGCATATATTTGCAGACTGATCTTTGTCTATGCCTCCTGCATAAAGTCAAAGCAGGAAAATTCTTGGTTCAGCATGATAAGAGTTAATAACCTTTGGTTTTGTTCTTTTCTGTTTCAATTCAGACCAGTCTGTAATAATGACACCACATCAAAAGATTGGAGGTATATTGTTCTACCATTGTGTGTGTGTGTTTGTCTGTCTGTCGGATTTACCCAAGATCTAAACAATTATAATTACTTAAAGCCTATTCAAGACAATTATTATATATGGCATGATAATCGATCTAATTGATAGACATGTGCAGGATACCAAAGTGGATGTCATATGGCAAGTTCAATCTCATTAGTAAATGTCTAACTTGTACCAAAACTTTGCCAAAAACCTAACATATACAAATTCTTTAAGCCTAATTGTCATACAGTGATCATATTTGTCATGATGATAGATCTCAGCCACACATCTTCTTTTGTTGTTTTGTAATTGAATAAGAACTGCACCTGCATGACATTTCCATTGGTTAAACAATTGTGCCCAATAAAGATTCTGATTGGCTTACATAACTTGTTCAGTATAGTTAGTCTTCCATTCATACTGGCATCATTCTTCTTCAGTTCAGCAAATATATGAAATACTTTGGATGTGTGTAAACCCATTCCCATACAATCCCTCCTTTTTACACCTCACTTGAAATAGGCTTTTGGAAACACTTTAGATATTTAGAAATGCAAATAAAAAGTTTTTCACAATGTCATCAACCTTAGACTGTCAGCAAGATCTTTGAATTTGGACCAGTGTTAAATGAATTTGGACTAGTGATAAATTTAGTCGTCTAGTAATGGGTCAAAAGCTGATGGGTATCTTGCTTGATGTGCATGTGAAATTAAAGGAAATGTCATATGCAATGTAAGATATATTTGATGTTTTATCCATTTTCTCATCTCTGCAGCTTCGCTTCTAGGTGAGAAGGAGCTGGATGAGAACACTCCAATACGCGCCCAGCTACGAGCTCCTGATGGAAAAAGGCCATCCATATTCCTGCGCTATAGAGAAAGGGACCTCGATAAGGGACAGATTAAGGTCTATCCTGGAGCTTTGAAGTATGTATAGTCTCGAGAGTTTAAAGTTAACTATTTATCACACTGTGCTATGTTTAAAGGGCTAAAATAAAATTGACTTTGGAAAACATTGTAGGGAATATTTGGTAACTTGCCTTTCTTCTTATCTTGCAATTTTTTCATGATTATTTGGTGCTTGTTTTCAAATTATGTACACTTTAAGATGTTTCCTAAAGCTTCTTTCAATTTTCACTAGTCTAAATTTTTATTGCCTTGTAATTGACCAATCGCTGGCTCCACCCACTTACTCCATTTGCCACGCCTTTGACTCCGACAGGAAGTCCAGCTTCGATTTTATATGGCATGTAACAAAAAAATAGAATAGTTGGTTGTCGACCTTAACATTGTGACTGCAACGTGAAAAAGCTGTGGTTACAACGTTTAAGGTGTCAAACCAACCAAAAAGATTAACAAAAATGGCAGCCAATGTTGGAGTTCAAAGCTCATTTCTGGTCTAAATGAATGATTTGATTGGTTGACTAGTTATTTGATTGACCCCCACAATTGGTTTATTGGCTAAATGAGGTTAAGGTATTGAGATTACCTAAATGTACTGTATCATTCTCAGTGACCCATGGATATTGCTTTTAACCATACACCTGAAGCATCATATGTTATGGCCCCTGTCATCTGTTCAACTGTCTGTAAGCTATTTCTCGGGTTGAACTATTGTGATCCATCAATTTCCATCTCCTCTCAAACTTACCATGGGATTTCAACCAAAAATCATACAAATGATCCTTAGGCCATGACATGACTTTTCAAAAACCTCAAAGACTTGAAATTTTTGAAGAACTTTTAATTCCATTGCAACCAAGTGAAAAACTAAACGGCCTAGAGTTCTGATATTTGATAGGTCATCACCTAATGACATTTTCCTAAAATATTTCGGAGGAATACTCTATTTTGAAAATTAACCATATGCTGTGTCATTCACACAGCAACTCCTCCCATACTTTCAATAAGAATGAACCGAATCTTCATATTACCAAAGCCTATTCAAGCTGTAGTTAAGACATTTAAGTAGTGAACCAACCATTTTATCTTTTGTTAAATTATACAGACCATACTTTTTGCAATTTTAATGCTGTTTGGTATCTTAGTCAATCTTACTGTCAGAGGTCGAGAATGGGGCTCAATTAACCCTTTACCAGATGGTAAAATTTTAAACTGGTCCAAATTGAAAGGAGTTGCAGATGACATTTTAAAGTTTATGAAACTTTAGATATTTTTAATCATCTGGGTTGAAAACATTTTGTAAAATGAAGAAATTGCTTGTCACAAGCAATATTTTCATTTTACACAATGTTTTCCCAATTGTTTTTCTTGAGGGGCGTGCAAAAGTGTCACCGTGTGGGAATGGGTTAACTATGCAGGTATATTTTAGATAGATATGAAAAAAATATTAAAGATATCAGTAACAGGAAATCGAAAAGTGACATGCAAGTCTATAATGATGAATTATTTTTCTTTTTCAGGTGTTCATCTGGTCATAAAAATGTAACAATAACATGCACATCCACAACAGAAGATGTCATACGTACAGCTCTTAAAAAATTTGGACTCGAGGTAAAGAAAAGATATTTTCAGACAAATGTTGTGGTGCATGTTTAAAGATTTTTAGCCCTTTCCAGTTTTTCGAAATTTTAGACTGATCCAAATGGAAAGAAGTTGCGGATAACAATTTAAAGGACAAAAACTTGAATAAACTGTCCAATAGGCCAGAAAATATTGATTTGGTAATGTTAAATCAAACACTTGTACATTTAGGATGAAATCATAAGTTATATTGGCAAATTTATTTGCCCTTTGAGGCATGATAGTTATAATTTAACCCATTCCCACAGAATCTTGCTTTTTATGCCCCTCAAGAAAAAAAAGCCTTGGAAAGTATTGTGGACTTTGAAGAAATTGCTTGCCATTTCTTCAATATCTGTAATATTTTCTGTCCCAAAAAACAAAGATTATTGAAATTTTTAAACCAGAAACTAGTGTCTGTAACTTCTTTGAATTTGGACTAGTCTAAAATTTTGTTATGCGGTAATGGATTTATATTAGAAGTTGATGTTTGTTCTTTTTATACCCCTTCCATGAAATGGCCAAACTGGGTATAATGTATAGCTACTTTTGTTTGTGTGTGAGTGTGTGCATTGGTGTGTGTGTGTTTATTCATGTCTTTAGCCTAACTACATTTATAGACCATTTTCAAAGAAATTGGCTGTCCACGGCCAAGATGCTGTCTGTAGAGCATCAGAATCAATAATAAGGTCTGGGATTTGATCTCTAGTCATGGCAAATATCCTTTCTGGCACTTCTCTCCCACCAATAAGCGGATAGTTGTAAACCTTTGTGGGGTGAGTAGCTAGAGGCTCGGCAAGGATGTAGAGGTGCGAGAAATACCAGGAATCATTGTTGGGTGCTCCAGCCACTGGGATATGACTGAAATACTGTTAAAAGTGGTGTGAAACGCCATTAAAACAAACAAATAAATTGACAGAATTGTTTACCTCATACTGTTGTTATGTAAGCAGATCAATTGGAAACTCGAAAGGTTAAGGTTATGGCTGAAAGTGAAGAGATGAAATTGCCCTCGACTAGAGCATAACTATTATCTTCTAATGAATTGATTTCAAAATGAATTGGCTCATTGTCCCTCTTGACAGGTCCTAATAAGGTCATGTAAAATGTTTGGTTGCATAGACCTTTGGTCAAGGTCGCTGCTGAAGGTCATGGGACAAAATTGTTTCGTATTTTTAAGGATTTCTGTGATCACTGGACATTTTGAATATCTGTAGTTGATTGATTGCTTTCCACGCCCACTGACCTCCAACATCAGTTTAACCCTTTCCCGTTTCTTGAAATTTTAGACTAGTCCAAATTGAAGGAGGTTGCAGACGACAGTGAAAACTAAATGTAAATTGAAATGAAACCATCAGAAGTGGTAGAAAATATTGTGGAAAAAGGAGAAATTGCTTGTTACAAGCAATTTTTCCTTTTTCCACAATGTTTTCTCAAGTATGAAATCAAAGCAACGTAAAAACCTGGGTTTAAACAGGAAAGGGTTAACTGACATATGAAAGGGTATTTATTTTCATAATTCATAGTAAAAACAAAAAGTAAGTTGTTGCTTGGCAATCTAAACTTCGTAACTACATCTTGCATAAGCTGTGGTTACATTAATTAAGTCACAAAACTGATTTACATAGATGTTTGAATTTAATGTTCATTTTCAATCTAAATGAATTGTTTGATCTTTGATTGAAATCATCTACATGTCACTTAACCCATTCCCACACAAATACGCTTTTTGAAGTGCCTCAAGAAAAAGATTATGAAAACATTGTGTATAATGAGCAAATTACTTGTAACAAGAAGTGTCTACATTTTACACAATGTTTTCAACCCAGAAAGTTGAAAAATCTTAAATACATACATGTAAATTGTCATCTGCAAGTCCTTTGCCAGTCCTTTCAATTTTGACCAGTGTAAAATTTGGTCGTATAGTAATGGATTATGACTCTTGCTTTCCTTTTTTTTTTCAGGACATGGAGCCCAACAAGTTTAGTCTTATAGAAGTGTTGTTAGATAAAGGTGTTACAGAGAGAACATTAGAACATGGCGACAGACCCTTTGAACTTATCAAACAGAGTAGAAAGGTAAACAATGTTGCTAATAGTTGTGTATAATTTTGGTCTGGGTGGTCTGTTCATTTTCAGATATATTTTGATACGAGAGGATTTTAAGCCGTTCATTTTCAGATATATTTTGATATGAGAGGATTTTAAGCCATTCCCATAAAATAATTCTTTTTGAACACCCCCCCCCCCCTTGGAAAAAAGCTAAAAAAGCCTTGGAAAAAATCTGAATAATAAGAAATTGCTTCTTACAAGCCGTAGCCGTTTCTTCATAATCCACAATGTTTTCCACCTCTGAAGACCAAAGATTCTGAGAAGCAGTCAACTAAAAAGTGTTGTCTGCAACATCTTTCAAATCGACACTATCAGATACAGATTTTGGTGTCTGGTTTTATCTGTTTGGAATACATTTATTTTACTAGAAGGTTTAAAGGTATATAAAAAAGAAAATTATAAAGAAAAGATAAAACAAAGTATGATCATTAATATGATTTCAGGAATCTTTGCGACAAAATCAAATGACCCGTTATTACCTCCAGCAAAGAGATGATCCACATGGTCCAAGTATATCGCTATTTGTAGGGAATTTACCCACAGGCTTGTCACAACGACAGTATGAAAAAATATTATTGGACATCGTAGGCAAAGGTAAATGATCACAAAGTTAGTGAAGAGTAAGTTGATGTTATAGTAAAAGAAGAAGGTTAATTGATAGATAATGTATATGAAATAGTTAATCATTCTGTTATAAATAATGGTGTTAATTCAAAATTTGGGATAGGGGTTCACTACCAAAAGAACACCATTTACTATCAAGAGATGAATTTCAAAGCAAAATTGAAAGAAATACTCCCTTTTTAGCTCATCTGACCACAAAGTGGTCAAGGTGAGGTTTTGTGATCTAGCTGTGTCTGTGGTCTGTCAGTTGACAACATCATGTGTGCACTCCAGAGGCCATAATTTGAAATGTCTTGAAACTAGGTCAGAATATTTGTCTCCATGAAAGCACGGACAAGTTTAATAGTGGGTCATGTGGGGTCAAAAACTAGGTTACTAGGTCAAATCTTATAAAAACCTTGTGTGCACTCTATGGGTCTTTTTTTTGCATCAAATGTCTTGAAATTTGGTCAGAATGCTTGTCAGCATAATATCTCACACAAGTTTGATATTTGGTTATCTGGGGTCAAGAACTAAGTCAGATCTTAGAAATACCTTGTAAGCTCTCTAACGGTCACAATTTTGGCTCAATCAAATTGATATTTGGTCAGAATTTTTGTGTCTATGATATCTTGGCCAATTAATACTTTGGTTGACATTGGATCAAAAACTAGGTCACTAGGCAAAATATAAGAAATACCTTTAAACTCCAGAGGCAACTTCTTTTGGGGTCAGAATGTCAAAATACCTCAACCTTGTTCAAATTTGGGTCACTATGGGTTGAAACTAGGTCAAAGTGAGAAAACACCTTGTTTTACTCTAGAGGCCACATTTATGACTCTAATGACTGGACATTTATTCAGAATATTTGTCTCCACAAAGATCTATTGGGTCACATGGGGTCAAAGGTCTTATATGAATAAATCTTCTTTCCAATTTATCTGCTACTTTTCTTGCACAAATACCTTGAAACTTTGTAAGAATATTTATTTTTGATTTGATAACGGGTCACTTTTAGCTAAGATAAGGTCACTTGTGCTATTTTACTTCAACAGTCATCAACTCAGGTGAGCGCTTTAAGGCCAATGTTCCTCTTGTTAACTCACCTGAGCACAAAGTGTTGGCCATTGTCTGTTGCCTTCTGTCCATCTATCCGTCCATCCACAATTTTTTTTCAGAAACTACAAGGCCAAGGGCATTTATATCTAATGTATAGCATATTCTCATGGTTCTCTACCAAGGTTTAAAAAATCATAACCCTGGGATAAAAAAACGCTCCCCAGGTCCAAAGTTTTGAAAAACGCTCAATTAGAGCAAGTTCAAAAGTCTTCTCCTTAACTATATGGAATAGGACATACATATTTAGCATGTAACATAACTAGATGGTTTTGTAGTAAGTTATTAAGAATTATGCCCCTGCTGTAAAAAATGGCCCTGCCCATGAGGTCCAAAGTTGGGAAAAATACTTAGAGCAAGTTCAAATTCTTCTCCTCCTTAACTATATGGCCTAGTACATTCATATTTGGCATTAAAATAGATAGTTTTGTAGTATGATATGAATTATACCCCTTGGGTCAAAAAAGGCCTTGCAGTTGGGGTCCAAAGTTGGGAGTTTTGCTCAATATGAGCAAGTTAAAAAAAGAAATCTTCCTCTTATACCCCTCTAATACGACCACTTGTGGCACTTTCTGAAAGTGGTCGTAATAGAGGGGTGGTTGTAATACTGAGGTTTGGTTTTTTGTTGTCAAGTAATTCATGTTTATTTCATATTTGTTATTTGAATGTATTAATACTATATATACAAAAAATAAACTAAAAAAACATCTATTGCTGCGGAATCTCATGTCATTTTCAATCTTTGTAAGTTCTACTTTCTCTCTTCTCCATTTTGATCTGATTCAATAGTCTGACCTCAGATTATTTATATGTAAGTACAGGTTCAAAGTGTCAAACTGTTGATATCATATCTTCTATAATGCGAATACCAAACATCAATTAAGTTGAAATCAAAATTTAATTGCTACTTAACTGTTTGGAACGCCGTAAACAAACTAATTGTAACTTCTAGGATACTTTTTCACTTTCGACTATAACTCGAGTCAAAACCAGTGACATATTCAAATAACAATTAAAAATAATACAAGCTATAATTTCTAAAAGTGATCAGCCACTTTAATCTATTTAATAGAAATAACACCTATTATAATAAGGTTTCGATATCACGTAATCAAAAATCTGATATGGTATTGACATACCCAATTAGTGTCTCGCTTGTCAAGTGTGAACTTCGGGTGGTCAGTCTCAATGTGTGAAGTTATTGGCCGTCTTAGTGGGGTTCAAAATAGTGTATCAGCTATTGTTCGTTCTGAATTTAGTGGTCGTAATTTGGAATAGCGGGGTGCTCGTTTTAGTGGGGTTCGCGACCATTGAAATAATGAACAAAAAATTCCATTCTGTAAAAATTTGGTCGTAATAGCAGGGTGGTCGTAAGGAGGGGTTTTACTGTAGTTATCTACTATGTTTGTTGGGATTATGCTCCTGAGGTACAAAACAGCCTTGCTCCTGGGGTCGAAAGTGTGGAAAAACGCTTGATATAGCATGTTCAAATATCTGTTCCTCCCTTTGTATAAGGGTATGATGCATTCATATTTCATACATCGCATACCCAAATGGTTCCCCTACCAAGTTCTCCAAAACTATACTCCTGGGGTCAAAAAAGCCCCACTCAAGAGGTAAAATATTTGGAAAAACAGTCAATTAGAGCAAGTTTAAGAGTCTTGTCCTCCTAAAATATTAGGCCTAAGGCATCTATATTTTCTCTGTACCATTACTAGATGATTTTTTAAACTATTTTAACCCTTTCCTGTTTTTGGAAATTTTAGACTAGTCCAAATTGAAAGAGGTTGCAGACGACAATGACAACTGGATGCCATTTGAAATGAAACCATTATTTATGGTAGAAAATATTGTGGAAAAAGGAGAAATTGCATGTTACAAGCAATTTCTTCTTTTTCCACAATGTTTTCTGAAGTATAAAATCACAGTATGTATTTGAACGGGAAAGGGTTAAGAGAAATTATACCCATAGGGTAAAAAATCTCCCTAGCCTAGGTATAAGGTGTAATGCATTCAATTTTGGTATATGGTATACCCAGATGGTTCTCTACCAAGGATGCCAAAATTGTACACCAATAGTCAAAAATGGCCCTGCCCAAGAAGTCCCAAAATTGGAAAATGCTCAATAAGCGTAATTTTGTATTCTTCTCTACACCCATGACCAGATGCCAAAATTTAAGACTGGTCCAAACTGGAAGAAGTTGCATTGGCAATTCAAGTATAGTTGAAATTAAAATACAAATAGCTTTTAAGTTAGAAAACAATTTGGGAATTTGAGGAATTGCTCGTAGCGAGTAAGTTCTCTTTTTCTCATGTTTTTCCAAAACCTTGAGGAAGTTTAAATGACAGTTTAAAGCCTAAAGCATTCATACTTGGTTTGTAGCATTACTGGATGGTTTTGTACTATGCCAGAAATCTTATGTTTGTAATATTTTTTTTGACTGTGGTTGTGGCTCTTTTTTTTTTATACACAAAATATTTAATTAGCAGATGACTCCGGTGAGCTATTTAGGACGATCATGGTCCTCTTGTATACGATACACCTAGAGTTGGATGATCTAGTGTTGTATATTTTAGATGATGTATGGATTAATTTCTAATTCAGGTAATAAATGGAAGGGTTTTGATGTGATATACTACGAGTATGGTGCTCTAGTGTTAGACTATACAACAGCAGAGCGGGCCACTAGGGTGTTTAATATACTGAAGGATGCCGAGTTTGATGATAAACAACTTCTAGTCCTTCTATTGCCTAATATACAGGTAGAGAAACTTCTCTTTTCTTATTTTTTTCCCATTCTGACACAATAAAGATTTAGACTGGTTCAAATTCAAAGAAGCTGCTGACAATAATAAATTTTGCCGTCTGGTAATGGGTTAGATAGGGTTGACACTATTATAGAGTCACCCCTATTTAATCCATTACCAGACGGCAAAAATTTTAGACTGGTCCAAATTGAAAGGACTTGCAGACGACGATTTAAAGTTTATAAAGTTCTAGATTTTTACAAATTTATGGGCAAGAAATATTGTGTAGCAATTTCTTCATTTTACACAATGTTTTCCCAACTATTTTTCTTGAGTGGCTTCAAAAAGAGTCACTGTGTGGGAATGGGTTAAAGTGCCAGCCAGTTTCGACTTATGAGACTCTTTTCTTTGTGTGGGCAGTACCTACTGAATCCTTTCTCATTTTGCTAAGCAAGGGATATACCTACTGTAACCATTCATTCAACTAGCTTGCGGCTCTATTCCCTATCTATTACACAAAAAAAGGAAAATATGTAGGGAATATCATGTTACGATAGAGATACAACATCTTGTATTTGCTTTGAGCTGTGGAAGAAATTTAGATATCTAACGAGACTTAAGGTCAAGTGGAATATCAATTTTTCCTCCACAGTGAATATAGAAATAAAATACATGTATTTCTACAATTAAAAAATAAGTATTTTCTACAAGTATTTACCTTCTCCTTGATTATTATGAATACAATTATTTGCATTATGACGACATATTCAGAATGAAAATGATGTCAACTTCGACTGTCCTATATGGAACTGTATTTGACTCTGTGAGATACAGATTTTTTCTGACATATCTGATTTTGTCTGTGTAGAATGCTTATATTTCAATGGAAACATTTATAAATTTATGATAAAATATTTTATAAAAGTAGCTGTATAGGTGCTTGACTCATGATATGTAGGTAACAGGTTTGAGCCCCAATGTCGCCAAGGTTTGTTCATTGGCAAGCCATTTAATAGCTAGTCAGTCTACCCAGCTGCAGCCGCTATCATACCACAGTTGGAAGCACATCAGACTCCCAAACTTCAATCATAGGGTGTCTTGGTTTCAATCCCTGGGGACGGCACATTTCCTTTTCGACATTTGTGTCACCAGTGGGTTGATAATCCTAAACCTAAGTTAGAAAGCAGTTTGAGACTAGGAAAGGAAGTAATGGTGGTACTGGTACATGTTACAAGCAATTTCTTCATTATCCACATTGTTTTCTACCCCAAAAGTAAAAAAAACACCAAAATGTCATCAGCTTTAAATTGTCGTCTGCAACTTCTTTCAATTTGGGCCAGTCTAAAATTTTGCTGTCTGGTAATGGGTTAGAGCTGTATTGAGGGCATTTTGGTCTTCCATTGATGATATTTAGTGTGATTGTGCCTCTCTTTAATGCATTTATGCTAATGTTAAGGTCAAGGTCATCTATAAATCAGGCTTCATAAAAATTTGCTTGGGTATTAGTATTAATTTAGATATATAGGTAGGCTTGTATTCTATATGTAATTTTTGTTTTATATTTTCAGCCACACATGATACAAGAGAACACCAACCCTCTCCTGGTGTTTGTCAACGTTAAAAGTGGTGGATGTCAAGGCTTAAACTTGATTACTTCCTTTAGAAAACTTCTCAATCCTCATCAAGTTTTCAACCTTGAAAACGGGGGTCCTCTGCCAGGGTAAGATTCCACTGTGTTACCTTACAGAGTTGATTGGTTTGTTTGTATATTTTGTTCTAAAATCTCTCATTCAGGACCAGCATCATAGGAAATATCTTTTGAGCCTGTTAGTTTGAAAGAATTTTTTCTAGCCTTAATGTTTTCTATTTTCAGTATATAAGTCCCATTTGTTAAATTTTCTCTATTGCAACTTGAAAACATTTTTAATGATATATTGATTATTTAGGATAGATTGACATTATTTTTATGTCCCTGCATTGATAGATCGGAGGCATATTGTCTTACCGGTGTCCATCTGTCCGTCTGTCTATCTGTCTGTCTGCAAAACTTAACCTGCCAACTAAACATTTTCCTATAACTTCAACCCTGATTAAGTTACAATGCTAATATTTGGTATGTAGATAGGTCTTAACAAGGCACAACTGGGGAAGGTCATTTCATCAAGGTCAAAATTTTAAGCCTTTTCTCTAAAGCAAAGAAAAAAGAATTAAAAATCACCTGTTTCTAAAGAATTTCACATCTTGTATTTTCTTATAGTAGATTTTTGACCTGACATACAAAAAAAATGCTTTAAGGAAGTGGAAAAGTATTGACCCTTGGCAGACTAAACAGACAGTCCAGCGTTACAAAATTTTCTCTAATGCAGATTTCATGTTTGTAGAATTGTCAATCGATCTCACCAAATGTTTATTCTTGAAGTACTTTATTTAAGTGACCTTATCTTGTTCCTAAATAATATGGGGAAGGATACTATATGTAAAATATTTGTCTATTTCAGTCTATATGTGTTCCGAAATGTTCCCTATTATAAAATCCTAGCCTGTGGTGGTGATGGTACTGTGGGCTGGGTATTATCCTGTCTAGATAATGTGGGGCAGGATGCTATATGTCAGTCTCCACCTCTCTCCATTCTTCCTTTAGGTACAGGTAAGTACAACAACTCCTCAAAATAGAGGGAAGGAAAGTTGACCTGTACGTGAAATTTCCAATAATATTATGTGTGAGCCAGGTACAAAGCTCAGATCATCTGTGGATCCACAAAGTCTGATAGTCTTCACTATACTTTCAATAAATCCTGTCATGACGAGCTTTTGTGATCTAGCTGTGTCTGTCGTACATCATGCATCAACATCATGTGTGCACTCTAGAGATCACATTTTTGGCTAAAACTTTTAAAACTTGGTCAGAATTTTTTTGTCAATGAACCCTTGATCAGGTTCAATATTGGTTCACATGGAGTCATTATGGCTAGATAGATGAACCCTTTTGAAATTGATTGTTGTAAAACATGATATTTATGGCTCTTAAGAGAATTATTATTTTGTTATTGTGTGGGGGGATAAATTCAACATTTGAGTAAATTCTTTGGAAATCTCATAGACTTTGTATGTAGCCATGAGGTTAATCTCATTATAAAAGATGACAAGATTCTTTTGGAAAATGAAATAAACTGGATTACAGATTTATGTTTTATTGGAAACTATAGAACTGCTTGTAACATTACTGTTTTTGAACTCAGAATTACTTGATTCGACACAACTCAAAATTATGCAACTTTTGCAGAAGTTTATGTGGCTAAGAAAATAGACCCTTAAAATGAAAATTCAGATACTTCTACTTGATTTGACATATTCATTTTCAAGGTACTTATTTTTAGTTCCCGGAAGCGGAGTTGTTTTTCTTCAGGGTTGCCCAAAAGTGTCATTGTGTGGTAATGGGTTAAATTGTCATTTGCAACTCCTTTAGATTTGAACTATTCTTATATTTTATGCCCCCGCATCGAAAAATCGGGAGCATATTTTACTGTTGTCTGTCATCTGTCTGTCGGTCTGTCTGTCTGCAAAACTTAACCAAAAAACTTAACATTGCAAATTACTACCAGCCTATTGAATATACAATGCTCATAATTGGCATGATGATACATCTACATAATATGCATCTCGTCATGTCAAGGTCAAGACCATGTGATAAGGTCAAGTTCACATACCAAGGTCAATCGCCAATAAAAACCTCATATATGGCGGGGGCATTGAGTTTCACAAACACATTTTGTTGTGTTTTGTAATGGGTGACAAAAGGATGTGCAGACTCTGAAATCAAGGATTGTAACTCTAAATTTATTTTCATTTGAATTTTGTCACTTTTTCAACTGAGGTTTATTACTTACCCCTCCTTAGCACATTACAGCCAAGGTTCAGGCATATGCATACAATTTCATGATGCTAAACAAATTATTAGAAAACCCAAAGATACTTATTTCCACAAGTACTCTCATAATTGAGTTTCAAAGAACTAATAAGGACAACACTTTACCTATATCCAAACAATCCTCCCTATTTATGCCTTGAAACAAAGATACGTGGGTAAAACAAATCACCAAGGAAATTATTTTATCTTTTGAACTTATTCTCTGACAATGGTGCTTTTTGATGCACCTCAAGAAAAGGTATTGGGCAATTTCTTCATTTTACACAATCTTTTGTACCCAGAAAGTTGAAAAAATCTGAAATTTTGTAGAGTTTAAATAGTCGTCTGATACTCCCTTTAAATTTGACGAGTCAAAAGTTTCGCTGTCTGTTAATGGGTTAATAGATAGCCTCCTGCTTTTGTCATTCCAGGTAATGATTTAGCACGAGTTTTACGTTGGGGACCAGGATATACGGGTGGTGAAGATCCTTTAAATTATCTACGAGACGTTATTGATGCAGAAGATATCAAATTGGATCGGTAAGTTCTTGATTATGTAAAAATCGGAAAAGGGAGATTTTTATCTTTACTTGCATATCTTGCTTATATCTATGACCCACCAGAAAAAGGAAATGTAAAACAATTTGGTATATGAGAAAACTGATTTTAGCAAGCTATTTTTTAATTTTTCACAATGCTTCCTACCCAGAAAATGAAGAAACTCAAAATTATATCGTCCTTAAATTATTGTCTAAACATTTTTGAATTACAACTGTTGGTTGTTTAACACAGAAACTCAGACATTTCCTATATCAAATAAATAGGGTAAAAGTAATATGGATAGGGAATATTATGTTACAGTAGAGATACAACATCTTGTATTTGCTTTGAGCTGTGGAGTAGAATTTTGATATTTCACAATACTGAGGGTTTCATGAAATATCAAATTTTCCACCGCAGCGAGAAGCAAATACAAGATGTTCTATACCATTTATTATATACCTATTTAATAATAAATTTGATGTAAATATGGGAAAAAAAATCTGTATTTCTAAAGGTATTTCCCTTTACCTTTACCATTCTGATTACGTACTTTTGCATTACAATGTCATATACACAATGAAAATGGCGTCATCTGAGACTGCCTTATATGGAATTGTATTTGACACTACCAGATACAAATTTTTTACTGACATGTCTGATTTTGTCTGTTGGAATGACATATCTTACAAGAAATATTTAAAAGTATATAATAAATGCTTTTACATGAACTATATTCAATCATCTGTAACAAGCAGCTTTCCTTTTTCACACAGTTTTCTATGCTGCTTGGCACTTATTGAAATATCATCTGCAGCTCTTTTTAATTCGGACCAGTTTAAAGTTTTGTTGTCCAGTAATTGGTGAATGTTCCTACACAACAAGGATCCAATAAAAGAGGAAGATTAACTTTTCACTGTAAAATTCATTACATTAAATACTTTCAAAATTTTACAGTTGAAATAGTTTATGTCATTTGTGTTATAGTTAAAATTTTCTATTACTTATGTTAACCCTAGTCATGCTGAATAAAATGCTTGTTCCTAATCACATTAAAGTCAAAGACCTGGTGGCACTGTAGGTCTAGTTGTCGGATCAATATTTAGTTTTGAAATTGATAGTATTCACAATTCTGGCTGAAGAACAAACAGGTGGTGTAGATTAAGATCAGACTACACATATTTGCAGGCTGATCTTTGTCTATGCCTCCAGTTCAAGTATTCCTAGATTGGCATGACAAGGGTTAACTTATGAATAATGTTGATTCTGAGTGATGCTACAATATTTAGAACCATATTCTACACCGTTAGATATTTTTAGTCCATGAGCAATTCATGTATTTGACTAGAAATGATTATAGGTATGTACAGGTTATCAGTCTATTTGATCCCTTTAAAGGTGGACCGTGATATTTCATCCTAATGAGAAAGAGCAAGATGAGACGAAAATCAACATTGCAAATGTTACAAACTCTGCAAACACGAATGAGGACACGACCACCATATTTGTGATGAACAATTATTTTGGGATCGGTATCGATGCTGACATATCATTAGATTTTCATCAAGCGAGGGAAGAAAAGCCAGATAAATTTAACAGTCGGTATGTTTATTGTTTTAACCCTTGTCATACTGACACTGGAATATTCCTGTTTTTGCTGGAATAGTTTTTGTAACAAGCAATTTCTTCATTATCCACAATGTTTTTAACAAATACAAGCAATAAAAAAATCAGTAGCATTAGTTGATACATTAAGATCTGTTGTACTGGAGAAATATTGAAGGATCCTGACGGATTCCCTAGCCTGAGATAGCTGGGGAGATCCTCGGGATCCCAGAACACTGTTAGTGTGGACCACTGGCATTCTAAAAAAGACATTTAATTCAGCAGGGCAAGGATTGAATTCCAAATCATGAAAAATATTTGGAACTTATCTGCAAATGTCAAACAGGTGAAGGCTTAAATGATAAAAATCCTATGTTGTAAAAGTCTGGAAAGGGAATGTGTTCCAATATGTTAAAAAAGTGCTTAATCTACTCAAAAGGAAAAATTAACTGCTCTTTTTTACCTTTTGTGGATTGATTACTTTTTTCTGCAGCAGTGGAAGCCCATTTTCCAGGAAATTTAACATTTTGTTCAGTTTGAAAGAAAAATTAATCTTGCGTTATTAAGTAAACATCTGGGAAAAAAAGGGTTAAATGGCCACTTAATTCAGATTGGCATTTTATTCCAGAGGTATGGGGTATTGCCATTCCAAGCTTGTTATTCCTTTTTCTATTGTGATCTGAGGTCATTTAAAAAAACAAAGCACCTGCTTTAACATCTTCTCTTGAATATTAAATGTCACCTTCTTACATGCTTTTGTAAAAAAAACAAAAACTGCTAAACACATTAATACTACATTAGTTATTATAACCCCCAAAACTATGTTAGAGGGGTATGGGATATATAGGAGTCAGCTTGTCGGTCAGTCAGTGGACGAATTTGATTCAAATTTCACTGATATAATCAGTATCAAGAAGAGATGTGCATATTCCATTTTGGTTACAGTCAATTGATTTTTGACCGAGTTATGGTACTTTGGTGAAAAATCATGTCCACTCATTTCTCAGCAACTATCATATGGATTTGATTCAAATTTCACAGAAAGACACAGTACAAGTCAGACATGTGCATATTTTCGTCATGGTCCATTGATTTTTGACTGAGTTATGGCCCTTTAATTAAAAAGACCGTTTCTTGTTATGGCCCTTGTGCCGATAGCACTTGTATATGGACAAGAACCATTGGGGGGTATTAGTCTGCTTTGCGACAATGTCTAGTTCTTGTTTTATTTATGTTGCCAAGTAAATGTAAATCGAAGTATGCACATACCAGACAACAAAAATTTGGGCTGGTCCAAGTTGAAAGAAATTGCAGACAACAATTTTAAGTTAATGATATTTTAAAGATCTTTGACTTTCTGGACTGGGTAGAATTATTTTTTTGGAAATGAAGGAATTGCTTAGCATAAGTAATTTCTCTATTTTCCATACTTTTTTTGCTAGCCCTTTGTCTTGATGGTATATTAAAGTGTAATTGTGTGGGAATGGGTTATTTGATGGAACAGGGTTTTCTATTTGCAAGTTTTGAAATGGAAATAGGTCTAGATAAGAGGAGGTAACAGCATTCTAAAATCACTATTTCTCAACAAAACCCTGTGCTGTTGGTACTTATTTGAATTGTCTCGATGAGACAATTCAAATAAGTACCAACAACAAAGGGTTTATGGTTGTGTTGGTGAAATATGAGCGCGTGCGTGACATGCAAGTCACGCACATGCGAAATTGTTGGAAATGTCAGGCACAGGCTCATATATAAATCTAAAATACGAATTATGCCATCTATCTGTAGCTCTGGTGGATCATTGAATGCATCTTCATAAGAAATTTTGTGTATCTGGACTTATAGGATTTGCAGAAAAGTTAAAAATTGTCAAAATTTGAAATCAAAATAGCCTTCTCTATCTTTTACTCTGTTATTGTTTTTCAGTTTACATAATAAGAAAGTATATGTACAGATGAGTCTCCGTAAAATGGTTAACAAACACACATGTAAAGACCTTCATCGTTGTATAAAATTAGAGGTTGATGGAAAACTAGTCGATTTACCTCCATGTGAGGGAATTATTATACTGAATATTTTGAGGTAAGTACTCAAGTCTCTATTTGCAGGTTTAATTTCATTTTGGACTAGTCTAAAATTTTGTCGTCTGAGAATAAAAATGATTCTCTAGTTCTGTTGGCTAATCATAAGAATTAGGGGCAAAGAAGGACCTACAAAGTAAGTTTTTACAATGGATTACTAGACAAGAAGTTAAGATTTATCCTAAATTGAGTCCAGTTGTTAATGAAAAACACCTGTGATAATAGGAGAAATTTTACTTGTTTTACTGTATTTTCCACTAAAATATTTCCTCAGGGAATTGAAATATTGGATTATTTGGTAATTTGTGAAGCATTCAAAGCATCTATGGAAAAAACCATATCACTTATCGTGATATAAAATAGAAAATTGATGAAAAGGTATAGTTTATTTTAACCCTTTCCTGTTGCAGACGACAATGAAAAATGCATGCAATTTGAAATCTGACCATCATATTTGGTAGGAAATATTGTGGAAAAAGGAGAAATTGCTTGTTACAATGTTTTCTCAAGTATAAAATCACAGTGACGTAAAATCCCGGGTTTGTCCAGGAAAGGGTTAAAGAAACATTTTCTGTACACCGTTTTAAATGTTGAGGATTGGATGTTTTTCCAGCTGGGGCTCAGGGGCCAATCCATGGGGCCCAGAGAAGGAGGACCAGTTTCAGAAACCTACCCATTATGACGGTAACTTAGAGGTGGTAGGAATCACAGGAGTCGTACATATGGCGCAAATTCACAGTGGCCTACGCACAGGAATTAGGGTGGCTCAGGGTGGCCATGTAAGTATAGAATTGTTCTAGCTTTAGATGAGTGTTTGCTTGGTACATATCAATGGATCAGCGCAAAACATTTGTAGTTAGGTATAAACATATTGGCAGTTACAACTTTTGCATGCTGACCCATCGATATGTCAAATTGCTGGAGATGAACTGTTGAAGCTCATATAGTTAAAAGATCAAGTTGATATTTTTAACCCGTTTTTACAAATTACTTGAAAATGAGTAATTGTTGAGGAAACTCATCAACTGATGACAAGGTTAAGGTCATCTTACAAGGTCAAGTCCAAATATTCAAAGTTCAGAAGTTGTGCTGTAGCATTTATGTTTCACTAACAAATTTTCTTTCAGTTAAGAATAACATTGTTGACTGACTTGCCTGTTCAAGTTGATGGCGAGCCGTGGATACAGCCTGCGGGTCAAGTTGTAGTACTACGCTCAGCTTTAAAGGTAAATAATTTAATATTTAGGTTTGTCTATCAAAAACGAGTGTTCTGATTGGTCAAAAAAATTATTCATAACTCCATGAACAAAATTTTGAGCACGCAGCGATTTTGTATGCTTCCGCACAAAATAGTTCACTACAAAAAGGTATCAAAATTTGTAAAATATTTGCTTTTTTCGATACTATTAAATTATAAGAAATGAAGAGAAAATTTTTGTTTTCATGGAGGTATGAACCGAAAAACCTAATCACACAATGTATGAATCCGCTTCGCGTATTCATACAGTGTGATAATGTTTTTCGGTTCATACCTCCATGAAAACAAAAAATATTATCTTCATCTCTCAAATATATTTATTCACAACATTCAGTCCTCATCCTACAAGTCATTTGTTGGATATCTAGTCATGCTCACTGACCCCCGGCAAAGCAGACGACGGAGATATCGAACAGTGTTAGTTTGTAATTATACCCCTTACCACTCAGTGAAATTTTAGTCTGGTCCAAATTGAAAGAAGTTGAAGACCACAATTTCAAATTGTTGAAATTTTTAAAATCTTTGTCTCTTATTGTAGGGAAGAAAACAATGTGTAAAATGTAGAAATTGCTTGTAACAAGTAATTTCTTTATTTTCACCATTTTTTTCCAGAACTATTTTCTTGAAGGGTGTAAAAAGGAGGGATTGTGTGAGAATGGGTTAAAGGTCAGGAATTAAGAACAAAACTTTTGTAGATGAATTATTGGTGGTAACTACAGCTAGTTACAATGTTTAGTTGCAAAACCGTCAAAAAATGTTTGAAATAAATGTCAAAATGCATTGCAAGACAGCATGATTGACTTGATTGGTAAATTGATTATAATGCCCCCATTTAGATTAAAGATTAAAGGCATATTGTTTTACTGATGTCCATCTGTCTGTCCATCTGTCTGCAAGCAGTAAACTAACGCATTAACACAACATTTTGCTTTTATCCAAACACTATTGAAAATACATAGCTCATATTTGGGATATAGGTTTCTTGCCTTGGTTTATTTAAAGATCAGGGTTATCCTTCAAGGTAACTTATTGAGGTCATGAGTTTTGAACATTTTGCTGTTTCTCAAACACCATTGAAGATGCACTGCTCATATTTGGGACAAAGGTTCCTTGCATTGATAGGCATCAATTTGTGATATGGTCAAGGTTCTCCATTGAAGTCTAGGTCACTTATCAAGGTCACATTTCAAAATAAGACTGATATATTGTGTATTACAAGCACATCTTGTTTTATTGACAGTGGCAAACTATAACTTTCAAGCCATTCCAACTTTACTCAGATAAGGGACTTTGTCAAAAACTCCAATAAATGTTAGTTTTCATAACTAGTAAGACACATTCTGCTTAGGAAAGAAACCCAAACAAAATATTGTCGGTTGGTAACTATCTTAACCACAGCCTGAATTAGGTGTAATTATGATGTTTGAGGCATACACAAGGAGAAATAATTGACATCACTGTCGGAGGTCAACACTACACTTTCAGTATAATATGAGCCTTTGCTTGACATTTCCAACCATTTCGCATGTGCGTGACTCGCACACATTGAGCATGCTAGACAGCCATTCGGGGCAATTATAACATTCGCTGATTGTTTGAAGAAGCTTTTGGTCAGTATCTATCTTCAGAGCGCAGAGTGAAGACTCTGATCAGACTGTGCGGACGCACAGGCTGGTCTGAGTCTTTACCTGGCGCACATGTGTAATAGTTGGAAATGTTACGCATGCGCTCATATAATGATTTGATAGGTGAATTGATTTAACTTGTTCCTGCACAATCCCCCCCCCCTTTTTACACCCCTTAAGAAAAAAAGGTCTGGAAAAAATTGAGGACAATAAAGAAATTTCTTGTTACATATAATTTCTTAACATCCACAATGTTGTCTACCCGATAAGAAAAAGATATTGTCTTTTGATAGTGGGGTAATATATTTTCAAGCAGGTAGCATCATTTTCTAAGATCTGAGACCTCTGCAATGTTTAAAGGTAGATGATATTTATGCTTTACTCATTCCCAAACATTAACCCTTTTTTACAATCCTATGACAAAAGCTATGGAAAACATTGTGGAAAATGAAGAAATGTTTTGTAACAAGCCATTTCTTCATTATCCACAGGGCTTTCTATTCAAAAAGATAAAGACTTAAAAGTTCAAGTAAATTAAAATTGTCTGCATCTTCTTTGAATGTCGACGAGTCCCAAAATTTTGTTGTCTGGTAATGAGTTAACAATATGCTACATGAAGAGATTGTTTGTTCCTTACAGTTATTAGTTTTAGTTAGTAAACACATACAGAACTAGAGGTAAAGGGAAATAATGGCAGTCTAAATCTCTGTTAGCTATGGAGCATTTATTAGGTACAATATGGTAGATCCTATTCTATTCAACATTGAAAACTTAACCCTTTCCTTTTTCGCAAAATTTTAGACCTGTTGGAATTCAAAGGTTTGCAGACGAAAAATTTAAAGTGGATTGAATTTGAAATATAACCATTCAGTAGGGCAGAAAATATTGTTAAAAAATAATAAATTGCTTCTGCAAGCATTTTCTTCTTATCCCACAATGTTTTCTCAAGTATAAAATTTCTGGGATGTAAAAACCAGGGATTGAAAAAGAAAGGGTTAATTAAGACAATGAGCAATTATGTGGAGGCATCCATTCCTGCAACACATTTATAGTTTAAGGATATCAGGGATCATATTAGAATGATAAATCTTGAACTCTATGAGTAACAAAATAGCTATATATCCTATGTTTTTTTCTGGACGGGTGAAAATATTACTCTTGTACTTAGGATGAAAGATGTATCAATCTTGACCATTTTCTCTGTAGGCAACAATGTTGAAGAAAAACAAAAACAAAATCCGAAGGAGAAACACAGAGCCTAGTATATTTTTCCCAGAAAATGACGGCTTAAAAGCTCAGTCACCTAGTGAAGAAAGTAGTGGTGGGCCCCTTTAACACAGTAAGTATAAGCTATGACCTGGACCATCAATTAGCCCTTTCCCACACAATCACTCTTGGAACAATTATTGAAAATTAAGAAATTTCTTGAAGAAATTTCAAGGATTTTAAAATTCTAATAACAATAAATTGTCCTCTGCAGCTTTTTTATATACAGGTTTAGACAAAATCAACCTTTTATCACCCACTATACACTTTTACATTTATAAATGTTACTTCTCCATGATATGTCTGAGATGGAATTTTGGAAAAGTCGCTCCTTGGATACAATTTTTAGTCACTTGTGCTTTTTGCCAATATGGTGCCAATGACCCAGTTGAGCAATTAGTCCTCTTGTGTCTTTTCCCCAAAAGTTTTAAAATTTTCTACTCAGTTTAATGATTGTTTTTCAAATTATTGCTATTTTGTATTGTCATCTACATTCCTTTGGAATATGGACCTGTCATCTGGGAAAAAGTAAAGTCAACTTGTTATTTGTGTATTTCAGGTGTGTACACTTATTTATTACTTCTGTAGATACAGTCAGTCATCCTAGCCCTGTATATAGACCATGTTTTAGGAGGAACAAATGTGATGTGAACATTAGGAAAACGCACATGAGTGATGTTGCCCGATACTACTGCAAGTTCCATTATCATGTAAATCAGACAAAAAAAGGTGACCAAACGAAGAAAATGTGACTTGAATGTAAGGAAAAACAAACAAGTGATGTTACCCCTTACTTACTGCAAGTTCCGCTATCATGTTATTTATGTCAAGAAACAACCAAGTAAAAGGAAGCAAATGTGATGTGAAGATCAACAATTGCCAGTCCTTGTACAACATTCAATGATAAAATTTAAACCATTAGATCTGCCACACAACAAAATTTTCAAAATAGTGGCAGTCACCGTTTTTAGTAGATGAAATTTTAAAAACCTTAGTCTTTTGGGTAGAATACCAAGCTGATAATGAAAGAAATTGATTGTCCCAATTATTTTCTTCATTGTCCAAAAATGTTTTTGGAAGCTTTTTTACTTCCAGTCATCAAAAAGGGTCATTGTAGGGGAAGGGTTATCCCATTCCCAGCCAATGGTGCTTTTTGATGCCCCTCAAGAAAAACAATTGGGGAAAACATTGTGTGAAATGAAGAAATTGCTTGCAAGAAGCAATTTCTTAATCTTACACAATGTTCTCTACCCAGAAAGTTGAAAAAATTCATAAATTTAAAATTCTTGTCTGCAACCTTTCAACTTGAACTAGTCTTAAACTTTGCCATCGGGTAATGGGTTAACCCATTCCCACACAGTGATGCTTTTTGACGCCCACAAAGAAAATTAATTGAGAAAACATTGTGTAAAGTTAAGAAATTGCTTGTGACAAGCAATTACTTCATTTAACACAATGTTTTCTACCAAGAAAGTTGAAAAAATCTAAAATTTGGGAAACTTTAAAATGTTGTCTGCAGCTCCTTTCAATTTTGACCAGTCTAAATTATTCTTGTGTGGTAATGGGTTAAGGAAGAAACTTTGTTTTGCATGTAAGGAAAAACACACAAGTGGTATCATCTTTGTACTGTAAGTCTAACTATCAAGTAGATAGACTTTATGACAAAATATGACCAAGTTATAGCAGGAAAATGTGCCATTGGTTTAGTTTGAAACACTAGTCAAAGATTTTGACTCATTAACATAATATGCCTTCTTTAGCTGCCTAAAAAGAGCAGTATGGATTAACCCATTCCTGCCTAATATCGCCTTTTCAAGCCCCTTAAGAAAAAAGCTTTGGAAAAACATTGTGGAAATTGAAGAAGTTGCTTGTTATGAGCAATTTCTTTTTTATCCACAATGTTTACTACCAAAAAAGACATAAAACTATGAAATTTTATCAAAAAATTATCGTTGTCTGCCACTTATTTTAATTTGGACCAGTCTCAAATTTTGTTGTTTTGGGATGGGTTATGAAAATTAATGAAGAAATAGCTCTTATAATTTTCTTTTTTTTTCAATTTAAACACACTTTAAATTGCTGAGCCTTTTTCTGTATGTACCTGTCTAAAATTTCATTTTCTTGTAATCAAGAACCTGTTTTATCAACCATCTTACTTTGCATAATTGTGGCAAATAAATTAGACATATTGTGCATATTATCAGGTGCACAAAATGATGCCATATTACAATCATATGACTATTCTAGTTGTAAGATGCTCGATGAAACAGGAAATTTTGATAAGATGGGTTACTGCCATACTAAAACTGTTATTTCTCAACATCCTATGTTGTGGTTATTGATTGGAAGGTTCTAGTTTAGAGAAAAACTTTCAGGCTTGTTTGAATTGAAAGACGTAGATAACAATTTTAAGTCAATTTGAATTATCTTTGTCTTGTAGAAAAGAAAATATTGTGAATAAAGAAGCAATTGCTTGTAACCTGCAAAAATCGTCATTGTCCACAATGTTTTCCAAAGCTTTATTCTTGAGCGTGAACCAGTCTAAAGTTTTGTTCTTTGTTAATGGCTTTAAGTGACTCTAAGTTTTTTTGGGGATAAAGGACTATTTCTTTTTATGCCCCGCATCGAAAGATCAGGGACATATTGTTTTACCATTGTCCGTCTGTCTGTCTGCAAAACTTAACCAAAAAACTTAACATTGCCAATTACTACCAGCCTATCTAAGATACAATTCTCATATTTGGCCTGATGACACATCTCCATAATACAAATCTCCTCATGTCAAGGTCATGTGATAAGGTCAAGGTAACATACCAAGGTCAAATGTTTAGTTCTGTTTGGGGGCATTGTGTTTCACAAAAACATCTTGTTTATTCCCACTTTTAATTTTTACCCTATGTGATTATGCTTGTAACTAGCAATTTTTTCATTACCTACAATGTCCTCCAAAGCTTTTATCTTGTGGGGCATAAAAAAGCTGGGTTGTGTGGGAATGGGTTGAGCCACAAAAACTGCTTGACATATATCAAAGGTAAACATTAACTTCCTATCCTACATAATCATTTGGTTTGTCAAATTTATCTATAGGCTTCAGCAATCTGCCAAATCTGGTTTTGGGAAATGTTGAGGGAAATAGAGAAATTGCTTGGAACAAACAGCTTTTGTATGACAATTACAACCATAATACATTTGCACAAAATAAAGATGCAGATCAGACTGCAAATATGCACAGCCTGATCAGAATGTTTTCTATGTACTCTGAAGATCAGAAGTGACTCATATTCTTTATCAGATGACAAAGACTTAGGATTCCAGTTCCAATTTGAAAGAAATTGTAGACAACTTTTTAATTGGAAATAAGTGCAGAGTATGTAAGAAAATGTGGGAAAAGGAGGAATAGCATGTAACAAGAAATTTCTCTTTTACTGCAAAGTTTTTCAAATTTCAAACAATACCTCTCCATGGCATCAAAAAGTGTTATTGTGTGATAATGTATTAAACTATTTCCACACAAGCCTGCCTTTTAAAGCCCCTTGAGACAAAATAATCGTAAAATTTGTTAAAAATTTTGTAACAAAATGACAAAAGAACTTTAAGTTTGCAACTTCTCTGAATTTGGATCAGACTAAAATGTTTTGGTCTAGAAATGATGTAAGATGATCAGTTAATCTTTTGCATACCAAGCCTGCTCGGACTTCATTTTACACACCTATCAAACCCATTCCAACACATGAATGCTTTTTGATGCCCTTAAGAAAAAAAACTTTGGAAAACATTCTGAATTATTAGGACATTGCTTGTTACATTTCTTTATTATCAATTATGCTTTTAATCTCATAAGTTAAAAAAAAATAATAGAATTTCATCAACTTGAAAATGGTGTCTCCAGCTACTTCCAATTTAGACTTGTTTGCCAGTTTCTTGTGTGGTAATGGGTTAATGAAAATATCAAGCATGGGCTTCAATATTTCTACATCCATAAAACAAGATTTGATTTCAGTCTGTTTTACTTGTGATTTTATTTCTATGGTGGAACAAATGTAATGAGGCCAGTGAGGTCATGGAAATAAAATGTTCAGTACAATACATGCAGGGATGTGGAAATATGGATTTTCTCTAATTGTCCATGGACAAGTAAAATGTGATTTTCTGCTTGTCCAGGATCAAAATCGACTTGCCCGTGAAAAGATGAAGCACAGATATATTTTTAGAAAACATTATTTTTAAAGAAGAAAATGCTGAAACTCAGCATTTTCTTCATTAAAATCAATATTTTCTAGCCTTAGATACAAACACTACACTCATAAATCTCCTCTATCTATTTAGTATCATTCCAAGATTTGCCCTGATATTTACTTGTCCACGGACAAGTAGCCTCAAAAAATGTACTTGCCCGCAGCTAGAAAAGCCCATGTCGGACAAGTCGGGCATGGGAATTCCACACCCCTGCCATGCCATGTTATTTCAGAGAAATAAAATCAAGCATTATACTAGTAAAAATGCAGAGACAGAAGTGAAAAAATGCGTAGCAAGATATACACCACATCCTCTGTAGTCAGTAACATTAAGCCATTACCAGACAGCCAAATGTTAGACTGGCTCAAATTGAAAGAAGATGCAGTCGACAATTTTTAGTTTATGAAAATTTGTTTTTATTCAACTTTCTTGGTAGAAAACATTGTGGAAAATGAAGAAATTGCTTGTGACAAGCAATTTCTTCATTGTTATGCCCCCGCATGGATAAGATCGGGAGCATATTGTTTTACCGGTGTCTGTCTGTCTGTCTGCAAAACTTAACCTGCCAACTAAACATTTTCCTATAATTTCAACCCTGATTAAGTTACAAGGCTAATATTTGGTATGTAGATAGGTCTCAACAAGGCGCAACTGGGAAGGTCATTTCATCAAGGTCAAGGTCAAAATTTTAACCCTTTACCCGTTTCTAAAGAATTCCTGTTTCGGGGGGCATAGTGTTTCACAAACACATCTTGTTCACAATGTTTTCTAAAGCTTTTTAGCTTGAGGGCGTATAAAAGCGTCACTGAGTGGGAATGGGTTAACCCATTCCCACAGAATGACATTTTTTGTACGCCTCTAAAGATATACAAAAAGCATTGTGTAAAATGTAGAAATCACTTGTAACAAGCAATTTCTTCATTTTAGACAATGTTTTCTACCAAGAAAGTTGAAAAAAGTAAATTTTCATAAACTTAGAATTGTTGTCTGCAACTCCTTTCAATTTGGACAGGTCAGAAATTTTGACATTGGTTAATAGGTTAATCCTTAACCCTACTGCAAATGGTACTTTGAGATTCATGCTTTTGCAGGCAGCATAGAGAAAAGATGAGCCTGCAAAGCTATATATTCTGATCTCCACTTACACAATCTGTGTTTTGTTTGGCAGGATAACATTTCCTTAAGATTAGGAGCAGATGCTATGCCATAAAATTAGATTGTTAATGATTATTATTTTTTTGTAGGGCACTTTTTAAACTATTTTGTTATAATGTTTTGTTATAATTTTTTGTCTTTTTTTTAAACACAAGAGTTGTGATGAGATCGTTCCATATTCAGTGAAGAAAATCAGAGAAAAAGTTTGAAGCACTTATTTATGATGTATCGTTATAATTTATCCTCTCACAGACAGTGAAAATGTATGAAATATTTGATTTATATCCAATGATATTACAGTATAACTGGTTTTATTTTCTTGTGCAATTTTTGGTGAGTTTACCAGCATAACAAAAACTTGGGATTTTAATATTTACAGATTTGAATTAGACGATGCTATCATCAGGACAATTTTACCTCAGATGTCATAGTTTTGCATGACTTTATGGTGTCATATTGCAGAAAATATCATGGTTAAAGAAGAAATTCTTTTATCAAGCAATTTCCATATTTTATCATGATATGTGTATGCCCCACCATGTAATGGCAATGGGCAAATGGAGTTGCCTCTGTTCTGGCATGAGTGTGTGCCTGGGTGTGTGTCCAATTCTTGTCTGGAGAATATCTTGTACATTAATCAATGGATTTCAAAATGTCATGTGTCAGTTGTCCCTCTTTATGAGTTACAGTGTCATGGTAGGTCACAACTGAAGGTCATGTAACATGCACTTAAGTGGGGGCATTTTGAAATAAAAAGTCATACAATTTAATGATTTTCAACTTTGACATGATTTCAAACGAACAATATAATTGTGGACAGTCAAACTTGTGGACCTTCTTTTTCTAATAAATTTCACAAATAATACATTGCAGCCAAAATGTCCATTTGTCTGGTCTACTCTTTTTTTTTATACTCCCCAAAAACTGTTTATGGTTTATACGGTAGTTGGCTTGTCCATCCATTGGTTGGCCCTTCTTGAAACTTTGTCACAATGACTATTAGGTCACAAGAATGAACCCCATTGAAATGAGATTGTTCAACATGGGAACAGGGGCCATAATAACAACTAAATCAAGATTTATAAGCCCTGTGTACTGCTTTTCTCTTCTTAAATAAGACCCGCTTTGATGTTTCTCTGACATATTTCTTAATTCAATAAAGAACTCGGATGAGCTTGTTAATTTTTGGATGTACAATTCATATCATAATTTGCATACATATCATTTATTTGTTTGACAAGTTTGCCAAAAGTTTTAATCTATTATCAATAATTTACTATAAGAACCTTCAGATTTCAATACTTGTGTTGATTTGATACGAAACATACAATGAAAAAGTCCTCAAATGCCCATGTTCTAAAGAATGCCCATCCTCACTTCTGACATCACAACTGATAATTCTCTAATAAATGCCCCTTCACAAACTCATGTAATTTAGGAAAATCTTAATCATCTGTGGTAACCCTTTCGTGTTTTGCAAAATTTTAGACCTGTCCAAATTCAAAGGTTTTGCAGATGAAAATTTTAAGTTGAACAACAGTCGAACTAATTCGAAAAATAACTATTAAGTAGTGTAGAAAATATTGTAGAAAAAGAAGAAATTGCTCACAAGCGATTTCCTTTTTTGCTACAATTTTTTCTTAATAATAAATCACAGACATGAAAACCAGGGATTGAACAGGAAAGGGTTAAGATATTTTTCAGCTATGTATAACTATCAAACACCAAGTTTTTCAAGTATTTGGTGAACCATATAAACAAGATCAAAATTACGAAATCATGAAGAATAAAAGTGAATTTTGAATTCAGTTTTGGTTGATGGTTTCATATACTTTTAATTTAAAAACCAGTAATTAACCATTTGGTTGTTTTAAGATGATATTGTAATAAATACAGGGGTCGTTTGACAGTACACCAAAGGTTTCTTGAGAGATGTGTTATAAGTCATAACATTATATGATGGGAACAAAGTTTGTTTTAAAAAATTATTTCTCTTCACGATTTCACAATGGAGCAGCAGGCCTGTTCCTTGAATTTTACATTGTTTCATCACCATAGAATAGGTCTGAATGTGTAGAGTGTTTTTTTTTGTATGTCACTGAAACTATGTAATGGGGATATTTTGTCATCTGAATGAATATGTTAGCCACTTCCACACAATGTTGCTATTTAATATGCCTCGTGAAAAACAAATTGGAAAAGAGAAATAGCTTGAAACAAGCAACTTCTTCATTTTACACAATGTTTTCTACCCAGAAATTTGCAAAAAGTTATTATCTCATAAACTTTGAAATGCCATCTACATTTCATTTCATTTCATTTTGGACTAGTCTTAATTTTGACGTCTGGTTTAACCCATTCCCACACAATCTCGCTTATTTACGCCTCAAAGGAAACAGCTCTAGAAAACTATAAGAATTGCAATGATTTTTCTTCCCTATATGGAACTAACTTTCCATCTTAAATGGACTTTGAATTGTTGTCTACCACTTTTAATTTAGATCAGTCTGAAATTCTGTCATCTTTGGGTCAAAAGTTTGATTTGCAAAATTTTGTAATCTTTTTTGTCTGCAAGGTCTTTTATCGCTTTACTGTATTGCAAAATTTTAGATCTGTTCAAATTCAAAGGTGCAGATGACAATTTAGAATCAATTTAACTTGAAAAATAATCATTCAGTACAGTGGAAATATTGTGGAAAATGAAGAAATTACTTGTTATAAGCAATTTCTTCTTTTTCAAAATATTTTCTTTACTATAAAAACACAGGGATGTGAAAACCAAGGATTAGACAAGAAAGGGTTAATTTTGAAAACTTAGCATGTGGAAAGTAATTGTCTGGTAATAGGTTAATGTATGAAAAGAAATACATCACGTCATTAATTTATATAAAAAATCACTTTGTATAATCTAAACAACTTTCAAAAATCACCCCCTATAATTGGAGCTTTGTTATTTTAAGTGACATTCATTCAAAGATACTGTACACTTCAGGTTTGATTCTACGATAAATCACTGACTACTTTAATTTTTGTTAAAGTTAGACATGTTTATTTCTCTGATTTTCTCCTGAGATGTTGATTATAGTTTCTTTTTAGTTTATACTACTGTTGAACTGACAGATCGCTGGCCATACATGACTCTGCTGGCCCAGCCCAGCGACTCCGACAGAAAAGTTTGCTAAAATACAAAATGTTATTTTACAAAATCTTTGGCAAGTAACATGTAACATAAATGAGTAATGTTTGGTTTGCAATCTAAATGGCATAACTTTAGCTTTAAAAGGCTGTATTTATGACGTTTAAGTTGCAAAACAAACAATAATGCTTTGCAAAAATGTCGGCACATGTGGGAGTTCAATGTTCACTTCAGGTTCAAATGATTTATTTGATTGGTTGATCGATTCTTTGATTGACAGCCGCGATTGTTCAATTAAATATATATCAGAGATATTGAGTATACATTATATGTACATAGACAAAATGTTGAACAAACTTTTTTTGCTTTAATTTATAAAGTTTATTTCTTGTTTATTATTGAGTTTATCTATATATGATTTGTTTATCTCAAATAATTATATATAATTTTTAGTTTTTTGATCAACAATATCAAAACAATTTTTTACTATCAAAAAGTATCACAATACCATTTTGGCAAGTGTCCTGCACTTTATCCAAGTGTATGTTTTCAAAAATTCAATGCAGTATGTGTAAATCTTAGGCTTGCTTCAGAAAGCATTTTTAGACAATAAGTAAAAATGTGTGAACGGCGATGTCTGTTGATCAGTTGATTTCCGTTTTCATGCATTTTCTGTGGTCCATATTGGAAAAAGGTACTTATTACTGTTTCAATCAGTGTGATTCAAAGGTTACCTCAAATGTTAGGGAAAATTATGTGGAATTGACTTAGTGCTTGCATCAGGCAATTAGCGCTATTCCAGAATAGTTTTCAAACTGTTTCTGCAGGATTGACAACCAGTTAATTTTGTGGAAAAGGATGGGTAGTTCTATACCAATAATCTAAAGGTCACATAACAGTACAAGTGTTGAATCACTGGCCTCACCCACTGTCCCAAACTACTCTTAACCCTTGTCATGCTTTATAAATTACCTTACTTCATTGCTGTCAAATCAAAGGGCTGAAAGCACTGATAGAACTGATTGTTCAAAAATCAATATTTTTTTCTAGAAATCAACTTCATGAACAACTCTGGCAAGAAAAGTACAAGCAGGAGGTATAGACTAAGATCAGCCTGCACATAAGTGCAGTCTGATCTTAGTCTACACCTCCTGCCAAAACCGGAATATCCCGGGTTCAGCATGACAAGGGTTAAGTATATTCTATCTATATCGAGAGTAGTTGTCAACTTAACGATTTATTCAACCCTAGTCCTGCTGAACCTGGGCTGTTCCTGTTTTGGCAGGAGGCATAGACTAAGATCAGCCTGCACATATGTGCAGTCTGATCTTAGTCTAAATCACCTGTTTGACATTACAATTTCAGAATTGTAAATAGAATTAACAAGAAATATTGACCCACAAATTGGACCTTCCAGTGCTGTTAGCTCTTTGATTTGTAATGTAATTCTGACTTAGGAAAACCCATTCCCACTCAATCCCTCCTTTTTACGCCCCTCAACGAAAAGCTTCGGAAAACATTGTGGAAAATGAAGAAATTGCTTGGATCAAGCAATTTCTTCATTATCCACAATGTTTTCTATCCACAGACGAAAAAATTAAAAATTCCATCAACTTGAAATTGTCGTCTGCAGCTCCTTTCAATTTGGACAGGTCTTAAATTCCACTGTGTTGGAATGGGTTAGGAATTTATTCAGACTGACAAGGGTTGAGGCTATATTTCTAAGAATTTCACATGTGCATGAATTGCAGACATTGGAGTGGCTTAGACAATAAAATAATGCATTTCGATGGTTCAGTGTGAAACAGCTATAACTGCCAATAAACAAATACGCAGTTACAACTGTTTTGTGTTGACCAATTAATATTGCATGTTCACTGAACATCTTTAGAATCTTTGAGTTAATAACTATCATAAGGGATGAATTGTAAAGACCCTGGTCTGATCAGATTATGTAGCTGCACAGGCTGTTCGAAGTATTTGCTTTCTGACATTTGGAGCCATTTTTGTTGGTTTTGCTACTTAAACATTCAACCTGTAGTTAGGACGTTTATGCCATCAACCAACAATTCTACTTATTCATAACACTGTTACTAGCCATAAATTTTGCAAGGCAGTCAAAAATCGAAGCTGAACTTCTTGTCAGAGTCAATGGGTGGGGCCAAAGGAGTCTTTGGGCAGGGCCAGTGATTGGTAAGTTATTATGAACTATTGGCAGAAACTCTCTATATCAGTTTCATTGTTAATCCTTATTTAACAGGGGTGGACACTGACTTTGCTTCGATCGGATCTCACACAAATCCTAATTTATATCATTTTGGTTTTTCTAGATAATCGGAGATCCCTCCTTAATAAACATTAACTGATTTCCACAATTGTTACAAGCAATTTCATCATTATCCACAGCTTTTCCTACTAAAAGAACAAACGTTTAAGAATTTCATTAACGTGCAACTTCTTTGAATTTGGACAAGTCTAAAATTTTGTGGGTAATTGGTTAAATGTAAGAAAAAGAACAATTTAAAATTCACTTAAATATCTTCAATAAAGGAGCATTCGTTGGGACATTAAACCTTGTCATGCTGAACCCGGAATATTCCGGTTTTGGCAGGAGGTGTAGATTAAGATCAGACTGCACTTATGTGCATGCTGATCTTAGTCTATACCTCCTGCTTGTACTTTTCATGCCAGAGTTGTTTATGAAGTTGATTTCTTAAAGAAATATTGATTATTGAACAACAGGTTCTATCAGTACTTTCATCCCTTTGATTTATACAGCCATGACAAGGGTTAACCTTAGTCATGCTGAATAAATATCCTGTTTAGAATTGCACCAAACTCAAAGGACTGAAATCACTGAAAGCTCTAGATGCGGGTCAATATTTTGTTTGAAAACTGATTTTATAAACTACAATGGCTTGGAAGGGACAAACAGGTGGTGTAGACTAAGATCAGGCTGCACAAACAGGAATATTCTGGGTTCAGCAAGACAAGGGTTAACATCTTTTTACCTCTATAAATATTGATGGATCCTGACAGAATCCCTATCCTGGGATCTCTTCCAATTTTAGTTTCGATCCCTGTTTAAGAGCAACTTGAAAAACTCAACCTTGGATTTGACCTTGACATAATTAACAGATCTAGGATAATTCCAATTGTTAGAAAAAAAGGGCATTTAGTCTCCACTTTAATATCATGTGCAATAGTTGTTAAATATTTAAGTGTGATTTTACTTTTTGAGAGAAAGATTTGATTGTAAGTATGTGTTGCATTAAAACTTTTTTAACCTTTGTCATGCTGTATAAATTACCTTACTGAAATTCTGTCAAATCAAAGGGCTGAAAGCAATGATATAACTATTTATAAAAAAAATCAATATTTCTTTTAGAAATCAACTTCATAAACAATTCTGGCAGGGAAAGTACAAGCAGGAGGTGTAGACTAAGATCAGCCTGCACACAAGTGCAGCCTGATCTTAGTCTACACCTCCTGCCAAAATCCGGGTTCAGCATGACAAGGGTTAATTAACGGATTGCTGGCCTTACTCACTGAGCCCTGACAGGAAGTTCCACTTCAATATGGAACGGTGATTATTTGCAAAATTTATGGCCAGTACTATGTTACAAAATGGTAGAATGAATAGTTTGTGACCTAAATGTTGTTAACTTCAGCTTGAGTAAGCTGTAGTTATGATGTTTAAGTCGCAAAAACCAATAAAAGAGCTTCACATAAGCGTTGGTGTTCAAAGTTTAGTTTCGGTCTAAATGAATGATTTGATTGGACCATTTGTTCTTTGATTTTACAGCCACAATCCGGCAATTTCTATCATTATTCATCATTACAAAGAGCCACAGGTAAGAGGTGATCTTAATTTTAATGTTGCTTTTGTTATAATTTGAGTTTAGATACCAAATTTGAATATCAGAGGCTAAAACCTGCACTCAACTGTTGATAAAATGTCACACTGACCAAAAGGTCTTTAAAGCAGCTTGAATAAAATTACCAGATTTTAGTTGCCAAACAATAAATTATTTCTTTTGAGTTGGTATTCCTCAAAAATTACATAGGTGCACCTTAATCATCTTAGTTATTTACTTGGGCTTAAAGGTCAACAGGCCGTTATAGAGGATTTTTATGAGCCAGTAATGTTATTTTCAACAAGTGCACATGGGCTAAGATCAACCTACTGATCTTCATTGATTTGAATTCACAGTACAATTTAAACTGTTGCCTACAACTTCCTTCTATTATAGACCAGTGTAAAATTTTGTTATCTGGTAATGTGTTAAATACATGTATATGACCCTATGCATGACATTTCACATTACAGATATGCCAAGTAGAGGCTTTAATCAATGTCAAGGTTGATACACAGCTTTTATTTAGCACTTATGAAATTGTTGCAAATGTAATGCATAAGGCTAACTGATAAAATCAATTTATATTTCAATACTAGATGACAAAATTCTAGACTGGTGCAAATTGAAAGAAGTTGCTGTTGACAATTTAAAGCTGTTGGAGTTCTAAAAACCTTTGTCTTTATTGGGAGAAGAAATTGCTCACTATAATTCTTTTAATTTTTCTCAATTGTTTTCTGAATCTTTCTAAAAAGGGTAAAAAAAAAACCAGCAGGGTTTTATTGGAATGTTATGAAGCTAGACTAATTGCCAATCAATTAATTTTAAAATTTAGATCACCAACTAACCAGGGCTGTGGATCATATTAAATTGTTGTAAACTTAATTACAGGCTTATCAAGTATGTTTGGGATTGAAAAGTCAAATCTGTTTCAATTTAAAATCTTATATGAAATTTTGAATAAAGCAAAGTATTAACTAATTTGTCATCCATTCAGAGGAAAAGGGGCCTTCTTGAAAATGAAACAACCCTGGTCAGACTTGGTCAGTTTGATTCAAGGAGGCACCTATCGATCTAAGTTCTTTCATTGGCCCAGACTTTCACAATAGCACTTAGTGATTCTCCAAGAAGCAGAATTGATAGGAAACAAAGTTGGAAGAACTTGTTTCCTTGTGGACGTATGATATTTATGTTCAAACCTGATGATGTACTGAATGTAGAATTGTAATTCTACTTAAGACTATAGATTATTTTGGAATGCTACCTTTTGTTGACCTCTGCTGACTTCAGTAACTTTTTCAAGTATTAGTTTTAAGGAACACCAGAGAGATCCCTTTTTCCCCTGACTAGTCTTATATTGTCTATAAAATAAAACACTCTTGTAAGGTATTAAAAAGACATCTTTGGCTTTTGAATCACCATTGTTACTGGTAAGCCTAAGTATACATGGACTGGTTTTAACCGTTATACATGAAAAGTTGTATATTTACTTATCAATCTGCAGAGCAGTCACGTTGAATTGTCTCCCTTTTTTCTGCAGTGCAGTATTTTAGAGTTATTTCCCTTTGTACATGCATATAATTGTAGTAAAAATACATTCTTACATACAATTGTTAGCACTTTTCATCAAATTTTACTATCATTAGCAAATTGAGTGATAAATGCAACACTGTTGTAGCTGATGTTACACACAAAATACATCTACAACAGTTTTTGTCCCAATCCCTCAAAACGTTGCAGTCACTTATATTGAGATTTAGTAAGTGTATGAAAGTGTAGTGTTAAATCCGTTTATAGGTTGTTATACATGGCATTGCACATGTATTGATGTAGACTTTTCAATGAAGTATGTCATGAGTTTCCTGTTACTTAAGTGTGTACAAAGCTGTAATTACAATGTTTTCAATGCTAACTGACAAAAGGAGTCACTCCAAATAACTTCCTTTTCATACAGTTTTTCAACTTTCTAACAAAGATCCCAATGCATGCCCTAAACAGTAACTGGTTTTAAATTGGCAGATTACAATTTTTCAGATTGGTCAAAATTGAAAGACGCAAACAACAATGTAAAGAATGCTGTAATAGGGAAAATACATGTCAAATAGGGTATGTAACATCTGAGAAAAGGAGAAATTTCTTGTAAAGTTGTGAAAATCAATTTTTCTTTTTAGCTCACCTCAGCACAAAGTGCGAGTTGAGCTATTGTGTTAAGTCGTTGTCCGTCGTCCGTCCGTCTGTTCACAATTTCTTTAATCTTCTAATCCTCAACCGGTAGGCCAATTATGCTGAAAATTTGCAGGGATTATCCTTGGGTGAAGTTTTACAAAATTTTTTTAAAAGAATATCATTCTGTGAAAAACTCTGGTTGCAGAGGCATTTGAAAATGGGAAATTTTAGTAAATTTCTAAAATCTCCTCCTAAACCAGTAGGCTAACGAAGCTGAAACTTTGCAGGGATATTCCTAGTTTGAAGCTCTACAAAAGTTGTTAAAAGAATTTCATTTCTTGAAAAAGTCTGGTTGTGCAACATTTGAAAATGGGAAATTGGGGTAAATCTTTGAATTCTTTTTTTTCAGAAACTGTAAGGCCAAAGGCATCTATATTTCATATGTAGCATAATGATATGGTTTTCTACCAAGTTTTCAGAATTTAGTCTGAGGTAAAAAATGGCCCCGCCCCTGAGGTCTGAAGCTGGGAAAATGCTTAATTAGAGCAAGTTCGAAAGACTTCTTGTAAACTATAAAGTCTAGGACATTCATATTCTATATGTAGCATTACTAGATGGTTTTGTATTTTATCATGTAAAAATTGTTCTCCTAGGGTAAAAAATGGCCCTGGACAAGGGTCGAAAATAGGAAAATTGCAAAATCTGAGAAAGAAAAAAAAAAAAAAAAAGAATTCCTCACTTCTGGATAAATCGCTTATTTGAAAGAATGTTTCTTCCTAAATATAAGGGCTAAGCTATAGGCATTCATAATAACTGTTTAGCAATACTCAATAGTTTTGTAATATACCCAAAATCTTATAGTTGTTTTATTCATTTGGCTCAAGCTGTGTCTATTTTATACAAAAAAGTACTGTAATTTGCAGATGCCCCAGGTGAGCAATTTAGGAACATCATGGTCCTCTTGTTTTAGCCATTGTTTTCCTTTAATAAAAAAAGAGAAGTATATTCTGGTAATGGATTAATGCAAAACTGAGTCAAAATACAATTCTAGTTATTACATTTATTAAAAGCAAATGAATAAAACAAACATTAAAATGCTGAGGAAAATTGGCTTAATTTATTAAAAGGTGCTTTTAAATGGAAACTTTATAATGTACTCATTCAGAAAAAATACTCTTAGAAAAAAACTATGTCTAAAGGGGGAATCGCTTGTTTCAAGCATTTTTTTTTTTTCTCACAGTGTTTTCTACCCTACCAGGCAGCTTTTTTTTTTAAATCTTATTTGTACATTCTTTTAACTGTTGTCAGCAACCTCTTTCAATTTTGACTATTCCAAAATTGTTCTTGTCTTTTAACTGAAGAGAATGCAAAAAGTGCATGAAAATGGTCACTGGATAAACTTCAAAATTTCTGTATGTTAAAGATTTGATCTGATTTGCACCAAACCCATTCTTAACATAATCCATCATTTTTGACTATATAAAGAACAGAAAGAAAATGTGAAAAATGAAGAAATTTTGTTCCACAAGCAATTTCTCATTTTTCATATTTTTTTCTACTTGGGTGTAGAGCAATGTTTAAAAGAACTATCAACTTTAAAATGTTTTTTGCATTTGCTTTGAATTTTGACTAGTCTAAAATTTTTGTCTGGTTTTTGGGTAAAAGAAATAGTGCGCCAATAATAATAACGCCTATGTTTTGTAAATCATGATATAATTAGTCTTAAAACTGAAAAACAAGTGGGAAAAGGAGAAATAGTCTGTTTCAAAACAACACCAGACCAAAAATGTGTATTTTTACTTTATTGAAATTGGAGACAAAGTTGGCAGAATTTCAAAAATATCGGAGCAATATAAAATGTTAGGGAAATGTATAACTTGCTATAAGCAATTTCTTGATTCTCTGCAATGTTTTGCCAAGCTTCCTGTATGAGTCAAACTAACACTGATAGGACTTTTTATAAGAATTCAAAAGATTTAGATATTATTTTCTGTTATTCAAAGTATCAAAACTCTTAGTATCTAGATCTTAGATATTGTTGGGAAAGGTGATATTGCTACTAACAAAACATCTTTTCCTTCAAAATTTTCAAGATATTTGATCAAATCATTTCTTGGATCAGTCCAAGACTTTGTTAGTAACACAGTCTGCATCCTTTCTCAATTTGGATCGGTCCAAGACATTGTTGTCTTTTAATCAATTTCCAGCTAACAAAATTCTAGACTGGTCTAAATTCAAAGAAATTGCAGACCACAATTTTTAGTAAATGATATTTTTAAAATCTTTGTCTTTTTGGGGAGATTTTTTTTGTTTTTGGATAATGAAGAAATTGCTTGTTACAATTCCTTCCTTCCTTTTCTCAAGTTTTATTTAAAAGAGGGGCGTCGGAAAGTGTGTGTCTCATTAGGTTAATGGGTTGTACAGCAACATTTTTATCTAATGAATAGTATGATACTCATTCTTCAATGTAAGATACAAAGGTAATCTATGGTTTGGTTCAGTAAGACGGGTACCAGTCATAGTTTTGACAGGGTGCTGTGGAGACAAAAATTCCAACATGTTTAATATTTTTTGTGACATGATGATGTTAAAGATTACCCTACATAATAGTGACAGTATACAGTAAGATCAGACAGCTTGTATACATTAGCTGACAACTTAAATACTGTTACTACAGCTCAAATGAGCTGTAGTTACATTTAACCCTCTCCTACACAATCCAGCTTTTTGACACCCCTCCCCCCAAAAAGAAGAAAAAGCTTTGGAAAACATAGAAAAAAATTGCTTGTGATATGCAATATTTTCATTATCCACAATGTTTTCTGCCCAAATCACTAACTTTTACAGTCTGCAACTTCTTTGAATTTGGACAAGTCTAAAATTGTGTTATCTTTGGGTTAAGTCACTCACCAATGGAGATGTCTTACCCCAATGTCAAAGATCATTATTTTATTTCCAGTCTAAATGAATGATTCAATTGATCATTGAATAAATTCTTACTGCACCAAATCACAGTTATACCGTGTTAATCTGTGTAGATCAAATACAGCTTTAACATGTGACTCTAGGACACTTTCTAATGTCTGTAATGAGAACAGTAGAATATGGTACTCTGCAATTTTTTCTATGATTAAACTATAATTTATCATCAATAAGTCTTGTGTTGTCTTTATCTTTAAAAACAATAAAACAAAACAAACAAAAAAGAGCTGTCAGAGGACAGCAAGGCTCAACTGTTCTTAGTGCTGAATGGTAAAAACAAATGTAGAAACTGAGATATGACACTTGCACACAAGGTTTGATTAAGTATTACGTCAACACTGGCACCTGGAATAGCCCTCCTATTCTTCTAATAGTCGAGCTTAGAAATAGTAAAATTCTGAGTTGACAATCACAGATCAAATTTGCTTTTACAATCGTAGGTGAACACAGAATTCTGGACTAAAAATTCTTTGGATCTAGGTCAACTCATTCCATGCTCAAGGTGATTTTTTGTGATCATGTTGTCTCCGGCATGAGTTGTTCGTCAACTGACATTCTGTGTGCACTCTACAGGCCACATTTTTAGCTCAAATGTCTTGATATTACATCAGAACAGGGCTCCGGAAATCCGATAAATTGCCGGTCTGGACCGAATTTTGAATTGCCAGACCGATTGGAATCCCAAAAATTCCTCCAAAATCGGTCCGAAATTTTCATCAAATTTCACGTTCAAATATTGATAAACTCGCCCACCACCTATCAAAATCCACTTGAAACCGAAAGAATTCAAGGGTTTCACACGTTCCCTGCAGATTAAGAGATAAACAAAAGTGCCAAAAATCGATAATTAGCTTACCCGCCGGCCAGTCTAATGCCCATCCGCGCGTGGACCTAACTTGCAGTTTCATGCTTGACCGAACTTCGGGTATCGAATCGGTCCGACTTACACACGTTATCTATTACTGCGTCGATTTAAACTGCCATTACTCGTGAAACTAATATCTTTTACTTTAACATGGGATGCGTATATAAACCGAGACATGAACAGGCTTCGGTTGCCGTTCGTACAAAGTCGGAATAGCTCAGCTCAACGCTTTTATGAAATTAATTTATCCCAATTAAGCGCGTGAGACCGGGTTTGAAATTCATAAAAAAAAAGTCACATCGTTAATATATGATTTATAGTTTTTCATTCACGGTCAGAAACATAGACGATAGGATTCGAACAATAATTGGAAATCCGCAGAATACAGATAATTTAAATATAAACGAAAACGACAGCCTAATAATATCCCTAGTTCCGCCAATGAAATCAAATCTTACTTCAGGGGTGGAAAACGTCCGAATAATAAATCGGAAATCATCTACAATAAATAAATGACCAAGATTTGTGAACAAATTCAACTCTAGGAAAATAGTGCAACACGTGGGCGACCCACTCGAGTTTGTCTCGTCGGTCTTTTTGATGTACGTCACGACTCTTTGATCCCATGGGATAGAATGGACTGACCCGACATTTTTGTGACGTCAGCTGTGATTTTCCATCAACAGACGCTCGTGTTGAGAGAAAATCGACGTGGCTGTGTTAAATTAACAGAACTTTGGATAACTAGCTTTTGAAAATGAAAAAGTATATCTTTACTATAATTAAATCGGCGGTACTCTGTAAAACCCGGAAATATTAATAATATGATTTATTTGTCTATCTAATTTTACAACATATTGGATTATCGTGGACTGCCGTACATTGAAAAGAAGGCAATTTATACTCAGCCGAATTTTCAAAAACAAAATGAAAGTAGGATCTGTCAGTTGTTCTCATCTATCTTTCACTCGTTGAAGATTATAATCATCTTCGGAACATTTGAAAAAGAATGCAAATGCTGAATGAATGATTAACCCTTTTACGTACGGGAAAGGTGAAAAAGGCGGGGGTATTCGGCGTAGGAGGGGTGGGGGCGTTTTTGCCGACGGGGGGGGGGGGGGGAGGCAAAGTCCCGGACCGATTTAGATTTCCAAATTTCCGGAGCCCTGCATCAGAATATCTGTCTTCATAAAATCTTGTTCAAGTTTTACACTGGTTCATATTGAGTCAAAATCTACGTCACTTGTTCAAATCTTAGAAAAACCTTGTGTGTATTCTAGAGGCCAACTTTATGGCTCAAATATCTGATATTTGGTCAGAATGTTTGGCTCTATCAATCTCAGTCAAGTTTGATATTTTGGTCATACGGGATCAAAAACTAGGTCACTGGGTCATTTCTTTTAAAAGCCTTGTATGCACTCTAGTGGGCACTTTTTGGGTAGAAATGTCTTGATGGTTACCAGAATTCTCGACAAAATCTCCACCAAGTTTGGTGGGTAAAAAACTAGGTCATAAGGTCAAATCTTCAAAAAACCTTTGTCACTATAGAGCCACAATTTCTTGGCAGCTAGAAATGGAAGGCTTTTTGGCACGTCACCCATATTTTAACAGGTTGACGCATTTTCAAATCAGTAATGCATACATATTGTAAATACTTTTAGAGGCTACTGTGAAAACCTCCCAATTCCTATTTTGTAAAGCTATTTATATCTACCCTTCAAATAATCGATGCTATTTTAGAATATCCAGCTCCCACATTAAAGTTATGGGTCAATGAAAACAGATGATGTGTATTTCCTAATCCTTTTCAACACGTAACAGTTGACCCCTGCTTCCTAAAGTTGTGTTTTAAATTAACACTTTCTATTGGACCTAAGAATTATGAATGTCAGATAATAAATGAATAAGAATCAGGTATGAAAATTTTTTTTATGTAGTCCATGTCTGGTGAATGGATTAGCATCGCTAAAATGGAATACTAAAGTTCCTTGTTTCCTCACTGTGTTTGCATATCTATCTCTTTAGGATAGTCAGAACTTAAAATTTCATGATAATAAGTTAATGTCTGCTTTTGGCTCAGTCCTGAAACATGTTGACCTACATTTTAAATGTGATGGAGTTTGCCCACTTTGTGAATATCTAGATACAGCTCTGAAGTTTGATATTGGGTCACATAGGGTCAAAAACTAGATCACTAAGCGAAATCTTATCTAAGAACATATTGTCTTAAATGTCTTGATATTTGTTCAGAATGTTTGCGTCCATTAATTCTTTGTCAGAATCTATATTGAACAAATATATTTGATCATATGGGGTCAAAAATAGGTCACTGGATTAAACATCAAGAAATGATTGTGTTGGTCTCCATATCTCAGCCATGGGCACTAAAAGTCTGAATCTTTGTAAGAGTGTGTTTTCGTTTCTGATTTACAAGAAACTGACCGAAATAAGGTCACTGGCGCTTTGATTACTTCTGCAGTCATAGACACAGGTGAGCGCTTTAGGGCCAATGTCATGTCATGGCTTGGGGTGTAACCATTCATGTGCATCCATCCATAACGTTTGCTTTAAAAATCTTTTCGATAATTTACTGAACAGAATTCAACCAAATTTCACAGTAATGATCGTAGAAAAGAGGTTGCCAACAACAGCTGAAAATGCATCTGGATTTAAAGATAAGCTTGAGTAGGAAGCATTGTGAGAACAAGAGAAATGGCTTATCTTATTACTTATGCTATTGCTTATCTTTTTCCTTTTCCCTACAATATTTCCTATTTTCCTTTGATGTGTCAAAACATGGAATTGTAATGGTTAACCCTTGCCCTGCTGATCCTAGGACAATACCATATTTGCTTAACCTATTCCCACACAATGATGCGTTTTGACGCCCAAAAGATAAGCTTTGGAAAACAGTGTGAAAAATGAAGAAATCGCTTTTGGTAAGCTATTTCTTCATTATACACTTAGTTTTTATTTCTTCATTATCCACTTTGTTTTCTAACCACAAGAAAAAGATTCTTAATATTTCATCAACAACTAGATGGTTGTCCCAGGACAACTGCTGTCGAGCCCGCAAAGTTTTTACCAACTTGAAATATTCTTTCAAATGGCACATCTACTCATGATTGAGAATAATTGTGCCAATTTATTTTGAAATCCATCCATAATTGTAGGAGAAATGCTCTTGACAATCACAATTTAAGTGTTTGACCTAGAGCTGTGACCTTGACAGAACTATCCAAAAAAATCTTCTACTCATGATGGAGAATAATTTTGCCAAGTTATTGTGAAATCCATCCATAAATGTAGGAGTAATTGTCTGGACTAATTCGGACTGAGTAACAGACTAACACACATATACAGAATTGTAATAGTGACAACTGTCTCGCTCACCACAATCAGGCTCAACAAATTGTTGGCTGTACCTTTGAGTTTGGACTAGTCTAAAATTTTGGGAAAGCCAAGATGAAGATCAGACAGCATAAATATGTAGCTGACCTATGACCACAACTTTCTTAACCCATTCCCAGACAGCTAAATTTTACACTGGTCCAAATTGAAAGGAGTTGCAGACGGCACTATAAAGTTTATAGAATTTTAGATTTTTTAACTTTCTGGGTAGAAAACATTGTGTTAAAGAAGAAATTGCTTGTTACGAGCAATTTCTTTATTTTACGATATAGATAAGGCCTAGAGCTTTGATATTTGGTATGTATCATCACCTATTAACCCTCTACCAAAGTACTTTAGAGAATTACTGTATTATGAAAATTTATTTTACACAATGTTTTCAGTTGTGTTTTTCTTGAGGGGTGTGCAAAAGCGTCACTGTGTGGGAATGGGTTGACCATTTTTTTTAGTTGGTCAAGGTTTGTAAAAGCTGAGGTTCTATCTCATGACCATGGACAATAAAAAGTCATTATTCGAAATCTTCCTCAATATCATTATCTTCTACTTCCTCCTCTTCTGAGTCTTCCTCCATTTTGTCCGGTTTCTGTGGACGGACTGAAATAAAATGATTGACTGGGAGGATGAATAGTTTTACAAAGTGACGTTAAACCCCAAACAAACAAACAATCCCATGTTTTAATGCTCATCCAGAAAATAGTTTCAGAAAATGTGGAAAAAGAAGAAATTGCTTGTTACAAGCAATTTCTTAATTTTTAGCTCACCTGAGCACAACGTGCTGAAGGTGAGCTTTTGTAAATATTCAGTGTCAGCTATTATTTGGTATGTAGATAGGTCTCAGCAAGGCGCAACTGGGGAAGGTCATTTTCATCAAGGTCAAGGTCAAATTTTTAACCCTTTTCCGTAAAACAAAGAAAAAAAAAAAATAAAAATCACCCATTTCTAAAGAATTCCTGTTTCAGGGGCAGTGTTTCACAAACACATCTTGTTTCTTGTTATCATGAGGTTTTGAAAACCATAGGCTGTTACACTATTCTCCGGACAAAATCCAAGTATGAAAATCAACAAAATGGAATAACTATAGAAATAGGCAAGGTAGAGTTATGGTTATAGAGCGCTGTACTTTCCCTTGATGATATCTATCCATCCATACAGTTTCATGATCATAGCTATTATACTATTAAAGATATACTCTGAACAAAATCCAAGTATGAAAAACAACAAAGGGAAATAACTAAAAAAAATAGGCAATATAGAGTTACAGTTCTTGTACACTGCACTTCCCCTTGATGATATCTTCCCATCCATAAAGTGTCATGATCAGAGCTATTATACTTTCAGAGATATCCTCGGGACAAAATCCAAATATGAATAAAAAACAAAGGGAAATAACTCAAAGTAAAGGCAAGGTAGAGTTACAGTTCTTGTACACTGCACTTCCCCTTGATGATATCTTCCCATCCATAAAGTTTCACGATCAGAGCTATTATACTTCAAGGTATGAAAAAACAACAAAGGAAATATCTAAAAAATAAAATAAGCTATGTAGAGCTACATATCTTGTGTACTGCACTTCCCATTGATGATATCTATCTACCCATAAAGTGTCATGATCATAGCTATTATACTTTAACCCTTTCCTGTTTTTCAAAATTTTAGACTTGTCGAATTTCACAGAAGTTGCAGACAACAATTAAAAGTGAGTGTAATTTGAAAAGTAACCAATCTATAGGGTAGAAAATATTGTGGGATAAGAAGAAATTACTTGTCACAAGCAATTTCTTCTTATCCCAAAATATTTTCTTAAGTATAAAACCTCAGGGACGTAAAATCCAGGGATTAACCAGGAAAGGGCTAAGAGATATGCTCTGAACAAAATCAAAGTACGAAAAATGACAAAGGGGTATAAATAAAAAAAATTGGCAAGGTAGAGTTACGGTTCTTGTGCACTATACCACTCTTGATGTTATCTATCCACCAATAAAGTTTCATGATCATAACTTTTCTACTTTCATAGAAATGCACCAGACAAAATCCAAGTATGAAAAACAACAAAGGGGAATAACTAAACAAGAGGACCATGATGGTCCTAGATCCCTCACCTGAACTGTCTGCTGTTAAAAAAATGCAATTAGAGACAAATAAGTTGAAATAACTATAATAAGTTTCATGAAGATAGAGGCAAAACTGCGACTTCTATATTGTAAACAAAGAAATTGTCATTATGGCCCCTTTTCCTGTGTTATCCTATAGAACCTTCCCATAATCTATAATCCCATAACAATTATTCTGACCAAGTTTCATGAAGATTGAGCCAAAATTGTGGCCTCTAGGGAGTGAACAAAGAAATTGCCATTATGGCCTCTTTTCCTGTGTTTTCCAATATAATCCTCCAATAATTGATTGGGTTCATCCTCATGATCAAACAATTATTCTGACCAAGTTTCATGAAGATTGGGCCAAAATTGTGGCCTCTAGAGTGTAAACAAAGAAATTACCATTAAGGCTCCCTTTCCTGTGTTTTCGGAAAGATCCCTCTAATAATCAATAGGGTTCATCTCTATGACCTTAAAATTTTTCTGGCAAAGTCTCATGAAGATAGAGCCATATTTGTGGCATCTAGAGTGTTAACATAGAAATTGCCATAATGGTCCCTTTTCCTGTGTTTCCAATAGGGTTCATCCTCATGACCTAACAATTATTCTGACCAAGTTTCATGAAGATTTGGTCAAAACTGTGGCCTCTAGGGTGTAAACACTTCAATTGTTAACGCGGCATGACGGACGACAGACATTCAAAGATCACAAAAGCTCACAATGAGCATGTTGTGCTCAGGTGAGCTAAAAAGCTAGAAATTGTCACCAAGCAGATTAATACCCCCTAACAATGCTTGTCCATACACAAGTGCAATCTCCCAAAGGGCCATAACAAAAATGGACTTTCTAATTAAAGGGCCATAAATCAGTCAAAAAATCAATGGACGATAGCCAAAATAGGATATGCACATGTCTTACTTATGCCGAGTCTTCCTGTGAAATTTGAATCTAATTCGTCTTATGGTTGCTGAGAAATTGAGTGTCAAAAATCAATGGACCGTAGCCAAAATATAATATGCACATCTCTGCTTAATACTGATTATATCAGTGAAGTTTGAATAAAATCTGTCCAATAGTTGCCAAGAAATTCTGCAGACACAATAAAAATTACAGGCAGACTGGCCGACCGACAGACGGATCGACAAGCTGACTCCTATATACACCCCAAACATAGTTTTTGGGGATATAATAAGCTAGGTAGAGTTACAGTTCATGTGCACTGCACTTCCCCTTAATGACATCCACCCGCCCGTTTAAGATTCATGATCATAGCTTTTATACTTTTAGAAATATACTCCAGACAAAATCCAAGTATGAAAAACAACAAAGGGGAATACCTCAAAAATAGGCATGGGAAAGTTACTGCTCATGTGCACTGCACTTCCCCTTGATGACATCTATCCACCCATATAGTTTCATTATCATAGCTATAATACTTTCAGAGATATGCTCCAGACAAAATCCAAGTATGAAAATCAACAAAGGGGAATAACTCAAAAAATAGGCAAGGTAGAGTTACGGTTCTTGTGCACTGCACTTTGCCTTGATGATATCTATCAACCCATAATGTTTCATGATCATAGCTATTCTACTTTCAGAGACATGCTCTGGACAAAATCCAAGTATGAAACAAGAGGACCATGATGGTCCTATATCGCTATGATGGCTCAAGGCTTTATTATTGATACAAAATATCAAAGCTCTACACCTAATCATTTTTGAGAAGAAGATTTTTCAAAGATTTTCTCCTTTTATCCAACGTAAATTGAAGATCAAACCATATTGAGCTAATTTCAAGAGTATGGTAATTCTTTGAAGTACTTAAGTAGAGGGTCAATAGGCATTAATACATACATGTACCAAATATCAAAGCTCTAGGCCTAATGGTTTAGAAGGAGAACATTTTCTATCATATCCTTCATTACTCCTTTCTGGGATTACACAGAAAAGGTCTTATTTTCAGAATATAGTAATTCTATGAAGTATTTTAGTACAAGGTCAAAAGGAATTATTACACACTAAATATTAACACCCTTGGCCTTATGGTTTAAGAAAAAGATTTTTTAAGATTTCTTTCTTTATTTCTATGTAAAATCAGGGATCACAAAGAAAAGGGCTAATTTTCAGAGTACGGTAATTCTATGAAGATTTTTAGTAGATGGTCTATAGATGATGATTAAAACAAAATATCAAAGCTCTAGGCCTAATGGTTTTAGAGAAGAAAGATATTCAAAGTTTTCCATCTTTATTTCTATGTAAAATCAGGGATTGCACAGAAAAGGGCTATTTTCAGAAAACGGTAATTCTTTGTAGTATTTTGGTAGAGGGTCATTAGAGGATGATATGTACCAAATATCAAAGGCCTTACTGCTTGGGAGGAGAAGATTTTTTAAAGTTTTTTCACTCTGTTGCCATGGCAACCAGAGTTCTCCATGTATTTCAATTTTTGAAGTATTTTGAAAAAGCATGACCATTTCTGTTGAAATTTGTGGAAATTCTATGGTTAGTTTAGGAGGAGAATATTTTTTTGTTATTCTGAACGGACGGACAGATGGACGGACCGATGCTGGACAATGACAGATCACAATAGCTCATCCAGAGCACTTTGTGCTCAGGTGAGCTAAAAAAACAAAGGGGATTAACTCAAAAAATAAGCTAGTTGGAGTTATGGTTCTTGTGCACTGCACTCTGTTATCATAAAAGGAATATATCTGCCAAGTTTCAAGTTAATCCGAGTTAAGGTGACAGAGTTATGCTCTGGACAAAGAAATGGACGCCACCAGGACAGCGGAAGCCATGGATGATCCCATAATACGTCTGTCTTTGATGGGCGTATAAAAATGAGTACCCTAGGCTGAAAAATGACCAATATAGATAAAGTTCAAGGTTTGGGTGTAAGTTTTCCATAAACTGTTTATGGTTGAAGGTCGTTGACTCAAATGAAAGCCTGTCTCCTGATGAGATGTATGAAATGAGCCCATGCATGACATTTCCAACCATTACACATGTGCCCCTAGTAAAGACTCGAATCAGCCTGTGCATCTGCACAGTCTGATCAGAGTCTTCACTTTGCGCTTTGTAGATAGATACTGACCCAAAGCTTCTTTAAACAATCAGCGAATGTTCTAATTGCCCCGAATGGCAGCCCAGGGTTCTCAATGTGTGCGAGTCAAGCACATGCAAAATTGTTGGAAATGTCACACATAGGCTAAAATATGAGTAGTCTAGCTGAAAAAATAACAAGAAAGAAAAAGTTAAAGTCTGAGACATCTAGGAGTTAAATAGGAGTTGGAAGACAAGCCAGTTTTTCATTCCCTAAAATGTTTTCAAAATAGAATTTGGACATTGTTTTCAAAACATGTAAGCATAGTGATAAAGAACTAAATTGTACATTATATTCCCACACAAACTTTCTGTAAAGTTGAGGAAATATTGTATTCAACTTTCTTTTTTGGTGTTGAATTGCTTGTCCCTGGACAATTAACCCTTTCCCATTCAAACCAGGGATTTTACGTTGCTGTGATTTTATACTTGAGATAATATTGTTGAAAAAGGAGAAATTACTTGTTACAAGCCAAAAATGATGTTCCTCTTGTCCGGAATAAGAACAATCTTGCCCTCTAAAAGGCTTAGCCTTTTCTGTTTAATCCCTGGTTTTTATGTCCTTGTGATTTTATACTTAAGAAATCATTGTGGAAAAAGAAGAAATTGCTTGTGACAAGCAATTTCTTCTTTTTCCACAATAATTTCTACCCTACTGAATGGTTATTTTTCGGAGTAAATCCACTCTGAATTTTCGTCTCCAAAACCTTTGAATTTTGGACAGGTCTAAAATGTTTAAAAACAGGAAAGGGTTAAGTTATAAATTTGAAACAAAACAACAAAACCCCACATTGTTTTTAATGAAGAAAATGCTTCACCCCCAACATTTTCTTCATTCACCACAATATTTTCTACCCTTCAGTAAATATGATAATTTTTCCAATATATACCTGTGACTTTTGTAGGTGAAATTTTCTCTGTTGATGGGGCAATGTCTTCGAATGTACCATCATTTGACCACATGTTTTCTATTGTAACATGGAACTCGGCCATTTTATGACCAAACAATTTCTGAAAGGAAATGAATGGCATAAAATTCAATTCTTGTTCATTCTATGATTTTACCAAGTTTCACATTAAAATCTTTATTTCTTGTATATTTTATCATTTGACCAAGTTAAACATTTTTACACAGAATTGCTTTAAAATAAAAGGACTGACAGCACTGGAAGGTCTTAATGAGGGTAAATATTACTTTTAAAAACTTACTACATGTATTTAAGCAACTCAGGGGACAAGCAGGAGGTGTAGACTAAGATCAGACTGCACATATGTGCAGGCTGATCTTTGTCTATACCTCCTGCCAAAATAGGAATATTCTGGCTTCAGTATGACAAGGGTTAAGATGTCCTAGCCTACTTACCAATATTCTAGCTTGCTCTGGAGTAAGAGAATTACCACACTCGCATACTTTATGTTCTTTCAACAAAGTTATCACACCTACAATTCAAGAAACATATCTTGGTGGACAATAAAAGACTGAGATTTACTATGGTGGTTAACAGTAATACGAAAACAAGAGCACTGCCCACAGGTGCCAACGCTCAGCTGCAGGTGCTGGATAATGCAAAAATTCTAAGTCGAAAAATGGGCATAACTATTACAAAAATGCTTTTAGAGTTATCCCCCTTGGTAGTCTAGATAGCTCTTGTGATGGTGAATACACATGTCAAGTTTCATGAGGATATCTTCAATAACAACAGAGATATGACCAAGGTTAAAGTTTGTCACGCCGACGCGCACAACGCCAAGGTTATCACAATACCTCGGGTGAATCAAAAATAATAGGGAATATCCTTGAGTCAAAGGAAAGATTTGTAGAAAGGTTCAAGGTCCTGGGTCAAATGCTTTCTAAGTTGGAGAATGAGAACTGATTTCAATGTGACCTTGGCTTTCGAACTATTTGACCCAGTAGACATTTCCTTTGGTCAAGGACAATATATGAATTAGTTTTCAAGGTCAAAGGTTGAATGTCCTCAGAATTAGAGCATAGAAACTTTTCAAAGAAAGTTCAATTAATTCTTTGAGAACAAAAAAAAAAAGGAACTAACTGGATCAAAGACATCATTTGTGTAAAATCATCTTGTACAGGGATTTTGAGTTGGAGCACGAAAATGTGTAATTGAGTTCTTGATCTTTGACCTATGTGATCCAAAACCATAAGGTACCTCCTTGTGTATAAATATACCAGTAATGACACTCATAAATACAAAGAACAAAACAGGAAGTTATCAAATAGATAATATACAGTGGCAGCTTGTTTATTCATACACATATCAATCTAGTTCATTGACAAAACAATATGTGTTTGTGAAACACAATGCCCCCTAACAGGAATTATTTAGAAACGGGTGATTTTTATTGTTTTTCTTCTTTGTTTAAGGGGAAGGGGTCAAATTTTGACCTTGACCTTGGTGAAAAGACCTTCCAGAATTGTGCCTTGCTGAGACCTATCTACATACCAAATATTAGCATTGTAACTTAATTAGGAATGAAGTTAAAGGAAAATGTTTAGTTTGCAGGTTAAGTTTTTGAGTAAAGTTTAAGGAAAAAGGCTTAAATTTTGACCTTGACCTTGATGAAATTACTTTTACCAGTTGCGCCTTATTGAGACCTATCTACATACCAAATATTAGCATTGTAACTTAATTAGGGATGAAGTTATAGGAAATTGTTTAGTTGGCAGGTAAAGTTTGTGAGTAAAGTTTTAGGGAAAAGGGTTAAAATTATTACCCTGACCTTGATGGAATGACTTTCCCCAGTTGCGCCTTATTGAGGCCTATCTACATACCAAATATTAGCATTGTAACTTAATTAGGGATGAAGTTATAGGAAAATGTTTAGTTGACAGGTTAAGTTTGTGAGAAAAGTTTTAGGGAAAAGGGTTAAATGTTGACCTTGACCTTGATGAAATGACCTTCCCCAGTTGCGCCTTGTTGAGACCTATCTACATACCAAATATTAGCATTGTAACTTAATTAGGAATGAAGTTATAGGAAAATGTTTAGTTGACAGGTTAAGTTTGTGAGTATCGTTATAGGGAAAAGGGTTAAATTTTGACCTTGACCTTGATGAAATGACCTTCAAAAGTTGTGCCTTGTTGAGACATATCTACATACCAAATATTAGCATTGTAACTTTAACACTTGAGAAAAAATTGTGGAAAAAGAAGAAATTGCTTGTAACAAGCAATTTCTCCTTTTCCCACAATATTTTCTACCACATAGGATGGTTCCATTTCAAATTGCTTCCAATTTTCGTTGTTGTCTTCAACCTCTTTCAATTTGGTTAACTACAGCTTATTCAAGCTGTACTTACATTGAGGTCGCCAACACTTTTTTTTTACAAGTTAATGACGATAGATTTTGTAAAATATTACTTTTTAAATGCAAATAGGATATTTATAAGTGAAATTACCGGTATTCTTTCTCTGTAAGTCTATGTGCCTGCAACTGCTTTAGTTGAGGAAAGTCTTAACCCTTTCCTGTTTCTTGAAATTTACGACTGGTCCAAATTGAAACATGTTGCATATGACAATTAAACTTTGATGCAATTTGAAATGATACCATACTATGTGGTAGAAAATACTGTGGAAAAAGAAGAAATTGCTTGTTACAAACAATTTCTTCTTTTACCACATTGTTTTACCAATTATAAAATCAAAGTGATGTAGAATCCTGGGTTTGTACAGGAAAGGGCCAAATATAATTCTGTGGTAATGTTTTAAGACCACTAGGTTAACTGATTCCCACACAATGATTCTTTTTGACGCCCCTTAGGAAAAACAAGAGCACTGTCTACGGGTGCCTATGCTTGGGTGCTCGATAGTGGATAAAAGCACAAAATGCATATAGAGTTATCCCCCTTTATAGTATAGGTTGCTCTTTTGATAGTGAACAAGTTTGCCAAGTTTCAAGTGAATGCCTTCAATAGAACCAGAGATATCACAAAATGACAAAGTTTTCGCAGGACGAAAACAAAGACAGCGGCACCAAGGCTATAGCAATGCCTTGGGTTTTCTCCGAAAACAGCCCAGATAAAATTGGGAAAACATTATGTAAAATGAAGAAATTGCTTGAACCAAGCAAAATCAATTTCTTTATTATACACAATGCTTTCAACCCAGAAAGTTGAAAAAATCTAGAATTTAATCCATTACCAGACAACAAAATTTTAGAATGGTCCAAATTCAAGCAGACAGACAAAAATTTAAAGTTGATGAAACTCTTGATTTTTCAACTTTCTTGGTAGAAAACATTGTGCTAAATGAAGAAATTGCTTGTAAAAAGCAATTTTTTCATTTTACACGATGTGTTTCCCAATTGTTTTTTGCGTCCAAAAGCGTCACTGTGGGGGAATTGTCTTATGAACTTTAAATTGTCGTCTTCGAACTCCTTTCAATTTGGACTAGTCTAAAATTTTGACAGCTGGTAATGGGTTAACCCTTTCCCGTTTTTGGAAATTTTAGACTAGTCCAAATTGAAAGAGGTTGCAGACGACAATGACAACTGGATACTATTTGAAATGAACCCATCCTATTAGGTAGAAAATATTGTGGGAAAAGGAGAAATTGCTTGTCACAAGCAATTTCTTCTTTTCCACAATGTTTTCTCAAGTATAAAATCACAGGGACGTAAAATCCCGTATTTGAACTGGAAAGGGTTAATACATACCCCTTTTCAAAGCTGTTGGTAAGCCTAATTGGCGTAACTGTGGCTCTAAAGCATGCGAAAACTCTGGTAATGGCCCCTCTTCTAAAATCACAGTTTGTGTGGCAGGATTCCCTGACCTAGCAAATTCTGGAACTCGAAACTCTTCAAAATATCTTTAAAAAATACAAAAAAATATAAATGAGTAATTCATTGCACTTGACATTGATTATGTGCTAACAAAATATTCTAAATGTGTCTTGAATAAGCTGTATTTGTGATATTTGGTAGCACAGGACGGCATGTATATATAGATATACGACCTGTAATAGTGTTATTTTGAGACAAGCCTCTATGGCTGAGTGGTAAAGGTGCTTGACTCATGATCTGAATGTCACAGGCTTGACCCCCATCATCATTAATGTGTGCTCATGGGCAAGGCACGCAATAGTCATGCCTAGTCTACCTGGCTGTAAAAATAGGTAGCAAGGGTTTAAGCCTTTGCCTCTCTTTCAGGGATATAATTATATTCTGGATTCTGGGAGTTCAAAAGCAACTATTTAAGTTAAAAGTTTTCCTCATATTCAAATTAAAACAAGTAAGTATAAACTAAAAAGAAAAGTTAGTAAGCCTCAGCAATCTGAATTAATTTTCTATTAGAGAAAAGGTTAAGAATCGTGTGAATCGAAGAGAATACTGTAACAGACTGTTAACTCTGGTCATGTTGAATAAAATCCTCTAACAGAAATGCACTTAAATCAAAGGGGTAATGGTACTGTAGGCCAGGTTGTCAGAGTCAATATTTGGTTTAGAAAGAGAAGAAAACATCTTGGGAAAAGAGAAATGCTGGTAATCAGCATTTCTTTCTTTTCCTCTCATTATCATCTTCTGCATTTTCTGAAACATCTTTTGCAGCTGGCATAAAGCCTTCTATTTTGTCCTCTACCTTATTCAATTTCGATCATTCTTTAATTTTCCAATTTTAGTGTTTGTCATTATTTTTACTTACTTTAAAACCTCATCTTTTGTTTTATTTGTAAATAACAATCCAGTTTGTCCAAGTAAACTTTTACTAATATTGTGTAGATTGTCTCTGTACTCTGACGACGATGTCCGGCCTAATGCTAGGGACATAACTTTGTTCTTGCCGAAGAAAAATCTGAAAGAAATTATATTGAGAGTTAATTGCAACAAAGGGTTATTCCTCACAAGGTAGAGTTATGGTGCTTTTGCTGTTATTGTAACCATCAAGTTTCATGGTACTAGCTTTTATACTTTCATAGATATTTTCCTAACAAAAGTCAAGTTTGAAAAACATCCTAAAGGGCAATAACTTAAAGAATATATATGGTAGAGTTATAGTCCTTGTGCACTGCACTTCCCTTGGTGAGACACAAAGTTTCATAATCATGCCTGTAATACTTTCAGAGATATGCTACAGACAAAATTCAAGTCTTGAAAACAACAAAGGGCATTAACCCCCAAAAAATAAGTGCGGTAGAGTTATGGTTCTTATTCACTGCACTCCCTAATCATGCAGTGAATACAACTGCCAAGTTTCAAGTCAATCAGACAGAAGGTTCAAGAGTTATGCCCCGGACAAAGAACTGGAGGTCACCTGGACTCCATGAGTAATCCCAAAATACTTCCTTTTCTTGAGGATGCATAAGAAGGAGTTTAGCTAGATATGACCTCAATGGACTAGCTCCTGTTTCTACCAATGTTAACATCTCACTTCAAGCAATAAAAATATGACCTTTAAAAACTGATCTTGTCAAATAAACTATTACAATGGTTCAGTTTAGGTTTTTCAGAGCTCAAAATGATCTTAATGACATTTGAACTCAATCAATTCAAGGGCTGATAATTCAAGAAAGATCTGAACTTTTTGAATTGCTGAAGTCACTGTCTTATGCTCAACTAAATATCAGAGATACATTGTGGCAAGATTCAGTTCAATCAAATAGAATTTGTAGGACACACACACACAAAAAAATGTAATTTTAAGGCATATAATTATTGTTAAGTAAAGGGCAGATAATTCAGGAACAACTTGACATATCAAACAAATTATAGTCCTAAGCACAAATAGACATCATACAGAGTCATTGTGGCAAGTATAAGTTCATTCCCATTCAAAATGTAGGAGAAAGTGTGCTCACAAGAAATAAGTTTTTTTTTGTTCAATTCAAGATAACTCAAGAAAAACTGGAGCGATTTGAATTTCAAAGGTCTTACCCACAATTAGTCATCATAGAGAGTAATTGTGGGGAATTTCAGCTCATTGCCACAAATAATGTAGGAAAAGATGTGCACACAATAAACATAGAGATTTTCATTCAATTCGAGGGCAGATAATTCAAGATAATTCAAGAATGACTGGAACGATTTGAACTTCAAAGGTCTTATGCACAACTAATCATCATAGGAAGTAATTGTGCCAAGTGTCAGCTCATTCCCATTGATAGTTTAGGAGGAGTTGCGCACACAAAACATAGTGATTTTTGTTCAATTCAAGGGCAGATAATACAAGATAACTCAAGAATGAATGGAGCCATTTGAATTTCAAAGGTCTTATGCACGACTAGACATCATAGGGAGTAATTGTGCCAAGTTCCAGCTCATGCCCATTGATAGTTTAGGAGGAGTTGTGCACACAAAAAAATACTAACGGACAGACAGATGAACAGACAGGCAGACAGACAGACGGATGACTGGGACCATAACATAATACAGCCCTTAGGGCGTACAAAAATCTAAAATTTCATTAACTTTTAAATTTTGTACGTAACTCCTTTCAATTTAGACCAGTCTAAAAATTTTGTCATCTGATAATGGGTTAAATAGTGAAATCACTTACCTGCTGTGTTTCCATTCTGCTCTGATATCTTTGAGACATTTATTTCTCATGTTTTGTACAGAGAATGTGAAGATTCTAGCATAACTATCCACACATGCCTGTATCTGTAAAAGAAAAAAAGACGGTGTGATAAGTTTAACTTATTCCCACACAATTCCACTTTTGTGAATGACAGATTCTATTTCACCAGAGAGGGATTTGAATGCCCCGTGGTGAAAAGTCTATAGTCAATATGGAAGTCACTGGTTGCTAAGTAAATCACTTGTTGCTTAGGAATTTATTGTTTGCCAAGAAAGCCATCATTTTATTTATGAAGATGTCATTGGTTGCTAATGAAACATGAAATCAAAAGATATTTTTCTTTATAACTGTATTTAGCTGGAAGTAAAAGGATATGAGTAAAATGGCCCTAGGCCGGCACAAGAGACCCCTTGGCCAGAGCCGGTATGATCCCTGGCAGGCGTGGTCATGATTTCAGAAAATCTTTTTACTTTTTTTACGTTTTTGAAATTTTCCTAGTTAATTCCATGTACCATTAAGTGACCGTGGGGCAGGGCCAATTTTACACCGGGAATCATGATTTGAGCAAACATTGTAGAAGTCTACCAGGTAATATTTCATATTAAGTATCAAAGCTCTAGGCTTTGTAGTTCTGGAGAAGATGATTTTCGTAAAATCAAGTGAACCCTTGGGCGGGGCCATTTGGCCCTAGGAGCCATGATTTGACCAAACTTGGTTGAGGTCCTCTAGATGATGATACACACCAAATATGAAAGCTCTAGGCCACATAGTTTCAGACAAAAAGATCTTTAAAATTTAAAAATTTTGAACCCCTTTTGGGGCGGCACAGTCAAAGTATGCATTTGACTGGAACAATATGAATGATTTTAGTAAAGGGTCACCCAAGAAACATTTACATGAAATTACTTCAAAATTTGACCAGTCTCTTAGGAGATTGTATTTGGAGCAAAGGTTGATGGATGACGCACATCCATCAATCCCCAAAGCTCACATGAGCACTACAAGCTCAAATGAGCTAAAAAAACACTTCAGAAAATTTGTATTATACATTTCCCAGACATTTATCTTTACAGTTGACATCACTTAGTGAATTGACGCAAAACTTGCAACAAACAAGGTCAACATTTTCAATTGTCCTTTATTTTATTGATTGGTATAAAAACAATGATTTTCTCAATTTTTAATTCTTATCAAAGCATAAACTCTTAAATACCATCCATTTGATTAGTTACACCAGATATCAATAGTTTTTATGTCAAACAAATACTGTGGGGAAAAATCAGTAGATTCTATCTCTTATGCTGTGTCCAGTACAATGATCCAGGCTGTAAAATAAAGCCTGCATTAACAGCACATGAATTTACTGATTAGTACACAACCATAATGTCTGCTAGTTAACGCCTGGCTCTTGTCTGTTATTGCATACCTATAAGACCCCCTAAACCTTCATTTTTTGCAATAGTAGATGATTATGTTTGGCCATGTAGAAATCAAGCAGACTATACATACTTCTTCAATAAGTTTCTGTTTGGACTCCAACCCCTTCTTTTTGGTCTGGGTTAAAGAAACTGTAATAAAACAATAATTATACATGTTAACAAGAGTGCAATAGTCACAAAATACGTTGAGGTCCCTTTATCTGTGACACAGAAAGATAAAACCTGATAATATGCTCAAGGCCAGGTGAATAGGAACATTCTGTGAAAATTTCATTCAAATCTGTCCATAAATATAGATGTGTTAACACGATGTTGATGTACAGACAGACAGACAGGGTTTTCACCCAAAAGTCAAGAGTCATTAAGCCTTGGGCCAAGAGTCAAAAATGAAATCCTAAGAGTCAAAATGCAATCCCCCCCCCGACAGTAATTTTGTATAGAACAAATAGTAGATTTTTTTTCTTTTAATGGTTATCATATATATATTTCTTTAAGCAATAGTGCCTCAAAATAAACATTTCTCCAATCTGACAGTATTCTATTTCAGTACAAGATGTTTTAGGGAAAGTTTAGTATTCATGCATATGTAAGTTTAATCAGTTTTTAGGAAATCTCAAGAGTACTAAGAGTATCAAATCATTCTTATTTTCCATTAAAAGATGTGCTGATTTTATCCACAAAAACTCATGACATTTCTTTAGCAACATTTTATTTGATTTCATTTTACTTCTTGATATTATTTGTGAGATTTTTTATAAAAGTATTAGCAAATAAGTAAATTTTCGTAGGATTATAACTCTGAAAAAGGGTTTCAACATAAATTTCAAAGGTGTGAAGTACCGGTACCCTGAATTACGAAAGCTGATGCATGTCCATCACTCATGAGTGTTAATTACCTATCAAGCTAGGTGTTATCCATGATGAGAATGAATATTTTTATAATCAATTAACCATTTTCCTGTAAATTGACACACTTATGATGACCCTTGACACATGAATCCGGGTCTGTTCGCCCTAAAACATGTTCGCCCTGGGTCCGTTCGCCCTAATTCCCTTTCGCCCTATTTTTCAATTACATTATAGCTTTCCACAATAAAAAAAATTCTCGTAAACATTTATTCTTTCCTTTAAGAGATGTTTAGGTTATGTAAGGTACAGGGGTGTGGAATTTCCAAGCCCTACTTGTCCGACACGGGCTTTTCTACCTGCGGACAAGTACATTTTCGAGGCTACTTGTCGGTGGACAAGTAAATATCAAGGCAAATCTTGGAATGGTACTAAATAGATAGAAGAGATTTATGAGCGTAATGTTTGTATCTAAGGCTAGAAAATATTGTTTTTAATGAAGAAAATGCTGAGTTCTAGCATTTTCTTCTTTAAAAATAATGTTTTCTCAAAATTTATCTGTTCTTCATCTTTTCATGGGCAAGTTCATTTTGATCCTGGACAAGAAGAAAATCACATTTTACTTGTCCTTGGACAAGCAGAGAAAATCAGTATTTCCACATCCCTGAGGTAGTTTTTTCAACTCATATTCAGACAAAATTTCAGACTGATCTAAAATTGTAGTGAACTTGATTAGATTCCAAGAACATAATAAGGTTAAAAGAAATATATTCAAAATGGAGATGGTTGTATCAAATTCAAGATTCAAAATTATGTTTTCTTAAATTAAGTTATTACAAGTTGACTATCATGTTTTAATTTTATTGCCACAATCAATGGTTTAATAATATTAGAAGATTGTTTTTGACAAATATAGAAAAATCATTTGACACAATCAATTTGTTATAAAAATTTATTAAATCACAAGTATCATTTAGAAGTTACCTTTAATCAAAACCATGAATAGATAGACAATACACAACCCCGTCCTAGACGTTCAAAGAAAGATTATGGGTAAAAGTGTGGGAATTGAAGTATGAATATTTAATTAAATTAACCCATTACCAACGACAAAATTCTTTGTAAAAAGGCTTTGGAGATGACGATTGAAAGTTATAAATCCCAAATATGCTTTAGAGACTTGTGAATAAAGGACAAAATTGCTTGCCACAAATTGGAATATTTTAACAACCCCCCCCCAAAAAAAATCACGAAATTAAGATCATTTAATTCCCCCCCCCCTCAAAAAAAAAAATTCACGAAATTTAGATCATTGAAACACAATCAGACTTTTTACAACACAGTCACAGTTGAATAAGAAAGTTTTTGAAAGTATTGTCGACATTATATAACAAAATACCTATAACTGTAGAAAGCATTGTGAGTAAAGGAGAAAATACTACCCACAGATCATGGAAACACAACCAGACTTTTTACAACACAGTCACAGTTGAATAAGAAAGTTTTTGAAAGTACTGTCGACATTTATAACAAAATACCAATAGCAGTAGAAAGTATTCTGAGTAAAGGAGAAATTACTACCCACACGTTTGAATGGGCTATAATTCACGATTCACACTTTTTTTTGCCCCTGGTGAAGATGAAAGTAGACAAAAACATTGGTGAAAATGACAAGCTGATTTTTGTTAATGCTTTTTTCATTTTCAAATGATGCTACAACAAAACGACAGATACACTCAAAATCATACACATTTAAAAAAGAGAGCGAACATAAAAAATAGTGCGAACGGACCCACTTTTGGGGCCAAGGGACCCAGGGCGAACAGACCCAGAGCGAAAGTATATCTAGGGCGAATGGACCGATACCTTGATGCATGGCTGCAAATTTTTGAGAGTCATTATGACACACAGTGACAAATTTTTGAGCGTCAAAATTGCTTCTTTTTAAATTTCTGTGTGTCAAAACCTGAGGTCTCTGGTCTAACAAAAACCCTCAAAAAGTTGTGAAAACATGCAGTCAAACTTGCTAAAGACCTGTGAACAAGGCCTTAACATGATTATTTAACAGTATATTTCAGAAAGGTTAGATCTCCTTTGCTCAAGCAAACCATCGGGAATTCAGTTGAATTTGATGACGGATCCGACATTACTACACAAGAAAGTTCGAATTAGTGCAGTAATAACTAATAACTGAATGAAAAATAGAAGAAAAGGGACCAGATCTAGAGTCAGCTCAAGCCATCACATGAGCTCGAGTAAGCACTACTCAAGAGAACACAAGACCACTGAACATTGGTAAAGTATTTGATTTCAGATAATTTTGGTAAATTGCTCCTTTTGTAGATCAATATTATATTTAGTAAAATAATGGAGACTTCAGTAAAGGGGTTGTGATCAGCTTTTGCATATTCGACGTTTAATAAGAAAATATATATATAAAAAAAACTCATAAAATAAAAATGGTTGTATATATTCTCTTAAATAAGAGTCTTAACTGGAAATGAAATATACCAATTAAATTTTACCTCTTTTATCACGTTTTGATTTAGGCATACTGTTTCAATTATTTTCACCACGATGTGTAAAATTGCAATAACTCTGCTATATCCAAAATACTGCGATTTGAAATGTATTGTGATACCCGGCTCATAGCCCTTAGGGAGGGGACCATTATGACCAGACTTAGACTGGGACATTATAGTCTGGCTATTCGAATTTAAAGTTCTAGCAAAGGCGCATGCATTGTAATATCTAATTTACGCTCTTTGAACAAAAAATATGACCGTAGTCTCCAAATTATGATATATTTGATAGGCATACCACTTTAAGATTTAAATTCAATTTTACTAACCATTTTGGTTTGATTGTTTGAATGGGTTTAACGCCATATTTAACAGTATTTCAGTTATATCACTGCGACTAGAGCACCTAACCGTGGACTCCTGGTATTTCTCACACCAGTACTAACACTACATCCTTTCCGAGCCTCCAGCTGCTCACCCCACGTAAGTTAATGATTAATCACCCAAGGGTTGGAGACAATTGTCGGCCGAAAGGATATTCGCTGCGGCCGGGGATCGCACAGGAAACCCTTGACTAGGAGTCCGGCGACCTACCACTACGCTATGGCCGCGACACTTTAACAGAATAAGAAACTCATCTTTGTCCATGTAGAAGGATGTTGTAAGAATAAAAGCCAAATTCCTGTCATCCCTTTTTTAAATATGAATTTATAATTAGTTCTTTGAAATTGATTTTAAAGTCACACATTACACCTAAATCCTTGTCAACTGTTGTTCAATAGTTGTTAGTTGCATGGCTATCTTTGATAAGATATCAATTAGAGTTTATGTTTCTCACGTGCAGATTTTTTTCTTTCTCTTTTTTTTTTGGGGGGGGGGGAGGGTAACCATTCCCCACTGTTAGTTCACTCACATACACTAAGTATATCATTTTGCAATGTATTTTCAGAATATGCATAGCTGGATCCTACGTAGAATTGACCGATCGTGTCTGTCAATCGAATAACCAGTCGATCAATGAAATCATTCATATGGACCAGAAATGAGTTTTGAACTCCAACATTGGTCGCCATTTTGTTAACCAATATTGTTGGTTTGGGGACTTCAACGTAGTAATTACATCTAATTCAAGCTGTAGTTACGACGTTTAAGTCGCCAAACCAACAGAAATGTTTCACATAAATGGCGGCCAAAATCGGAGTTCAAATTTCAAACCAGGGCTGAACGAAAGATGTGATTGGTCGACATATTCCTTGATTGTCAATCGCGATTACTTTTTTGACCCATTGACCTCCGACTTGGCAGTTCGACTGAAATTATATATGAAACCATTTTTAAAATATGTGATCAGCGTCAGGACATAAAAGGCAAGTTGTTAGTTGGTTACATAAACGTCGTAACCACACCCTTTATAAGCTGTTACAGCAACTCCTAAGTCGTAAAACTAACAAAAAGGCTTATACAAAATCACAGGCGGAGTTCAAACTTCACATCCGAATGAATGTTTTGATTGATCAATCGGCTTATTGACCGACAGCGGCGATGCGCCAATTTCTAGAATCACGATCTTCAAAAGTAAACATAGTGCAAGGCACCCAAAAAGTCCCCTTTACCTTGTTAGCTCATCTTGTGTCCAAGGGAGTATTTTTGATCAGTCAATATCCGGCGTCCGTCTGTCCGTACGTCATACATTACAAATTATTCTTCTCCCATACTAACCATAGAATATTAACCAAACTACTTGGAAACTATCATTAGTTCATGCCTTTTCAAATGCTTCAAAGAATTGAAAACCGTGAGGATTCTGGTTTAAACAGCAACACGGTGAAAAAAATTCTTCTACACCGTAGGGCCAAGAGTTATGATATTTGGTATAGGTCACCTCCTAATGACCTTTTACCATATACATGTACTTCAAAGAATTAATGAAAAATAGCCAAATACTCTGCGATTACGGGTTTTATAAAGACATAAAGAAGGATATATTTCAAAAGAGTCTTTTCCTAAACCGTACGGCCAAGAGCTTTAATTTTGATAGTGCATCATCATCTACTGACCCTCTACCAAAATTAATATTCTACTCTGAAAATTAGACCTATATTGTGCGATTCCGGATTTTAAACAGAAAAAGAAGGAAATCTTAAAAAAAAAATTTTCTCCAAAACCATAAGGTGTAAAGCTTTGACTCTGGTAAACATGTATCATCTCTTGAAATTGTGACCTTCTGCCAAATTAAACGTAGCAAATATGAAAACTGGACACTTCAAATTTTTACGACCAACTTTTGACATTACATATACCGAAAGGATTTTTGTGCATTAAGACCACAAAATATCTGGCTATTCGTAGAGGTATAAAAAAATCTCAGCGGTAGGGTGTTATATTGATAGGAAGTTAGGATACCCTCAATATAATATTCCTATAATAACATTACAAAACATTGCACTTATGTTTTCAATTGTGTCCATTTGTAGCATATCTATATAACAGCAAAACAAAGCCTCCTCGTTGAACTTAGAACATTTGTGAACACTATCTGAGGAAGAGGTCTCCATTTTTCCATAAGGGTACTTTCAAGATCTATTAACGTCAGAGGAGGATCGTCTCGCTGACGGACACGGCGGCCCAGCTCGTCCCAGATGCGCTCAATTGTAATGAAAGAAGGACTGCATGAAGGGAGCAAAAAGAGTTGCTGAATCTGACCCAGAACTATCCAGCGATTAAGTTGTCTTGTACAACAACAAGGGGGGAACGCCCTTGAGAACAATAACACACCCATATCATAAGACTCACAACGCCAAATATGTCCAATTCTCTGACAAATGGTTCATTGATTGTTTGAATGGGGTTTAACGCAACTTTTAACAGTATTTCAGTCATATCGTGGCGACTGGAGCACCTAACAATGGATTCCTAGTATTTCTCAGACCGGTACTGCCACTACATCCTTTCCTAGCCTCCAGCTGCTATTCCACTTAGGTTTACGATTATCCACCGATTGGTGAGAGACAAATGTCGGAAAGGATATGTGCCGCCACCGGGAATCGAACCCACGACATCCCATGATTGAGGATTGGGAGTCTGAAGCGCTACCGACTTCGCAATGACTTTTCTCCAGGCCTGCGGTACAAACGTACTCTGCTATCGGCAGATTGTATTTGAATCGCGATGCGTCACTAAAAACAATCGAGTTACATTGCCTTTGATTGAACCGTACATGCCGTGTGGTCCATTCCAACCTGATGTGCCTGAGATAGTTAAGGTGTGAGAATCGGTCCACTATGTGCCCTCCCAGCTGCTCGCAGCAGTTTGGGCCGTAACCCTACCACGAAACATCTTTTTACTAGTGGATGTTGCTGATCGGAGATGGCCCAGTCGTATTTTGCAAGCATCCCTATATGACGTCACTCATACCGCCCTGAGACCCGGCCGGTCAGCAATTGACCCGGTTTAGTGTATACGGGTTCTCAAATTAATTATCTTTTGCCATAAGCGGCTCATTGCTCTGGCATCAGCGGTCATAGACTGACCAGCCAAAAGCCTTCCAATGGCTTCTTGGCGTTACTCGAGTGAAAGTTGGTGTATTTCCATGATAGCGTCAAGGCCGAAATTTAAATTTGATTTTCCTCTTTAGTATGGGCTTGCACGCTACATTAAGGCAATTGTTTACCAAATGACAGAACGGGTAATCGTATGCACGTGCAATAGCGGATTTCCGTTTTTCACATTTCCACATTTTATACGGTAATGGAAAGCACGTGCTTTTATCATTTCAAAGATTTTATGCAGTCGTATGGTTCCTATTTGCTATGTCATAGCCGAGAACGTGGGAGAACAAAAATAAGAGAAACTTCAACGGTATCAAGTTTTCATGTTCGCTCAGCATACTTCAAAGAATTAATCTACTATGAAAATTAGCCCAGGATTTACATATGAATAAAGAAGGAAGTCGTTGAAAAAAAAATCTCCCAAACAGTAAGGCCAAGAGCATTGGTATTTGGCATGAATAGTAAAATTTTATTGACCTGAAGGACTGTGACCTCAATTTGCATAATTACGCGCTTGACTTATTGTCTTCGGTAGTTTTCGTTTTATTCCGCTAGTCGAAAATGTCATTTTAATATGTGTTAGATGCACGGATTCTTAAACCGAAATGTATACGAATGTGATAGAGCGAAGTCCCACTGCATTTAAAGTCGGGAGTTCGAGGCGAGACGATCTTTTCTTTATATGTTTGATTTTATTCGTTTACCCTTAAATCATTTTACCTCAAAACGTCAGAGAATAACAGGCTTATCAGTACTCGGCACTGGACATAAAACAGCTTCGTCGTTCTTTCGTTTCTTCATGTATTCTTGATGCTGTATCGTTTTTCTCCATATTCGTTTCAGCTATTATTTGAAGATATCACAATGATCCACTGAATGATACTATTGTAACTGTTTATACATCGACAGATACATTTTATCACTGTAATGTGAAAACGTGCAGATGCACTTTCTCTAATACGCATTAGATTTAAAAAGGGAAGGAAAAAAGAAAAAGTAAAAAATCAATCAATTATTGTTTCGAACCCGTGTTGACTACCTCAGGCCTCTTCGTACTACACCGTGGCTCGACCACTTATCTGTTGAGGAATTAAGCTGATATACAAACGTTAGATTTTTTAAATGTATATTGAATTTCTCCGGGTATGGACAAAATAACTCGCAAAATCACGACTTTTATCGACATCAAATTTATTCATAGCTAATTTATTCATTGTATAAAGGTCAAGTCATGTCAATAATTTCAAGTTATACTTAAGACACTTAATGGCCTTTTACTGTATGGAGTATGGATCTATATCATAAACAGGTGAGCGATATAGGACCGTCGTTGTCCCCTTGCGTGCCGATAACCTAGCACCCTCCCCCTGCTAATCTATTTGTAGCCGTGTCTATCTATTTTCTATTGTCTATCTACGTCGTCTCTCAAGACAATATACACATTGAATGGTTTTAAGAGTATACGATGAACTGCAAAAATCTGGTAGGAAAACACGAATCCCACTTGTAAAGATTTGAAAAACACGATTCTTTCACAATTTCCAAATAATAAGTTCATTTGTCCTGCAACTGTGTTTTCAGTTAACCAGACGATTTGTATACCATGACTTTGAACAGTTGTCATGGTAGTGGCTTGGTGTTAGAAACCTAACCGATCGAAGCGTCATAGCTACAGCTCGTTATGTTGTAGTTCCGTCCATCTCTGATTTTTGTCTTCTATCCCTGATCATATGTCTGGACGAACCCGGATCCTCTTGCTTTAGTACTCTATCGTCTATACTAACCGGGCCTCTTTCAGGCAATCTATCATACCTGTGTGCCTTCAACCCAAGCACATATTCATTTGTATTTCACATAATAATATCTTTGGATACCTCAGAAGAGCTACCTTTTCGAAAGTCAGTGGGAATCCACCAACTTTTCAACAATGGTGAATATATCTAAAGAAAAATTTAAATATATCTCATGAGGGTGTAGTGGTAGTACTGGTGCGAGAAATACCAGGAATCCATTGTTAGGTGCTCCAGCCGCCGCGATATAACTGAAAGATTGTTAAAAGCGGCGTTAAACCCCATTCAAACAAACAAACAAACAAAAAATATATCTCATGACTTTTATTGCGCCAGCAATCCTCTGCTTTTCGACCTGGAAATGATTCATTATTTAAGTCTATCACCCGTTTAGCATCTTTAATATGACATTTGTAACTTCAAGCAGACCCGTAGGAAGCAATTCAAGATTGGGTTGGCTAACTTGGAAACATTTCATGGAGGCTCGGAAAAGATGCAGTGGTAATACTGGTGTTAGAAATACTAGGAATACTAAGCTAGATGCTCCAGCCACCGTGATATGACGGAAATACTGTTAAAAATGGCTTTAATGTCGTCAACCAACCATTTTACTGGTCGAAAGTTTTACAAAATAAAGCATTTCAATTTCGAAGCGAAACTTCCTGTCAGAGTAAGTAGGCGTGGCCAACGAAGTCAGTGGGCGGGATCAGCAATCCGTCAATATACCAACCGCGGCTGTCAATCAAGGAATCAATCGACCAATCAAAGCATTCATTCAGCCCGTTATTGAGCTTTGAGCTCCGAGATTGGCCACCATTTGTAGGAAACATTTTTGTTGGTTTGGCGACTTAAACGTCGTAACTGCAGCTTATTCAAGCATTCAAGCTGTAGTTACGATATTTAGGTCGCCAACCAACCATTCTACACCTTTTAATTACATGCTACTTGCCACTAATCTTGCAAAATAGCGCCGTTTTAAATCGAAGCAGAACTTCCTATTGGAGTCAATGGGTGGGGCCTCTTGGTCAGTGGCCAGTGGCCACAATTTCAAACTGATCAAAATCTTTAGAGACAATCTAATCAAAGATCATCCAAATAATGACCATGATTATCCATTTAAAATTTTAAGCGGCCCTTGCACAGATTATGAAAGAAAAGTTTTGGCTTTAAGTTTTCGAATTTCTAACTGCAATGCTTTCAGGCATTTGTAAGAAAGTGATTAAGCAGACTTTGTGATGGACATGACTGTTCGTATCTTTAAATAAAAGAAATAAAAGAAGCAAAGATATATATATACCTTTGCTTCTTTTATTTCTTTTATTTAAAGATACGAACAGTATATATATACTGCCTTATTTGTATTTCCAATGACATATCAGTTCATTCGTCACAACTCGGCCGATTCCGTACCTACATCTATCGGAGACTTCGGAGATCGCCCGAGGATTGCCGAATGATATCAGTTTTCGTCATTAGCTTCCGCTAGCAATACAGTCGTCATCGATATCACCCGAAGACAAACGAACTCACCCGATATATTCCGATGTTTCAAAGTAAGGCGCTGAGAATAAATCACATTGAATTGGCCCCTACCGATATGCGGAGTTGTCCCTTTAATTATCTCCCTTGACTACACTTGGTGGTTCCGGTTTAAATTTGCTACATAGAGTGATTGAGCAGAATAAGTAATTATTCAGGATTTCAGACAGGAAATGTTGAATACTCTTGTAATACTCTAAGAATATGAAATTGTTATGGTGGTGTGTATATTGCGTTGACGTTGACACAATTTGAGTTAGTTTCGTTCCTAGTAAACCAATTTTATTCTCATCCCGTTTTACTTCTCATTTTCGAAACAAAATTAGCAAAGGAATCCTTTGTAGCGAATAGGTGATTTTAGTTCCTTGGCTTGAAAAGACTTATTAAAATAAGCAAACAAAAAACAACAACGGAAACCATGTTTTTATCCTTTCACGATTCTTTGAAGGAATCTAATAGCGAATCACCTAAGGATAATTCTAGTGAAATCTGGTAGAAAATTGTTCTTTGGTTTCTAATGAGAAGTAGGAGTGTACGGACGAGCGCACGGACGGAAACACGACGGATGTAACGCAATGACAAAATCTCGCTGCCTTCCAGCCAATGGAGCTGAAACAGATGTTATAAGCAGAAAATTTAACACAGGCACATTACTCCAGCACTAAAAATGGACTATATAGGGAACAGGTTTATACACGCAAAAAATCAGAATAAATGAATTTTTATTATCATTAAAGCATGCGTACCCTCTCAATTTAGTATGAAAAGACAATTTTTAATTTCCATACATATAAACTATAAACGTGCATGCATGCGCTAAATTCTTACGTGTGTGAAGGACAGACATCGAGCATCGCTTTGGGTTCTTAGCCATCTACAGAGAGCATAGTGAAGACACAGATTAGACTGTTTGAATGCACAGGCTGATCAGAGAATTTGATTAGCACACAAGTGAAACTGTCGGAAATGTCACGTATATTCGTGAATACCTTATTTAACCCATCCCTAAATAATCCTGCCTTTTTCCGATGCAGAAAATTTAACATTGTAAAACATTGTGAGACAAGGAGAAATTGCTTTAAACAAGCAATTCCTTCTTTTCTCACAATGTTTTCTATACTACCTGGTACTTATTTTTAAATTCGCACAGCTGCGAATCGTCGTCTGCCCTGTCCAAATATATCTTGTCCAGTAAGAGGTTAAAATGCACGTGCTTACGAGATCAGGCATCATATTGAATACATTTCTAACTCTTCATTTTGGACCAGTTGGGGATCCGTAACCCATGTCATTACAAACACTCACTTTCCCTCCTAAAGAATTGAATTGGTGAAAAAGCTCTGGAATAAAAAGAAATTGTTTGTTATATGCAATTATGATACATATGTTCCTTAACGTGCAACATGGTCTTTAGTTCCACACATTATGTTCTTTAGCGCTACACATTATGTGATTTTATTACTACACATTATGACATTCCATTTCATATACAAATTATCCTTGACTACAGTGGATAAGATGGAGAGCCAAGGTTTATCAGATTCTATGATCCTAAACATTCCTATTCACATATCGACATTGTTAAAAATACTCTCCCACGCGGATAAAAAATAAATAAAACTCAAAGGTTTTGCAGACGAAAATTCAAAGAGGACTTTATTTGAAAAATAAACCATTCAGTAAGGTAGAAACAATTGTGTAAAAGACGAAATTGCTTGATACAAGCAATTTCTTCTCTTTCTAACATGTTTTCTAACTAATAAAATCAAAGGGACGCCACAATCTTTTCTACCACATAAGATGGTCACTTTTTGACTTGTACTTACTTTATGATGTCGTCTCCTACCCCTTCGAATTTTGACTAATCTTAAATTTAAAAACAAAAAAGAAAACAAGAGGACCAGTGGCCCTAGCGCTCACCTGAGATAAGGTTCTTTTCTTCAATGCCTAATACTAATTGGGTCGGGAGAAGACCTCCTTTAGAATTTAACTAAAATCAACTTATGTTGCCATGCCAACCAATGCTTTCAACAGTTTTCAAATCTTTTAATAATTATAAAAGTGGGGCAACCTCAAGTAAATTTCTCCAAATTTGGTAAAAATCTGTATGTCTAAGTCCAATCACCCTGTGGCTCTAAAATTTTAGCAATTTTGAAAGATGTCAATGTACTGATGCTTCATGAAAAAATCTTCGAATTCTGGGTGTGGAGAAGATGATTTTTTTTAATTTTTGTAATTTTACTCTTGTTTCATAGCAACTAGAGTTTTTAACTGATTTAAATTCGTTGGTAATTGGCCCAGTGGTTTTGGAGTTATTTCATTTTAAAATTTCTTATTTATTTCTATATAAGCCCCACCAAATTCCTTATTTATTTCTTTATAAGCCCCAATCACCTAGGCCTCCGCCCCTGGGGACCTGAGGGTCATAATTTTAGCAATTCTGAAAGAGGTCAATGAACTAACGCTTCGTGCAAAATATCGAGACCCTACGTCTTCTGGGCCAGGAGTAAATCATTTTTAAAGATTTTTTTTTAATTTCAGTTTTGCAACCATGGCAACCAGAGTTTTAAACAGATTTCAATTCTTTCAGCAATTTCAAAGGGCACCACCTAAGGAAAAGTTCTGCCAAATGTTGTTAAAATTTGCACAGTGGTTTAGGATGAGATGCCGTCTTAAAAATCCTTGTTTATTTCTATATAAGCCCCACCCCTTGGGCTCCGCCCATGGGGACCCGGGAGTGATGATTCTGGTAATTCTGAAAGAGATCAATGTACTGATGCTTCATACAAAATATCAAAACTCTACGCCTTCTTTGTCAGAAGGAGATAATTTTTCAAAGATATTTTTTTAATTTCAGTTTGTTACCATGGCAACCACAGTTTTCAACAGATTTCAATTCTTTATGCAACTTTTAAAAAACACCATCTTAGGAATATTTTTGCCAAAGTGGTTGGAATCGGCCAAATTCGGTCCTTGGTTTGGGAGGAGATGTTGTTTTATTTCTATATAAGCCTCATCCTCTAGGGACCCGAGGTTGATGATTTTAGCAATTCTCTTGGCAATTTTTAAAGGGCACTACATAAGGAACAATTCTATAACATTTGGTTGAAATCGGCCCAGTGGTTTGGGAGGAGATGTCGTTTTTAAATTGTTGACACACGACGGACACCGGACAGAGGACGATCAAAATACATCACCATGAGTACTTCGAGCTCTAGTGAGCTAAAAAAGTAATAGGGTAAAAAGCTTAAGTTTGGATCCTGCACATGACGCCTGAAATCAACATTTGTCAAATTCCATGAACAATACCTGACTTGAAAAAATGAGACTATATCCATATTCCCTTAATTGTTGGAAATGTTAAACTGCAATAATTGCGTAATATCGACCGGCTATTCCCGTGAGCTGGAAGTGTTTCCGACTGCATTTGGAAAGCCTCGGTTATTCTTCTTGATATACATGTAAGTACTGTTCGAAATAGTTCACCCCTTTCAATATCGATTCAGAATACATGAAAACTAAACCATTTGAAGTTTGGATGGAGCTATTTTAAGTTAACGATATTATGCTGCCGTTTCCATAAACTTTCACTAATTGTAATAGACCGGTCGCCTCTGTCAATCAACAATCAATAGACCGATCAAATCAATCACACATTTAGACCAGAAGTGACCTTGAAAGCCCGACATAAGCAGCAATTTGATTTCCTGCACAAATCCGGGATTTCACGTCGCTGTGTTTTTGTACTCGAGAAAACATTGTGGAAAAAGAAGAAATTGCTTTAAACAAGCAAATTATCCATTTCCAACATTTTTTTTCTACCACACTGATTGTTCTCACAGCAAATTCCATCCAATTTCCTTCTTTCAATTTGGACCAGTCTAAAATTTCAAAAAAGGAGGAAGGGTTAAGCTATTTTTTTAAGTAACCCATTCAGACACAATGGCACTTTTGCATGCTCGCCAAGAAAAACAGTTGAGAAAACATTGTGTAAAATGAAGAAATTGCTTTTGACAAGCAATTTCTTCATTTTACACAATGTTTTATACCCAGAAAGTTGAAAAATCTAAAATTTCATAAACATTAAACTGTCGTCTGAACTCTTTTTAATTAGTACCAGTCTAAAATTTTGCTGTCTGGTAATGGGCCAAGATCTTCCTACTTGGAAACAGTGTGCGGGGCAAGCTATCCGTCAGTTATTGCACAATCTCACGATTCCCATAAAAATCTAGTGTCATTCAACATGGTCGCAAGTTGTCTGTTATATGGTTCAAACACAGTTTGTAAAAGTTGTTCAGTTTGTGGTAAGATGGTCCCTGCGAACTTTTTAGCCCGAGTGTAATAGAAATGTGGCATGCTGGCGATTCGTAATAAATCTTTGGTTGGTAGAGGATCTGGAAAATTAAACAGAAAGAATACATATTGCTTTGAACCTTCACTTCAAAAAGGTAATAGTAACCTATGTGGGATGAGCAACTGGAGGCTCGGAAAGGATGTAGTGGTGGAACTTGTTTGAAGAATAAAGAATTCATGGTTATGCGCTCCAGCCGCCGCAAAATGACTGAACCCATTCCTGATTTTTTTCAAAATGCTTAACCTGTACAAATTCATAGGTTTTACAGCCAATAATTAAAAGTAGTTTTTATTTGAAAAATAACCATTCAGTAGGTAGAAAACATTGTTGAAACAGAAGAAATTCCTTGTTACATTTTCTAAAATATTCTTTTCAATTATAAATTCATAGGGACTTAGAAAAAGGGAGTTGAACAGGGTTAAATACTGTTAAGGGTGTGTTAAACCAAAATCAATCAACCAATTAAAACCCCGACATTGCTCCACATTTATGCGAATCACTTTTCTTGGTTTGACGACTTAAACAAAATGCTGTTTATCGTTCGAGATATCATAAAAACAGGACTTGTACTTTTATCACGATGAATTTATCTCGATGTCAGTAATAAGTTATAACGCTGAACCATCGAAATTCCAGTTAGAAAACATTACGACATTCTTACCACTTAACCCTTATCACTCAGGATCAGGAAAAAGATCCCATCTTTAAAACTGCAAAACAATCTAAGGGTTGAAAGCACTGAAAACCCTTAATCTAGTCAATATTTCCTTTGGAGGTCAGTTTTATGAACAACTCTTGATTGAAGAGGGCAATCAGATGGTGTAGACTAAGGTCAGACTGCACGCACACAAGCACGTGCTGGCTGTTTTTGCCTAAAAAGCAATTTCTTCATTATCCTCAATCTTTCCATCCCAAGGGACAAAGATTTTAAAGATCTAACCAACTTAAAATTGTCGTCTGCAACTTCTTTGAAATTATCGCGATACGGCTATCCCGTTTCTCGTGTTGAAAATATACCACTATACTACCCACCAAGGAACAAAACAAGAATCTTTACACTTACCTAAATTTAAAAATCTGAAGATTTTGATAAGATTTAAAGCAGGGTCTTTCGAAAAATCCTCGGTTCTTAGTACCAAAATCTGTTGTTTCGGAAAAACACGTAACCATTCCGACAAATGGACGGAATAAAAACTGGCATAGATCGGTGCCTGAAAAATAAAACCACTCAAATTGGATAACCAAAAGGGATAGAAATGGCTAGTTAGAGTCACTATTTGTTAATAAGAGCTTCGCAGAGAGGCACATATACGCCCGAACGGACCTTGTCGAAAAAATATATATTTGTCAATACTTAATTCTGATTTATCTCATACATAACTAGACATCATAAAGATTCATTGTGGTAAATCTCAGTTTATTCCATTTAAAACCGTGAGAGGAGACACAAAAACAAGAGGCCCATAGGGCCTTATCGGTCACCTGAGTCCAAAGAGCTCAAAAACAAATAAAAGTCCACCAGATTATGCTACATACTAAATATCTCAGCTCTAAGCCTTTTAGTTTGGGAGAAGATTTTTAAAAGTTTTCACTATACCAGCCTAAATTAAACTTGGGACATCTTGGAACGGGCTAATTCTGACCCTTGGGCCATAATTTCTACAAACTTGATGGATGTCCATCAGGTGATGCTACATACAAAATATCAAAGCTCTAGGACCTCCTGTTTGGGAGAAGAAGAGTTTTAAATATTCACTTCTCAAGCCCTATGTAATATTCGTGACGTCTGGGAATGGGCTAATTACGACCCTAGGGCCATAATTCATACAATGTTGATAGAGATTCACCAGATGATGTTACATACCAAATATCAAAGCTCTAAGCCTATCTGTTTGAGAGAAGAATATTTTCAAAGTTTTAACTATATAAGCCTATGTTAAATTTGTAACATCTGGGAATGGGCTAATTTTAATCCTGGGACAACAATTCATACAATCTTGATAGAGGTCCACAAGAGGATGCTGTAAACGAAATATCAAAGTTCTAGGCCCTCATGTTTGGGAGAAGAGGATTTTTACAAATTTCACTAAATAAGCCTATGTTAAATTTGTGACATCCGGGATTAGGCTAATTTAAAATCCTTAGGCAATAATTCTTCGAATCTTCATAGAGGTCCATCAGATGATGCTGTATTCCAACTATCAAAGTTCTAGGCCCTCCTGTTTGGGAGAAGAAGGTTTTTTAAAAAGTCACTATTTAAGCCTTTTGTAAAACTTGTGACGTCCGGGAATGGGCTAATTCTGTCTCTAGGGCCATGATTTATACAATCTTGATAGAAATTCGGCAGACGATGCTACATACCAAATATAAAAGCTCTAAGCCCTCTAATTCGGGAGAAGATTGAAATTTTCACTATATAAAGTGATTTGAACTTGGGACGTCCGGGAACGGGCTAATTTTGACCCTGGGGTTATGATTTATACAATATTGATAGAGGTCCACAAGATGATGCCACATACCAAATATCAGAGCTATAGGTCTTTTGGTTTGGTAGAAAAGGATTTTCAAAGTTGTCACTATGTAAGCTTATGTAAGCAGAAATTAGCAAAGCCAAGATTTTTTTAAACGAACCTTACACAAGGTCACCAAAGGATCATTCCTGTAAAATTTAGTTAGAATTCATAAGCTGGTTTGTAGGAAGACGAGTGATAAAATTTTACAGTGTCCTAAGTTGACCACGTAAAGAACAAGACCAACTTATAACATTCCTTCACCCTAAAGACTTTTTTTCTTTCTTTCTTTTTCTTTCTTTTTTTTTTTTTTTTTTTTTTGAAATGTGTAATTACAATAGACATGTGTTTTGACACCATAAGCATTATACAAATATGAAAAGAGGGTTAACCCTTTCCTGGATTTTGAAATTCTGGACTGGTCCAATTTGAAAGAAGATGCAGACGACAGTGAAAATTGGATACAATTCCAAATAAAACCGTCATATGTGGCAGAAAACACTGTGGGAAAAGGAGAAATTGCTTATTATAAGCAATTTCTCCTTTTTCCACAATGTTTTCTCAAGTATAAAATCACAGTGACGTAAAATACCGGGTTTATCCAGGAAAGGGTTAAAACTGAATAAAGATATCCTAGAACAAAATGGATCTAAGCGACAGGACTAGGTCTTCATATTTTAACAATCTTAAACCAAATTTAAGTCCATATTTACGTCTTCCAAGAAATGTATTTAAAAAACATGAAATAAAAGAGGAATGGTTTATAACAAGCATTTTCTCTTGTTCTAACCATATTTTCCAATTCCATATGGCTAATACTTTCCAATTCATACACTTTTATTGTAGCGTGTATCCTCCATTAATTTATTTTTTTCGTCTGATAATGTGTTAATGGGCGAGTCAAATGTAAGACAAATTCTTGTGAAATTAAGAAAAGAAAATTCTTAAAGAAACACAATGATTTGCTCACCTTGAGTCTTCTGATATTTTCTTTTGAGTAAAGACACGCCCTCATACTCATGGTCCTATTGCACGATTGGATATCTTCTATGGCGGATGTGACGTCATTATGGAACTGGGTGGCGCTTTTTCCAAACTGTCCATGAAGGTAGTGACTAAATAACCTGAATATATTTCGAAACATCGTTTAGGCAAATGCTCAAATAACTCAATAGACAAAAATAGAAGTTGAATAGACACATATCGTTTCTAAAAGATTTCATGAAGATTGATGCAAAGGACACATACATAATTAAATGATCCAGATCAATTAATACGCCATATTCTAATATAAATAAGGATAAGCATGATTATGATTTCATAAAAGAAAAAAAATGTATCAAGAACGTAAGCTCATATTCAAAAGCCACAGGTCAAGGTTATATTAAACGTTGGTATGAATTGTTCATGTAAGTAGCATTTCCCCCCTTTCTTTTTTCTTTTTTCCATTGACTCAAAAAATGGCTCATATGTTCTCCATTTTGATACATATGTCATTAAAAATGTCAAGAAGGAACTCCTTATGGACAATGCCCATATCTGCAGAGGATCTCAGATCAACGATGCAACTTATATTTGGTGGACAGCCAAAACCACCCAAATACGACTTACTGCAGATATTCAAAATTCATTTGCTTCGAAATTTTAGGCTGGTCCAAGTTCAAAGGTTTTGTAGACGACAATTTTAAGTAGAACTTACTAGAAAAATAATCATTCAGTAGGACAGAAAATATTGTGGAAAAAGAAGAAATTCTTCTTATTCCATAATATTTTCTCAGGCATAAAAACACAGGGACGTAAAATCCAGGCGTTGAACAGGAAAAGGTTAAACGGCATATCGATTTCTTAGAATAAATATCTGAGTGACTTTTGACAGACGTCTGTCAATACTGAATTAAGAAGAAAAATGTAAGAAACGGTTCTCTCGTACAGACATCTGTCATTTCTTTCGTTAAATACGATCTTTGCAGATCTCAGTCAATAGAGATTCTCTTGTTTATTTGATGACTACAGACTTCTGTCAATAAAGATTCTCTCGCATGTTTGATGATTACCTCTGCCAATAGTGATTATCTTGTATATAATGTATTGGCTATAGGCTTCTGTCAATAGTGATTCTTTAGTAAAAATGATGATAACAGGCTTCAGTCAAAAGCGATTCTCTCGTAAATTTTATGTTAATTCTATCAATAGCAATTTTTAATGATTAGAGACCTCTGTCAATGGCGATTATCCTGTATATCGAAAGACTATTACATTCTGTCAAAATTGATTCTTTCGTAAATTTGATTATAACATAATTCTGTCAATAGCGATTCTCTGGTAAATTTTATGATGATGGACCCCTATCAATAGCGATTCTCTCGTTAATTTGGTTATAACAGGCATCTGTAAATAGAGATTTTCTCGTTTGTTTAATGATTTAAACCCCCTGTCTATAACGATTCTCTCGGAATTTTTATGACAAAAGACTTCTGTCATTACAGATTCTCTCATATGTTTCATGATTAAAGTTTTCTGTCAATAGAGATTATTTTAGAAATTCAAATGATTACAGACTTCTGTGAGTGGAAATTTCCATAAAAATTTATTGGTCACAGACCTCTGTCGGTGGAAACTCTCATGAAAATTTGACGATTACAGACCTTTGTCAGTAGCGATTCTCTCGTTAACTTGATGATTACAGACCTCGATCGATAGAGATTCATTCGCAAATTTAAGGTAACGGAGTTCTGTCGATGGAGATTCTCTCAAAAATTCGATATAAACGGACTACTATCAATAAAGATTCTCTTTTAAATTTTGATGACTACAGACTTCCGCTAATAGAGATTCATATGCAAATTTGATGATTACAGACTTCCGTCAACAGAGATTCTCTTGTAAATTTGATGATTACAAACTTATGTCAAGTGAGATTCTCTCACGAACCTGGTGATAACAGACTTCTGTCAAGATTCTCTTATGGACTCGATAATCAATAAGTACGGGCTTCTGACAATAGAAATTCTTTTGTAAATTCCATGACTTTAGACATCTGTCAATGGCGTTTCCACAAATAATTCGATGTTAACACACACACGATAGCAGTTTGAATTCTATGTTAAACATATTACTTAAACAAGATAAAGTCAATATACGCGATTCCTTGAAATCGGTAAAAGAAGGAAATGAATAAAAGGAATTCACTTGCATCATATATTATTAGCGATTCTACACCGGAATCTCTCTATATTCCGAAAACCGCCACTGGCTGGCGTCTGTCCATAGATTCGACAAATAAATATTTCTATTTGAAAGTCGACAAAACATCATTGTAGGATCTAGGTTTCCTACCTTTCTATTGGGTCCCTTAGCATTAGTATAAGTTTAATATTCGGGTTCATATGTTTTATCAAATCTGGTGTGGTGACGTCAGGAATGAGAAGCTCGGGATCGTTCTGAGGGATCAATTTCCATGATCCTTGGTCCCAAAAGTCCATCGGGTCTCCATGACCTGAAAAGGAGGAAAGAGAAAAACAAAGGTTGGACGATTGATAGACATAGTAAATCGAGATATAACTTTCACTGTCCACTTTCTGGAAACAGATTGGTGATCTTGTAAGCCTTTTACCAGTCGACAGCATTTTAGACTTGTCTCAATTTAACCCTTTCCTGTGCAATCGCTGTTGTTTACGTCCCTGTGATTTTATAATTGAGAATTCATTTATTTCAGAGAAAACGTTGTAGAACCAGAAGAAATGCTTATAACAAGCAATTTCGTCTTTTTCGAAAAAATTTTCTACCCTATTGAATGATTATTTTTCCAATAAAATCGAGTTTACAATGTCGACTGCAATTGAATTTGGACAGGTCTAAAATTTTGCAAAACAGTAAAGGGTTAAAGAAACTATAGACTATATTTCAAACTATACGTCATGTAAAGCAGGCATGTAAGTACCATAAGTTTCTCCTGTGATAGTTCCTAAAATTAATTGACCAATCGCTGACCACGCCCACTTACTCTTCTGGTCACGCCCACTTGCTCCAACAGGAAGTCCCGCTTCGAATTTTAAAGTTCGTTATTTTGCAAAATTAATGGCCATTAGCATGCAACATGAGAATAATTGGTTGGCGACCTAAACGTCGTAACTACAGCTTGAACAAGCTGCGGTTACGATGTTTAAGGCACCAGACCAACAAAAAAGGTTAAAAATGGCGGCCAATGTCGGAGTTCAAAACTCATTTCTGGTATAAATGAATGATTTTATTGATCAACTGGTTAATACTGATCGACAGTAGCGACTGATCAATTCTCAAAGAGGGTTTAAATATGGCCGGATTGTGTGATAATGGGAGATACTACCTTAATCCTTTCCTGTTTTGCGGAATCTTAGACCTGTCCAAATTCAAAGGTTTTGCTGGCGAAAATTCAACTTGGATTTAATTTGAAAAAACAAAAAAAACCAAAAAAGAACAACAACATGAAGTAGAACAGAAAATATTATGGAAAGAGAATTTCTTCTTTTCAACAATATTTTTCTCATGTATATAAAGACGGGAACGTAAAAGCCAGGGATTGAACAGGAAAAAAATACAGAATTTTCACATAGGGTTTGCTCGATTCTACCTGGTTCGCCCCTCAGACCCCCACCGGATTGTAGCTCATGTCAGAACAGGCCGCCGGTTTGAAATGATATTCTTTTGAAGTCACTAGTTTGTCGATAAAACAGACCAGAATCAAGTTGGTGTATTACCTGTAATGATGGGGTAGTACCGGCCATGATTGTAGCTTGAATCGTTCTTCCATACTCGGCGTATACCATCAGCATTGAATGAATCTATGAAATTGTCTAATGTCATTTTTGTAACTAGTCTTCTGTGGAATCCGACTGAAAATAAAATAAACACTCAGAATTTGTGACCATATGCCGTTATAAATCCTGTATATTTCCTACGCAGTTCATGTTTTTGTTTTTACTATTCACCAGCTTTTTGAATTTAAGACTCCTTAACTTTTGGGGTAAAAATCGATATTGTACAGTATTTATCGGATGAGGTCGTGTGTCTTCGTATGATGTATTACTAGCGGAGGTTAATGACTTAAATGATCCGTCATGGAATTGCAGGCAATTTTAGGTACAATCGACAGATGACGTATTTTATTCAATGATATCCATATCCATTGGGGTTGTATTTTGCTGACTTATTTGGTGTCTCGTAAAGCCAAATATTTTTACTTCTTTTCTTTCCTTTTTGAAATTTATGTCACAGTCATATTCATTACACAGTCTGCTTAATCACCTCCTAACAAATGTCTGAAAGCATTACAGTTAGAAATTTGGAAATTGAGAGCGAAAACTTTTATGTCATAATCTGTGCAAGGGCCGCTTTCAGACCAGTCAAAAATTTCGCGACTGGTAATGGGCTAACGAAAACTCAAGTTGTAACCAATTTGCGTGAAGGTTCACATATCTTAACCCCACTTCCACACAATTTCGGTTTTACGCATCTCAAGAAAGGAGCATTTGAAAACATCTTGGAAAATGAAGAAATTGCTTGTAACAAGCTATTTCTTCAGTATTCAAGATGTTTTCTACCAAAAAGACAAACTTTCTGAAAAAAATCACCAACTTAATATTGTCAACTGCAATTTCTTTGAATTCGGACCAGTCTAAATTGTTGTCGCCTGGTAATGAGTTAACCCTTTTCCGTTTTTCAAAACTTTAGACTTATCCAATTTGAAAGCAGTTGCAGACGGCAATTAATAAAAAAATAATAAACAGCCTAAAGGTTATAAATGTTTTGGAATATTGCTTATTTATTAGTTTCTTTTTAAATTCGGCTTTATTGCACCGTCATAGCTCAGTCGTTAGCGCGCCAGAGTCCTAATCTTCAATCATGGAATGTCATGGGTTCGATTCCCGGCGGCAGCACATATTCTTTCCGACATTTGTCTCTCACCAATGGATGGTTAATCGTAAACCTAAGTTGGATAGCAACTGGATGTTAGGAAAGGATGTAGTAGTAGTACTGGTGTGAGATATATCAGGAATCCATTGTTAGGTGTTCCCGCCGCCGCGATATGACTGAAATACTGTTAAAAGCGGCGTTAAAATCCATTCAATCAATCATTGATTTAAGACATACCCATGTAACCAGTGTCTACAGCCAATATAGTTCGCAGACAAGCGATATCTTGCAAATCACGAGTTGCATGCACGATGAATTAACGGAGAATTGACCTCGGCCACTATACTCTGACAATACAGTTTGTTGGAGACGTTTGTTTCGAAAGTAAATGGTTCATAAAGCAAGAAGAAGTCGTACAACTTGGCGACCTCTTCTTGAACAAGAAGTTGTAACGACGTTTTATGTTGACGCCCAACATAAAAGTTCTACCTATAAGTCGGTCTCATGAAATATATACATAAGAAGAAATGAAACGCCGCTCGAATCCAATACGATAATAACGATAATATATTGTTCCTTATTAACCCACCCCATTCCAACTAAGTGATGCTTTTAAACTCCCCAAGTATAAAAGCTTTGGAAAACAAAATGGAAAACAAAATGGAAATTGTTACAAGCAATTTCTTCATTTTCCACAATGTTTTCTACCTCAAAAAGACGAAAATAGATAGATAAGATAAAATTACATCGGCTTGAAATTATCGTCTGCAGCTTCTTTCATTTTGGACCAGTCTAAAATTTTATTGTGTGCGAATGGGTTAAGTCAACAGAAAATATCTCACCATCACCATAACGTTTCCAAGTCCAGTACCACAGCTCCTTGTTTAAAATACCACTGTTTTGTAGTATCTGGGGATGTCGAGTTAATCGCTTAAATAGGTCACTAGTACCCGACTTACATACACCAATGATGTGGAAATATGGGACACAGCGAAGGCGGCCATCTTGGTACCAACAGGGATTTCGAAACTCTGGTAAAAAGTCTGGTTTTTGCTAGATGAAAGGAATTTAAGAAATGAAGGGAATATATATATACATATTTTTTCTTTTCATTGAGGTACGAAACTGAACACGGTAAACGCGATGCAAACATTAGTGTTATTAAGTTTTCATATTTAAACCAAAATTAAAACGAAAAAAAAAAAATAAAATAAACAAATTCACGAGTACAGTCGATTGATCGTTTAAAGAATAATGCATGAACAATAGCTACGAGGTCTCAACAAAAAGTTCATGGAATTCCTTTATTGATTTTGTATTCGACCTACGAATTTCAGTTTTTTTTATGAATTCAGTATCTGCCTATTTCTTCTCGAAAGATCATTTATGTACATTAACTTTAAATGTGTTTTTCCACAGAAAAAGCGCAACATGCCATACCCAGGACACGCCGTAACATCACTACTGAAATAGAGTATAGGTTTAAACCTATTTATTATACATCGATTGGATACGAGTTCTTCCAACACAGATACCCCCCCCCCCCCTCGATTCTGCAGTTTATGTGGGCCAGTCACAGACCCAAGATCGATAGCCCTACATTCCGGGTTTCGAATTCGGGATCATTTGACCGGGAAGCCGAGGCTCTTCCTCTCGAACACGGACACCACTGGATTAGAATAAAATAGAGGATTGATATATATATATAGGAACAACAAAACTTTTATTTTCACAAAATAGCGACGATCTTTCGCAAAAAAAAACCCGAAACACTATTCCATTATCTGATTAAAAAATCAACAAAAAAGAGGACAGAATATGATTTTTTTTGGGGGGGGGAATCTCTGATATGCCCTGATGATGTCAACTTTGGTCCAGCTTAGTTGACATCAGTAGTACACAATTAACGAAAGCGGGTCTCAACCAATTGCTTGTGACAAGCGATTTCTTCATTTTTCACACTGTTTTCCAAAGCATTTTTTCTTGAGGGGCGTCTGAAAGCATCATTGAATGGGAATGGGTTAATACACAACAACAATTTAGACTGCAGATGACTTTTTTAAGTTGGCGAAGTTTTAAAAATCTTTCTCTCTCAGGATAGAAAGAGTGTGGAAAATGAAGTAATTGCTTATAACAAGCAAATTCTTCATTTTCTACAATGTTTTCAAAGCCCTTGTTCTCTGGGGCATTAAACGTGTATTAACATACAGAATCCGTGATTCCATCATTTGATACGGTCATTCCGTCCAAATCCTAAATCTTCATCATTCAATTTTGTGACACACATGAAACACTGTCTCCGAGATCAACATAATAAAACTACAAGGACTTCAATCATATATCACAGGGGAAGGTTGCTTGTTGTAGGAAATTTGTGATCCAAATGCGATAAATCTAAACCGAAAATAAGTTTGTTTGTTTAAATGGGGTTTAAAGCCTCTTTTAACAGTATTTCAGTCATATTGCCGCGGCTGGACCACCTCAAATGGATTCCCGGTATTTCCCAAACCAGTATCACAACACCTTTTTTCCGAGTCCCGAGCTATTCATCGACTTAGGTTAACGATTATCCACCCAATTGTTGGAGACAAATATCGGAAAGTATATTCGCAGCGGCCGGGTATCGAGCCCAGAAGCCCATGAGAAGGAGTCCTACGCGTTACAACAACGTTATGGCCGCGGTCGATGAGTTTTTCAACAACTTATGAAGATGACGGTTTAGCGTGGGAGACTACAGTACCGAGGTCCTCAGTTCCCTGTGTTGCTTAACGGATCACAGCTATCACTTAAAAATCGACAAATCAAATCATTCATTTAGACGGGAAATAAACTCTGAATTCCGACCTATATATTTTGAGCATTTTTTGTTGGTTTGGTGATCAAAACGCCAAGCTATAATAAAGACGTTTATCTCGAAAACCCACGATTCTGCTTTTTTTTGTCAAGTGTGTCTGACAATATTTTTTGACAAATTAATGCAGTTTAATATTTAAGTCAAGCTTCCTCTCGGAGTCAGAGGGCACCGCAAGTGATCCGTTAATTTTCAAAGTTGCCGACTGGTTCATTTTTTGGTGAGATAATAGGAGCGCCAATAAACGAAATCTGTTACAATATTCTGTCTCAATACAATAACTTTCACCGATATTGTCTATTGTTGTAATATAAAGACGTCTCTAGAAAGATAAGAAATATGAGTTTCCGATTGTCATCAGGAATATAGCATAAGGCTTTAGAAAATGGGGCTCGCTCTACCAAATAGGGACTTAAAGGCTATTTTGCCCTGGTAGGGTCAAATTTCTTTACTAAAAGGAATCCTAAAATCATAGTTGAAATTGTTTACAGACACTTCTATGGGTAGTTTCAGAACAGGTCGCAAGCCCGCTATGAATCAAAGCACTTAAAGTACTGGTGATGGACGTCCGTGTTGGCATAGTACAGAGATATGCCCGTTTTGGTGTTCAAAATGGCGATTTTTATATAGACAATCTTTCTCAAGCATAACCGCTAGCCTAGCCTGTTTCGTATAAAAGGTACATGCAGTCAGGATGTTTTCTATCTATAGAGTCCTGAGCACGATCACAAGTTCGGAAATAATGACATTTTTACTTACGTCATTTGTTTTTTCACCGATGGGAATAAAGTTAATTTGCCTGTTAAGTTGACTGAATAGCTACACACGTAATGGCCCAAGTTTATTGTTGCAGCTGTATATGTTACTGGTGTGAAAAATGACAGGAAGCCATGGTTGGGTGCACCTACCTACTGCGGTTTTCCCGAACTCCTACTGAAAGACCCGTTGTTGAATATTCACTTGGACGCAGTCTAACTGGCTTTCAAGAGCAATACTTTTTTTTTACTGTTCCGAGGTATCCATTTCCGAAGACATTCCACAAATAATTTACACATCATTTAAGAAACTTGGACAATATTAAATTAGCAATATTCTTTGAGAATTTTAACCTGTAAGAAACAAATTACAGACTTTGTATATTTTATAATCATTCCGTAATTCAGTAGAATCTTAACCCATTCCGACTAAATCACGCCTTTTTACGCCCCTGAAGAAATGCATTAATGAAAACATTGTGAGAAAAAGAGAAATCGCTAATTTCACCATATTTTCTACCCTATCTTTGCGTCAGTTTTCAATCAAAAAGCAATTTGAATTGTCGTCTGTAACTAGTCCAAAATATTGACGTTTAGTAATGGTTTGAAAAGGTTAATTCAAAATAATAATAAGCACCTTTAAATATAATTAACATGAAGCTTATCCATCCCGCGGTATACAGCTGGTATGCAGAGTTCTCAAAATAGAAGGCAATTTACTCACTATATAATTGAAAGACTCCGCGTTATTGAAGCCGTGACCGCATCTGTGCTAAGAGGGTTATTGGTAAGTGTTTTCCTCGTATTACGCCATTTTCAAAATGTACAGTTGTTGGGGGAGACAGGTTTTGAAATAATAAATCGAACCTAACTGCATGGGCACTACTTCTCCTCTACCATAGTAATATCCTGCTGGATTTTCCAAACAGGGTAACACTGATGGACGCCTACGGAGTCCATCAAAAACTTTGTCGAGCAGAACAACGAAAGCAAAATTGGCCCTATGAGAACAGTAGAGCATTTAATACATGAACGTGTATGGATAAGATATTCTCGTCCGTTTCCGCTCAACAGTAAATTGGCGGGTGGTGGTTGTCAATCGGCCAACCAAATTGTTTATCTATTCTTGAAGTGAACTTTGAACTCCAACATTTGTAGGCATTTATGTGAAGCAATTTTGTTGATGTGGCGATTCAAGCGTCGTAACTGCAAATATAGCATAGGTTCCAAAAGATGCGGCAATGTGATTCGAAAAAGTGTAAACTCAACCTTTTGAGTACATGTATTCAACGAAACTGATTTCGATCGTATTCTTCGTTCTCGTAGTAACATGGTAAATTAACTTGACTGTTGTATTAACCGAGCTGGTATAGTTTTAGATTATTTTAGTAACTTTACTGACTTAAAATATGAATAAATTTTTGAAATTACCATGCATAAAATATCCTCGACTCCTGTGTCTCTCTTTGAGCAGCCTGGAATGGTAGTAAAACTGTCTCTTAGTATTCGGATTGTCGTGGCTTGTGGTTCCGTTCTGTATAAAATGGCCGTTGAAGTATTCAACTTCCGGTATAAACTTGTTCCCGTCACTGTAGTTGTGTTGCTGAAAAGACGGGTTTCCGTTATAGTTCTGTTGTGAAGCGTTATGAAGTATGTTGGTGAATGATATCGAATGTTTGTGGTGATAAATTTCATTGTAATTGACGGGAACTGGGCAGCGATTATCAGGAACAGGCCGGTAATGAATAACAACACAGTGAAGAAAAGTCTTGATCGCTTTGGCATCTGAAAGCAGAAATATGGTATTATATAAGTAAAAACATCTACAAAGTGATCATTTTACAGTTGAAAACTTGTGAAATCTTCATTTTATTCCCTTGTAGTTGAAGCCCGAATGAAAAGCCCGATGCATTGTAAGTGAAATCCATAGGCTACATGAAATGATTAATGCGTCTAATAGCGTCGAGTACTTACCCCTTTCTTTCTCTCTTTTTCTCTCTCCCTCCCTCTCTCCTCTCTCTCTTTCTGTCGAGGGTCTTCAAACGCAGGACCTATTTTTTGCGACAAAACGATAGCATTCTTGCAATCAATCTATTAATCGTTATCTTCTGATGGGTGGCATTTTGACATGCGCAGACAACGATCTATTTATTGAATTCCGCGTATCATATAACGCCGTTTGTAAATTGACGTCATCTCGCGCATTATGACGTCATTTTTGAATAATTTTGAAATCTATTTTTTTTTCTGTTCGACAACGCTTATAATAGCGGGTTTGTGACCTATTCTGAAATTAGTTATAGATGGGTCTGGAAACAATTGAAAGAAGATTTCATGATTCTTTCTGTTGAGAAATTTGTTCCTTCGAGAGCCGTAGAGCTTAAAAGACGATTGTAATGAGTGCTATCAACATAGGTTTTAGAAAGAACTACATGATATATGTTGTTATTTATTTAAGAGATGAAGAGAATTTTTTTTGTTTTCATGGAGGTATGAACCGAAAAAACTAATCACACCGTATGAATACGCGAAGCGGATTCATACATAAGTGTGATAAGGTTTTTTTGTTGTAAGAATCTAAGGGTCAAAGGAACCAAAGGATCATTCCTCTGAATTAGGTTGAATTCCGTTTAGTACTTTCTGAGAAGAGTTTGAAGGTAAAAAGGGTACGGATGCAGAGAAGGACGCATGTACGCAAGGACGGACGGATGGACGCACGACGTACACAATGCCATGGTAATTAATACATGTAGCTCACTGGATTTCAGTCAGTGGAGCTTAACATTATCGTCTGCGACTTCTCTCAATCCAGACCAGTTCATTTTTTTTTTCGTCTGGTTATGTGTTTAACTTTAAATATGTTTAAAAGGAAACAAGTGATGTTGGAATTCGTTCCTCGAGATGATTTTCATAGGTTCGAATAATATAGGATTAAGTGAGAATTCTCAAGTTAATCATGAATGCAGCGTTAGTATCGATCTTTCATGAAATTTATAAACCCGTTACCAAACGACAATATTTGCGGCTTGTCTGAGTTCGTAGAAGTTGCGGGCAAAAGTATTTGGTTGAAAATATTGCAAAAATATATGTCATTTTGGGTATATAATATTCAGGAAGTGGTTGCTTAAAACAACTTTATAGTATTACAAAAATCACTTACGAAAAAAGGGAAACGTGCCATAATTTCTTAGTATTTTAACAGAATCCTCTACTATAATTCACAGAAAGTCAACACACGTTTGATGTAAAGCCGTCCTTTATGGTTCATTAATTGAATATATTTTTCTGTCACAAAAGCTCGGATCAAAATTCGATTGTACTTCTCACACGAAAACTCCATTTGGGTTCATACCACCACAGAACTCATCAAAAATATTATTTATTCATTTTAGATGTCACAAGTTGTTAAAATACTTTAAATCTTTAAAGCAATTTTTTGCAACCATATATGGGTTCTTTTAACCCATCCCACGCAATCCAGCTCTTTTACGCCCTTCTATAAAAATTGTATAAGAAAACCTTGTGAAAATGAATCAATTGCTTGTTATATAATGAATTTCTTAACTATTCACCTTCTTTTCTATCCCAATGTCATCAACTAACTAGAGGCGCTCGAGCGCCTTTATCGTATCACAAATAATTTACTGAGAAACCAAGTAAAAATTGATCCAGCTTTACCTGATCTCCAGACAGCAATGTTTATAAATTTTAGATCTTTTCAACTTTCTGAGTAGAAAACATTTTGGTAAAATAAAGAAATTGCTTTTATAAGCAATTTTGTCATTCTACATGATGTTTTCCCAATTGTTTAGCTTGATGGGAGCCCATAAGCGTCATTGTGTGTAAAAAGGTAAACCTAATTCATTTTTCTTTCATATAAGAAATAACTCGTGTAAACCATTTGCATCGCTACAGATGTGGTCCGCCAGTTTCCAGATAATAACATTTGTTTATCTCATTCCCACACAACGACGCTTTTTAACGCCCCTCAATATGAAAGATTTGGAAATAAATGTGGAAAACGAAGCAATTTCTTCATCATCCACAATGTTTTCTACCCTAAAAGACAAAAATTTGAAGATTTCGTAAACTTAAAATTTTTCGTCTGGTAATGGTTAAGGAGTTTATTCAAAGCAATTCTATGTCAGATTTTCTTGTTAAGTATCTGCAACATTTTTGTGAAGTATTTTAGTTAGTTTTGCGACTTAAACGTCGTAACTACATCTTATTCAAGCTGTTTTAAGACGTTTAGGTCGCAAACCAAACATTTTGCAATTTTGTTGGATGTTTTTTGAAATAACGCCATTAAAATTCGAAGAGGGACTTCTTGTTGAAGTCAGTAGGTGTGGCTAGTAGAGACAGTAGGCGGGACCAGCGATTGATCAATTACTGTGGGGGGACAGTATGTTGACATTAGATATTTTGTTTTTCGTAAAATGCCAATAGATCGACAAGAACGTATGAGTATCGAGAAACCGCTATCGTCTATCATTCTTATTGTGAATTTAATCTTTTGTCACTCACATCTTTTGTACCCATTAAAGCTTTTGAAAGCCCAACATAATAAAGGGTAGTATTTGCGCGCTCTCTCGCTCTTCCTTTTAATTCGTTCTTTATTAATATCATGCTTTCCTCTATAATCATTTTACCATTTGTATTGTTATACATTTGCTGAGCTCATTTCGGTGAACTGTGCACATTGGGTAAGTTGTTTGAATAAATTTGTAAAACAAACAAGCAAACAAACAAACAAGCAAAAACAATACCTTCCACACACTCTGTCAATTGCAAATAAGTGTGGTATACTCTTTTGAAACATCGAAAGTTATCGGAATCGGTCGTTAGTCTTAGGGTGTAGTCGATTACGATTGAATCGCTACCGGAAGCCATGCCGAAATCGAAACGTCATGACGGAAACCACAAATGATGCAAATTTTAGTCCTTGAATTCCGGTTCAATTCGAGATGTAATTCACTGGCCTTTAATTACAAATTTAGCGTTACGGGCGAAAAATTATTTTGTTCTTCTTTTCTAAAGCTATGAACAGTAGCTTGCATAATCCTATTTTTTCAAATGTCTGAAAGCAGTAGGATTAGAAAATAAGAGTCGAAATTTTCACCAATAGTCTGTTAAATAGCCGCTTTATATGGTACAATTTTCTAGTGTCCGCTAGCTAATTCAGAGCACCAGCTAAATATCAGTCTCTTTTTTCCCACAGGACACGTTTGTTTGCGAATATCTATAGAGCATTGAAACTTGACACATGCAATCATGACAATAAATGAGTTTGAAATTGATTTACTGATTATCATTCATCGAACCGATTCCTATATTCTTTTTATTATTACCTGAATTAACTTTTAAGCCTAACTTTGAAAACTCAATTATTTTTATCTTTGCCAATCTTAATCATTTTGAAATAATCCCTGTCAATACAGAACCATTCGTTATATTGTCGGTGGAGGACCCAAAACGGCGTAACTACCGATTAATTCAAGCTACGATGCGACATTTTGGTCACTCACCGACGATAAAATATACATTACTGTTTTCTTTTTCTTTTGTATACATCATCTTTTATTCTAAAATATTGGATACACGTATATTTTTGAATAATATTAAATCAATAATAGTATAATTTTTGAAAAGAACCATCCAAGGAACATTCTTGCCAAGTTTGGTACAAATTGGTCCAATGGTATAGGAGGAGAAGATTTTTCAATAATTATTCATAATTTCTGTAAGTCTGATAAGCCCGCCCTGACACACCAATTCTGTTTCAAAATCAAAATTACATGAAAAAGTTTTGAAGAGGGTCACCTCAGGTATATTCTTGCCAACATTTGTCCGGATTGGCCTAATAATTTAGGAGAAGACTTTTAAGGAATTATTTTATGATTTCTCTAAGTTTGATAAACCCTACCTGCCAAGAAAGAAGGGGGAGTGACCTGCAAAAAACTTTATTGATATCATCGGTCACGTGTGTTCTTTTATGGTAGGATATCTTTTAGATGAGTCTGCATGCAAATTCGAAAAGCTATAGATCATTGGGTTAGGGAGGACAAGAATTTAAAAAAAGATCCGTCCTAAACTCTATGAAAAAAGGAACCCACAACATGAGGCTGTGTTAATCCCCCAGAAAATAATGCTTTTTGATATAGTACTACAAAGTGATTCTATATGAAAAAAAATTGAAAGCTTTAGGCTATTTGGTTTGAGAATAATTTTAAAGATTTCCATCTTATCACGAAAAATCTGAAAGCTCTTTGACTTATGGTTTGAAAGGAGAATTTTTTAACGATTCTTTTTTTATCTCTACAAGATAATTCTGCTTACAGAACTATGAAAGCTCTAGGCTATTTTGTTAAGGAGGAGTGGAACTTTAAATATTTCCTTTTTTAACTCGGGTTATAATCGGGGACTCCCCCCCCCCGAAAGGGGGGCTTATCATGATAAGCAAAGTAATAGTTTTTAGTATTTTAGTTGCGTGTGTGAAAAGACGATGGTTCATGGAAAGTTTGAAAACTCTAAGCCTTAGTTTTGAGGAGAAGACTTTTTATAATTATCTTCTTTATCTCTGTATAAAATCCAGGAACACACAATACAGGGCTTACGTTAATATCAGAGTACTGGTTTGGAGGATTTCTAAAAACAGTATCATAAGGCGATGTATCATGCAAAATTGACAAATCGCTGGTCCCGCCCACTTACTCCGTTGGCCCCGCCCAATGACTCCAACAGGAAGTTCCGCTTCAGTTTTAAACGGCGATATTTTGCAAGATGTACAGCCACTAGCACGTTATAAAAAAGTAAAATGGTAGGTTGGCGACCTAAACTTCGTAACTACAGCTTAAATAAGCTGTAGTTAAGACGCTTAAGACCCAAAACCAACAAAAATGATTTACAAAAATGACGGCCAATATTGGAGTTCAAAGCACAATTCAGGACTGAAACAATGATTTCATTGGTCGATTGATTCCTTGATTGATAGTCGCGATTTATCAATTCTAAATCCCAAGGCTCTATGGTTTAGGCGGAGAAGATTTTCAAAGATTTCTTTCTTTATGTCTATGTAAAAAGGGGGAGTCCACAACATAGGGCCTTAGTTGATCTATACTGATATGAAATATTTTGTAGAGACTCGTAAGGTGAGGTTAAATGCAAGTTTTGAAAGCTCTATGCCGTGTGGTTTGTAAGGAGAAGCTTTTTTAAAGGTTTCTCTTCCTGTTGCCATGGTAACCAGAATTCTTCACTGTCTCCAATTCTTTACAGTAATTGGAGAGAGCCTTAGGAACATCCTTGAGAAGTTTTGGTTGAAATCTTGTTTTGTAATTAGTTAAGGAGGAAAAAAATGTAGTTTTTTTTATTATAAGACGGACACACCGGTAATTGACTAATATAGGTTAATGTGTGTGTGCTATGAGGTTCATTCCGTCCAAACAGACAATATGAGTTTATCGAACATTATGAGCTTAGAATTATGAGCTAAAAGTACAGAACATTAAAGGAAACCCAACAAGTAAAAAATAAGAAAGGAAGACTGACAGATGGACAACCGATATTTATCGATCACAATAGCTCATCTTGAGCACTTCGTGCTCAAGTGGGCTAAAACATTGGGGAAATAATTAATCTTCGCACGAGAAGCAGACTAACCATATCCCGCTAGCACACACGACCAGAAAAAGGTATTTAAATTCATATATTAGTTTTATTTTGTTTGTTTGTTTATCCGTTTTAATATTTCAATAAGTCTTAATGTAAGACACATTGTTATTATTAAGATACTCTCTTTTATCGTTAAGCCTATATATAAACAGTCCTATATTCTTACAGTGAAAAAGGATTACATGAGCTGCTGCAGAAAATATTTGACCCTTTCCTGTTCAATCCATGGTTTTTACGTCCAGGTGATTTTATAATTGAAATAACAGTGTAGAAAAAGAAGAAATTGATTGTTAAAATTTCTTCTTTTCCATCATATTTTCAAATTCAATCCACTATAAAATTCTATCAGCAAAACCTTTGCGTTTAGACAGGTCTAAAACTTTGCAAAACAGGAAAGGGTTACGTATTAACCCATTACCACACGGCAAAATTTTAGATCGGTCAAAATTAAAAGAATTACACGACAATTTAAAGGAGGTTAATTTTACAAATCTTTGTCAACAGATTTAGGAAGCATTATGGATACTGAAAAAAATGGCTTTTTTTGACAAGCTGTAGCTACGACGCTAATGTCACCAAACCAACAAAACTGCTTCACCAAAATGGTGGCAAATATCGGTGTTTCAAGCTTCATTCTCGGTTAAAATAGATGATTATATTGATCGATTGTTTATTTGATTGACAATCGCGGATGTCAAAGCAAATAATCAGCCGACCAATGAAATCATTCAATTTAAGCTGGAAGTTAATTTTGATCTCCAACATTGGCTGCCATTTCACTGAAGCATTTTTGTTGGTTTGGCTACTCAAACTGTATATAATAAATATAGGGTTTCAAAAAACCTTTCTATCTTTGTTATATGCTACTGGCCAAGAAAATTGCGAAATAACGCTATTTTAAGTTGGAGAGGAATTTCCTATCGGTGTCAGTAAGCGTGACCAATGGAGTAAGTGGGCGGGGCCAGCAATCGGTCAATTACATTTATAAACCTATGTTGTTAGGACTCATTTATAGTCGTCTTCATGAGACTATGCAAATTAGTTCCGACGATCTAAAAATTTCTTTGATATTTCTTTAGCAAATATGTCCACTTCTTAAAAGTTTTTTCCCCTTTTTAAGAGATGAAGAGACTATTTTTTTGTTTTCGTGGAGGTATGAACTGAAAAATCTAATCACTCTGTATGAATACGCGTCCCAAATTTAGGAACTTTCGATGGTTGTTTTGTAAATTTGTTGAAAGGTTTATCCTTTATGGTAGGGTTTGGTACAGTACTATTCTCCTAGCATGAATTTCAATGCAATTAGCGCTCTTTACGATGAACTCAGGGTCGAAACTTGTGAATAGAGCTGTACATTGCAAAAACCCACCTTTTTTTATTTTAATTTCAATTAGTGAAAGTCGGACAACAGTGTATTCGGAGGCATGAATAGCCACTAGATGCCTTCTAAACCTTGCAACTGCACTGAAATCATGTTGTGGCTATAAGGTTCAAGAAGTAAGGTGAGGATATTTGAAAGGGGAAACACGGTGTATCTACTGGCATGTAATCAACCAATCGGTGAAACTATCAATCAGAAATGAAATGATGATTGGTTAGAACCATCAGGAGACACTGCAGTATTTGTCCCGTGCTATTAAGGGACCAATCGATACTGTCAATCAAGGAATATATCGACCAATCGAATTATTCATTCAGCCCAGAGTTGAGATTTAAACTCCACATTGGCCGCTATTTTTGTGAAATATGGTTGTTGTTTTGGCGACTTAAACGTTGTAACCCCCTTTGTCTACGTTTAGGTCGCCAAACAACGATTTTCCTTTTTTGTTACATGCTAATAACCAGTTTTTGCAAAATAACGTTGTTTAAAATCGAATTGGGACTTCCTGTCGGGGTCAATGGGTGGCTAAAGGAGTAAGTGGGTTGGGCCAGCGATTTGTCAATATCAATATTTTATGCACGGCACTGAAATACCTCTGCTATCATGCAGAATGAAAGTTGCGCCGAAGGATGTGTAAATACTTTACAGTTCTATAAAAATTCATGATCCCTTCCAAGAATAGAAAATAAGTTTGTATTCAGATAAAAAAAGAAACCAGATGCGCTTGAGCCCCTGTATCGCTCCACAGGCATGAATGGCCTGATTAAGCATTTTTTTACATTAATTCAAAATCAACTGAATTTAATGACAATAAATCTAAATCATTGAAATCTTTGAAATAGTTCTAGAGAACACTTTCAAACTTTTCATTGTTTTTACAAAAGTGAAGTCAAGTTATGTAAAAATCATTATGTAAAATTTTCACTTTCACTGTATACCATATATGGGCATAACCAACCACCATAAAAGCCATGTTTTTCAACCAATGAAAATTATAGGAAGGAATCTTACAAACAGTCACCTGGTTTTCATTCCCGTGAAATTTGGTTGAAATCCATCGACAGGTTTCTGAGAAATTTACAAAGTATTCAGTATATACCATATATTGAAAATAGCCCTGCCCATTAAAGCCATATTTTTCATCCGATCAAAATTCTTTTTCATAATCTGATAAAAGGTCATCCAAGGATAGATACGGTCAAATTTGGTTGATTTCCATCCACTCGTTTCCGAGAAGAAGATTTTACCATATATGGAAATAGCCCCGCCAATAAAAGCCATGTTTTTCATCCGATCAAGACTCTTTGAAAGAATTTGATTAAGGTTCATACAAAGATCATATCTGTGAAATTTGGTAGAAATCCATCCACCGTTTTCTGAGAAGAAGAATTTCAAAGCTTTTACCATATACGGTAATAGCCCCGCCCATTAAAGCCATGCTTTCCATCCGATCAAGATTCTTTGAAGGAATCTGTTAAAGGTTCACTCAAGGATCATTTCTGTGAAATTTGGTTGAAATGCATTCACTGGGTTCTAAGAAGAAGATTTTCAAAGCTTTCACCATATTTGAAAATATGCCCTGCCTCCCCCCCCCACCCCATTAAAGCCTTGTTTTTCATCCGATCAAAATTCTTTGAAGGAATCTGATAGAGGGTCACCAAAGGATCATTTCTGTGAAACTTGGTTGAAATTTGTTCTGTACTTTCTGAGGAGGAGATTTAAAAATTTACGGACGGACGAACGGACAGACGCACGCACGACGGACACAACGCCATGACAATAGCTCTCTGGCTTTCAGCAATTGGAGCTAAAACGAGAACTTACATACTCCCTTCTGCTCAATCATGAAATAAATTTTTGCACTCTAGGGCTAAAACTCAGATCAAAAGCACCTTGACAGTCTTATACACTTGTGCAGTTTGTGTTCAGTCAGACTATCATTGATGTCTGTCCGCGGTATTGCCCAAATTCATAGAATGACAAATCCAAGATATTCCTACCTGAATTATTTCCAAACAAGCCATGGTGTGGCTGCCACTTCCTTCTGTATGCAGTAATAGTACAGCCGTCATTGGTTTACAGTCCCGTCAAATATCTAAATCTGTAAAAATATGTAGGATTAAAAGCCTTAGTAGCAATTCTACATGAAACAAAATGTCATGACTGCACTTAGTCGCTAGCCTTAATTCGCATTCCAGTTCTGAAAGGAAACTTAACTGTTCAAGAGATGAATAGAATGTTTTTTTACATATATTTCACATTGTATGAATACTCGAAACGGATCCATAACTAAGTGTGATTACTTTTTTTTCGTTTAAATGTTTCTAGTACTGTTTGACTGGGGGTTGTATCCCGTTTAGAGTGGAAGCAGGCAAGTGTTACTAAGGTCCTTAATAAAGTCCTGAATATATTTTCTGGAATGACGTGAAGTTAAAAATGTGAACGTTATTAAGACCACATAACCATTTCAGACACTCTCAACCAAAATTCCGATCTGACTGAGTCCTTCCTCGTGGCCGTAAAATAATTTTCAACGAATTAGTAAAACTCCTGTAGAATGTTAACAAGGATATTGTCAAAAGTCCCCTTTTTGCTTTTAATTGAACGATACGGGATAATATTCAATCGAGCCAATACAAGTATATTATGTAACTTTAAAATAGATTGACCTCTAGATTGGCAACAAGAAAATTGTAAATATGGCCTTTTGTGGGCCATAAGAATGACTCTAACAATATGAATGAAAGTACTGTAAGCTAGCAAAGCATGATTTTATTGAGTAATCTTCTTTGTCAGAGGTTACCATGATTAGTGGAATTCAGAAAACCTTTGCCTTGCAGGGTAGAAAATAGAGTGGACAATGAAGAAACTGATTGTTACAAGCAATTTCTTCATTGTCCACAATGTTTTCCAAAGCTATTTTCTTGAGATGATTAACAATCGCGATTTGATGGGATTAGGTTTAATAACAATGCTTTTGAAGAAGTTGTCTACGGTTTGAATAAAGTTAATTTATGTGGGCATAAAAAGCAGTGGCAGAGCTTGCAATATTCCTGAAATAAGAACTACTTTCTTTGGCGTAGGCATTCAAGGGATTTAGTGGTTAAACCTCTAGTGGCAGTTTGCACTCGTTGAACTCTGAGAAAACCTCAAAATTTTGTCTGTTAATTTAAGCCATCAAAGCTAACGCCTTGCTAGCTAAAATGGGTCATCATTTTGACAATACAATCATTTTCGGTCATTTTGAAAAAAGGATCGAGCCAAAATAGCCACTTCTAATGTTGTATATGGAAATTACCAACAAGGTCCTTTTTCGCTTAACTTTACAAAGAATGTCACCCTTTTAATTGGGATCTTCATCGCGAAAACACAAAAAATATTTCATCAAATTTGAGAACGACTGGGTCTAAATTGTGACATTTAGAATGGAAGTCCTAAATTGTTAGTAATAGGTCAAGATAAAGGCTCATTATGATCAGAATCCTTATTTATTATATACCTATAAAAGATATGGAGTAAATCCTGGCTGTCAAATACAACTCGACAGAAAAAAAATCAATATTCGGCGTGTAGCAAAAAACCGTATTCGTCGAGTACCGTTAAACACTGACAAAAGATATGGAGTAAAACCAGGCTGTCAAATACAACTCGACAGAAAAAAAATCAATATTCGGCGTGTAGCAAAAAACCGTATTCGTCGAGTACCGTTAAACACGGACTTCTTTTTTGTGTATTGACGTTCCGGGTTTTTCGTAAAGTTGGTTATTTCTTAGCCATTTAAGAGAATTTTCTTAATGTCATTTCCTAAAAGGTATATAATAAAAGGAATATTACAACAGTGTGTTTTTCTATTTGTTGTTATCGTGTTCTTGTATCGTGTGTAGGTATTTTTATTGGATTCGACCTTCGGTCTCATCCAATAAAAAATACCTACACACGATTCTCGAACACGATAACAACGCATAGAAAAAGACACTGTGGTAATATTCCCTATTTACAGCCTAGTGGGCAATTTTGAACCAACAATATGAATAATGGCAAGTATGCAATCTGTCTGGTAATATTTTGCAGTTTATTTTTACTATGGCGAGCTAGAATTGTGATAATTCCAAAGGCTTGATATTAAGTGTGCTTGAATTCTTTCTACCTTTAAGGATATAGGAGACGTCCGAATAGGGAAAAAATATTGCAGTTCTGTGTGTTACAATCCCAAAATCAGAGCATGCTAAGAAGCATTTGAAGATTGGGGGTTTAATAGTGGCTCTTCAAAAAAAGAGTCCTCCCGGTCGCGCCTCTGAGCAAATATTCAAAAAATAGGTCGGACCCAACAGAGGTCAATTAGATATGGTATTTTCAGAATATAGATAAAGAAAGTTAGAATAGATTGATTTAACAGTCTTTAACGCCACTTTTAACAGTATTTCAGTCATGACGCGGCGGCTTGAGCACCTAACAATCGATTCCTACTATTTCTCACACCAGTACTACCACTATGTCCTTTCGGAGCCTTCAGCTGCTCATCCCACTTAGGTTTGCGATTATGCACCCATTTGAGGAAGACAAATGTCGGAAAGGATATTTACCGTGACCGGGGATCGAACCCTGGACCTCATCACTAAGAGTCCGGTGCGCTATCAGTTGCACTATGGCCGCAGCAGAAAGTAGAATAGCATTTTTACATTCACAAAGTCAACTAAAAGCATCCTTTCCGACATTTGTCTCTCACCAAGGGATGGATAATCGTAAACCTAAGTGGGATAGCAGCTGGAGGCTAGAAAAGGAATTAGTGGTAGTACTGATGTGAGAAATACCAGGTACCCATTGTTAGGTACTCCAGCTACCGCGATATGACTGAAATACTGATAAAAGTGGCGTTAGATCCCATTCAATCAAATCAATCTACTAAAAGCGAAACACTTCGATCCAGCTCAGATTGCGCTGTTTTCGCGGTCTGTCCTGGATCGATAATTTTCGTATTTGCCAGAAGATTCCTTTTCGCCTTACGAATCCCAATTATTTTTTATTTACCCTAGAGCTTTTAGGAACCTAAATGTCGAAGATTCAAGTACTTATTTCTTTATCCTCTTATCGACTTATTTTGTCACCTTGACAAAGTAAGAATCAATAGCATGAGTGATATTGGTCAAACAAGGGGGCAAATCGATCAAATTAGCTTCCAATAGCAAGGATAGAATACGGTCGGTGAACAACAAAGTGATCGCAACTACAGACTTTTTCAAGCTTTTGTTGAAAATTTTTGTGACCTAAAGAAGAATGAGAGATTGTGCATTTCCTGATTCTTGCGGTCGCTATTATGTACCGGGTTGGCGTATACTGATGAATAGAATTTTAGACCGATCGAAATTGAGGGAGATTGCAGACAACAGAGCAAACTTTCAGTTTGAAAAATAAGGACCATTTGAAGTAGAAAACATTGAGAAAAAAAGAAGAAAATGCTTACTAAAAAAATTTCTGCTCTTATCACAATGTTTTCCATAGCTAAATTTTCTAAGGCGCTTAAATTGTGGCGTTATGTAGAAATGGGTTAAAGTGGCGTTTATTTCTATTATCAATTGCTCACTATAAATATAAAATAAGGTTCAAAATAATTTTCTTTCCATAGGAGAGAGAATGGTCTGAACATCCTGGAATTGACGGATCGCTGGCGAAATCATCTGACCTCCAACATGACATTGACCAATCGCGGCCGTCAATCAAAGAATCAACCGACCAATCAAGTAATTCATTTGGCCCGGGCCTAACTTTATCAACCCCGGCATTTGCCGCCTTTTTGTTTACCTTAATTGTTGGTTTGGCGACTTAAACGTCGTAGCTACAGCTTATTCAAACTGTAGATACGACGTTTAAGTCATAAACCAACCGTTTCATTTTTTTGTTACATGCTACTGGCCAGGAATCAATAGACAAATCAAATAATAATATTCAGCCCGGACCTGAGCTAATCGACTCCAACATTGGTCGCCATTTCGTTTACCTTTATTGTTGGTTTGGCGACTTATACGTCGTAAGTACAGCTTATCAAGCTGTAGTTACAGCGTTAAGGCCATATTCCAACCATTTTACTTTTTTGTTACATGCTACTGGCCATAGATGGCAAAATAACGCCGTTAAAATCGAAGCGGAACTTCCTGTCGGAGTTAATGGGTGGAGCTTAGGGAGTCAGTGGGCGTGACCAGCGAATGGTCAGTTCGGTCGAGATAATAAAAGACATTATAATGAATGTTGTATAGCCAGGAACAAATCAAAAGGCAAATCGATGGTTGACGACTAAAACGTCGTAGCTACAGCTTTAAAACTGTAATAACGACGTTTAAGTCTCCAATAAAAAATGCTAAACGAATTCATTTGATTTTATTAGTCAGTCGATTGGTGATCCGTCAATTCGTTGTACAATCGCTGGCCCCGCCCACTGACCCCTTTTGCACCACTTTGGTCCACTTTGTCATATCCGTACCAAGATTGTTTTAGTGCATCTTTAATAAGACCATATTTTTGTATACTTTTATTCATTTGTTACAATATAATCCGTAAGTTATTTTTAGTCTATCAATGAAATAGTCTTTATAGGCTAGCTAAGACCTTCAATTTTGTGTGCTTTGGTTCATTGGTTACATCATAACTAGGTTTTTTAGTCTATCAATGAAATCGCCAATATATATAAGACTGTGCTGGCTAGGAACTATTTCAAGGTACGCTTTGGCCCATATGTTACAGCATAATCATTTTTATGTATGCTTAGTTTGATCCATTTTCTTTCAACAGAAGCAAGAATGTTTGAGCGTCTAGTTAACTAGCTATGTGTAAGTTCGTTTTTTTATCGTCTGTATCGCAACATGTGCAAAGGCCGGGGTATAGCAATGATAAAGCAAGAAACTACCGAGAGCCCTTTTTGGTTCTTTAAGGTGCTCGAAGGAATATTTTCTCGGGGCATAGTTAGACGTTTAAACCCGAAACTGGCAAAAACAGTTGGTTCGTTTGCTTGGTCAGCCCGTGGATCGGACCCACAATCTCGAGGTTTGAAATCGAATGCTCTACCAACTAAACTTAATGTGACCGACTCCCAAAGTATATTTTGGTCCAGTTTAACACAATAACACAGATTTTGTTGGTGTATCAAGGAAATGGAAACCTGATATGTCTATGTAATTGGGACTCTGCTAGAAATCGTGTTTATGTATGCAGAGTTTAGCTTCCGCGTGTTTGATACATATCTGCTGAGTTTTATATATAGATTTGCACTTTCCTTCGTTTACATTTTCCCTTTTCTCTCCCATGGGTTTATCTACAACATGGTTTGGTGAAATAAAAGGGAAATGCGTAAGCAGTCAACAAGCATTATATATGAGAGCGTGCGTGACATTTCCAACCATTACACATGTGCGCCAAGTAAAGACTCAGATCAGCCTGTGCGGCCGCACAGTCTGATCAGAGTCTTAACTCTGCGCTCTGTAGATAGATACTGACTCAAAGCTTCTTTAAACAATCAGCAAATATTCTAATTACCCCGAAATGGCTGTCCAGGGCGCTTAATGTGTGCGAGCCACGCACCTGCGAAATTGTTGGAAATTTCACGCACAGGCTCATATGATAAAGAATGGAGTTCTTGTAACAGTACTTAGTCTAATGGCAGCTGACGGATCTGTCAATCAAATAATGGACTGCCCAAGAAATTCGTTCATATAGACCGGAAGTCACGGAGTGAACTCTGAACTTGGGATTCCAATATATATGTTATTGGTTTGGCAACTTAAACGCCGTAACTGCATCTTGAATGAGGTATCGCGCAAGTGCACTTTACGATTATATTTACGGATATCAGTGTGCGTAACGTAGTTTTTTGGAGGTGGTAGATCAAAACATTTATTCTCAAGGCTTATGAATGGGGGACGTTGGTCCCAAGGTGTTTCTAAATTATTCAGCAGGAGCGTAGCCGGCGAAGACCTTGAAGTCAAGGCTTCGTCATATTCAGGAGGAAAGAGATTCAAATATAGGCCTTAAATAACAAAGGACCAAGGTAACCCATTCCCAAACAGTTACGCTTTTTGACGCCCTTCAATAAATGCAAGTGGGAAAACATTGTGAAAATTAAAGAGATTGCTAGTAATAAGCAATTTCTTGATTTTACATTTTGTTTTCTTGCAGAAAGTTGTAAATATCTTGAATTTCATCAACTTTAAATTGTCGTCTGCAGATCCTTTCAATTTGAACAGTCAAAAATTTTGCCGTCTGGTAATGGGTTCATCTCTAAAGCAACGAAAAGAAGTAACGTTGAAAAGAGAGATATAGAGATAATAGCTGAAAGAAACAAACAAAATAAGATATAAAATAAAAGGAAGCCTCATTTTGATTACCCGATTACCCGATTAATGAAAATGTCGGACAAATAATGTCACTAAATGATAGCCTAAAATTGGAAGAAATGTTGTGGGAAAGCATTCTATTCTTTGCCCCGGTGATAATGCCTTCTTTGTAACGTTACAATAGATTTCAAATACATGTAGGTTAATCACTATTTTGCCCCCCCCCCCCAAAAAAAAGGCATTTATTTCATTCACAATGTTTCTATATTTAAAAGTTCTGTTCAAACATATAACTTTGCTATCAAAGGACTATGTTAATACATTATTATATCAACCCTTTCCCACATAAACCCGCTTTTTACTCGCCTCAAGTTAAAGGCTTATGAAAACTTGCAACAAGCCATTTCTTCATTATCCCAACTGTTTGCTAACTCTAGAGACAAACAGCTTTAAATTGTTATCTTCAACTTCTTTTGACCAGTTTAAAATTGTTTCGTCTGGTATTCTGTTTGAAAAAGATAGAGAAATAAAGAACTGACCCGTTTTGGAAATCTATCAATTCTTCTGAACAATATTCCTTTATTGGTTTAAAGTTCCAAGCAAATATCACCTCCTGAATCGATCTGTCCGTCAAAGAAAGAAACACAAAATCGAATCATTTTTGAAAGGTTAGTGCCAAAAATAAAACACATACATAGGAATCTGCCGTAGCTGAAGTGTACTCGAAGCAGACGACATTTGAGCGAAATACAAATCGGTGTAAATATTCCGAACTCAGGCTGGTTCCATCACATGACTTTCTGATTACTCAAAGAAACAGTAATGACGGGGGTCTCAAGTATCGCTTTTATTTGACTTAACCCTCCCTGTACCCCCTTCTTCCCCTCTCCGTTTATATGTTTTCCTTTCTATGTTTTCGCTACGTATCCTCATGTCAATTTCATTGTTAAGATTACTACAGTAAAGTCCGCGGTAAAAGGTAGAATGGTGTCTTCAAGATCAAAAGGTCCCGAGTTCGATTCTTGGGAGCGGCTATCGATCTTGCCTCTTTCATTGGCCGACACATTCGACTCAGTACTGGTGTTTTCCCCAAGGAAGCCAAATCGAGAGGGATTGATATAAAGAGGAAAAACTTGTTTCACAATCGATGTCGAATGGAAAGGTTTAACTCATTCCTGCAACCCTTCCTTTGAATACCCCTATGTAAAGGTTTTGAAAACGTTGTGGAATACGAAGAAATTGCATGTAACAAGAAATTTCTTCCCAAATAGACAAAGATTTTTTTCCAATTTCATGTTGATCGGTTAAGCAAAAGCATATGGAAACATTTTGAAATCAAAAGAAAAAAAATGATATTATTAACAACAACAAAATTAGAAATAACAATTATCTTAATGATAATGTCGTTCGTAATAATTATTTACATTATTATCATCATTATCAAAATTAATAATAGTGGTAACAGTGATGATAATAACGACAACAAAATAATTGTACAAATTATGAATAATGAATATATAATGAATAAATAACGAATAAATAATGAATGAATAGTAAATAGATAGTGAAAAAGCAACGATTAAATAAAATAATAAATGAATAAATAAATAACGAATGAACAATTAATAATTTATTAATAATAAGTAAATAAAAAACGAAGAATAAATAAATAAATAACGAATGAATGAATAAATAAATTAATAATGAGTGAATAAATGCAGGGCTCGTATTTGACTCGTAAGCCAGGGTTTTTACCCCTCAAAAGTCTGCAAATATTCTCTTTTCATCGTGACCCCTTTAGGAGATATTTCTAAGGATCAAACAAGGACTTTATCCCTCCATTTATAATGATGTATGCTATTGGGAATTGCACAAATTAATCGCTTACTTCAAATCTTCACAAGAAAAGAACAGTTGGCAATTAAACCTTCAAATTTATACTCATGGTTTGCTCTTTTTAGTTGTTTTTGACTCCCTTCCACATCAGTTTTGACCCTCAGTATTTCATTGTCTATGACCCCAAAATTTCAGAGGCGATCACAAGCCCTGTAAAAACCCTCCCCCCCCACACACACAAATGGATAGTTACCTGAACCTAAATCCAACCACCCGCTCACAAACACGGTGACATTATTTTATGTGCACAGTAACATCAAATTAGCGGATTCCTTAGATCGATGTAAGATGTGTACATGTGACGTTATGATGGTGTCATCAGTTAACCAAGCTGTCAAATCTTGATAGATACAACATAGCCAATGTGTGATGTGTTCATTAGATATTTGTCGATAACCGCCTCTAGATACCCACATCTTGGATCAAACTGTCACAGGTCCGAAACCCTTAACCCGCTTGACGGAGCACCAAAGTTTGACCGCTCTAAAATTTAAAGAAGTTGCTTACCTGAATTCAAATTGTGGCTCTTTCTTGGGTAGTGATGTGAGAAATAGAGTTTATTGCAATTTCTGTGTTTTGTTGTTATTGTTGTTTTCAAGATTATCCAACACTATCCCTCCTTTTTACGCATCCAAGGAAAAAAGCTTTGAAAACAATATTGAAAATGAAGAATTTTCTTGTATCCACAATGTTTCTACCCTAATACATAAAGAATTTGTAAATTCCACCAATTTATAATCGTCTGCTACTTTTTTCTTTTCTTTTCTTTTTTTTTTTTTTTTTTAATTTGGACCAGTCTAAAAAATTATTGCTTGAGAACGGTTTATTTGAGGGCTTTCAAGTGGGGTTATGGTTCACTTCTTTATCAACTTTTCTGACATATCTAAATAAGAAGCGGTACTTGTTTTTTTTTTATTTTTTGTAAGTTTGTTCTAAGTCAAGTGAAACGCTCTCGGTCAGACCGATGTGATCCGACATGATTAGCCTATCTCCACTCAATCCCCCATTTTCACGCCCCCTAAGGAAAACAAAGTTTGGAAAACACCGCAGAAAATGAAGACATTGCTTGCGCATGAAGCTCGGAGTCAATCGAGGGTCGCTAACCTCGCTTACTCCGACAGTAATTTCGATCCATATATTAACCCTTGTCACGCTGAACCCGGAATATTTCGGTTTTGGCAGGAGGTGTAGACTAAGATCAGACTGCACTTACGTACAGGCTGATATTAGTCTACACCTCCTGCTTGTACTTTTCCTGCCAAAGTTGTTTATGAATTTTTTTTAAAGAAATATTGATTTTTGAACAACAAGTTCTATCAGTGCTTTCAGCGCTTTGATTTTACAGCTATTCAGTAAGGTTATTTATACAGCATGACAAGGGTTAAACAACATTGAAATCCATTGTCAGTAGTTCGTTATCAGAAGACCAACAACAATATCAATAAATGAATAAATAATCAATAATTCAACAAATAAATAAACACGAAAACAACAACAAAAAAAAACATCATTTTATTTCTCTTAAAAAAAATAATAAAAAAATAGATAGACAATTTCAGAATACTTCGAGGGCGCGTCACTAGGCACGTGAATCCAATGGCAACATGATGACGTCATCTGCGTCTTTAGTCCCGCTTAGATAAGGTCTAATAGTTTGAAATGAACGAGGCTGGGCCAAATCTTCAGAACAGTGAGTTTATCATTTCGACTGTTTTTTTCGGTGAAATTATTAAGTGACAAGCCACAGGGAAAAATCGATAGACCACCGGAAAGCAACCTAAACGGAAAACATTGTGTAAAATGAAGAAATTGCTTGTAACAAGCAATTTCTTCATTTTACACAATGTCTTCTATCCAGAAAGGGCAATTACATAATTTCATAAACTTTAAATAGGCCTAGTTGTCTGCAACTCCTTTCCATTTGGACCAGTCTAAAATTTTTGTATGGTAATGGGTTAAAAATAAGTTGAAATACTGAATTGTGTATTAAGTCCAGTGTCGCCATATTAATCTCCGACACTTTTGTAAAACATCGCCATCGGTTATTTAAAAACGTTTGCAGTAACAAAAAAAATGGGTCGTCTGTCGTCTGCTGTTTTTGTATTTTCTTCGTCCAAAAAGATCACCATATATAGATAAAAAAGTTATAGTGAGTGATCAAAGGTCAATTTTTTCTATACCTGTATAGACAAAATTGACCTTTGATCACTCGCTAGAATTTATACATCTATACTGCGCATTGATATCGAATGGTACCTCAGACAGACAGTCTTCATTTCTTGTTTGAGTGTCGTGGACGTGAAAATTGACGGATCATCAATGCCAATAAAAAATAGATTGACCAATCAAAGAATTTTCTTTATCGGAAGTGCGATATTGATCTCTGATCGTGTTTTTTGTGCAAAATATATTCGCACGTGGCCGACCTAAACGTGGTTACTATAAATTAGACTATTTTTCTCTTTTGTTTGATGTTCCAGCACATTTGTCAATGTTGACTGGTATCTCAGACAACACGCCAATGACCATGTAAATTGACGGATGGCCGCTGTGAATCGAATCTTCGTTCGACCAATCAAATCATTAATTTAGACCAGATATGAACCTTGAATTCTGACTCTTATATTTTGTATGGGGTGTGATGTTGCTTTGATACATCTTCTTTTGATCGCCGCATAACAAAATGGGAGATTTTCAAATGGTTATATAACAGTGAAATTAGCGAATCGATGGCTTTCTTATGTTCTCACTGTCTACGGAATGCGATGTTACTTTTAGATTGGTCGCAATGAAAAAAATTGAGACTTTTGATGTTTTAGATGACCAATAAGAAATGAATACCTGTTCGATTGGTTGTCGCAAGTTTTCTTTCTCATCACAATAGAATAATAAAAAATAATCTGTTTTGTGTATGTGATGAGTACTTAATAAAGGCCACGTAAACATACCTTTTTCTGATAATGAAAAAGTCACGGAAAAAAAAAGTTTTATTATCGCGGTATAATCATAACACAGCACACATGTAATCGGTACAATCAGACGGCGACAACATAAAACCCGAAGCTGAACGGCTTGCCGATCTACACTAACATAAGTTTAAGATTTTATGATTTTTAAAACGAGAAAACTTAGTGATTGTCCGATATGTCAGCCTAAAAGCTCAATTGACTTCAAACCTCGAGATCGCAGGTTTGATCTCGGGCTGACCAAACTGACCAACTAAATGTTATTCTGAGCTCTTATTAGATTCGTCATGTATCCCTGCACTATTCTCCGTAACCGTTAACGTCTTCGTTAATGGGGGTGTGGTCTGTTGGGGGCGTAGCCCATACAAGCATGTACTACAGTATAGCGACGATAAATAAACGGAAATACACACACACGTGACAGATAGACCCTAACTAATTTGAACAACACTGTCGCCGATGTTGTGAGCCCAGATTATTTCTGCGTTGACAGCAGGCACAGACTAAGACCAGCCTATACGTACTGCTTCAAGCTTTAAGAAACATTTCGGTAACAACATTGATTAAGTATTTGGAAAAGAGATCGGGTCTAGAAGAGGTCAATCAGAGTGAATCTTTCAGAAACAACTAAATGGTGAGATAGAATAGCCATTTTACAGTGCGAAAATCTCCCTAAAAGGAAAGTATAAGTTCCTGGTCAGTCTATGCGATCTGATAAGAACCATTAGCGTTTGCAATTCTTTGTTGCCACTACCCTTTAGCATTTCTTTTCTACCGCTAACATAATGTCTTGGCTTGGAGAACAGAAAAGTCCTGGAATGGGACAAGAGTTATTCTGGTGTAGGGTCACGAATTCGTTTTGTGTAGAAGTGTTGTTGAAAGGAGAAATTTCATTGTTAAGCATTTTTTTCTTTCAACAACACTTCTAAACAGAGAAATAACAAAGAAGAATATGCTTAAAACTGAAATTTCTCCTTTCAACAAAGGTTTCATCTATCATTTTCACACACTTCATTCGATCATAGAATGATAATGTTAAGATTATTAATTAGCGTTTTCCCCCTTTCCAGATTTTCTGTATATAGAATGACCTTTCTACCGTACTGTAAAGTCATTTTGCGGAATACGACTTCTAGGGAACCTCTGATAGATTCAATATCTTTTTCAATCAGTTGCTTTATATCGACAATCGACCGAAAAGCATAAAAAAACCAAACTTCCTCATTAAGCATTTTTTGAGAAACGGTTGCAGTTTCTGTACCCACAAATACCTAATCATCTCCCACTCAATATCGCTTTTAACGCCCCAAAGAAGAAAAAAAAGCTTTTGAAAATATTGTGGAAAAAGAAGAAATTGCTTGTAACAAGCAATTTTTTTCTATTTCCACAGTATTTTCTACACAGACAGTTGAAAAAAATCTCAAATCCCATAAACTTTAAGTTGTCGTCTGCACCTCCTTTCAATTTGGACCAGTCTGAAATCTTGCCCTCTTTACGATCGGGGCCTCAAATGTCAATTTTCGACCAGATCTTATTGTGCGCAGCCATTGTGAGGCCTTTGATTAGCCCATTACTAGACAACCAATTTTTAAACGGGTCCGAATTCAAACAAGTTACAGACAACAAAGCGAGTTTAAACTGCGAAACAAGTACCCAAATTGGCAGAGAAATATCATATATCGCTCTCTTTAATATAATGGCTCGTGACTTTATAATATATACAAAATATCAAAGGTCTATTTATAACAGTATTTAAAAGATTTTCTCCTTTAATCCTATACAAATCCAAAATCCCGTAACATAGGGCTTACTTTCAGAGTTAAGTCATTTTTGGAAGTATGTTGGTAGAGGGTAAATGAGCAATGATATAATTCCAATAGTGAAGGCTGTAGGACTGATGATTCCAGAGAAGTAATTCTAAAATGATCTTCTTATTTCCGTTATAAATCTGAGATCGCACAATATGGGACTAGTTTTCAAAGTCCTTCTTTATTCAGGGATCTCATGGACAAGGGCTAGTTCTCAGAGTAGGGTAATTCGGTAGAGGGTCAATAGGCATTGATACATACCAAATAATAAGGCTCTGGGCCTTATTGTTTGGGAGAAGATTTTCAAAGATTTCAAAATGCTAATCACAAGTAATTAGTGCTTTTCTAACAATGTTGCCTACTGCTTGGCCGCGGCAATACCGCAGTGGTAGCGTGTAGGACTCTTGTTCTCGGTGTCCCGGGTTCGATCCCCGGCAGCGGCCAATATACTTTCTAACATTTTTCACCCACCTATGGGTTGATAATTGTTAACCTAAGTGGGATGAGCATCTTGTGGCTTAAAAAGGATTTTGTGGAGGTACTGGTATGGGAAATAACAGGAATCCATGGTTAGGTACTCTAGCCGCCGCGATATGACTGAAATTCTGTTAAAAGTGTGGTTAAACCCCATTCAATCAATGAATTCATACAACTTATTTTCTTCAAAACATCAAAATTGTGTTCATTGAATAAGAATTTGTTATTATTATTATTATCAAATTGCTTGTCAAAAGCAATATGTTCATTTTTCTACATTATTTTTTCACCAAGAGAGATAAGGATATTGAAAATTCAATGAATTTGAAATTGTCTTCTGCAGCATTTCCTTGTTGTTGTAATTTGATTTCTTATGTTCTTGTATGAATATGAAGAAAATCTCCCAATCAACCAATCGCTGGCCCTGTCAACTCACTCCTTTAGCCCCGCTTATTGACTTCAACAGGAAGTTACGCTTCAATTATTAACGGCGTTATTTTGAAAGATAAATGGCAAGTAGTATGTAACAAATAAGTAGAATGGGCGGTTGGCGACCTAAACGTCGTAACTACAGCTTGAATAAGCTGTAGTTACGACGTTTAAGTTGCCAAATCAACAAAATATTATTCATCAAAATGTCGGATTTCAAACTGAGTTTCCAGTCTAAATGAATGATTACGTAGGTCGACTGATAATTTGATAGACAATTGCCTAAAATTAGCCCCCATTTTTTGGCCCGTCTTGATAGACACCAAATCTTGAATCGTTTCTTTTTCCCTTCTTGGTATTAATTTCGTAAATGACTTTATTAGTGCTCATTTCACTTGTATTTACATATTAATTCGCAGTTACTCTGTCTTCTGTTCGATTTATGGCTAAATCAAACCTTTCATACTGTCGTCACAGCTTTTACGAAATATATAACAAGGGAAATAACAATGGCCGATCGTTTATCACACATAGTAAGTGGTAGCCTCCCTTGCAGTATGTTTTGATATGAATGGGGAGTTTCTCCATGGTGCTCGTTATTCAGAGATACGTCATAGTTGCTAGCCGAATCAGAGCGCAACGAAACTTCCAGGAAATTGCCTAACTGAACAATCGCTGGCCCCGCCCACTTACTATTTTAGTCCCTATCTATTGACTCCAACAGAATCTTCCGCATTCGATTCTTAACGGCGTTATTTTGCAACATTGATGGCCCGTAGCGTTACGAACGTGTAGATTGGTTAGTTGGCGACCTAAACGTCGCAACAAAGCTTGAATAAGCTGTAGCTACGACATTTAAGTCGCAAAACCTACGAAAAAAGGTTATCATAAATTGCGGCCAATGTTGGAGTTGAAAGCTCAGATCCGGGCTGATTAAGTGATTTGATTGGTCGCTTGATTCATTGATTGACAGCCGCGATTGGTCAATTGATAAATTTTTGTGTTATTGGCGGATCGCTGGCCACGCCCACTGAGCTCCGTCAGACTGTTCGACTTCGATATTAGACGGTATTATTGCGCAAAATCTTTGGTCAGTAATATCTAACAAAGAGTAAAACGGTTGGTTGGTGACCTAAACGTCGTAACTACAGCTTGTATAAGCTGTAGTTACGACGTTTTAGTCACCAAATCAAAAGTGCTCCTCCTAAATGTCGGTCAATTTCGGAGTTCAAAGTTCACCCCCGTTCCACTTGTATGATTTGATTTGGTCAGTTGTTTCTTTGCGTGAGAGATGCGATCAGTAAATTGTCATTGGGAATATGTCGTAAGAAATGTAAGTAGATATTCATTTTCTTAATTTACCGTCGATTCAGAAGAAAAAATATTAACTTGAATGCAAGTCCTTTCGATAAAACGTTTCTGATCTATCCCTACTCGGAAAATATGAACAACAATTAAGCGAAAACCATTCCGAGTAATTTCCTTTGAGAACCGATCTATTATGTAAGTGAACTTTTGACCCGGTCTATCGTTTTATATCATTACACCAATCACGCAAGAATATACCCTTTGCGATACGTCAACCCTATGACTCTATAAATTACAATTCTCGGGATGTTCCCCCACCATACAACAAAATCTTCAGTTATCCAAATTGAAAGAAGATGAAGACTTTAATTGACCAATCACGGCTGTCAATCAAGGAATCAAGCGACCAATCAAAACATTTATTCAGCCCGGACCTGAGCTTTCAACTGCGACATTAGCCACCATTTTTGTTTTCCCTTTTTTTGTTGGTTTTGCGATTTAAACGTCGTAACTACAGCTTATTCAAGCTGTAGTTACGACGTTTAGGTCGCCAACCAACCATTCTATTTTTTTTTTTTTGTAACATGCTGCTGGCCATGATCGTTCAAAATTACGCCGTTAAAAATCGAAGCAGGACTTCCTGTCGAAGTGGATGGGCGTGGCCAACGAAGTATGTGGGCGGGGTCAGCGATTGGTAAATTTCAAGGTGATAGAATTTAAAAGAAAAGGTCTTTTTAGTAGGTACCAATATAAAAAATGGCGGTATTACTTGTTGCTTGTTTTCTCAAACCCTTCACGTAAAAAAGCAGGATTGTGTGGGAATGGGTTATACAAAAATCTTGTATTACATGACCCCTAAAGGGCCAAAAAGTGGTCGCTTAAGAGGGAACGACAGGAGAATGATCTCTTTAGACGGAACGGTCGCTTAATATTCTATTATTTCGTCAACCCGACTAGTTCAATTGGTAGAGCACTTGACTTCAAAACTAAAGATCACGGGTTCGAGTCCAGGGCTGACCATATCAACTAACAAACTTACTGTCTTTTGGATGAGACCTTAAACCGAGGCCCCATGTCACGGTGCTATCCATCGAGCACGTTAAAGAACCAGGCGGGGCCCTCAGTATTTTCATCATGTATCCTTGCACTATCCCCCGTAACAACTAACCGTCTTCTAGGGGCGTCGCTCATATAGGCATGTGGTACGTCAGCGACGATAAATAAACGGAAATACATACATAAATACATATGTGTATATATATATATATATATTGTTTGAAAAAAGTGTGAAGTTCATACATAAAATTTCTGCAGAATTATTACTTCATCTTCTGTTACCAGAGCTTATTAGATTCGTCTCAATGAGATAATCCCAACAACATAAGATGGGGTTAGGGAGAAAAATGATAAGCCACACTCCTATTGTTTACTGAGTGATGATGGTTGGTTTATGAACTTGAAAGTGGTCGCTTAATGTATTGACTAAACATTGAGTTTTGCTCTTTCATAGATTTTGCACTAATCTTGATGTTAACCCATTTCCAAGCAATACGCCCTTGTTTCGCCATCAAAAAAAGCTTTGGAAAACAAACTGGAAAATGAAGGAATGCTTGACACAAGCGTTTTCTTCATTATCCACACTGTTTTCTATCCAAAACGACGGACAAAAAATAAAATTTATCAACTTGAAATTGTCATCTGAAGCCTTTTTCAATTTTTACCAGTCTAAAATGTCGTTGTTTGGGAATGGGTTTCACAGTCATTGAGATTGTTCTTATCAGGTTGTTTTGGGTATATTTTCGTTAAAAAGTTTAGTAATGCGTGTTTCGGATTCAAATACTTATTTAGATTGAATTAATGACTGAAGTCCATTGTACCAGCATACTCAGCTGTAGTTACGATGTTTTTGTGGCCGAACGATTATGCTGTTAGTGACAACAATACACCTAAAAGGCCACGTCTACCCGGTGTCAGACATCAGGACCACATAATGGCGGTAAGGGGTAGGGGATTCAGATCGTTTCCAATTATGACAATTAACAATCCCAAATGATATCGAAAATAAAATCTAAACAAATAAAAAATTCATATAAGCGGTCACATCAATTTCATAATTCCTTTATGTGACTTTGGGAAACATTGTAACGGGCAATATTAATAAATAACTCCGAATGACCGCAGGGTCACGGGGTCCCTCGGTAGTTGATAAATGTAATTTTATTCGGGGATATAAAAATTCATCTGGAAATATTATGGAATGGACAGAACATTAGTATTGATATGTATTATTACGCTGGTCGTGACCACAGAGTCACGCACATTAGGGAATTGATGTTTTCTCCATAACTGAAAATATCATGATAGCTAAAGAAGGAGAGGATCGCATTTTTTACAAAGCAAAATAACAAAATATTACAGTTTAGAAAATGAAAAGGATGGTAACAAGAATACATAATTCATGATTTCATGTGAGAAAGTATACATTTACAAGCGAACTGTACATGAAAGCAGCTTACGCCCAGTAATTAAGTTATTAATGATGATGATAACAATAACAATGAACCAAATAATGATGATCAGTGAAATGAAATAGCTGAATAATAGATAGTAAAAGAAATTAAATGAATAAAGAGATATATTCAAAGAACAAGAAAACAAATAAATTCAATTGACAGTTGGTATTTAAAAAAAGGAGTTATATCTTTACAAAGCATGATTTTATCAATCTCCATTTTACCCGCCACATTTCCGATGCTTTTATTGGTGTTTGAAGTGCGGATACTGAGAAAACTGGACAGCAGCTCGGGGTACTTAACCCATTCCCATACAATCCCACTTTTTGCGTTCCTTATGAAAAAAAAATATTGCTAAAATGAAGAAATTACTTGTTACAAGCAATTTATTCATTTTTCACAATATTTTCTTTCCTAGTATCCAGTATTTCTTTCTAAATTTCGCAAAGTTAAAATTGTCGTCTGCTACTTCTTTCAATTTCTATGTGGGAATGGGTTAGAATAAAAAGAATTGGTTCAGAATCTGTCTAAAAACTAACAATGAAAAATCTGATAAGACTGTGCTAATGCACAGGCTGATCCCAGTTTTCACTTGGCGCACATGCTTTATCAGGCACTTGCGAATTTTCTCTCTTAATTGTTTAAAAGAAGCATAATTCGCAAGTTTATCAAATCTCGACAAAGCTTTGTTTTTTATCACTTTTTTATTGATTGAATGGGGTTTAACACCACTTTTAACAGTAATTCAATCATATCGCGCCGGTTGGAGCACCTAACCATAGATTCCAGGTATTTCTCACACCAATTCTACCCGTGACTACGGCCTCCAGCTGCTCATCCGACATAGTTTTATCCCTTTAGAGTGGTTAGAGGAAACAGTATTACAATACAATAAACTTTATTATTTGACTTATATACTTGAGGTTTATCGTCATTTCAAAAATTTTACATAATATCTACAACATACACGAATTAATAGTAAATCGGGGAAGAAAAACAAATTAATCTGTAGATTTTACTAATTACAGGGAGTAATCCGGAGGAAGCTATAAGGTACTTAAATTTTGGTTTGTCAGTATTTTATTTTTGATTGGTTCAAAACATATTACAGTTGAAAGCTAGCTTATTCATACAATACAAGACAAACACTTCAATTGCTATAAAATGTGCTATTTGCACACACAGCAATATATAATTTACAAACAATACCAACGTCAACATGATGTAGGAGAAAAGTGAGTGTTTTGACCCATTCCCACACAGTGACGCTTTTTGATATCCATCATTTTTTTCATTTTACACAATGTTCTCCATAAAACGTGGAAAAAAATGAAACATTTCATAACTTTTAAAGTGTCGTCTTCAATCCCTTTGAATTCGGACCCGTCTAAAATGTTGCTGCCAGGTAATGGCTTAATGAGTTTGCATTAGTACTATTATGTAGTTCTGTTAATTTGAATACAATTGGTTGGAGGGGGGATATTGTCGTATACATAATAATAAACAATAAAATTCATGTTGTACCCTTTAACCTATTACCTCCAGTGAGGCTTTTGACTCTCAAAATAAAAAAAGACAAGGAAAACATTGTCGAAAACGAAGAAATTACTAAATACGAGCGATTTCATTATTACCCGAAAAGATTTCTTCCTCAAAACAAATAAATAAAAGAAAAAAAAAGTTTCCTCAACTAAAATTGTAATCTGCAGCATCTTTGAGTTTGGACCAGTCTAAAATTCCGTCGTCTGGTAATGGGTTAAGCATGACGGACCACATAGATATCAAGTCGTTTGGTGATCAAATCCTTGTAACTACAGTTTAAATCAGCTTTGGTTGAGAGGATTTGGTAGCCGAACGACCAAAACTGTCTTCGATAGGCGTAACATATCAATCCGTCCGCCATTATACAAAGTAACTGCCTCCATGAATCAAAATACCAGACACTGAACACACATCAAGGTGACTGCAAATCGTGCCCATCATAAAATATTACTGCTTATGCCAACAACAAAATAACATAATAATGACCATGAACTAATTATACGCCCCTTATGTATTGTTTTAATCAATGCCATGTCTCATTAGTTCCCGAACTTTATTGACAGCCCAATGTGTTTCCCATACATCAAGAATAGTTAACGTGTTTTTGACGTCCAAGACAAAGTAATTATGACGTATGCCTGTAGCCGAAGAGCCAAATTGTTTTCTAATGCCACTGTTTATGTTTAACCTTTTCCTGTTTAATCCCTGGTATTCAAGACCCTGTAATTTAATATTTGAGAAACCGTTGTAGAAAAAGAAGAAATTGCTTGTAACAAGCAATTTCTTCTTTATCCACAATATTTTCTACCCTTCTGAATGTTTATTTTTTCGAATTAAATCCACTTTCAATTTTCGTCTGCAAAATCTTTGAATTTGGACAGTTCTCAAAATTTTCAAAACAGGTAAGAGTTTACAAAGGAAATGCTTAGAAAACGACCATATGTAAGGGGTATAATGATTTAAAATGCAACCGTTTACAAATATATGGGAAAAGTAGAAAATATTTATTTTACTTATTTCAATTGATCAATAAAAGAGCAAAATTATTTTCCAAAGCCACTTTTTGCTTATAATTTTTGTTTTTTTGTTTTTGAATGTTATACACTGTATTCCAATAATTCCAATAGAGCAATTGCAAACTACATCTGCATTATTTCAAATACAACTGCTGCACAATGGAAATGTTTAACGGAAAAGCTTGATTAATTGTTATACTGATGAAAAATAAATTTGCAGGAAACATTGAATTATTTAACGGTTCGATGGCCAGGTCCAGTGACCTCCGGAAATGCAGTTTGGCTGAGATTTTGAACGAAGAGATTGTCTGTTTCAAGCGATCTCTTTATTATCAATTACAATGTTTCCTATCCAGAAAGTTGAAAAATCTAAAATTTCAAACCTAATATTGTTGTCCACAGCTTCTTTGAATTTGGACAAGTCTAAAATATTGTTGTGTGGGAAAGTTTAAAGGCTAATGAATGTATGTATGCATTTTTTCCATGCCTCATTAGCTCGAATGCTTACCGGTTAAGTGTAGAGGTATTATAGTAAAGCATAGCATGATCCAATTCCCTTTATAGTTTTTTGTTGTTGTTGTCGTCGTATTTAATTTTGTTGACCTATTTTTGTCGCCGTCGCCGTCTTTGTTGCTGTTAGTTATTCTTGTCGTCGTTGTTATTGTTGGCGTTTGCGTTTTGGTTGTTGTTGTCATTGTTGTTGTTATTGACGTCGTCGTCGTGCTATTGTTGTTGTCGTTTTCAATGCTTGTTTCGTTATTGTCGTCATTGTTGTTGTCGTCGTTAATGGTGGTGTTATTGTAGTTGTCATTAGTGTTTGAAGTTGTTGTCGTTGCCCTTGTATTCGATGTTGTTGTTCGTCGTTCTTGTCGTTGTCATTGTCGCGTTGTTGCCGTTGTTTTAGTAGTACGAGCGCAAAAACTGTTATTTGTATGTGAATTAAAAAGTATTGGTGATTTTTCGGAATGCTTGACCCTAATTGATCAATCTTGACTGTCAGTCAAAAAAACAGTCGACCAATGTAATAATTCATTTGAACGTGATATGAGATTTGATCTCCGACATTTTTCGCCATTTCCTGTTAATTTTTTTTTGTTGGTTTGGCGAGTTAAACGTCGTAGCTACAGCTTATTTGCCGTCGAGCGTTTTGTCCTCTTGAACTTTTGCTCTCGTAAAGGTTATATGTACAAATAAGACGAAATAAAGTCGTGCGATATTATTTAGCAGATCTTTTAGCGTATTAGCACGTAAAACACGATTTATTAGTGCAGCTAAACGATCGAGTAGAATTTCCTGGTTTTGAAGAAATTGCAATTTTATGCGAACAGCAGACAGAACTCGGATATGCTAAGCCAAAATTTGGCCTCAGTCCGCGTTTTCTTTTTAACATATTTGTCTTACATATGTCTCTTTACTCCGAGTCTCTTGCTAATTATGAACAAAATGACCTTTCATTTTAAGAGATAACGGCTAGGTTAAAATCCCTTTGTTACGGAATACCATTAGGCCATCCCCTTTTTCTGTGTAACATCGGAACACAGGGCACGACAGTGCAATGATGAGAACAGGGGAGCACGAGAATACGACTTTGAGATCACGAGAGTGGGACGATGACAACACGAGAGTAGAAGGTGAGGTCACGATGGTTAGAGTACGAGGTAATTTCGAGTTCTCGTCTTCTCATCGTCGTACTCTCGTTCTCTCATGTTCTCACAATCGTACTCTCGTGCACCGTGTTCCAATTTAACATAACGGTATTCCGTATTTTGCAGAAAGTAAGAAGATCATGTCGTTTTCGGTTTACAAGGCTAAATCTTCGCCAAGGGCTCTAACTCCAATAGGAACAAAGTGGGTAAGAATCCTTGGTTTGCGAAGATGGTAAGGCTCTGGCAGCCACACAAACTTTGTTGGTGTTGGACAGACATGCATAATTTCCGTTTTATGATCATATAAGGACATCACTTACCACGTGTCAATACAATCCATAGACTTATCGTGAACACACGACCCTGTGACAAGTTTATGCACAGTTAATGAATCTTTGGTGAGCACACGACTGTGCTGAGTGTCTATATAATTTAGAAACATGGGTGAGCACAAAGCGCAGGTAGTGACTTAACAATATATAGACTCATGAAAAGCACGAGACCGTGCACGTGATGAGGACATAGACCGGTACCGCCGTCGACTTTAACAAAACCGGCTTTATTAAAGTCGACAGAGGTACCAGTCTAGTGAATACATGGTTTTACAATATTTAGACTTGGAGTGAGCGGATTTGTTTGTATTGAATAGACTCGGCGAAAACTCAACTGTGCCAAATGCTTAGTCTCTGGTTGAGTAAAGATCATACTAGTGTCTAAACGTCTAAACGTCTTTAGATTCAAAGTGATCACATGACTATGTAAAGTTTCAATATATTGCATAGAGACTAGGAGAGAGCACAAGAGTGTGCCTAGTTTCTATACAATGCATAAAGACTCGGGGAGAGCAAAAGATTGTGCTTTGTTTCTATACAATGCATAAAAACTCGGGGAGAGCACAACATTGTGATTAGTTTCCATACAATGCATAGGCCTATAGACTCGGGTTGAGCACGATGATAAAACTAAGTGTTTACACATTCTAAAGACTAGGGATGAGTACAAGATCATGTTTAGTATCTATACAATATATAGACTCAGGTAGAGCACAAGATTGTATTTAGTTTCAGCACAGTATATAAATCGGGAAGAGCACAAGATTGTGTTTAGCATCTACACAATATATAGACTCGGGGACAGCACAACCTTGTACTTAGCTTCTGTACAATGTATAGACTCGGGGAGAGCACAAGATTGTTCTAAGTCTATGCACAGCATATAACATTATTAAAACTCGGTATGACTACAAGCTTGTGTCTAGTATCTATAGAATATATAGGCTCAGGGAGCGCACAACATTGTGATTATTTCCGTACAATAAACAGTGTAATCGTCGTTGTCGTCGTCGTTGCCGCCGTCGTTGCCGTCGTCGTTGTACGAGCGCAAAAAACGACATTTTTGATATATCTGTTGTAATAGGTATTGATGAGTAACTCCGAATATTTTACCTCAATTCATAGAGCATTCTAAGCTATCAAGGGAGACGGCGGCGGCACAAACCGTTTCCGACAATTATCTCTCACCAATGGGTGGGTAATCGTAAACCTAAGTGGGATAGCAGCTGGAGGCTGAGAACAGATAGTAGTGGTAGTACTGGTGTGGGAAATACCAGGAATCCATTGTTAAGTGCTCCAGCCGCGCGATATGACTGGAAAACTGTTAAAAGTGGCGTTAAACCCCCTTTCAAACAAACAAATCAAACATACAAAAATATCTAAGTAGAAGAAATTGCACTTTTCGGCGAAGAGCATACAGAACTCGGATATGCTATGTCATAGACTGACCTGAGTCTGGTTTCGTTTACTTATTTATTATTTATTATTATCATTATTATTATTGTTAGCGAACATGTTTGTCTTACACATGTCTCTTTACTCAGAGTCCACGATACTTTTTTATTTATAAACAACACGTCCTTTCGTTTTAAGAGACTATGGCTAGATTATGATCCTTTTGTACAGTGTAGAAAGACCCTTTTCGGTTTACAAGGCTTTGGTAGCTTAGTATCGAGGAGAGTCCAGTCTTTTCCCAGCAAAATCAGCATAAAATTGGCCATAATTTTCAAGTTAAAAAGTAAAATTTTGCAGAATCGTGTTAAGATAATTTCAATCAAACAGAGAAAAGAAACAAAAATTCCAGACAACATGATAAAAGGTAAGGAAAACACGTTCTTAGATAACGCATTTTCTCACATAAAACCCGTGACCTTTACTTAATATTCGGAGCGAAAAACAAAGCAGAGGCCATTATAATTGAAGTAGAAATAATATAATTGAATAAAGTTCAACAAAAGAATACAAAATATGCATCCTAGAAAATTTGGCTATTTTGTTGTTATAAAAACAACCTCCCCACCCACCCATCCCCAGTGTAGGCGTGAAAGACTTTCTGTTTTTGGCTAAAAATCTTTCATATGACGAGAAAGTTCATAACGATATTTGCTATCATAATTTACAGCTATTGACAATTAAGGTTTTTGTAATTGGTATTTTAGCTTCAGTGGTTGATAATCCAGGCACGTTGACAGCGGTTTGATTGGGAGAGGGGGTGCTAATATGAAGGAAGGGAATTTTTTTTTTCAGCGGACATGATATCCATGTTCTGTTATTGACCTTCTAGTATAAGCTTCATATCTTGAAACTTTCTCTAAGAAATAGACAGATACACAGGTCTTTTTCATAAAGATGGATACATATCGAGGGCTTAGAGCAAAAACATAGTATGGCTCTATACAATGTATAGAGCCATACTATGTTTTTGCTCTAAGCCATCGATATATGAAGCTACATATCTTGGAACCTTCTCAAAGAAATGGATAGATATAAGTTGGCTAGATATATGTAGTACGAATATATCCGGTATGTGATAATAATTTACCAAGCGTTGGTCTTCGCCCATTTACTCCGTATGCCCCTCCAATTGACTCCCGCTTCGATTTTAAACGGCGTTATTTTGAAAAATACGTGGCCATTGGAATTTAAAAAAAAAAGTTTCTTGAAAGAGCTATAGTCGCCAAACCAACAAAAATGGCGGCCAATTTATATAGCCACAGGGATTTGTTGCCGGGCACCGAACTAAACGGATGTACTGCTTGGTCCTTGACGACAGATCCCTGTGGATCAGATTGTGCTATACACTGGAAAAGCCAAATCTTAAAAGAACTTTTATTCTACCTTAATTCATTCGGTCAAACAATTTCGGATTACTAAAAAATGAGAAAATCTTATCTGAAGCATTTCAATGAAGAATAGCAGGCTAAACTTGTTTTCTTATTTTATTTTGTTTCTTTTTTAACGATAGCTTTTTTACACACCAAACCCCTTCATGTTTTTTGAAATTTAGACTTGTCGAATTAGAAGGAATTTGAAGACGAAAATTAAATAAATGTAAGTACAATTTAAAAAGTAACCAGCCTACATGATAGAAAACATTGTGAGAAAAAAAAATTGCTTGTTAAAAGCAATTTCTTCTTTGTTTTTCTCCACAATGATTTCTCAGGTATAAAATTACAGGGACGTTAAAAACTAGGAATTGTACAGGAAAGGGTAAAACTGGCTTTTCCGAAACCCGTTGTTACTTCCCCTGAATTATTATCGCCCTTAGTCCGTCTTTTGTGTAGACAACGAACCTTCACATTCTAATGTAATATTTGAGAGCGTGCGTGACATTTCCAACCATTACACATGTGCGCCAAGTAAAGACTCAGATCAGCCTGTGCGGCCGCACAGTCTGATCAGAGTCTTAACCCTGCGCTCTGTAGATAGATACTGACTCAAAGCTTCTTTAAACAATCAGCAATTATTCTAATTGCCCCGAAATGGCTGTCCAGGGTGCTTAATGTGTGTGAGCCACGAACCTGCGAAATTGTTGGAAATGTCACGCACAGGCTCATTTCTGAGCGTGTAAGTTTTGTTTTTAAATATTTCTGTGTTTTATAAACGCATGTTCATAAACGAAACTATAATAAATAAATAGATAAACATGATCCGTTATAATTTCTATGAAAATAAATTGTACACGTGGGCGCACAAAATTAGACAAGTCAGCAAAAATTAAAATTAAATAAAATGAAATACGGTTTAACCCTTTCCCACTTTCGAAATTTTAGACAAGTCCAAACTGAGAAAGGTAACAGACGTCATTGAAGAGTGGGTGCAATTTGAAAAGAAACCATCCTATGTGATGGAAAATATTGTGGGAAAAGGAGAAACTGCTTGTGACAAGCAATTTCTTCTGTTTCCACAATGGTTTCTAGTGTACAGCTACGTTAAATCAAGGTTTGCACAGGAAAGCGTTAATATATGACATGCTAAAATGCCGCCGCATGAAGAAGTAAAGTTATTGAAAAATAATAGTTTTAGTTTCGTCTATCAAAAACGAGCGTTCATTCGAGTTGAAAAAAATATTCTTACCTCCACGAACAAAATTTTGAGCAAGCAGCTATTTTCAGTGCTTGCGTCCTAATAAGTTCGATGAAAAATGTATCAAAATTATCAAAATATTTGGGTTTCTTTTCGATTGATTTCTTTTAATTATAAGAAATGAAGAGAATATTTTTGTTGTTGTTTTGTGTTCATCGAGGTATGATACGGAAAACCTATTCAAAACATAATCACACTTAGCTTTTTAGTTTTTTCATTTCATATCTTCATTAAATATATATATATATATGTATGAGGAATTTTTGCTGGTTTTGTGACTTAACAGGCCGTAACTGCGGCGGCTGGTTCAAGGTGAGTAACGACGCCAACAAACTATTTTACTTTTATGTTAAATCTCAATGACCATATATTTTGCAAAAATAAACTTTGTTTAATACATATCTAAGTGTGCTGACGTCATAGCGCAGTTGGTGGCGCATCAGACTCTCAATCTTAACTCATGGATTCGATCCCCGGCGGCGGCACATATCCGTTCTAACATTTGTCTCTCACCAATGGGTGGATAATCGCAGACCTATGTGGGATAGCAGCTGGAGGCTAGGAAAGGATGTAATGGTTGTACTGGTGCGAGATATATACCAGGAATCCATTGTTAGGTGCGCCAGCCTCTGCAATATAACTGAAACACTGTTAAAAGTGGCGTTAAACCCATTTCAAACAAACAAATCAAACAAACAGGAATATCTAAGTGGGACTTCCTGTCAGAGCTCAGTGGGCGGGGCCAGCGGTCCGTTGATGCCATTCTGTGCAAATGAAAATTTGAAATTCACTCGACCGAAAAGAAAAAAAAGAAGGGAAAAAATCTCGCATCTCAAACAAATATAAGATATCGGATCGTGATTATATAATATCCCCTATTCATTAATGTTAGAAACTGCGTGTGTTTTTGTGTTGTTTTTGAAGAAAGTACAAAAAGGGTTGTTGATAATTACAAACTACATTTCAAACCAATTCATCGCGCCCTATTATCGCTAATGACCAAAATGACCAGGTTACGTCATGAAACGATGAATAAATAATGAGTTTTGTGGCGGTCAAAGATTGAAACACCACGAGCGGTCAGCCCGACCGATAAATGTTTTAGATAAGCTGACCATATCTTTGTTTAGAAAATTAGTACTATTGATTAGGTGACATGCTTGTATATATCGTCTAACGTTTAGACGCCTATCCGAGCTCTTTGACATGCAGTTTTAATTCTTTACAAGACGGCAAAATTTTAGACTGGTCGAAATTGAAATAAGTTGAAGACGACAATTTTGAGTTCATGGTTGGTTTTTTTTGGGGAGGGGTCATTTTTTTTTTTTTTTTTTTTATCATTCTGGGTAGAAAACATTGTGTGAAATGAAGAAATTGCTTGTTACAAGCAATTTCTTCATTTCACTCGATGTTTTCCCGATCGATTCTTCAGGGGCGTCAAAAATCGTCATTTTGTGGGAAGCCTTTGATCCAGATAAGCGAAAACTCTATAGCGAACTTGATTACATTTTGCCCTCTGAAAATTTGTAATGATTAAATTGAATGTATGTGTATAATGTAAAAATGGCAATAAAATATATTTTAACTTGATTATAATGTTTTTAAGGCGCAGTATTACTAAGGCAGGATTTCTTTTTTATTGCGGTAGATTTTTCTTCTTTTATCTATTTAAGAAATACAAAAAGCAACACATAAAGCAAAGCGAAGTACCCTGATGACCTGTCATCTACTTTATGAATTTTTCACTTTTCATGTGATCAGTCGCCAGTTGACGGGTATTAAGCCACGCCCACTGACATCCTACACTGCAGTTTGTCTGAGATATCAAAAACCGTTCGTTGGCAAAAGGGCCAGGAACTTCTTAAAAAAGCTAAGCACTTCGTTGGCGACGTAAACATCGTAGCTACAGCTTAAGTTACTTATAGCTACTGCAAGTTCTTCAAATTTCCACAAATTTTCTACCCTAAACGCTAAACGACATTTTTTCTTGAAATTGTTGTCTGCATCATATTTCAAATTAGACCAGTCTAATTTTCTTTCATGTGGTAATGGGTTAAGTACCGAAAAACAGAAATGTTAGGCATTCACGTCCAGTCTAAATGAATGATTTCATTTGTCAATCGATTTTTTTTGTTTGACAAGGCCATCCGTCAGTGAATTTTCTAGATTCAACACTGGTTTGATTTTATCATGAGATTTTTTTTTTCATAGATTTCTCCCCTTAAGAATCGTCTTCCTTTTGTTAAGATTTTAATTACCTTAACTTTGAATAAGGTTTCATTTTCGATGCCGGTAAAGATTAAACCATTCCCACACATCGACGCTTTTGGACGCCCGGAAGAAAAACAATTGGGGAAAAAACATTAAGGAAAATGAAGAAATTGCTTGTCACAAGCAATTTCTTAATTTTCCACAATGTTTTTTTTTCCAAGACAGTTGAAAATCTTTTAGAATTTCATAAACTTTGAATTGCGTCTGCTATTCCTTCCGATTTGGACCAGTCTAAAATTTTGTTGTGTGGGAATGGGTTAATGTTTCCATATTTCGTCTCTAGATTCTTCCCTTTATTTCGAAAGAAAAAAAGCATGTCCGTAGAAGTAAGGGTCCAATTTCATCGCATTTTTGTCCGAGTATTGGCAGGTCATTGTTCTACGGGCAGGATGACCACTTTGATGTCAAAAATATATCAATAGCGCCTTTCCGGAGGGCCGACAACGACAGCTGTGGCACGGGTTTTTACACCGCCAGATGGTTTACTGTTTTAGCCACTGCCCGTAAAGTATAACTAATGTTAAATAGGATGCGCTGACCTTCTGGCCCTGGGTCATAAAACCCTCGACCTTTGTAAAATATTAATAATAGTGCTTTTTCGTGTAATTTGAATCTAGTCCTGGTCAGTCTGACCTCCTGAGAAACGAAACATGCAGATTTTTTACGAGATGGAATTTTCCCACAGGGACACGGGGGATATTTCCTGGAAGTGGAAGTAGTTTTGTCTGGTATAGAAATATGCTGTTCTTATACAGAGCAGTTTATTTCAATTATATTTTCTGTAATCTGATCGCAATCTGAAAAATAACTTCATACCTCCATTAGAATAAATTGATTAGGAATTATTTCATATGCTTATTTAAATAATAGTTCCACACTCAAAATAACAATTAACACAATAAATGAAAAAAAAAAACAAAAAAAAAAAAACCTACTCCAAAATTATTTTTATATTATCATCGAATATATATTTGCTTTCTTCTGTGATTATATCATTGAATTATATATAAACACGAAGAGAACATATTTTTTTCGTTAAGTTATGAAACGGAAACCCTAATCCAACATCTGTATCATTCCGTTTCTCGGCTTCAAACAGTGTGATTTGATTTTCCGTTTCGCACTCAAAATAAAACCAAATACAATGTATACTCTTTAAATCTTTTTATTAGTTTAGATTCATTCAATCTTTGCATTGCGACGTTCTACATCTCTGCGCAAGCACACAAAATAGCTGCGTCCTCAACCCAATTCAACACAATCTCTCTTTTTATCTCCTTTTAGGGAAAAGGCTTTGGAAAACATTGTGGAAAATGAAAACATTGCTTGATACAAACAATTTCTCCATTATCCACAATGTTTCTAACCAAATAGTCCAAAATTTTAAAATTAGACCAACCTGAAATTGTCGTCTGCAGCTTCTCTGAATTTGGACCAGTCTGATATTTTGTCGTGTGGGAATGGGTTAAAGTTTGTTAAAAGAGGTATGAATAATTCCCTCGGTCAATCAGAACGCTCGTATTTGATAGATAAAACTTAAAATCAAATCGTTTATATATTTGTTCTTTGCATTAATCTCTATCAACAAAAAATTAAATTGTTACCACATGTACCATGATGATAAAGGTTTTATACATAGAAACATTTTTTTCAGCACAATAGCTTGACCAAGTGAATTAAAAATGACAAAAAAAAAAAAAAAAGTCAACGAAGTTTGATGAACTTCTCCATTATTTTCAGTTACATTAAGCCATTTTTTCTTTCTGTTATATGAAAGATTTATTGGAGTCATTTGTGTTCTTTCATTTAATGAAAAAGGGCTATTTTTCGAGTGAGCAAAAAATTCAGAAAACAAATCCGATTCTATGCAGGCTCACGATTTCGGTGAAGGGGAACTTAACATTTATGAAATTCCCAGTAAACGTTGTTTTTTTTGTTGTTGTTATTTTTTTCAAGAAGACTCCGTTTGAGATTATAAGAAAAAGTGAAATACATGTTAATTAAACCAAAATTGGTTTCTGAGAAAACACGATTACGGGACAGAACAATTTCGCGATTTTCATGAATTTATCACATAACCGCATATTTTTCGCGAATGGATCCCCCGAGAGTATATACTTGTAATTGAACACATTCCCACACAATGGCGCCTTTTAATGCCCCAAGGAAAAAATGCTTTTGAAAAAATTTTGGAAAATTAAGAAATTGCCTGTTACAGACAATTTCTTCATCATCCACAATGTTTTCTTCCCCAAAGACAAAGATATTTAAAATTTCATGAAATGAAAATGGCTGTCAGCAACTTCTTTGAATTTGGACAGGTCTAAAGTTTTCTCTTCTTGTAATGGATTAAGCCAACTTATCAGTAAATAACCAGAGAAAAATAAAATACAGATGTGATTTTTTGTTCATCAGATTGAAACAGTATATTTTTCCATTTATTTATCTATTTTTTTTTTCATTTTCTTCTTCTTTGTATTATTATAATCCTAATTGAGTTTGATAGTTTATTCATTATATTATGTTTCTCATTAACAACGTCCGTAGGATAATATCTTTCCGAAGCATTGAGTTCATCCTTTTCCCACAAAGATTCTCGTCATATTACTAATAGTCTCAGATTTGTTCAACTTTCCTTTCCCCATGTCCCTGTGGGTGTTATTAACGTTTATCAGAAACGCCAATCAGTGAACGCGGGAAAACCTATTATAATTAAAACGGATACTTGCGGCACGCGCTCCTGCCATTCAGCCATTGGTTTTTGATGGATATTGAATATTTTATACCGAAACACATTTCCCAGATGGGATGGTTATGTAATTTTTTCTGAGATAACTTATGCATGTAGCTTGACCGGGGGTCAGTCGGGTAATTTATACGGTTTTTGAGTGGAGCAGGTTTTCGCCTGATGTTTTTGCATTATAATTTAATTAGGGACCCTCTCACACCTGACACAGCCTAACAAAGATTCGTGATCCCTAACCCCTTATCTGACATTATGTAAGCCTGCCGGAGGGAAACTCTAAGAAAGATAAACGGCAATTAACTTGCGCGTTATAATTTGCAGTCTAGTATACGGCATCAAATGTCCGTTATAAAAAGTTCGAAATAAATAAATCTTATGAATAATCCGCTTCGCGCATTCATATAGTGTGATTGTTTTTTTCGGTTAATACCTACATGAAAACAAAAATTGTTCTCTTCATATCTTAACTGTTTTGGTCGTTAAAAAAGGACGAAACAGACAAAAAGGATGGGCGTAATAGTTTTCAAAAGAATTGTTTAGAAAAGAAAATTCAAAGAACATTTCTTGATAACAGTTGGTTTGTAATCGCAACTCAAATCGTTTCAATAATTTCCTTAGATGATAAAAATTTAGATTGGTTCACGTTCAAAGAACGTACATCCAGATTTCTTAGTGCGGGTTATTGAATAAGTATTTTTATTGCAGAGAAATTGCTTGTAGCACGGACTTTCTTTATATTTGTAAAATAATTTTCGAGCAACCAAATCCCAGAGTCTGGAATAATCAGTAATTTGCCCCTATAAAAGGGTTCAAAACAGTGACGCTTTCTGACGCCACACAAGAAAAATAAATGGGCAAACATTGTCTCAAACATCAAGAAATTACTCGAATCAAACAATTTCTCCTTTTTCCTCAAAGTTAACAAGCCATTAAATTGAAAAAAAAAATAAATAAATAAATAAAAAATAAAATAAAATTTCACATTCTTGAATTTTTTGTCTGCAACTTTTTCCAATTCGGACTGGTCTAGATTTTTTAACCCATTCCAACTCACTGACGCTTTTAGACGCCCCCAAAAAAGCTTTTGAAAACATTGTGGAAAATGAAGAAATTGCTTGTGACAAGCAACTTCTTCATTTTCCACAATGTTTTCTACCCAAAAGGTTAAAAAAAAACCCAGATTTTCATAACCTTTAAATTGTCGTCTGCAACTCCTTTGAATTTAGACCAGTCTAAAATTTCGCTGTGTGGTAATGGGTTAATGTGTTACGAAAAAAGAAAAAGGATAATGTTGGAATTCTGGTCGTCAAGTGAGGGTTGACAAACACAATCAAAACTGATTCAATAATATTGTCTTATGATTGGCTGTACGTGCAGGGTCAATTATGGTACCCCGCGTAATAAATAAAATAAAAAGCGAAAGCTGTAATTTACGGGCAACCAATAAATAATGAAGGATCCCGGACTGGTGCCCGGCTAATGAATGTAATCAAAGTCAAAGAAGCAGCTTTACGAGTTTTTGTACGATTTGTTACGTGTAACGTAATTACTGGTTGCCGACTAATAAACAAATGGAAACTGTCCGTTTCGACGTGTTTTCGCCGCCCTTTTCAACATTTTCTGCCAGCGTCGAGGAAAAATAAGTTTTAGTGTCGTTGCTTTGTGGATAAAAGTAAAATAGATGGTCCTTCTTACCTAGCAGAACTAAGCGAGATTATACAGTTCCCTGTTTTTTTTTGTTTGTTTGATTGATTGATTGATTTAAATTTTAGACTGGTCCAAATTGAAGGTCGCAGACTTCAATGATAATTGAATGCTATTCGAAATGAAACCATCTTATGTGGTGGAAAATATTGTGGAAAAAGCAGATGATGCTAGCTACAAGTAATTTCTTATTTTCTCAATATGTTTTCTAAAGTGTAAAATCACAGCGACGTAAAATCCCGAGTTTGTATAGGAAAGGGTTAACACACCGTTTAGAGGCCATAGATAAGTCTCTGCGGTCTGTAGGCCCGTTTCTTTCTTTCTTTTTTCATCTCCTTTAAACTCATTCCCACACATTCCCGCTTATTCACACCTATGACAGAAAACGATTTGGAAAACATTGTGGAAAATGAAATAAAATGCTTGTAACAAGAAATTCTTCAAGGTCAACCATAATTTCTACGCAAAAAGACGAAGTTTTTCAAACTGAATGTGGATTTTAAGAAATACTACACGAAACAATAAAATAATTATATATTGTATTGTATTGCATTGTATTGTATTCTAAGCATTTTCTTACATAGTTAAATATTCGCATTTTTCTTAATCTGCTCCCACTCAATCCAGTCCCTCTAGAAAATTGTTCAGGAAATCAATATGGAAATATTAAAAAAGGGGGTCTTACTCCAGATTTCGCACACAGCTGTGTGTTCTTCAATTCTTACATCTACAGCGTTTTCACTGAAAGAAGATGAAACTGGAACAATGGCACCGGTTTTTAGTAGAAACAAATCTTTATATATTGTGACAATAAATGCATTAATCCATTACAACACAATGAAAAAAACAACAACAACAACAACAAAAAAAAAACAATTAAATAAAACATTACTGAAAAAGAAGAAGTTAAACAATGTTTTTCCAACTTATTTGTCTTGAGAGACGACAAACAGCGTGATTGCGTGGGAAATTGATAACATGAAACTGGTTGGTGTTTTAAGACTTTTGGGAAAGAGCTTGTTACAGAAAGTTTCTCCTTTTCTTCAAATATTTTATAGATGCGTTATTCCTAGGTCGTTTACAGTAAGGGATTGTTTCTAAAAAGGTTAAACCCCAAATATAAACGAAAAGGTTTTATATTGGTCCACATGCTGAAAGAATGTAAATGATTCAGGGTGAAAAACATCTTATATATTGAGTAGAAAATCTTGTGAATTGATTTAAAAATCAATCCGTACTTGTCTAAAGCTATGTCACTTCGACGCATCAAGTTGCGGAATCGTGTTGTCAACCCATCCCACACCCTTTTTTATTGACGCCCCAAGAGATCAATTCGGAAACATTGTGCATTAGGTTATGGGAAAGTATTAACTAACTTCAACGAATACACGATCAATCGCCCGATCGCTAGCCACGCCCACTTAACCCGTTCCAACACAGCAAAATTTTAGACTGGTCCAAATTGAAAGAAGCTGCAGACGACAATTTCAAGTTGATGGAATTTTGAATTTTTTCGTCTTTTTGGATAGAAAACATTGTGGATAATGAAGAAATTGCTTGATGCAAGCAATTTCTTCATTATCCACAATGTTTTCCAAAGTTTTTTTCTTGAGGGGCGTAAAAAGGAGGGATTGAGTTGGAATGGGTTAACTCCGACATAGCAGTGCGACTGGAGTACTAAACAATATAATTTGAAAAAAATGTGTTGCCTTGCGAAATAAAATAAAAGGCAGATCATAGCCTGACGACCTGAACGTCGTAACTACAGCTTGAATAATCTGAAGTTTTGAAGGTCATATAAAAATGTTTGACTTCATTGTCGGAATTCGAAGTTCACTTCCGGTTTAAATGGACAATTTGATTGGTCAGTTCTTTTTTTGATTAACAGCAGCGATCTATCAATTGCGGTAAAAGCACGTATTTCCACTACCACCCTGCACTTAATATATAAGTAATAGAAAATAAATAATGATGATATATTTATAATAAAGGATGACAATAAAACATGTTTAACACATTCTCACGCAAGGACGCTTTTAAACGTACCTGAATATAAAGGTTTTGGAAAACATAGTGGAAAATTAAGAAATTGCTTGTTACAAGCAGTTTCTCTAATATCCACTATATTTTCTGTGCCGAAAGACAAAAAATTTATAAGATTCCAACACATTAAAATTGTCGTCTGCAGTTTCTTTGAATTTGGACTGGTCTAAAATTTTATCATATGGGAATGGGTTAAACGCCCCTCAATTTAAAAGCTTTGGAAAACTCTGTGGAAACTCTGTTGTCACAAGCAATTTCTTCATTATCCACAATGTTTTCTACCCAAATATACATTTCTTTATAGATTTCATCAACACAAAATTGTCGATGCAACTTCTCTTAAACTGGACTGGTCTAAATTTTTATTGTCTTGTAATAGGTTAAACTATAGAAAATATTAACCTTGTTGTTATCCACCTGTCTAAGCATTATTCGATCTTTCGATTTCGAAAAAAATCCTTGAAAATGATGATAAAAAGGGTAAGGTTTAAGTGGGTTAGGTATTTTATGACGGTTCAAAAGGTCAAGTTTGCTGACAAAACGTAAACTGGACTTTGTTTTTCCACTGATAACTCTGGTCAGTATTTAGTATGTCCACTTATCTTCGGGCTTACAAAATATATTGATCTTATTTTATTATGGAATATCTCCCTTTACGCCTGGTGATTAATCTATAGTATATTTACTTCATTCCCACACAATGAACCCATCTTTTTTCGCCTCCTAAGAAAAGCGTTTGTGAAAACAATGCGGAAATTGAAGAAATTGCTTGTTTGCTTTTTATTTGCGTTTTAACGTCAATTTGAAAAATAAAAAATCCAGTTCGATAAAAACAGATTTCACTTATTTATGGATGTCGGACTCCCACTAGTACTAAGCTGGGACCCGTGATGTCTCACTCGAATATCCTTAGGTTGAATTCGGAATCCAATCATGGATGGCCATAGACACGTCGGCAGTCACGAATCCCAACAACACGAGCGCCGAACTACACTCGTTTTCAGTCTCACTGACAAGTATTCGATAGAAATGTATTTTAATTAATCAGTCGCTGACACCGCCCATTTGCTCCATTTGCATCGCCCATCAACTCCAACAAGTTCCACTTCGATATTAAGTGGCGTTATTTTGCAAAATTCATGGTAAGCAGCATGTAACAGAAAGGTCGACTAGTTTGTTGGTGACCTCAACGTTGTAGGTACAGCTTGAAACAGCTGTAGTTACGACGTTTAAGTCGTCATACTAACAAAATGGTTGACAAAATGACTGCCAATGTTGGAGTTAAAATCTCTTTTCTGTTCTGAAAAAATTACTGGTTATTTGATTGAAAATCGCGATAGGTCAACTGAACAACTTAGCAAGTGATCTCCCTGTTCAAGTCAGTGCCAATTTGTGAGACGGAAGAGAGGAAATTTCAAAGAAGGAAAAGTAAAGCGTGAGTGATGCACCTTTAAACGCAAACTCATCGACAGTCTGACTTTTTGTTTGAATCGTCGTCTGCAAACTGGAGGAAATTCATTAAGTTAAGGAGTTATTTCCCTTTTCATTAGACTAACTGACTAATCGCTGCTGTCAATAAAACAATTGGTCAACCAATGGAATCCTTCATTTAGAATGGAAGTTCAATTTGAACTCCAACATTGGCCGCCATTTTGGTGAATCATTTTGTTGGTTTGGCGACTTGACAATCGTAACTACAGCTTATTTGTGTCGGAGTTATTGGTCGAGGCAAAAGGAGTAAGTGGGCGGGGCAAAGCGATTGTAACTTTCTTGATTTTAGATTTCATAGTCAAAACTCTTTGATATATAGCAAATTGAATAGATCTAATCATGTACTATGAATTATCAGTGTTCCAAGCTATGCATTAGGTTCTCGCCGCGAATTTACTTGACCTTCGGTCTCGTTAAATATACAAGTTTAACTTCGCGGCTCGAATCTAATACACGGTTTCGCATCACAACCATGATATCTTTATACAGTTTTGATACACCCCCCTTTTTTTTTGTTTTCAAGCCGTGTGTGAATTGATATTTCTCGAGGCCAAAGAATACAGTACAAGGTTTAGAATCACCTTGTATCAGCTTATTTACCTGTAGTTATGACGTTTAGGTAGTTAACCGACCATTTTAATTATTTACTTATTTGTTACTGGCCATGAATTTTTCAAAATAACACAGTTTGATATCCAAGTGGAGCTTAATGTCGCAGCTCAATGGACTTGGCAACAGAACAGGTATTGAAGCACTTATTTCATTATGTTTTAGTTGTTACGGAGAAATTTATCTTCGATGTCAGCATTCTAAACTGTTATCGATAACATATATCGCCCCTCCATCTCGAAGCAACAGTTTTCACTACTTCCAAATGACTATACATTCACGTTTCTTACAGGGTGACGGACTATGAACCAGTTAACAAACTTTACGAATAACTGTTTTGAACTTTCCTACACGTCATTTAGGATGGGAATTCGACGTTCTTGGAGATTGTTTGGAGGTTTTATGTATATATTTCCATCCTGTATGTTTTTCCTTCGAACAGGATTATGTAATCAAAGTACTGAATGTACTGTATGCTAGCAGATCTTTGTTTTGTAATGTAATCTTCTTTGCCTTTTGTAGGGTAGAAAACATTGTGGATACTGAAGAAATTGATTGTTACAGGCAATTTTTTCATCGTCCATTATGTTTTCCAAAGCCCTTTTAACTCTTAAAAAGCGGGGTTGAATAATAATGGGTCGTATAACCTGCTTTTAATGGATTTCTCTTCCTATTTAAATAAATTTAATTCGTGTGGCAAGTCGCTAAAATTACCTAGGAGATGACTTTTCAGGCAGAGTTTGCAATAGTCTTAGAATGCGCAAGAAATACTTTTTTTTTGCGTAGACATTCAATAGATTTAGTGGTTTAGTGGCAGTTTGCACTCATTGAACTCTGAGAAGATCTAACTAAAAGGTTATTCTATGACATTTTTGTGAGATTGAAAAGAGTAACTTTTTGTGTCTGAGATGATGTCTTAAAGTATTGCTCTAGGCCGAAGGCCTCGGCTATGCTTTTAGAATATCACCCCTTAACCCATTCCAATACGACCCTCAAAAGAAAATTTTAGGAAAACATTTTAGAAAATGGTGAAGTTTTTTTCTAATTTCACAGACCTGAAAATGATGATTTTTTTTTTCAATTTCACAAACCTGAAATTCTAGTCTGCAACTCCTTCAGATATGGACCAGTGTCATTTTTTAATGTGTGTAGGAACGGGTTAACCTCGGGCAGAAAGTTTACATAAAATTTATCATGAAACAACTGACTTCTGAACTAATATGTCGGTCTTCTAATGGTAATCTTTTATCGTAACACGACCATTCATTGACTTTTTTTCCAAAAAAATGAGGTTATCACAGATTTAGGACATTGAATTTCGCAATTAATCTGCCACTAAGGTGAGGTTTGATATATAATCGAGTTTGAATTGATATTTTCATATTTTGTTAACCTTTTAACAAGCGGCAAAATTTTAGACCGTTCCGAATTGAAAGGAGTTGCAGACGACAGTCTAAAGTTTATGAAATTTTAGGGTTTTTTTTTTTTTTTACTTTCTGGGTAGAAAACAATATGGTTGATGAAGAATTAGCTTGGTAAAAGGCAATTTCTTCACTTTCCATAATGTTTTCCAAAACTTTTTCTTACTTAGGGGTTGGGGTGTCAAAAAGCTTTACTGTGTGGGAATGGGTTAACCCATTCCAACTCAAGCCCTCCTTTTTACGCCCCACAAGAAAAAAGCTTTGGAAAACATTGTGGACAATGAAGAAATTGCTTGTAACAAGCAATTTCTTCATTCTACACAATGTTTTCTATCCCAAAAGACGAAAAAAAATTAAAATTCCACCAACTTGAAATTGTTGTCTGCAACTTCTTTCAATTTGGACCAGTCTAAAATTTTCTTGTTTTGGAATGGGTTAATATCTTTTTACTAATTAAACTATAAATTCGGGGTTTTACGTTAGAGGACATCTTTTTTGGTTAAGTAGATATTACGACTTTTTTTAAAAAAAATTTCATATTTTTTTTTCGGCACCAAATTTTACTGTTCGTGTGCCTCCCTAATATCACTAGTACTTGGCTCTTAATGTCTCGGCGAAGGACCTCGTCACGTGATCAGCGGCGAGAGCGAGACTTGAAGTAATTGGCTGATCGCTGGTCACGCCCTCTGACCTCCCATAGGTCAATTTCACTTCGATATTTTAACGGTGTTATTTTGCAAAACATATGGCCAATATCATGTAACAAAATGAATAAATGAATAGATAAGATGGTTGGTTGGCGTTTTGAATGTAGTAACTACAGCTTGAATTACTTCACACAAATGTCGGTCAATGAAGGAGATCAAAGTTCACCTCCGAATCAAAGGACTGATTCTTTTATTTAAGAGATGAAGAGAATATTTTTTGTTTTCATGGAGGTATGAACCGAAAAACCTAATCACACTGTATGAATGCGCGAAGCGGATTCATACATTGTGTGATTAGGTTTTCGGTTCATACCTCCATGAAAACAAAAAGTATTCTCTTCATTTCTTATAATTTCATAGCATCGAGCGAAAAAAACAAAAGCTTTACAAATTTCGGCACCTCTTTGTATGGGACTATTATGTACGGATGCATACAAAATCGCTGCGTGCTCAAAATTTTGTTCATGGAATTATGAATATTTTTTTTTGACCAATCAGAACGCCCGTTTTTGATAGACGAAACTAAAAATTAAATTATTGACAGTTGCAATCGATCAATTACCATGGACAGATAGGAATGTGAAAAAGGACCTATGCTAGACCTCTAAAAATGCAACTGGATACTCAACTAAAAAATCGGTAGTTTGCTAAATTTTCAAGAGGAAAAGCAAGCAAACAAACAACGCATTGCAAGTTGTTGTTTTGTAATGTATACGTCATTAAGATGAATTTTTGAACCCAGAACTCTTTCCTGGTAACTTGTCATGGACTACATGCAGGCACGTGATAGTTTCGTGATTATAGAGGATAGACTTCATGGGTCACATAAGAGCAATTGCTTGATATTTCACTTATGCTTGAACTGCAGACTGTTCGGCCTGGACTACCAAACTGGACATTCATAATTTTTGCTGCTTACATAAAAATGCTCTGAATCAGTATATGTCTAGAGAAAGCATAGTGAAGACGCTGATCAGACTGTGTGGATGCACAGGCTGATCTTAGTCTTTACTTGACGCACGTGACTAATGATTAAAAATCTCATATGAGCCTGAGCATGGCATTTCGAGCAATTTCACACGTACATGAAGTACAGATATCGAGCAGTTTGGACTGTTACACATTGCGTTAAGAACATTCGCTGGTCGTCAAAAGAAATGTCAGTAGATATCTATAAAACATGACCTATGACCTTGGAGTCAAATAAAGTAAAGCCCGTAGAATATTTTTGAAATTACACAGGTGGTATTACACTAGTGAATTAATCATGTAAAAGGTAAAGTATATGTTAACATGAAAATGACGTCACATATTGCATATATTAAATGGCGAACAAACTAATTGTCTTTCGGCTGAGACGTTAATTCGAGGCCCCGTATGTCGGTGCTTTCCATCGAGCTTGTTAAAGAACCAGGTGGAGCTCTCGGTAGTCTCGCCCTGTATCCTTGCACTATCCCCCGTAACAAATAACCGTCTTCTTGAGCGTCTATCATATTGGAATGAGCTATGGTAGCGACGATCAACAAATAAGACGACGATAAATAAACGGAAAGACACACAATATCTGAAATTGACAAAGTTTAAAATTTTACCGTTTTATCGCAAAATTAGTATTCATATTATAACTAGAATATCAAAATAGTGCTCATAAAATACTGAATTTATTAAACTCGGCATAGTCTAGTTTTTATCTGCTATTCAATGGTTCGTTATAAATAATTTATGAATAAATTCGGCATTTCATGGACACCCATTCAATATCCTCCAATAAAAGGTTTAGCATCATCTCATATCAACTTATTTCAGCTGCAGTTACGACGTTTAGGTAGTCAACCAACTATTTCATTTAATTGTTTCACGTTACTTGCCATGAATTTTGCAAATAACGCAGTTTGATATCCAAGTGGAGCTTCATGTCGCAGCTCAATGGACTCGGCAACAGAACAGGCATTGAAGCACTTATTTCGTTCTTAAGGAGAAAGTACATCCATTATGAACTGTTGCCCTCGACATATACCATCCCTCCATCTCGAAGTAACAGTTTTCACTTTTAAAAAATTGCGTTTCTTACAACATGGCTAACTGTGAACCGGTTAATAGACTTTAAAGTTCAATTTTCCCCAGGTCATCAGCGTCTTTTCGTCGTTCTTATGGACTTCTTTGAGTTCGTAAACACTTATGTCCACACTGTATGTTTATTTCTTCGAACTTGATTGTGTGATAAAGATTATCTAATGATACATTCTGTGACAGTTAAAAGAATTGCTTTTGGTGTGTAGGTTGATGTCTAAAAATATAGCCCTAGGCCAAAGGCCTCGGCTTAGATTTTAGAATATCACCCTTGAATCCATTTCAACACAATACCTCATTTTTACGTCCCTCAAGAAATTTTTTATCCCCGAAAAAGACGAATTTTTTTTCCACAAACCTGAAATTGTAATCTGTAATTTCTTTCGAATTAGACCAGTGTCATTTTTGAGTGTTGGAACGGGTTAACCTCAGGTTAGAACATTTACATAAAATTTACCATGATAAATATGTCTTCTGACAAGAAATGTCGGTCTTCTTATGGTAATCTTTTATCACAACACGATCATTCGTTGACTTTTTCCCCACAGAAATGAGGTTATCACAGATATAGAACATTGAATTTCAAAATTTATCAGCCACAAAGGTAAAGTTAAACATGTAATCGAGTTTGCATTAATATTTCTATGAAAAATATTTTGATAATCATTTTTTAAATAGCCTAGCTATAACCTCGGGTTGACGTTGGTGGAACCACTTTTGGTTAAGTACGTATTTAAGATCTTTCTTTTTTTTTTTTTTTTGTCTTTCTTCTCCAACCCAAAGTTTGATTGTTCCAGTGCGTTTACGTATCACTAGTACAATGTCTGGTCGAAGGACCTTGTCACGTGATCAATAAGCGACGAGAGCGAAACTTGAAGTAATTAATGGATTTTCCGCCGCGCCAACCGAGCGGATGCACAGGCTGATCCGAGTCTTTACTTGGCGAACTTGAGTAATGATTGAAAATTTCACTCAATGGCTCAAATTCATTAACTTTTTAGGCTGTGTGTAACATTTCGAGCAAATTTACAAGTGCATGAAGTGTAGACATTGAGCAGCCTGGAATGTTACACATTGCGTTAAGAGCATTCGCTGATCATCGAAACAAATGTCAGTAGATATTTACGGTAACATGACCTTTGACCTTGGAGTCAAATAAATTAAAACCCGTTGAATATTTTTGATATTACATATATATTATTACACTAGTGAATTAATTATGTAAATGAGCTAAAGTAAATGATACCGCCTGCTCGTTAATATGAAAATGACGTCACATAATGCATGTATTAAACGGCGATCGCGGAAGACCACAGGTTCGAGTCCTTGGCTGATCATATCAACTAACAAACTTATTGTCTTTCTGATGAGACGTTAAACCGAAGCCCCGTGTGAGGGTGCTATCCATCGAATATGTTGACCAGACGGAGCTTTCAGCAGTTACATCCTGTATCCTTGCACTATCCCCCGAAACAACTAACCGTCCTCTGGGGCGTCGATCATATGGGCATAAGATACGGTAACGACGGCAATACACACAATATCTGAAATTGATAAAGTTTAAAATTTTACCGTTTTATCGCAAAAAATATTCATATTATAGCAGGAATATCAAAATAGTGCTCATAAAACACCGAATTGATTAAACTCGACATTGTTTTGTTTTTATCTGCTATTAAATGGTTCGTTTAATAAATGCGGTATATCATGGACACCAATTCAATATCCTCTATATGTCTAGAGCATGGCGAATACTAGCAGAATTTGTAGATGCAAAGTTTGATCTGCAAAATAACGCCGTTTAAAATCAAAGTGGAACTTCCAGTCAGAGTCAATGGTGGGGCAAACGGAGTAAGTTGGCTGGAACAGCGAATTGTCATTTTATTCTTTTTTACAGACCAGCCATGATCACGTTGACCGTTATGTTAGTTCTAGTTAGGCCAGTGTTCGGACAAATCCACTGTGAAGATTATCTGTCTTACACTGAAAATCCTTCGAGAGTATATTTTGATCAACAACATTCATCTCGAGTGGAAACAAGCAGGAATGTTTTGAACGATTCTGCGTGCTGGGAGAGCCCCGCCTTAAGCGGGAATTTCTACTGCTTTTGGAGTGATTTGACCGCTATACCTAAAACATTGCCAGAAAGAACTAGGTGTTTAATTTTCTGCGGAAACAATTTGAGACTATTACAAGAGGAGGACATCAGACATTTAATAAATTTAGAAATTTTGTTCCTGGACTTTAATCCATTGGTGTCTTTTGTGGGAGACTTTTCTCGTCTTCCGCTTAAAGTTCTTTCAATGCAGGATACCAGTTTAAAACAACTAATCCCAACACCACTTCCGCTTTTGACGTATTATGCTCAGACAAACGCCATAATAGGGTCACTACAGAACGATAGTTTATCTCGAATCTCGAAAAATCTACAGTATTTAAGTCTAGGTAACTGCAGCATATCACAGAGCGATGTTGAAACATTCAAAGAACTATCTTCACTTAAAGTTCTGGACTTATCGTACAACAATTTTACGACAATACCATCTAACCTGCCACCATCTTTAAAAGAACTGCGACTCTTGGATAATTTCAATATATCCGAAGTTAATGCTGGAAGCCTAATAGGTTTGAGAAATTTACAAAATGTGACCATATCTGCTGTCACTATTGCGACAAGAGCGTTCGAAAACACAACAAATCTTTTACAATTGAAACTGCAAGCCTGTCACGTACAATCTAACGCAACCTCTGGTTTGACTATGATCAGAGACTTTGTCGTTTACAAAAGCTTTTGTCCGGATCATAAACTCTACTTAGAACCGTACCCGTTTGTAGATTTTCATGAAATCACCGCTATTTCCATGGACAGAATTTCCATAGCAAAAATTCCAACAGGGTTATTCTACGGAGCCAGGAAGTTGGAAATTTTGTATATTGATTTTGACAACATCGACTCAGTCCAAGATGGCGCGTTTTCAGGTCTACCAAGTCTTCAGACACTCCAACTAACGAATAATTTCATACCTGTAACAACCCCGGTAATCCTGTCGAATAAATTCCTGGGTAGTGACCTTCTTGAGTCCTTGACTAGGCTTGACCTCAGTGACTTTCGAATAGATAAACTTGCCGGTGGGATATTTGACGCTGCCCCGAACCTTGTTCGATTGTACATGGGGTATAACATGATGACTACACTGGAGCCCGACGTATTTGGAAATCTAACTAACCTCACATATATAACACTGTAAGTTAGGATACGTTTTCAGCTTATACTTAGTCTTTTGCTTTTCTTATTTTCTTTTGTGTGTTTATTTGTTTATTCTTCTTCTACTTCTGAATCGTCGTTTTCCCTACTGATAGAGAATACATTAGAAATCTATCATGTCACCCCATGTGCTATCAAGTAGGTAACTTTCGGCGAGTTAGTAACAGACCAATCGCTGGCCCCGCCCTCTTATTCAGTTGACTCCGCCCATTGACCCCGGCAAAAGGAAGTCCCGCTTCGATTTTAAACTGCGTTGTTTTGCAGATTTTTTAACCATGCAGTAGCATATGATAAAATAAAGATGGTTGGCTGGCGACCTAAACGTCGTTACGACAGCTTGGATAAGCTGTAGTCACAATGTTTAAGTCGCAAAACCATCAAAAATATTCCACGAAAATGGCGGGTTATTTTTCAATTCAAAGTTCAATTCAGGACTGAATGAATTATTTCATTGGTCGACTGATAGTTCAATTGACAGCCGCGATTGGTCATTTTTTTTATCATAGTGACATGTGTATGATTTAACCCATTCCAACACAGTGGAATTTTAGACTGGTCCAAATTGAAAGGAGCTGCAGACGACAATTTCAAGTTGATGGAAATTTGTTTTTGTTTTTTTTTTATTATTATTTTTCTGGATAGAAAACATTGTGGATAATGATGAAATTGCTTGATCCAAGCAATTTCTTCATTTTCAACAATGTTTTCCATAGCTTTTTTGTTGAGGGGCGTAAAAAAAGGAGGGATTGAGTGGGAATTGGTTAACAAACAATATATAATGATTTAGTTTTATGAACGTTGGCCTATATTTCACTTTCAAAAATAAGTAGGAAAGAACTTGAATGGAGAGAGCATGAACAACCCTGATTAACTAAACGAGAATTGAAGAATCGCGGCTGTCAACCAAAGTCATTCATCGACCAATCAAATCGTCGGTGCGCTAGCAAAATGTCGTAACTACTGCTTTAATAAAGCTGTAGTTACGACATTTTGCTCGCTTACCGACGGAATAATTTATTTAACTTTGTCTTTTACAGACACTTATGTGAAGCATTTTAATTGGTTTGCGACTTAAACGTCGTAATGACAGCTAATACATGGTTTAAAAAACTTCACACTATTTGGGTAAAAATCTGTAAAGCCTTTATTAATTTGAATTGGTATATCTGTTTTATTTCAGTGCTGTATAAATTTAAAGAAATTAACGTCGTCTCATTATTAACCCTTGTCATGCTTTTTTTTATAAATCTTCATGAGAACTGCGTTAAAATCAAAGGGCTGAAAGCATTGGAAGCACCAAGTTATGGGTCAATATTTATATTGAAATTTTATATTATAACCAATTCTGGCCTAAAAGGACAAGCAGTTGGTATCTACTAAAATCAGATTGCACACATGTGCATGCTGATCTTGGTCTATACCTCCTGCAAAAGAGGGAGTATTCCGGGTTTAGTATGATAAGGCTTAACTTTTGCGGAAAAAAGAACGCGAAACCACTCTTCATGACGCCATTTATGTTTATACGCTGCGCAGGGTTTTTTCTCAATATGTTTCCTTCTTTATATATATATGCGCTCTACACTTAAATGTTACAAATATTTCGTCACCATTTGCTGAATTACTAGCGGGAGCTAATGACGTATTAAATTTTCCATAGCAATATCGTATATGACAATGTTCATCCAACCCGACGTGCAACGGCCATATCTGAGGAATCCGAATTACATGAGTATAATTTTGTATTACCCCACGCTAACGCTACCCATTTCTCAATTCTTATTCTTTTGTTAAAGACGCATGATAAATATCTAAACATATACGACCCTCAATGATATGTGCGTCTGCATTTTTCGCTCTTTTCCGAGATATCGTAGGTATAATTCGATTTCAAGTTTCGTCTATCAAAAAGGAGCACTTTGATTGGCCAATAAAATTATTCATACCTCCATGAACAGACATTTGAGAAGGTAACTAATTTGTATGCTTGCGTACAAAGTTCTTTCTTTGCTCTATGTCATTAACCTATATGGAATGAAGAAAATGTTTTTTGTTTTGTTTGCTTTTCGTAGAGGTATGAAATGAAAAACATAATCACACTTACGTAAGAATCTATGAAGCGGATTCATACAGCGTAATTAGTTTTTTGTGTGTGTATTTTTCATTTCATACCTTCATGAAAATAAAAATATTCTCTTCATCTCTTAAAAAAATAATTATTTATTTTTTTTCTTTGAGGTATAATAATCCATGGAATTGTGATTGCCATCTCCGTTGGTTAAAGAACTTGACAGACGAGAGGCCTGGACTATTTTATAGCGGTAACATGTTGGAGTGTGATCAGCCACGAGAACTTCATGGGAAATATTTCGATCAGCTGAACTTGACAGATTTTGTTTGCTGATATATTGGAAGCATTGACTTACCTGTCGTCGTTGGGCGTGCAAGATGTCGTAACTACAGTTTTAAGAAAGCTGTAGTTACGACATGATCCACGCTCCCCACCGCTATGCTGGACTCGCTATATCCCCAACTATCTCTCTCTTTCTTTCTTTCTTTCTCTCTCTATCATTTACGGAATTCAAAAATTATCATTCAAGCTGTAGTTACGACATTTTGCAAGCCAAACGATCCTATGCTGAACTGTTGGACATTTCCCCCTCTATCTTTCTTTCTTATTCTCTCTCTCTCTCTCTCTCTCTCTCTATCTATCTCTATCTCTCTCTCATTCTCCCTCTCTCTAAAAAGAGAGATAAAAAAGAGAAGAAGAGATGGGACACACGTTGTTGGGGTATTTATCACTTCAAGTCCTCTCAATCATCACCGTTATCATACTTATTCGGACTATTACCAGACTACATAAGTTGTTACAGGCGAGAGAATTTTAAACTGGAAAAAATTGAAAGAAGTTGCAGATTACAATTCAAAGTTTGCGAATTTTAAGTTTGTTCACCTTTTCTTGGTGGAAAGCATTGTGGAAAATGAAGAAATTGTTTGTTACAAAGAAATTTCTTCATTTATCACAATGTTTTCTAAATTGTTTGTCTAGGGAGGGGGGCGTCAAAAAGCGTCATCGTGTGGGAATGGGTTAAACTGCTTAAGTTTAGGAAGTTGATATGATTACTTCAATACACATCTTATAAACAATTTCTTCATTTTCGTCAATGTTTTTCAAAGGCTTTTTCTTGAGAGGGCGTAAAAATCGGGATTGTGTAGAATTTGGTTTAAAAATGAAATTAGGTCAAAAGTAGTTTTATTAGCACATGAGTAAAACATCCATCTATCTTCAATGGTGCCTTTTTAGCTAGCAAAGCGTAAGCTTTGCTAGCTTAAGTTAACAGACAAAATTTTGAGGTCTTCTCAAAGTTCAACAAGTGCAATCTGCCACTGGAGGCTTAACCACCATATCCATGGAATGCCTACGCCATAAAAAATAGTTCTCATGAATTTCAGGAATATTGCAAACTCTAGCATACAAATTGTAGAGAACTATATCAAAAGCATGCTATTTAATCCATTCCCACTTAATTCCGCCTTTTAAGCATCCCAAGAAAAAAAGCTTTTGAAAACATTGTGGACAGTGAAGAAATTGCTTGTAACAAGCAATTTCTTCAATGTCCATAATGTTTTTTTTATATCCAACAAGGGAAAGCTTTTCTAAATTCAACCATGCTTTGCTAACTTACAGTACTTTCAGTACGTTGATTATATATAAGGTGTATATGTATACTTACTAACCTGCAGCCCTTGGGTTTTAGGTGTATTTCCTTGATACTTTTGCGGCTTGCATACATTTTTAATGTAAAAGCAAGTTTATTGCATCTTGAAATTGGTTGTCACTGTATGTGCTCGAGTTTCTATGAGACAAGGTCTCAGGAAAATACATGACCACTTTTATCCCAGAGACTGTTGTTATGTTCTTCTTCATCCTTAGAGGTTACTTGTAAAGTTACAAATGTCCAGGGCCCTCTGAATAAGAAAGCCAAAGGCCCAGGGGTCTACATTCCCCACTAACTTCTGTACGATTTTAGGGAATGGCATTTCCGATATGTCTGAATTTTGTGAAAACGAAGTCGCCTCAGGTTTCCATCGGCCAACAGCCTGGAGGATGAAGCCTGCGTTAATGAATGGAGATTTAACTTGTTAATAACCTACCCAAACTGAAAAGTAATTGACGCATATTGTGTCTTACTTCTTACTACGGAAGTTGAAGGACATAACCCATCCTGGACCTTAAACAAACAACTTTGTTGTTGGTGTTATTCAAAATGAACATTTTTAGTTTGTAATTTTGTCCGATCGTGTTTTTTGTTTTTATGTTTTTTGTTGTTGTGTTGTTGTTTTTTTTTTGGGGGGGGGTCGTATTTGACTTTGTCTGTTGGTTTTTAGTCCGGGTGATTTCGTCCTTGTATGTTTTTTACCCTTTACGCTTTTAGTGTAGTTTTTTTTGTGTGTGATAGTAGAATTAACCCGTGACCACATAAGAAAATTTTAAACCGGTCGACATTGAAAGAAGCTGCAGGCGGCACATATAAGTTGATGGATTTCTTTTCTATTTTTTTCCTGTCATTTTGTATTAAAAACATTGTGAAAAATAAAGAAATTGCTTGTCACAAGCAATTTCTTTATTTTTCAAAATGTTTTCCAAAGCCTTTTTCTTGAGGAGCGTAATAAGGATGGGATTTAGTGGGAATGGCTTGAAGTCCACCTAGCGAAAGGCATATTTGGTATGGATCATGAGAGAAAGAAAGAAAGAAAGAGAGAGAGAAAGGGAGAGAGAGAGAATGAGAAAGAGAGATAGTGAGAGAGAATGAAGCGTATACAAGGAGATCCGGGTCCATACACCCCTAGCTCTTTTACAAATAGACCTCCTTGGTTCTTCAATGATACACGCGAACCTACCTCCTGAAAGACAAAAATCCTGCTTGAAAATCCTGCCGCGTTCGAGAATACCACTGGACCACCGGACCGCCCCTGTTTTTCTCCGGTGACCTTTTTCAGGTATTATTCCGCTGGACTTTGTCAATGCAGTCTCAGTCCTTTGGATTTGATTTCTAGTTAGCTTTTAACCGGTCGGCTGGACCAGTCTTCTTCATTGAACATACCCAAACTTCTGACCACGCTTACCACCACATACAGACAAAGCTGGTCCCACCTGCTGACCATGCTGAACCAACATACCTACCACGCTGACCCCCCACATACTGACCACGCTGGTCCTACCAACTGATCACGCTTACTCAACATACTGACCACGCTGACCCCCACCTACTGATCACGCTGACTCAACCTACTGACCACGCTGACCCCCACCTACTGACCACGCTGACTCAATCTACTGACCACGCTGATCCTCACCTATTGACTACGCTGACCCCCACATACTGACCACGCTGGTCCTACCAACTTATCACGCTGATTCAACCTACTGATCACGTTGACTCCCACCTACTGACCACGCTGACTCAACCTACTGACCACGCTGATCCTCACCTAATGACCACGCTGACCCTCACCTACCGACCCCGCTGGCCCCACTAACTTACCATGCTGACCCCAACTTACTGACCACACTGACCCTCACCTACTGATCCCTCTGACCCTCACTTACTTACCCCGCTTGCCCGACCTACCTACCACGCTGGCCCCACCTACTTACCACGCTGACCCTCGCCACTGATTTACGCTTGTCCTTTGGACTTACCACGTTGACCTCCACCTACTGACCATGCTTGCCCCACACATTGACCATGCTGTCACCACCCTCTGACCACGTTAGCCCCGCCTACTAACAATGCTGGCCACGCCTACTGACTCCAACAGGAAGTTCCATTTCAATATCAAACAGCATTTTTTTGCTAAATTTATAACCAGCAACATGAAACAAAACGGTAAGATAATTAGTTGGCGACCTAGACGTCGTTACTACAGCTTGAATCAGCTGAAGATACGAGCTTTATGTCGCCGAACCAACAAGAATGCGTTACATAAATGTCAACAAATGTTTGTGTTCAAAGTTCACTCCCGGTCCAAATTAATTACTTGATTAGTTGATCGATATTTTGATTGACAATGCAATCTGTCAATTATCTCTAATCCAATAGAGCGTCTAAATTGGATGAACAGCTGGTGGCTCAGATCGAATGTTGTGGTTGTACTTGTGACAGAACTAACAGGAATCCATGGTTAGATGCACCGTTTTCTGCAATATCGCCCTGGGCGAGTAAAGTGTCGTAAATGTAGCTTCATGTCTATTAAAGCTGTATTTACGACATTTTGTTCGCCCATCCTCGATATACCGAACTATTGTTGAAAGTAGCGTTAAATCCAATATAACAACTCCAGTGCAAGACTCTCACGATGAAAGAATTTCAATAGCAACATAGCGATTATGGCTGTTTTTCGGCAAGGAGATGGGAAGCTAGAAGATTTGTTCGTCGAGTTTAAAAATGGAGAAGCCCTTTATTACCTTCAACCACTCATATTAACCCATTACCTGACGACAAAATTTTGGTCTGTTCTAAATGAAAAGAATACTGCAGGTGATATTTCAAAGGTCAGCTCAGATAGCTAAGCGGGTAGAGCACTTGACTTCAAATTTCAATATCAAGGGTTCGAGCCCTGGGCTGACCATATCAATGAACAAACTAATTGTCTTTCCGATGAGACGTTAATCTGCGAGGCCCCGTGTGATGGTGCTATCCGCCGAGTACGTTAAAAAAACAGGCGCATCTCTCAGCAGTTTCGTCTTGTATCCATGCACTTTCCCCCGTAACAACTTAGCTTTTTCTGGGGAGTCGCTCATATGGGCATATGCTACGGTAGCGACGATAGATAAGCGGAAATGACAAAAAAATATATAAAGATGCACTTTTTTGTGCCGCTTTAACCTTCATTTCTTAATCATTTAATTTTAGGTCCGTCTGTCAAGATTCAAGCATACTGATTGTATTATTTTTTCGTTTTCATACTTTCATGATTGCAATATTGAGCACGCAACTATTTAATATGCTTGCGCACAAAGTAGATCCATACAATTTTACCCAAATTAGTTAAACATTTGCTTTGATTTGTTTTATGGCATTTTATTCTAAGATATGAAGAGGTTTTTTCGTTTGTTTTGTTTTCATTGAGGGCTGAACCTTAACCCTTTCCTGTTTTGCAAAATTTTAGACCCGTCCAAATTCAAAGCTTTTGCAGACAAAAATATAAAGTTGACTTTATTTGAAAAATAACCATTTAGTAGGGTAGAAAACATTGTGGAAAAAGAAGAAATTGCTTGTTACAAGCAATTTCTTCTTTTTTCACAATGATTTCTCAATTATGAAATCACGGGGACGTTAAAAACCAGGGATTAACCAGGAAAGGGTTAAAGATAATCACACTAATACCAGTAAGAATCGACTTCGCATATTATTACAATAGGATAACGTTTTCAGGTTCATATCTCAATGAAAACAAAATATATTATGTATTCTCTTCTTTTCTTAACTATTTCATATTACAAACATGTTTTATCATAAACATCTATAAAAATTAGGACATCATTCTATATTTCTTTATGTTACTACAGTTTGTGTGTTTTAAATTGTTTTTATTCAACAAATTTACAGTAAATCAGAATTTGACACGTCTGAAATGAATACTATTTGTTGACATAGTTGATAAACCACATAATGTTATACGAAAGATGAACATAGATGTTTAAGAGACGAAGATAATATTTCTGTTTTCACTGAGATTTGAAATTAAAAACATTGTTCCACTTTTACATGAATCCGCTTTAGCATTTAACCCTAACTCTATACTTCATTGAAAACAACAAATACACTATTTTTCTCTCACAGATATTGTTTAAAATTAAATATATCAAATAGGCGAACACTTGGTGGATCGCTGACCCCGCCCACTGACTCCGTCAGGAAGTTTCACTTCGATATTAAACGGCGCTACTTTTCAAAACTTATGTGCAGTAGTAACATGTAACAGAAAAATGAAATGGTTGGTGACCTAAACATAAAGCTGAAGTTACGACGTTGAAGTCGCCAAATCAAGTTAAATGCTTCACATATGACGGCCACGTTTGAATTTCAAAGTTCACTTCCGGTCAAAATGATTGATTTGATTGGTGGGTTAATTCTTTGAATAACGCGATAATTCACTTTAAAAGTTTGCGACGGCCGCCTTTTTCATGTAACTTTTTTCTTTTAAAGGATGATGTGAATTTTTGGCGGTCAGAATGCAGCAGTTTTAATAGACAAAACTTCAATTAACCCATTCCAAAAAATTTCACTGTTTGACACCTCTCAAGAAAAAAAAAATATTTTGAAAATATTGTGGAAAAAGAAGAAATCCCTTGTTATCCTATAAGCAATTTCTTTTCCATGCACAGTGTTTTCTTCCCAAAAAGACGAAGATCTTTCCTATGTTCCCCCAAGTAAAAAGTATCGTTTTCAACTTTTTTCAATTTCAACCAGACTAAAGTTTTGTCGTTTAAGGATGAATTAACACACAACAAGACCGCAACATTTTAGACTGGTCTAAATTGAAAGGAGTTGCAAACGACGATTTCAAGTTTATTATTTTTCTTTCAACTTTCTGGGTAGAAACATTGTGCAAAATGAAGAAATTGCTAGTTACAAGCAATTTCTTCATTTTCAACAATGTTTTCTCAATTGCTTTATTGGAGGAGCGTCAAAAAAGCATCATTGTGTGGGATTTGATTGATTCGTTTTCCTACGATCTGGAATGAAGAGGGTAAAGAGCTGTGTTTACTGTGCTAAGAGCCCCAACATATTTTTCTCGATGGCCAAGATGGATAATCAATCGTTTTCAAGTGACTCACAGATTGTCCGGAGAACAACTTGACCACTAACTGACCACTTCATCATATCATATCCACTCATAATCTTCGCGTAGTTTGGTCCGGTTTCGAGTAGCCGACAAAATAGTTCCCAACAAACAAATGTCAGGCTGGATTCTGAATTATGGATTTAGCCTTTATAACCACGTAATCAAAAAATGAAGGGGACGGCATTTTTCACGAAGAAAGATTATACAGTATTTTTTTACTTTATTCAACCTTAACCTGTTTTTCAAAATTTAACACTCGTCCAAATTCAAAGGTTTTTGCAGACGAAAATTTAATTTGAATTTAACTTGAAAAAAGGCTATTCAGTAGGTTAGAAAATATTGTGGAAAAAGGAGTAATTGCTTGTTACAAGCAATTTCTTCTTTTTCTACAATATTTTCTGAATTATAAATTCTCAGAGACGTAAAAACCAAGGATTGAACAGGAACGGGCTAATTCCTTGCAAACCGCTTACCTAGTCAAGCTACTTTTTAACTTACGCAATACGATAGTCAGGATTTTTCGATTCTACTTGCCTGAATATTTTGCTTCATACCTCAATGAAACAAAAAAATAAATACACAATTATCTTCTCAGGATTTGTGAAATATCATTGTCTGAATATTTTGTTTCATACCTCGATGAAAGAAAATAAGTACACAACTATTTTTTTTTGTTTGAGCATAAAATAGTCCCATTAAACAACTGAAGATGGTAAAACCTTCTTTAATTTGATATCTGTTTCTTTACCAGGATCGTACGGAGGTCGTAGAAAGACCAGTTTTTTTTTTAAAAAAAATGAAAATGTTTTGTTTGTCTTTTTGTTGTTGCTCTCCAGGAATTAAGTCAAAAGGAGGGATGTCACAGTAAAAAGGTCAAAAGAAAAGGAAGTTAGTGGCTCTGGGAAAAAAACCTTTAACAAACTATCATTGATAGGGAAAGGTTTGTGATGGTCAAGCGACCCCCCCACACCGTTTCGTAGAAAAAGAGACAGGATCCAGCAGAGGTCAAGCAGGGATAGTAATTTGAAAAAAATAAATGTACAATAAGGTAGAATGACAATTCTAGGTTCAGAAAAAAACAATAATCGTAGCAGTCTGGCGAAGGTTGAAACTTTTCTCACCACCCAGGAGGTCTCTTTTTGGATTGACAGCTCACTTTTTCCAAGAATTCAAAACCATTTGTTTGATTTTACAACTCTGTCAAACAAATTTTGGCCAATGCATGACGAAAAACAAGAAAATTCTTTGTCACATGCATTTTTCCTTTTGTCACACAATTGCTTTTTCCGAGTTCAAATGTTCAGACGTTGATTTGCCCTTTCTGTTTTTTTTACTTATTAAACCCGTGTAACCCTTTCCTGTTCAATCCCCGTTGTTTTACGTCCCTTAGATTTTATAATTGAGAAAACATTGTAGAAAAAGAGGAGATTGCTTGTAGCAAGCATTTCTCCTTTTTCCATAATGTTTTCTACCCTACTGAATGGTTATTCCTCTTTAAATTTTTCGTCTGTAAAACCTTTCAATTTGGACAGGTCTTAGATTCGGCCAAACAGAAAAGAGTTACAACCATTACTATAATTCTGTGAATCCCTATAATTCTGAAGGCCTATTTTGTGCGTCCGTCTTTCTGTCATCTGCGTGTTTATTCATATATCACGAAATTCCCTTCTCCAAACCTGTCATCTATGAAGAATAAGGTCAATGGAGGTTTTCGAGCAAACATGTAAAAAATGTGATGGTAACAGGGTGATTTGTCAATCCATGGACGGGGTTAAAAGTTTAAACTTGATAACATATGCGTAAAACGAAACGCAAAAATACATCAATTACGGGACAGATCAATATCGGTAAATTGTGAGGTCTTACAGGATTGTCTCGTATAGTCCGCCCATTTCCAAAACATCATAACTGCAGCGTTCTTTGATTACTGATACAACGTTTATGAAATTACTCGTTGATATTTAACCTCTTAATCTTTTGATCGCGAAAGGTCCCAGCACTTGTATTTTTATGGGTTGGTAATTTTTTTCCTTTGTCTACGGTACGTTTAGATCAAACCTATTTAAGAAATGAGAATTTTTTATTTTGTTTTCACTGTGTCGTGAAAATAAAACATTACCACATTATAAGTGGTTTCAAACAGATTTGTGATAATGTGTTTAGTTTTACAACTAATTTACAACTAAATGAAATAGGCCAAATAATTCTGACAAAATCTTCATCGCATCATCAAGATAATCGATAAATCGTCGGTAAGCGAGCAAAATGTCGTAACTACAGCTTTATCAAAGCTGTAGTTACTAAATTTTGCTAGCGCACCGACGAAATTCAATACAATATTGAGACGCTTTGTCAAATTTATTCACTAAGAAATAAATATTACCTTAGTTCCGCTTTTAACATTATTTGTTATTTATTTATTTATTTATTTATATTTCCACGCAGATATAACGAACGCTTTCAGCTAAATCAGATCTCTCGGCCAACTTTCTCTCCGACAGTTGACATAGCTCATCGCGACAAGCTTCATTTGTCTATCATCAGTGGGCGAATGAAAGGTAGTGCACCGAACTGGAATGGGCAAGTGGTGGCTCGGATTGTACTAGGGTAATAAACGACAGGAAGCCATGGTTAGGTGTACTAAACGCGGCGATATAACTGAAATACTGTTGAAAGTTCAGTTATACCCCATATAATAATAATAAAGTCTTTATTTAACGAGGCAACACAGTTGGTTTGACCCAGTCTTCCCTGTGGGCTTCTAAATATAATCAATTAATAGATCCGAGCAACCAAACAACCATACAAACTACTAAATCAAATCAAATAAATCATTTAATCAATCAACTCTGAACTTAATGATAAATCGATAGGGTTTTGTTCGCATGGGGTTTAACGCCTTAAACTATCTATTATAGACGTTTTGCTTCTCTTTTGTTACATATCATATTCAACCCATTTCAACACAATGACGCTTTCTGGCACCCTCTAGAAAAATTCTTTGGAAAACATTATGGATTGCTACAAGCAATTCCTTCATTATTCACAATATTTTCTACTCCAAACGTCAAAAAATCTAAAATTTCGTCGACTAAAATTTGTCGACTGTACCACCTTTGAATTTGGGTCAGTCTAAAAGTTTGTCCACCTGGAATGGGTTTAACGATCCAATTTCTCATTACAATGGATTTTTAAAACACAAAAGACTGAAGGTGTTGCAATCAAGAACGTCTGGAAACAAAACTTTAAAAGGTAAAAGCTTTCATTTCAAGCCATTCTTATCGCAATATTTATATATTAACAGTTTGATTTGTGTAGGTTTTATGATATTTTTATATGCAATGTATGTTTAAACCGTAAGTAATTGACGGATGTCCAGCCACGCCCACTGAACTCCTACAGGAAGTTACAATTCGATAACTAGCAGCGTTATTTTTGCAAAATTTACAGCTCGTAATATATATTAAAAAAAGTAAAATAATTGGTTGGCGACATAAACGTTGTATCTACAGCTCGAAAGTGCTGGAGTTACGGCGCTTAAGTCGCCAAACCAACAAAAATGTTCCGTATAAATGTTAGCTAATGTTGGAGTTCAAAGCTCACTTCCGGCATAAATGAATGGTTTGATTGGTTGAATCATTTTTTAATTGACATTGCGATCCGTCAATGCAGGTTTAGTCAGTTTGAACAGAAAAACTTGGGTTCTACGATAGCTGGTCAAAGACATGATTCCCTCTTTTCAAAAGATTACAAAAATTGCAATTTTTAAAAGAACTTAGAAAAATCTCGAAAATGTTTCCTACAAATGACAGATTTCGATGACTTATTCGTATTTGACATTAAAACTTTGAAGGAAAAGGAATTACCATTGTAGTGTTCATCACAAAGGTAAAAACGGCAGAAAAAAATACCGGTACCCAACCCGTCAATATTAGCCATAAGAATATGGATTCTCTAGTACACTTGCAAATAATAATATCGACGTTGTTCCAACCAAACCTCGTAACTACAACTTGGAATAAGCTGTAGTTACGAGGTTTTAGTGGAACATCCACGATATTTTCCCTTCTAGTTTCCAGCAAAATTTTATTTAGAGATACTCTCGAAATTAATTTCCTATCATAATTTGGCAAACGCTTATTTCTGAAACCAAACTATTTCAGAGATAGCTGAGTGGTCGTGTAAAGTTAGCTGCGTTGTATTTAGGCTAGACGTTAAAAAATGTTAATGAAATCACACGGAAGTTTAATCCATTACTAGACAACATGATTTAAGACTTGCACAAATTGAAAGAAGCTGCAGACGATATTTCAAAGTAATGATAGCTTGAATGTGCCAAACGGGATAGAAAGCGTTGAGGAAAAAATGAGAAATGAGAAATGGCTTGTTATTACCTATTTTTCTCATCTCTCTCCCCCGAATTCTTTAAAAGGCTGTTTTTCTTGGGTGCGAGAAGATATTACTCTGTGTGGTAATGTTTTTAAAAATTGGTTGAAACATACTTTCAACTTTGGCTGCATTTCGAGGGAACGTGGTTTATATAAAGATATTCACTACTAAAGTCGATATTTAGCAAACTACGAAATTTTGGTCTATACTCGGAGTAATTGAAGGACCGCTCTCTCCGACAGGAAGTTACGATTCGATATAAAATTGCATTATCTTGCAAAATTTATGGCCAGTAGCAGGTTACAAAGCCGTAAACTCGATAGTTGATAATAGTTAATGTCAGTGAATGCCGAAATTCAAACTTCACTAGCAGTCTAAATGCAAAATTTCATTGGTCGATTGATTCTTTGAATGACAGTCGTGATTTGAACGACAAACGATTGCAGACTTCCTGATGGACGGGAAAACAGACAAACAAAAGGACTGCTACAACTGCAAGTACATAGTAGATAACCAAGACAAAGGAAAATATCATCATCTGAGTACTGAAGAACAAAAAAGGGTTAATTGCACGCCAGTTGATCTCGTAACCTGATAAGCTAATGATTAATAAGAGATATTTTCCGTAATCATGAACCGCATAAATCACGCCCTAAAATGGGAAATTTTATTCTTTGTACCAAATGTTCAATATTTCTGTGACAAAAATTAGGAATTTTAATCTCTATCTCAGTTTTTGATATGTTTCTGTATTATATTTGATGTAATTAATTATGGGAGGCGTTATGAGCCGGGTGGCCTAGTGTAACAAGGTATTGTGTAACAACGGGTTGAGATCGTTTGTGGGCAACCAAAACTGAGTGACTACAACTGAAATAGGTTATTTATCCATTTTATATCACATTTAATCCATTCCCACATATGCAGATTGTTTTAAGCCTCTCGGGGAAATGATGGGGAAAATATTGTGTAAAATGAAGAAATTGCTTGCAACAAGCGATTTCTTCATTTTACACAATGATTTTTACCCAGAAAGTTGAAAAAATGTAGACTTTCATGAACTTTGAATTGTCGTCTACTACTCCTTTTAATTTGGACCAGTCTAAAACTTTGTTGTCTGATAATGGGTTAAAAGTTGGCATATACCCCTAATTACGGATCGGTGGACCCGCCCACTGACTCGATTTTAATATTTTGAGAAACTTCTATGAATCATATAGTTAAAATATAGATCGGATTCTGCGCAGGTCATTTTGGAATGGTCAAAACCGAATGAATCGTTCGGTAGAATGGTTATTCTTCATTCAGAAAATCTACTAACATCGGAAAGTTTTGACCCTGCGCAACTCGCACAAATCTGACAAGGGTTGATACTTTTCGGACTTCCGAAGAGGTCCCTCTTCGTATAGCGGATCGCACATATTCTTAAATGAATTACTATGATGTAGGACGGATACAAATCACAGTATTTGATTCTCGCCTGCTAGGAAACTTTAATATATATCGAGGGCTTAGAGCAAAAACCTAGTATGGCTCTATACATTGTATAGAGCCTTACTAGGTTTTTGCTCTAAGCCCTCGATATATTCATATCGTGATTTCTCGAAATTTTCCTACGCGTCTCGAATCCAATACAAGGCAGTGCACTACAACTCTTCCTTATATATAGTTTTTGATTCTCTATCTCCGAAATACTATGAATTGAAGAAGTTGTAGTCCCAACGTTTTTTCCGGGCCGCGCAACGTCATCATATTTTTTATTTAAACTGTTTGAGCAAGTGTTTGTAAATATTGTAATTAAATTTGACCTTTTTACGCCCAATTGTTTATATAGACTGCTACAATGGACAAGTGTCATTGTCCGTGTGACCAGCATCTTTGCAAAGGACTCAAACCCGCAACCGTCGACGAAAGAAACCGCAATCAATATCTCCCAGGACATTGTGTATCCCAGTTTGAGCGGAATGGGATGTCAAACATGTCTCGTTTATGCCTCCCCTTGTCTCTCATAAACACCATGCAGCCCTTCTATTTCAAATCCCAGTTACTCCACCCATCAATCTCTTCAACAGACCAACTTGACCTTTTTATTGATTTGACCTGTGTCACTCAGAACCACCTTTTTTGGGAGAATTAACCCATTCCCACACAAGAGAATTTAAGACTGGTCCAAATTGAAAGAAGCTGCAGACGACAATTTAAAGTTGATGGAATTTTATTTTTTTTTCGTCTTTTTGGATAGAAAACATTGTGGATAATGAAGAAATTGCTTGATACAAGCAATTTCTTCATTTTCCACAATGTTTTCCGAAGCTTATTTCTTGAGGGGCGTAAAAAGGAGGGCTTGTGTGGGAATGGGTTAAAGTGAACTCAGTTACCAGACGACAAAATTTTGAATTCGAGAAGATAACAGAAGTTGCTCTGTTTTATTTATAACTTATTTGACATTACTTTATCATTTTTGTGTGTGTGTCTCTCTCTCTCTCTCTGTGTGTGTGTGGGGGGGTCAACTGAGGATTGATTTTGGTTGTTTTGGTTGTTGTTCATTTTGTATCATTCAAGAAGATGGTCATATCAATAGATGGCTAATTGTTCATCTTTTTAAAATCATCTCTTACTGAATTCATTAAAAAAGGGAAAACCTTTTTGTCATTGGGGCCATTTATTCAAGATAGATAGTTCCCTTTGTATTGAAATGGTGTCCAAGAATATATCGGGACTAGTTACATACCAGGAAATATCAATTTATCAAAGTTTCATACAATTTAACCCATTAGCAGACAACAGATATTTAAGACCATGTTGAAAGAAGTTTCAGACGACAGTTTATATTTCATGGAGTGTTAAACATCTGTGTCTTTTTGATAGAAAACAATGCGGAAAATGGAAAAAAATGCTTGTAACAAACAATTTCTTCGTTTTCCACAATGTTATAAAAAGCTTTCATATTAAGGGGCTCTTAAAAGCGTCATTGTGTGGGAATTGACTAGCACATTTCGCAAGCAATCCCGCTTTTATACGATCATCAAAGATATACCTATGGAACACATTGTGGAAAATGATAAAAATGCATGCAACACGCAATTTCTTTATTTCCCACTATGTTTGTCATCTCTGTGGGACAAAGAAATTGTCAATTTTTCTGGACTTTATTTTGTTTGTTTGTTTGTTTGTTTGTTTAATTTGTCGTCTGGTAATAGGTTACGGAAACTATCCTCCTCTTTACATTGGTCCTAACTCGAAATTAAAGAAAACAAAAATAACAAAGCAAAAGTCAATGACGCTTTGGGCTTAAATCTAAATCTAGTTATTTTCAACCCATTACTACCCAATGATGCTTTGGACACCCCTCAAGTAAGGCGATTAGAAAAACATTGTGTAAAATGAAGCAATTTCTTCATTTTATACAATGTTTTTTACCGAGAAAAAATAACATAAAATCTAAAATTTCAAAAAACTTAAAAAAAATTTCGTCTGGAACTCCTTTCGATTTGGACCACTCTAAAATTTTGTAGTCTAGCAATGGGATAAATGACCTGTCAATTTCAGGTTACATTAATCTATTCTTCAGTTCATTTAATTCTACTAATTTGCTTATTTCAATATCATCTTGTAAACAACTCCTCTGTATGTGTCCATACGGTTCGAAGGCCTTGGAATTTAACAGAATTATATGCTCTTCATCCAATTAAGTGGAATTTCAATTATCGTCTGCAAAATCTTCTAATTTTGGCCATTGTGGGAAGGTAAGGGTCTCGGGGCGTAAGCCCCTGTTTTCTTAGCCAATTAGAATCTCTCATTTCAAAAAATACGTCGCGTGCCTTTTGTTCGAAAAAGCTGTTAGAGAGTTTGACCTTTCACTTCTCTTGACCCCATAAAATACCCACGGGATCACCCGACCCTTTTTTTCACACGGAATCCGAAGGGAGCATTTTCACATTTTTCTCTCACATGCCATTCTTTTCTTTTTGTTATACAAAACGGTCGATATTTCAATTTCTATGATCATAAAATTATTTGTTTCTTGCGATAGCTAATCTCAGAGCTTTTTGAAACCTTAAGCAAACACTAGTCTTGAATTTGTAAATCTGAATATCATTTTTTTTGGGGGGGGGGAGGGATAAACCTTACGACAATCTCTCAAACACATCTATCCTGTATGTTTCCGCACAAAATAGCTCCTTACAAAAGAAAATCGAAATTTGTAAAATATTCACCTTTTCGCTCGATATTTCGAAATTATAAGGAATGTAGAGAATAGTTTTTTGTTTTCATGGAGGTATGAAACGAAAAACCTAATATCAGTCAATTATGTATGGATCCCTTTCGCGTATTCATAAAGTGTGATTAGTTTTTTTCGTTTCATACCTCTAAGAAAACAAGAATTATTCTCTTCATCTCTTAAATAATACATGTCACGTCAAGCGGAGATCTGGGGAGTTCTTTAAACATCGACCCTGGTCAGACTACGAAATGTTATTTTATCTATTTATATATTGTCCAATATTATAACAACCAGTTTCTTCATTTACTGCTATGTTTTCAAAAGCAACTTTATTTTTGGGGCGTCAAATGCCAGCTAACACATTTTACCCCTTTTGAAAGCTACAGCAAGCTGAAGGCCAGGGTTTCCAAAAAAAGGGGTCATAAAAGGGGCCCACCTGTTGCATGTTGAGCGTTCACCTGGTTCAACTTTCAAGGTAACCTTTTGAAGAGAAAGCGCAATGATCTCTGTGTGAATTACTATAAAATGTAGCTTTCAAAAAGTTCGGATAAAACAAAGTGTGTTATGATGTCATCATAAAATGATTTTGTAATTTATTTTCGTTTTCTGCTCTGCAAATCTTTCCTTGGCGGGCTTTTGACATATTCCATATGAGAATAATCTTAACGAATATTTTGTCCAAAAAATGTCCCCTCGAGAGTAATAAGGCGTTTAAATCTGCACAGAGTAAAGACGCCGATCAGCCAGTGCATCTGTATTTTAAAAACGTTAGCCCCCACAGACAATTTTTATTTCTGTTGATGTCATAAGGTGCATGGTACTGACAAACTATTTTGTTGTTTCTTTTTTTAACCGCCACCCCCCTTTTTTTTTTTTTTATAAATTTTAGACCTGTCCAAATTCAAAGGTTTTGCAGACGAAAATTTAAAGTGGATTTAATTTGAAAAAATAACCGATCAGTAGGATAGAAATTTTGTTGAACAAAGAAGAAATTGCTTGTTACAGGCAATTCTTTCTTTTTTCGACATTTTTTCTCAACTATAAAATCACAGGGACGTTAAAATCAGGGTTAGACAGGAAAATGTTCAGTACACAAAGTGTAGTTGCAGTTCGTGGTCTGTAGATATAGAATGCGATTGAGCTTAACCCGTTACCTTTTTTTTCTAGATTTAAGACTGGTTCAACGAGGTTGCAGACGACAATGAAAACTGGATGCAATTTGAAATGAAGCCATCCTATATAAATATTGGGGGAAAGGGAGAAAGTGCTTGTTACAAACAATTTATCTTTTTTCCAAAATGTTTTCTTAACTATAAACTCCCAGTGACGTAAATTTCCGAGTTTGTACAGGAAAGGGTTAAAGTAAATATTGAGTTTTTCTCCTACTTTTTGCTAGAACACGATGAATAAATGAAGAGGGTTGATAGGAACCAACGAAACAAAGCTTATGACATTATATATCAAACTGTCTAATAGTGTGTATCAAATTATGGGTTTCAATTGACTGGTCAGAAATTTTGATTAAATCGTTTAAGAGATGAAGAGAATAATTTTTGTTTTCGTGAAGATATGAACCGAAAAAAACTAATCACACTGTATGAATACACGAATCAGATTCATACATTGTGTGATTAGGTTTTTCGGTGCATACCTCAATGAAAACAAAAAAATATTCTCTTCATTCCTTATAATTTAATAGCATAGAGCGAAAAAAAGCAAACAAATTACAAATATTGATATCTTTTTGTATGGGACTTTTTTGTGCGGAATCATACAAAATCACTGCGTGCTCAAAATTTTGTTTATGGAGTTATGAATTTTTTTTTCGACCAATCAGATCGCCCGTTTTTGATAGACGAATCTAAAAATTAAATTATTTAACTGTGAAAAACCTCAGTTTTACAGCGCCTTGATTTGTGCTGCTGCTGTTGATGTGCAAGGTCCTTAGTTTTTTTTATATACAGTATCTTGCAAGGAATATGTATATATATATATGCATAAAACTTCAAGAACCTGATATCTATTTCAATTCTATTTCAAAGTCGTGTTCAAATGAATTAAAATCATTGAACCTTTTACTGGATGACAAAAAATAAAGACTAGTCTAAATTGAAGAAAGTTGTAGACGACAAATCACGGTGGATGTAACCATTTCATAGAGTAGAAAACATCATGAAACAGGAGAAATGGCTTGACAAGTAATTTCCTCAGTCCCTATAATGTTTTTCCATTGTATAAAGTTCTCCAATCGAATACACGAGTGGTTGTATTGATTGATTGAATGGGGTTTAACACCGCTTTTAACAGTATTTCAGTCATATCGCGGCGGCTGGAGCACCTAACAATGGATTCCTGGTATTTCTCACACCAGTACTACCACTATATCATTTTCTAGCCTCCAGCTGCTATCCCACTTAGGTTTACGATTATCCAACCATTGGTGAGAGACAAATGTCGGAAAGAATTTGTGCCGCCGCCGTGGATCGAACCCATGACATCCAATAATTGAAAATTGGGAGTCTGACGCACTACCGACAGCGCTATGACGGCGGCACGAGTGGTTGTAGAGGAAAGGGGTAAGAGAATCGCCTATAAAATTAAGACACAAAAAAAAATCGTTCTGGTATCAAAATTAGGGGGCGTGTGTGACCCCTACTGACCCTTTACGGGAGAGGAGGTATCATCAATCCATAGAGCCTTCATTAGTCTTGACAACTCTTTGAAAAGACACCATATTGTCCTGCATGGTGTGCGGTGTTCTGTGCTCCAATTTAACAAACTTTCTCGACAAGCGAAAAAGGGTCTACTGAGGATTGTGATCGAATTTGATTTACATAACTCTCTTTTTTCCCTGAGCATGTACAGGCGCAGATCCAAGTTTGTTTTATCTCGATAGACAGGAAAGAGCGGGGGGGGGCTGTCAACCGAAAATGTCCTCGTTAAATGATATTCGTCAGCTTGTTAGAAAAACAACCAAACAAACCATAAAAAAGCTATAGTTACTAAATTTTGGTAGCCCTCTGACAATTTTGATACTTTGATTCCCAGATTTTCCCAATCTTATTTAACGTATTTTTGCCAAAGTTCCGAAGGGGGGGGGGGGTCTGCCCCTGTTCCCTGACTCTGATACAAGCATTTCTTCATTCCCACAATGTTGTCCAAAGCTTTTTTCTTGAGGGGCGTTAAAAGGTAAAAAGGAGGGATCATGTGGGAATGGGTTAAAGTTGATATTTTTTTCATCTTTTTTAATAGAGAGTATTGTGGATAATGAAGAAATTGCTTGATACAAACAATTTCTTCATTTTCCTCAATGCTTTCCAAAGTTTTTAGCTAGCAAAGCGTCAGCTTTAATAGCTTAAGTTAGCAGCCAAAATATTTTGAGTTCGTCTCAAAGTTCAACGAGTGCAAACTTCCTCTGGAGGCTTAACCACTAAATCCGTTAAATACCTACTCCATAAAAAATAGTTCTTATTTATTTCAGGAATGTTTTAAACTCTATTCAAATTGTAGAGATTGATTGATTGATTGGGGTTTAACGCCGTTTTTAACAGTATTTCAGTCATATCGCGGCGGCTGGAGCACCTAACAATGGATTCCTGGTATTTCTCACACCAGTACTACCACTACACCCTTTCCTAGCCCCCAGCTGCTATCCCACATAGGTCTACGATTATCGACCCATTGGTGAGAGACAAATATGCAGAAAGGATGAGTGCCGCCGACGGGGATCGAACCCGGGACCTCTAGATTGACAGTCCGACGCGCTACCAACTGCGCTATGACGGCGGCTCAAATTGTAGAGAACTCTGTCAAAGCATGTTATTTAATCCATTTCCAATTAATTCCACTTTTTAAGCACATCAAGAAAAAAACTTTCGAAAACATTGTGGAAAATGAAGAAATTGCTTGCAATGTTCTCAACCAAACAAGGGAAATATTTTCTAAATTCAACCATGCTTTGCTAGCTTACAGTAATTTCAGTAATTTGATTTCTAGAGGGGCGGAAAAAGGAGGAATTGTGTGTGAATCGGTTAAGCAGACTGTTCCAAGCAATTTCTTCGTTGTCCACATTGTTTTCCAAAGATTTTTTTCTTGAAAGGCGTCAAAAAGCGGGATTGTGTGGGAATGGGTTAAAGATATAGATGAGCAAGTTTGAGAGAGTAACCAAGGATCCAAATGTAACAATGAGAAGGATAGGCAATAACGATTTCACGAGACTCACACGGTCTTGTATACAGGTGAACGGCATCCGGGAAACCAAAGTACTGAAAGTACTGTAAACTTGCAAAGCATGTTTTTGTTAAGTAATCTTCTCAGGCAAAGGTTGTCGTGATAAATAAACGAGGTTAAAGTAACTCGGGAGTTAACCAATTACAACATGAAAAAAAATTCAGACTGGTTCAAATGGAAAGAAATTGCAGGTTCGTGGATTTTAGAAAAGCATTACTTTGTGGGGTAGAAATCATTGTGGACATCGTTAGAAGCAATTTATTCATCATGGACGATGTTTTCCATTGTTTTTTTCCGCTGGGATGCTGAAAAAGCGGGATTGAGTTGGAAGTGGTGAAATTGCATGAATTTGAATGAGTTCTCTACAATTTGAATAAAGTTAATTCATGTTGCCATACAAAGTAATACGCATAAAGAGTACTCTGGTCAGACTCACTTTGTACACAATATGCTCGAGCTAAGAAGAAAATACCTAGGAGATGAACTTTTAGGCAAAGTTTTGAATATTAATGAAATACGTAATAACTACTTTCTATGGAGTATGCATTCAATGGATTTAGTTGTTAAGGCTCCAGTGGCATTTTTGTACTCGATGAACGCCGAGAAGACCTTATAATTTGTCTGTTAACTAAAGCTATCAAAACTGATGCTTTACTAGCTAAAAATGAAATAAATTACTATTACCGTAAATCTTTTTCAGAATCGTTGTTGTAAAATAAAGAATCTCTTTCCTCGAATATATACAATATACGATTGCAAATGCGATAACAAGAGATCAAAACAGGAAGAAAATACTACCTAAAATTCTAGATTAAGATCTCAAAAACGCCCCTGAACCACTTGAGCACTCTGTCCTATATTTTGAAAAACTGGAATGAGCAAAGCGGTGTAACCCGAACATTTTGTGCACGATTACCGAAACCTCGAAACCCGGGCTGAGTTCATCCTCAAGAGTAAAGGGATATCGAGAGCATCTTTTTCTCCAAGAAGAACATTCGCCGCCCTTGGTACGACAAGATTGACTGCTTTCAGGATAGCAGAAATATGCTTTTGTAAAGTTGCACGTCCAAGCGGTATGTTTTGATGGGGCTGGGCTGAGCTGCCTTCCTGATTGCAAAAGTCTTGCCAACGGTTTAGTAAGATGGTACCCTGTTTGTCTCATACAACGACGTTAACTACATGCCTTTGTGTTACACATATATCACTCCGTCTCCGCGTTTCAGTGCAACGTAGGGGATTCCCACACAATCCCTTAAAAAGGTTTTTGAAAACATTGTAGGAAACGAAGGAATTGCTTGTCACAAGCAAATTCTTCATTATCCACGATTTTGTTTGTTGTTGTTGCTGTTGTTTAGAAAAAAACAAAGATTATTAAAAAAAAAAATGTTGTCTGTAGCTTCTTTATTTTGGTCCGGTCTAAAATTTTGTTGTTTAGGAATGGGTTAATATTAGCAGAAATTAACGTATTTTCTTGTCATTAAGAAAATCTCAATGTTCACAAAAAAATTAAACAAACTTTAGTTGATATTTAGTTTCGTTTACGAGATTGGTGCTATGTAACCCGTTTACACACAACAAAAAATACACAAGAAATTGCTTGTGACAAGCAATTTCTTCATCCTCAATATTGTTTACCTTAAGTCATTTCTTAAGGGGAGTAAAAACGTGTACATCTTAAGTGTATTAATTTTTACCTCAAACTCAAAATACCTAATCAGGCATGACGGCACTTCATGTGCCTCTGACTATGTGAACATTTACATAATATGATGCACATACAGAGAACAAGATACAAATATCTCGATCAGACCTTGATCATCTAAGCCCCATTAACCATTTTGGCTAGCAAAGCGTCAGCTTTGATAGCTTAAGTTAACCGACACATTTTTGATGTCGTCTCAGAGTTCAACGAGTGCAAACTGCCACTTTAGGCTTAACCATTAACTCCATTTAATGATTACGTCATAAAAAGTAGCTCTCATATTCAACTTCGATTCTTTTTTCTTAGTAATTTGTCATATTTTAGCTTCGAACAGCGAGAAATATCATTGGGTACCATTTCTGTATAATCTGATCTCCAATTCGTTTCTGTATAAAAAGGAAAATAATTGATATTTAATTCCGTATTTGTCCACATATAATTTAGTCCAAGACTTTCCTGTCCAACTTGATGGTTAATAAGATATTTTTCGAACAGCTCTTGTGTTTTTTTTAAAAATACAAATCTTGGTTTTACTCTTATTTATGTTCAGAACCCATGTATCAGAATAAGCTATGCAGTGCGTTACTTGATAAGGATTGCGGGCTATCACTATTCAACTCAACTCAAATTCTTTTTTTGGCATATAATGTGCCTTTTACCAACAACCTACATATTACAAATATTAATATCTAACACCAACTCATGTTTAATCTTCATTAACCAGTCTTTTTTCTCTTGCAACCATTACTTCTAAGATGTAGCGAGATAAATTATACTAGATTCTTTCATTTGTAGATGACATTAAACAAGTAAATGAAGCCAAACTAGGAAAAGTATTTTTAATATATCTCGATCTAATATATCGAGCGTTCTGATTGGTCGAAAAAAAATCATAACTCCATGAACAAAAATGAGCTCGTGGCGATTTTGTATGCTTCCGCACAAAATAGTCGCTCTTTTCGCTCGATACTATTAAATAAAAAGAATTGAAGGGAATACTTTTTGTTTTCGTGGAGGTATGAACCGAAAAACCTTATCACATTTATGTGTGAATCCGCTTTGCGTCCTCAAACGGCGTGATTGTGTTTTTCGGTTCATACCTCCATGAAAACAAAAAGTATTTTCTTCATTTGTTAAATACTAACAATAAGATCGGCGATAGCGGCTTTCCCTGTTTTATATTGCGCACAAAATGGGTGAAAAGTCCACTTTAGGTAGTACACGCTAAAATAAACGAGTGCATGCGTAAATAAAACAGGTACACTCATAGCATTTAGGCGCGCACATAATTACTGAGCGTTCAATGGCATAATTGTGCGCGTACGACTAAATTACAGTATGACGTGTTTTTTTCTTTCTTTCTTTTACGCGCGCACACTCATGTTTTGAAAGCGCACATGTTAAGTAATGCGTGCGCTTTCAACATATAAGCGCGCACCCTTAAATTAAACGGGTTTACCCATGTTATTTTCGTGTGCACGCGTTCTTTGTACTAAGACGACTTAAATTGGACTTTTGACCCAAACGGCACACCATAGTAGTAGACCTACTATAAAATATTCTTAATGACGCATCGCTGGCACCGCCAACTCCCTCCGACAGGACGTTCGACTTTGTTGCCTAACCTTTTTTATATTCTTAAATCAAGGACCAGTAACATGTAACAAAAAGGGTAAAATGGTAGGTTGGCGACCCTGGCGTCATAACAACAGCATGATGGATTTGTAGATATGACGTTTAAGTCGCCAAATCGACAAAATACTTCGCGTTATTGGCAATCAATGTTGGAGTTCAAAGTTCACTTCAAGTCTAAATGATTGATTTAACTGGTCAGTCAAATTTTCATTGACAAATAGTACGTCAATTATTCGCCGTTATTTATATGTTATTTACTTCAACCGTTAATTTTTCACACACAAATAAAGAATCAGGCGAAGTTTTAACCCTTTCCAGTTTGTTGAAATTTTAGTCTGGACCAAATTGAAAGAGGTTGCAGACGAGAATGAAAATTGTATGCAATTTGAAATGAAGCCATTTTGTGTCGTAGAAAATGTTGTGGGAAAAGGGGTGATTGTTTGTTATAAGCAATTTCTCCCTTTTACACAATATTTTCTCAAGTATAAAATCACCGCGACGTAAAACCCCGGGTTGTAAAGGAAATGGTTATGAACATTCCTTCCATGTCACAATATGGATCAATAATATGATTTCTCTCCCCAAATTGGTGGATCGTTGAAAAGAGGGACCTATGTTTTAGGGGTCAAATACAAGAGAGCACAAATGAAGGCGGTGGTTAGAGAACGCCTGGACGTTTAATAAAATCCCTGAAAATACATGAAACGTTCGAGTTGATTGCAGTCACGCTTACGTGTCAACCCTTGACCCCAACACTGACCCCTAACTGACCAGCGCTACCGTAGCTTTTCCAATAAAGGGAAAATCTCTTCATAAACAGGACGTAGGACTGTTGTAACTGTGGCCTCAACGCTATATTAACAAACTCAGGGCAGTTAAAATTGAAGAATCGCCCCCCCCCCCCCCGTTACCGCTTGCAACGTCCACCAACTCCGCTTCGATATTAAATGCCGTTATTGTACAGGATTTATGGCCAGTAAAGTGCAACAAAAAATTTAAATGATTTGTTGGCGGCCTAAACGTCGTAACTAAGGCTTCTTCAAACTGTAACTATAACGTTCATGTCGCCAAACCAAATAAAATGGTTAAAAATTGTCTGCCAATGTTGGAATTCAAAGTACACTTACGATCTAGATAAATGATTTGATTGTTCGATTGATTGATAGCCACCATTGGTCAGTTGCATTTAAAATTATCGAATAATCAGCGATACGCTCCTTTGTATCATTACCGTTGTAGCTACAACCATTTACTAGATAAATAAAAAAAGAAGAAAAAATGGCGACGATTTCGATACTTTCCATAAAACTTCATTTATACCATTTTTTCAAGTAAACGTGAATTTTGTGGAGTTATCCCTTTCCTGTTTTGCCAAATTTTAGACCTGTCCCAATTCAACGGTTTTGCAGACGAAAATTTAAAGTCGATTATATTTGAAAAATAATCATTTATTAGGGTGGAAAATATTGTGGAAAGAGAAGAAATTGCTTGATACGAGCAATTTCTTCTTTTTCCGCAATGTTTTCTCAATTACAAAATCACAGGGACGTAAAAACCAGTGATTAACAAGGAGTGGGTTAATGCCTCTGAACATATATTCAGCCGAGTAGTGTACATTTACAGAGCAAATGTATGAAAATGGAAAAACAGTCATGAATATATATATTCAATATATTAAAAACATTCACGGCGAAAATCAATATAACGTAAACCTTTCTAAAGCAATTGCATGACGAATAAAAGGACGTGTATTTCCGTTTATCTATCGTCGCTACCGTAGAACATCACCATATGAGCGACTTCCCCATGAAGACGGTTAGTTGTTACGGGGGATAGTGCAAGGATACAGGACGAAACTGAGTCTTACCTGCTTCTTTAACCCATTCCCACACAAGAACATTTTAGACTGGTCCAAATTGAAAGAAGTTGCAGACGACTATTTTTGGTAATAGGAATTTAAAAAATCTTAGTCTTCTAGGGTAGAAATCATTGTGTAAAATGAAGAAATTGCTTGTATCAAGCAATTTCTTCATTTTACACAATGTTTTCTAAAGCTCTTTTCTTGAGGTGCGTAAAAAAGGGGGGCTTATGTGGGGATGGGTTGACGTGTTCTATGTAAAGTATCTTCACACAGGGGCGACTGTTTAAATACAATTAGTCTTTTAGTTTGGTCAGCCCAGGGCTGGAAGCCGTGATCTTGAGGATGTCGGCCATTTTCATCGCGATAATAATCTGGTTAGTGGTAGCAGTTCTGTGCCACCATAATGCAAGAATTTCGACTTTGAAGGATCGTGTGAAGGTTGTTTTTTGTGGTTGTCTGAGAATGTCTTTCTGATTGTTATGCTAATATCTTGAGACGGTTCCGTTATTTTGGGAAATAAAGAATGCAAAGCTGTAGATTCTACAATATGAAAAATGTAGACCACTATATAGTTACACACGCTCGACATATTATTATTTTCTTTCACCCTTTCCTGTACAATCCCTAGTTAATGCGCCCAATCCATTTTATACTTGAAAAAAAAGTAACAGGCAATTTCTTCTTTTCCCACAATATTTTCTACCGTGTAAATTGGATAGTTTTCAAAATTCATTCATCTCTAAAATTTCATCAACTTCAAATTGTCGTCTGCAACTCCTTTTAATTTGGACCAGTCTAAAATTTTGCTACTTGGTAATGGGTTAAAATAGGTAAAGAAGTGTTGGAAACTTGAGCATGTTATATTAACCCTTGTTTTGCTGAATAAAACCCTTTCCAAAAGTGCATTAAATTAAAAGGATTGATGGCACTATAGACCTGGTTTTAGGGGGGTTAATATTTAGTCTGAGAATTATTCTCACGATCAAACTACTCTAGCTTAAAAAAGACATGCAGTTGGTGTAGACTAAGATCAGGCTGCGCATATGCGCAGTCTGATATTTGTCTATGCCTCCTGCAAAGCAGGACTATTCCGAGTTCAGCATGGCAAGGGTCGAGCTTTGGTTTTGTGTGTTTAGCATGTGCAGCTCGCGGCAGGTTAATAACTCATCAGAAAGCACACTAGTTGTTATTTTCGACATGAAATTATATCTGCATTGCAACCCCAGAACTACAGCTTTTAGCGTATCAGTAAACAAAAACAAATTCTGACAAACACGAAACGCTATTAGCATGGACGAAGCATCATGTTTCGATAGAAACAAAAACAACAACAACAACAAAAAAAATGGACTCGTCCGACATCTTATAAGTGGTACGCGTGATGTTGTAGAACGAATTAGGTTCGTTTGACTGCGTGTGATAATCATTCAATCGACGTACCGTACCTCGGTATAAAAAATGAATTTATTTTTTAAATGGTTTGAAATCCACAGTACAACTCTTCTTTGCTATTTCAGCTCACGGCTCTAATAAGAAAGGAGCTTTTGTGAGGGCCAAAGTTGAAGATACTTAAAACCCATTCCCATTCAGTGACGCTTTCAGACACCCCAAGGTAAAAGGCTTTGGAAAACATTGGAGAAAATGAAGAAATTGCTTGTTACAAGCAATTTCTTCATTTTCCACAATGTTTTCTATCCATAAAGTTGAAAAAATCCTAAATTTCATAAACTTTAAATTGTCGTCAGCAACTTCGGACCAATCTACAATTTTGCTGTGTGGTAACGGGTTAATTGTTTGCAGTAAATCTTTCCTAAATTAGAAAATATACCAATGCGTTTTGAGATATGACGCCAGATTCATTTGTTAGTGTTTTTTTTTTTTGAGATATTAGAATTATTTTTAGATAAAGGAAAATTAGCACCCACTTTCATTTGGAACCGAGCACAGAGACTGCAATTATGAATAACCCTTTACTTGCACGTAACATGCCCTACCAAGAGTTCGGGGGGGGGGGGGGGTATGGTCCAAGTCTAACACATCCGGCTTTTTCAACCGAATGTACGAATTTAAAAGTGGTATGTCGTCTGCAGATAACATCATTCGTGAATCGATTGGTGTATGGTATGCTTTTTTTGTATCCCCTGCCCTTAAAAATGCTTGGACATGCGTATGAACACAAAATATCAGATCTTATAAATCATGGAAACAAGTGAGTTAAAACTGAAAGCGATCACGGGCGAACAAGCAACTTTTGGCGCCGACGGTTTAGGAAAGGCAGGGCTTTGCTTTTTTTCGTAGTGTTGTTATTCTTTGTCATGATGGATTTTTGAATTCTTTCGTGTTTTTGGACAGAAAAATATTGTGGATAATGAAGAAATTGCTTGTAGATCTATCAAGCAATTTCTTCATTTTCCACCATGTTTTCCGAAGCTTTTTTCTTTAGACGCGGAAAAAGGGAGGGATTGTGTGGTAATGGGTTTAAATCATGTGGTTGTTTTTTATACCCCCAAAAGGAGAGTAATCGAACTGTCCATCCGTCAGTCAGTCTGTCCGACCGTCCCGCTTTCTTGTCCGCTCTGTTACTTCTACATGCAATTTAGTGGATTTCAATATAACTTTGTACAAATGTTCACCGCACAAATGTTCATCGCTATAAGACGACATGTCGCAAAAAGGCCCAGGTTCCTATCTCAAAGATCAAGGTCACAATCTGGGGTCAAAGGTAAAAAATGGGGACTTTTTGCCGTGTCCGCTCTGTAACTTCTATAATCATGCATGCAGATACAAATTTCTTTCATACAAATGTTAACCACCTTCAGACAAGGTGTCGTGAAAAAGACCCAGGTTCCTATCTCAAAGGTCAAGGTCACAATCTGGGGTAAAAAATCGGCACTTTTTGACGTGTCCGCTCTGCAACTTCTATAATCATGCATGCAGATACAAATTTCTTTCATACAAATGTTAACCACCTTCAGACAAGGTGTCGTGAAAAAGACCCAGGTTCCTATCTCAAAGGTCAAGGTCACAATCTGGGGTAAAAAATCAGCACTTTTTGACGTGTCCGCTCTGCAACTTCTATAATCATGCATGCAGGTACAAATTTCTTTCATTCAAATGTTCACCACCTTCAAACGACGTGTCGCGAAAAAGACCCAGGTTCCTATCTCAAAGGTCAAGGTCACAATCTGGGGGTCAAAGGTCAAAAATCTGCAATTTTTGCAGTGTCCGCCCTGTAACTTCTATAATCATGCATGCAGGTACAAATTTCTTTCATACAAATGCTTACCACCTTAAGATGACGTGTCCCGTAAAAGACCCAGGTTCCTATCTCAAAGGTCAAAGTCACAATCTGGGGTCAAAGGGGCGTCCAGAATGGTTAAATTGTGTCTGGAATCTTTAAATTGTATTTACTCTCTTATCCTTCAATGGATTGCTTCCACATTTGGACAGATGCTTAATTGGGTGGACCACCTTACATAACCTTGACCCAGTGACCTTGACCTTTGACCTACTTTTGACCTCATAAAAATCTGTCCATAATGCATTTCTCGATTTCATTCTGTATTTATAGAAATTATTATATGTATTAAAATTTCATTTATTAAAAACCTAGACGTATAGATCACAAATGCATGTGGTTGTGTTTACAAAACAAATCAAAGTGCCACATGTTTGAGTAATGACCCTGTCCTTTAGGGGCATTTGTCACATGACTGTGACCAGCTCTTGTTCTATTAGCTGGATCTAACATGATATAGATGTCCATCATCTGTCTGTCTTCCATCAACTTTTGCTTCAAACAATATCTTTTAAACGGCTGGTCCAATCTTGAAATAATTTCATGTAAATGTTCCTTAGTTGGCCCTTTACCAAAATTGCTCATATTGTTCTGATCCAATGCACATAGTTGCTAGGCCCTAAAAGGGATTTAAAATTTGAAAATTTCATTTGTCTGAAAATTGTCTTGTCTGAGATTCCAAACTAAGAGCTTTCATATTGGGTGTGTAGCATCATCTCTTCCAAGTCAGGGTTAAATAAGCCCTGCCTAAGGGGTCACTTGACTTTACATGGAATTTAAATAGGAAAACTTCAAAAGCAAGGCTAAGGGTTTTTATACTTCATGAAGCATTTCCCAGTAGACCTCTACCAAGTTTGCCCATATCAAGACCACAGGGTCCCTTGATTTTACATAGAAGTTATACCTATGGAAAAGTTCAAAATCTTCTCCTCCGGAACAACAAAGCCTAGAGCTTTGATATTTTATATGAAGCATTACCTGGTAGACCTCTACCAAGTTTGCCCAAATCAAGACCACATGGTCACTTGATTTTACATACAATTTAAATAATAGAAAAGTTCAAAATCTTCTCCTCAAGAACAACGAAGCCAAGAGCTTTGATATTTTATTTGAAGCATTACCCTTCAATTTAACCCTTTCCCATTACCTGAAATTTCAGACCGGTCCAGATTGAAAGAGGTTGCAACCAACAATGAAAATTGGGTGCAATATGAAATGAAACCATCCTATGCGGAAGAAAATATTGTTACAAGCAATTTCTCCTTTTCCCATAATGTTTTCTCAAGTATAAAACCACAGTGATGTAATTTCCTGGGTTTGTACAGGAAAGGGATAAACAAAATGATAAATTAATCTTTGAGATCTACTTTGTACCATTTCAAGATTTGCTGTGGTATTGACTTGTCCCAAGATAAATGACCCAGAAAAATGTACTTGTCCACAGGTAGAAAAGACCATGTTGAATATGTCAGTGTTGTCCTGAGTAAAACAATGCTAGAATGGCATTGCTGTTTATGTGATTCTTGTTGGATCCTAAATTATTTGAATCATTTTGGAAAGCGTTCAACAACAGATCATTCAACAAATAGGTTTGCGCAATTTCAGGAAAATTTTATGCTATAAACTTTACAAATTACCAAGTTTTTTTTCCTTATGCTGACAAAAGTGGATGAATATTGCTATCATCTTTGTCTGTTTGTCAATCCATCCCAATGTCCGTCCTTATGTCCACAATTTGTTATCCCATTCCCACACAATGACACTTTTAAACGCCCCTCAATATAAATGCTTTGGAAATCATTGTGGAAAATGAAGAAATTGCTTGTCACAAGCAATTTCTTCATTATCTACAATGTTTTCTACCAAAAGAGACAAAGATTTTAAAGATTTCATCAACTTAAAACTGCAACTTCTTTGAATTTGGACTGATCTAAAATCTCATCGTGTGGGAATGGGTTAACACAATTCCTCCTACATTTATCGAGGAATCTGAAATTTCCACAGAATGTTCCAAGTCTTCTGACCTTGTGCCTATTGTAGGGTTTTTGCCTCTTTAGGCAGTGTATGGAAAACAGAAGCTTAATGCAAAATTTCTTGTTAACCCATTCCAGCACAACAAAATTTCAGACAAGTCTAAATTTGAAAGAAATTGCAGGTGACAATTTATAGTTGATGAAATTTTAAAAATCTTTGTCTCTTTTGGTAGTGATGAAATTGCTTGTAACAAGCAATTCTTTCATTTTCCACAATGCTTTCCATAGCATGTTTCTTTAGAGGCGTCAAAAAGCATTACTGTGTGGGAATTGCTTAACAGCTCCCTCCTGCATTTAAGGATGAATTTGAATGACATTTTCACAATTGCCTGAACATGTGCATTTTGTCTTAGTTTTGCCGTTTCAGGCTGTGTCACAGAAAAATGGGGCTCAATGCAAAATGGTGGTGTGTATTGTGAATATAGTTTCAGGATGGATGAAACACTATAGGGTGAAATTTTGGAGTGAAATGGTCTCTGTTAGCCCATTCCAATACAATTTCGCCTTTATACATGTCCCTAGAAAATAGTTCAGGAAAACAATGTAGAAAATGAAGAAATTTTTAATTGTAAGCAATTTCTTCATTTTTCACATTGTTTTCTAACCAAAAAGACACAGATTATTTAAAATTCCATCAACATTGAATTATCATCTGTACTCCCTACAAATTGGACAAGTCTTAAATTGTAGTTTTGTAATGGGTTAAAATGATGTATTAGCAATAGTACGCCAAGCATACAATTTACATCAGCAGATATATAGGGGATTCATTTAGACTCCCCTCTGTAGACTAATTGTTTCATTTTAGTGGGGAATAAAAAAAAATTACATAGAATTTGATAATTATAGAAATGCACCCCCAACCTTGGTAAGTTAGACCATCCTTTACTGAACAGCCAATTGGATTTTGTTAAAGTCTGAGATTAAAGAAAATGACTATTCATGTACAATGCAACTCGGCTATAAGGCTGTTGGTGGGGTCCAAGAAATGAAACATGAAGAGATTTTAGCAGAAACCAGCATGCGGAGACTTATTAAATTCTACCCTTACCTTCCGGAATTGAATAATCTGTAAATTTCTAGAGGTCTACAAATTGCGGTTCTCTTTTGGTCTCCCAATATAAAAAGGCTAGAATTTTCACACAGACATATTTTATCATTATTGATAGTCGTCGGTAGTAATCTAATTGAATTTAGTTTTACACCAATGTAAATATTTCCATCCATAGACAAAGGGATAAAATCTAAGATCCTGCAGAGCAACTTCTCCTTGGAGACCAACAAGTTGTTGAACACTTGCTCTTTTGAGAAAATGTCATGTGCATGGACCTCTGAACCTCTTTCTCAGTAATGGACTTGGTCTAATTTTTTTACCATTGTTAAAAATACAGCATCAATAAATCATCAACGAACCCTATTTTACGAAACGTGAACTTACACCGACCTGCTGCATTTGTACAAAACTGGATTAAACTTTGTAGCAGGTAACTTCTAATCGTAACAATGAAGGTCATAATAGACGAAAAAAATCCAAGATGGCAGAATGTCTTGTTTCACTTATGACTTAGTCTAAAACTAACAAATCATTGAACATTTGGGCCTAACTGCTTTGAGAAAAATACCAATTTTTTATTAAATTTAATCCGTAATGATGGTAAGTTCAGGCAGTAGATCAAATGATGTTAACTTTTAACATAACAACAAGAGTAAAAATTCAGTCACCAAGAATTGTCCCGGGGTACGCATCTGGCATGTGTCAACTCCGGAAACTCTCCCATAGATATCTGAACATCTGGTAGCGGCGCTTTCGTTCATCTTTCCTCCCTCATAATAAAATAAACTGTACCTGAAAAACCTTTACTTCATTTTTGTCAACTAGCTTTTTGCCGTGTGGGAATTGGATGAAATTTTTGGATTATTGAAAGAAATGCAGAAAAATAACAGCATTTTATTTTCATTTACCAATATTATCTATCCCATTTTAGATGAGAAGCTTATGAATTTGTGACATTTACAATTACAATTGGATTTTTGTCAACTAGCTTTTGGCCATGTGTTTGATCAGACAGAATGGGATGAAATTTTTGGATTATTGAAAGAAATGCTGAAAAATAACAGCATTTTATTTTCATCTACCAATATAATCTACCGTATCCCATTTTAGATGAGAAGCTAATGAATTTGTGACATTTACAATTAAAATTCAGGCATTTTCTGTATTCAGCAAAAAAACGCAGCAACTACGACTGATTGTTTTCAAAGAATATTGTCGCAATTTTATCTTAATTTGTTGCAACCAAAGCCAGTGTCCTTTATGAGATTTGGATACCAGCAGACTATGAATTGAAATCAAAAGTAGGCTCAAGTCAATTTGTGTAATTTCACAGTCGCACAATACTTTCAGAACAGATCCTACTGGGGACTGAAGAAAATTAAGAATGTTGAGAGAGAAACAAAGTGTGATACTTTTAATCCCATCATCTTCAAGGCTAGTAACCGAAGGATACCTAGGTACGTGCCTATTCTCTATTGATTTAAAAAGTATTAATGATCTAAGGCATTAACCAACTCAATGTCAAACAGTTTGACCAAACAATCGAACCGATGTATAAATTGAAACGACCGTCCACTGTTAGGTGTTAAAAACTTACCTGGCTTCGGGTAATTATCGATTTTAATGTGCAACACTTCTTTTTGGAGCGGACCAAAGATTGGATAAAAAATTTCTCTCAAATCAACGTTAACGTGGTATCTTGGCATCAGCAACCCAAATGCCTTCTCACCCCCTCAAATTTTGGGAGCCAAGTGGACCCCACATTATTATGGAGTCAGTGCTGTGCCGGGTAACATTATAGAGGAGTTGCAGAGTAGTTTTCTTTCAGGTCCTTACTCCTTCTGGAAAGCATCTCTAGCTAGGTAAAAGTCTTGGAATCCAAATCGGTAGACATGATGAAGAAAGAGAAATGACAGTTTGCTTGTTTGTTTGAATGGCGTATAATGCCACCTTTAACAGTATTTCAGTCATATTGTTGCACCTATACATGGATTCCTCAGGTAATTGTCACACCATTGCAGTAATACCACAACATCCTTTCCAAGCCTTCAGCTGCTCATCCCACTTAGGCATGTGATTATCTACCCATTGGTGGGAGACAAACATTGGAAAGGATATTTGCCAGGACTAGGGATTGAACCATGGACTTCATGATTGTGAGGCTGACCACAAACTGCACTATGGTTGCACCATAAATAACAGTTTGTAATTACCTGATTGTAAGTATTGTTAACAAAAAAGACAAAAAGTGAGTTGCTAAGAAGACGGAATTGATGAAAACTGGGAAAAAGAAGAATATCCTTGCTAACCTAAAATGGTTTTAACACTTGGTCATGCTGAATAAAACTGATTTTTCAAAAAAAAAAAAAAAAAAAAATAATAATAATGAATATCTAAGGAATGTTTCTTTTTCTAGGTCTTTATTTGTTTTGAAAATTAAAATTATTAAATATCCTGGACTTACATGGGATAAGTAGATGGTGTAGACAGAGATCAGACTACACTTATGTGCAAAAGAAGGAATATTCCATTTCAGCATGACAAGGGTTAAAAAAAGCTTGAGTGTTGAGTGTAAAATTTTGAAAAAGATTAAAAGAAAACCCCCAAGACAGTATTTATGTAGAAATGCTTTTGATTTTTAGGCTTATCTCATTTCCAAACAATCCCTCTGTTTTACAGATCACAAGAAAAGATTGGAGAAAAGAAATTCTTCATTTCCCATAACATGTAAGACAAAATTTGTAAACCTCTAATTTGGACTTGTCCAAAATTTTGCTGTCTAGTTATGGGTAAGATATAAGATCATTGATTTGATTAGTAAAGGATTATTAATCCTTTCCTGTTTTCTGAAAATTTAGACTGATCCAAATTAAAAGAGGTTGCAGATGACAATGAAAATTGGATGTAATTTGATATGGAACCATCCTATGTGTTAAAATGACCATCCTATGTGGTAGAAAATGCTGTGGGAAAAGGAGAAATTGCTTATTATAAGCAATGTTTTCTTTTTCCACAATTTTTTCTCAATTATAAAATCACAGTGATAAAAAATCACAGGCTTTTAAGGGAAAGGGTTAAATCATTATCAGTTAATTCTATATATGATAAAGTCTGTTCACTTTACAAAAATTAAAACAGGGAAGAAAAATTTATTAAGATTCAAATCACATATGAACTCATGACTTTTACTAGGGAAACTATGGTAACAAACCATTAATCTTGTGGCCAGAGACAGGCTTGACCAGTGCTTGCTATGATCACTCAACTGACCAGTGGATATTATGAATAAATGCATGTGGGACAAAACTGATGAGAAGATGTAATAAATGCAGTTTGAACTTTTTATGGCTTGATGTTTAATTTCTTGACTTTTCTTATATATAGGCTTTAAAAAAGACAATTGACTGGAGAGGATGTGAATAATGGGCATTCCCTAAACAAGGTAAGCTATTTTCTCATTTTAAGCATAAACCAGACAACAAAATTTAAAAAAACTTTTCAAATTCCAAAGAAGTTGCAGACAATATTGATCTAACCCATTCTCAAACAACAAAAATTTATACTTGTCCAAATTGAAAGAAGCTGGAGACGACAATTTCAAACTAATTGAATTTGATTTTTTTTATATTTTTGGACAGAAAACATAGTGGATAATGACGAAATTGCTTGTATCAATCAATTTCTTCATTTTCCATGATGTTTTCTAAATGTTTTTTTCTTTAGGGGTGTAAAAAGAAGGGCTTCTGTTGGAATGGGTTAAAGATTACGGTTAATTCTGAATAGAATATATGGGGAGGAAATTAGAGATTGCTTACAAATTGTGGAAAAAAATGCTATGCAAGCTCTTTTTGGAATTATTTTTTTCTTCTCTATTTTTAAAACGGTTTTAAGATATTTTCAAAACAATCTTTCATCTAGTTTTTTGTTACAGAAATGTTAGAAAGACTAACCCATTCCCTTACAAGAATGCTTGTCTATAAGACTGGTCCAAATTCAAAGAAGTTGCTGGTGCAATTTTTTTATTATGAAATTTTAAAGATAGTTGACTTTTGTGGAAGAAAACATTGTGGATAATATAGGAATTACATATAATAAGCAATCTTTGTTTACCACAATGTTTTGAAATCTAAATTATTTTTATGCATCCTGAAGGATGAGCATTATAGTCGCCACTTCGTCTGTTCGTCCTTCTGTTTACGTACTTCCATCTGTCTGTCCCTATGCCCCGATATCTCCACAACCCTTTGGCCAAATTGGATGAAACTTCACATGTGAATTCCTTGTGATATTGCGCCAAGGTGCTTGTCCCAGTTTTTGGATAGTTCCAAGGTCAAGGTCACATTTCAAGGTCAAAAGTCAAAATTGACCTTGTTCACAACATAGCTCCTTAAATTAAGTTGGCACGATTGTTCTCTATCATGAATAGATGTTCCATTTGAGAAAACATCAGGTAGCTGTAAGGTCAAGGTCACAGTTCAAGGTCAAAGGTCAAAATTGACCTTGTTCACAGCATAGCTCCTTCAATTACAAATGGATTTCAAAATAATGTGGTACAATTATTCTCTCTCATGAGTAGATGTACCATTTCAAAATAAAGCCAGATAGATCCAAGGTCAAGGTCAGAGTTCAAGGTCAAAGACTGAAATTAAGCACCAGATTACAGCTACTTTAATTATTGATGGATTCCAAAATAACATAACACAATTATTCTCTAGCATGACTAGATGTACCATTTGAAACAAATCTTCAGATAGCTCCAAGGTCACACCCCATGGTCAACAGTTAGAATTAAGGGTGTCCAGAGCATGGCTCCCTCAATTATAGGATTTCAATATAACTTGGCACTGTTCTCAGTCATGAGTAGATGTGCAATTTGGGAAAAAAATTAGATAGCTCAAAGGTCAAGGTCACAGGTCAAGGTCAACTGTTGAAAATAGCCATGTCTTGAGCATAGCTTCTAAAATTTATTCATGTAGTTCCAAGGTACAGGTCACAGTTCAAGGTTGAACATTATAATTAAGCATGTCCAGAGCATAGCTCCTTCAATTATAGATGGATTTCAATACAACTTGTCACAATTGTTCTCAGTCACGAGTGATTGTGAAATTTGAAAAAAAAAATCGGATAGCTCAAAGGTCAAGTACACAGATTAAGGTCAAACATTAAAATCAAGCATGGAGCATGGTTAATGGCTCCTAAACTTGTGGATTGATTTCAAAATAACTTTGCAAAATTATTCCCTATTGTTAGTAGATGTGCCATTTGAAACAAATTTTCAGATAGCTCCAAGGTCAAGGTCACAGCTCAAGGATGTACATTAAAATTTTGAACATCTGGAATACAGCAAGCATATACCCATATCAGCTTCTGTAAGTATGTCCAGACCCCCTTTTCCTGTTTATTTTATACTTTTTGTGACAGTGATATATTCAAGGAGCATAATCCGTCTCTGAATGTTTATTAGTTATATGGAACTGATATTCCAGCAACTTATACCATTAAGAAAACTAGAATTGTTTGATTGAATTTTAGAATTAAACAAATATTACTGTAGTTCTAGCTTTTTTTTATTCTTATACTATTCTAGTTCTATCCTGGAATGCCCAATAGAAAGAAAGTCATTGTTTTGGGGCCAAATCCAAAGAAAAATTAAATACTATATGAATCATTTTTGTTAGAGACTCCTTTATCAATCTTTACAGCTTCTATTCTTGGATATAGAATTCACGCTAAATTTTTATGGTTCATGCTTTTTTTTTAACAGACGACGCTCATGAAAAATTAAAAACTGGGCTCGCTAAACCCAAAAAGTATAGAATCTACCTGCGAACGTAATTTGTTCTGATTTCGATGTAAATATTGACATACATGTACAATTTTATGAGTCTAGTTGAGTGAGGTCATTCCCGCACTTAGTCAAACACAACCAGGATTTCTTTAACAAAACGTAGTTTCGTATTTTTATAGGCAAACTAGTTACAGATTTGACACAGAATAAAAACAAACACGTAATTTAAATACGAAATGATTTTGAGTTTTATTAGCTTGATTTAGAAAAGGGCTTTTTATGACATGCAAATAATTTCGTTAGAATAAAATTTTCTTAGAATACTATAAACGATAATACATGTATTTGTTATGGCCCGAGTGGAGACGAAAAATGTATGAGCCGCCAAAAAAGGGTCAGGTTGCCGTTTTTTTTCAATTCCCCCCCTTTCATTTAAAAATCACCCCATTTTTCATTTGAATGGGGGAATTTCACCCCTGTTTTTCATTTCTAGAATAGACATCGTCTTTATGTTTAATCAAGAACATATAACTTTGAGCTTATGTTGAATCCAGAGTTGAAGTACTTTAGTCGGGTACCTTTCAGATGATTCCCTTTTCAAAATTTGAAAGATCTAAGCTGTTTCGGAGGAAAACATTATTCTTTTTTAAGAATTCCATCTTTATATCTTTGTAAAATCTGGGAACCAACAACATAGACTTTATGCTATTCCAATAATAATAATTCAAGTATATTGGTAGAGATTGAAAGGTGATTCTGCATGCAATTTTTGAAAGACATTGGCCATTTAGTTTGGGGAAAGAAGATGGTCAAATATTTTTCTTATTTATCTCTAAGAACCCACAACACAGGGCTTATGTTTATTCCATAGTAATCATTAGAAGTAATTTGGTAGAATAAGGTAAGGTGATTGTGCATGCATTGTTTGATAGCTTTTGGCCATTTGGTTAGCAAGGAATAATAATAAATATGGTAACCAGCAACAAAGCGCTAATGTTGATCCAAGACTAAAAATATAAACTATCTGGGTAGAGCACCTAGATGCAAAATTTGAAAGCTCTGGGCCACTTGGTTTGAATGGAGAAGACTTTTAAAGATTTCATTCTTTATCTCTATGTAAAATAAAAAATAAAAAAGGCGTTTCACCCATTCCCACTCAATGGCGCTTTAAACGCTCCCCTCAATATAGATCTTTGGAAAACATTGTGGAAAATGAAAAATTTGCTTGTTGAAAAGCAATTTATTCATTATCCACGATGTTTTAGACCCCAAAGAAAAAATATTTAAAGATTTCATCAAATTAAAATTGTCGTTTGCATCTTCTTTGAAATTCCACTGGTCTAAAATTCTATTGTGTGAGATTAAAGTGGTCTCTGAGTAATAATTTGATGCATAAACTGATCCAGCATTCAAAATACTAAAACTCTGGGCCATAAGGTTATGGAGGACAAGATTTTAAAAGTTTTTCCTCTGGTTGCTATTGCAACCACAGTTCTTCATTAATTTCATTTTTTGGCTAGCCTCTTTATGTAGTAAATGGGTTAAACCATTCCCAAAAAGTGACGCTTTTAGATGTCCCCCCCCCCCCCCCTCCCTCTTTGTAAAATAAAAAATAAAAAAGGCGCTTCACCCATTCCCACTCAATGGTGCTTTTAAACGCCCCCCTCAATAAAAAGCTGAGGAAAACATTATGGAAAATGAAGAAATTGCTTGTCAACAATAATTTCTACCGAAATGGTAAAAAATGTATAAGTTAATAAACTTTGAATTGTCGTCTACAACTCCTTTCAATCTTGACCAGTCTAAAATTTTGCTGGTTATAATGAAACCAAAAGTTAATAAACTTTGAATTGTCGTCTACAACTCCTTTCAATCTTGACAAGTCTAAAATTTTGCTGGTTATAATGAAACCAACACTTTCACTGACAGTAATGAAACTATTGTCATAAGGTCTCTTATCTAACCTTATTATAAGACTACAAAATTTAAGACCGGTCAAAATTTAAAGAAGTTGCAGAGGACTAATTCCGCTGAAAATAGAAAATGAATACCAAATAGGGTAGAAAACTGTGAAAAAAGGAGAAATTGCTTGTTCTCTTTTTCTCAACTGTTTTCAATGACTTTACTGCTTCATTGTGTGAGACAGAAACATGTAGTAATTAGTTAAACTACTTGTTTTATGAATTTCTTCAATTTTCTTAGCAATGTATAAAGCCATATCTGCCCTCCGAGGAACAAAAATTAGTTGAAATAATCTATCGCTCATTTGGTCACTAAAGCAAACAAGGGCCTTTTTAATATTGATATGCAAAAGCAGGGTATGAGTGATGTTCTCTAGAAATAGTATTTTGTGTTTTACTTGTTGATTCCAATTTCTGTTTGTTTACATTTTGAAATATTGAAAAATGCACCCGATTCTTCACCAGAAATCTTCGATAATCTTCGGCATTTACTGTTATATTGACAGGTGCTGATGACTAAACTTACGGATAATTTTGTTAATCTTCTGACCTAGCTAGTTGTTTGAATGACTAGTGAAAGTTAAAACGTCATCACTGACGTCATAATTTGACATTAACAAACCGTAAAATGTGGTGGGTCACAATATCTAAAATACAAAAACTTCTATTATTTATTGTAGGCTTACTGCCTAGAATTATGTTGATCTTATAATTTCAATTGTCATATCTATTTATGCTTTTGAGCCTGCTGTATTGTTCTCTTATTAATTTTATGGTGTGTTTTTGTGGATGATATGGCTTTGACATAATTCCACACAATTCCACTTTAAGACCCCCTAAAAAAATACAGTTGTGGAAAAGCTTTGTGACGAAAGGACAAATTGCTTTGCTTATAACAAGCAATTTCTCCTTTTCTCAGAATGTTTTCTACCTTATTTTGAACTAATTATTACACACTTTGAAATGCTGTTTACAAGTTCTTCCAATTTGGACCAGTCTAAAATTTTGTGGTATGGTATTGGATTAACCCATTCCCACACAATGACGTAGTGTAGACTAAAATCAGACTGCACATCTGTGCAGACTGATCTTGTTCTATACACCTGCCATAGCTATATATATTGTCAAAACAGGAATATTCTGGGATCAACATAACAAGGGTTAATAACCAAGTTGAATTTCGTGTTGGAGTTACGGTGTCTGACAAGCATTCCTTCAATTGCCTTGTTGAGATGTTCTTATAATTTAATTGTTAGTTTCGTCTATCAAAAACGAGAGATCTGATTGGTCGAAAAATTTAATTTATACCTCCATGAACAAAATTTGAGTACGCAGCCATTTTGAATGCTTCCGCACAAAATAGTTCACTACAAAAAGGTATCAAAATTTGTTAAGTTGTTGTATTTTTCGCTCGATGCTATTAAATTATAAGAAATGAAGATAATATTTTTTGTTTTCATGGAGGTATGAACCGAAAAACCTAATCACACAATGTATGAATCCGCTTCGCGTATTCATACAGTGTGATTAGGTTTTTCGGTTCATACCTACATGAAAACAAAAAATTCTCTTCATCTCTTAAATAAATGCCCACAATATAGGAATTGCAGGATTTATAAGAACATATAAATCTACTATATAACTAACCCTTACTAGCTGCAGTTCAGGTAGAGGGGTTGATCTTTTTTGTTAGTGATGCATGCTCAATCAGACATCTAATTCATTTTAATTACAATATGTCCATCTTGCAGCCGGCTGCACTGAACATTTGGAGGGGTCAGTTTGACCCCTTGACCTTCAGACAATAAAGAACTGACCACTAAAAATTAATATCCCCTTTAGGGGTCACTCATTGATGACAGAATTGGTTTTTCAGGGTGCATCTTTTTGCCGATTTGTATTGGTCATTTAAACTGGGCATCATAATTGTAATATTGGGTTACGTTTGGTGGGCTCTACCCAGGACAAGCTGTTCATTCGTAATTTCATTAGGGGTCATGGTGTTATTTTTGGCATTGTCAAGTCAAACCATTGTTAGAATGATATTTGTTTTTGAAAAAAAATTATGCCATGAAGACAAGTGAAGGGTAGCTGCAGTCATTACCCATTCCAACACAGTCCCTCCTTTTATGCCCCTCAAGGAAAAAGCTTTGGAAAACATTGTGGGAAGTGAAGAAATAGGTTGTTAAAAGCAATTTCTTGATAATCCACAATGTTTTCTGACCCTATACATAAATTACTTATAAATCAATCAGCTTGAAATTGTCCTATGCATCTACTTTCAATTTGGACCAGTCTAAAATATTCTTGTGTGGTAATGGTTTTTAACCCATTCCCACACAGTGACGCTTTTGAACGCCCGCCCCTCAACAAAAATGCTTTAAAAAACATTGTGGGAAATGAAGAAATTGCTTGTGTCAAGCAATTTCTTCATTTTCCACAATGTTTTCTACCAAGAAAGTTGAAACAATCCAAAATTTCATAAACTTTAAATTGTTGTCTGCATCTTCTCTCCATTTTGACCAGTCTAAAATTTTGCTGTGTTGTTATGGTTTAATTGACCATTAGATAATTCACAAAATTATACTAGACAGGTAAGGCATAAATGACCAGTGGCTAAAAAACTTGAATAGAATTGTACCAGCTGGTCAGTTAAAGTGCTGGACAAAGGAAATAAACTGCTGGACATCCACTGGACAATAGCCGGTAAAAAATAGATAATGCTCTGGACACACGCAAAGGTGTGGCCAGTGACACTGACCATTGGTCAAAGTGGCTGAAACATTTGACATGTTTGTCGATTTAGTCTATTGATATAAATGGTCACACCTTGAAACAATAATAATATTACAAACTGTTGTAACTAAAGTTTAAATATGCATTTGTTAGAATAGTTTGGTAATTTATCATCAACATAATGGCAAAAAACAAACAACAGCTTTATGTCATAAAATAGTTAAACCTTATCCATAGAATTGCATGAAAATCTTAGGGCTGAATACTGGAAGCACTTAATGGTGGTTAACCCATTTCCACACAATGATGTAAAATGACAAAATTGTTTGTTATAAGCAATTGCTTCATTTTTCATAATGTTTTTTACCCAGAAAAATGAAAAAAAAAATTATTTCCTAAACTGTTGTCTGCAACACCTTTCAATTTAGACCAGTCTACATTTTTCTCGTCTGGGAATGGGTAAAAGTTTATCTAGAAAATCTTTTTCACACCAATATGAGCAACGCCCCCCTAAGACAGTTAGTTGTTATGGGGTATAGTGCAAGGATATGGGACAAAACAACTGAGAGCTTCATTTGGTTCTTTAACATGCTCACTGGATAGCACCTCACACGGCCCTCGATATAACAACTCACCAAAAGACATTTAGTCTGTTAGTTGATATGGTCAGCCCATGGCTCAAACCAATGATCTTGAGGTTTGAAGTTGTGCTCCCTTGAGCTTATCAGGCTGTCCATTCATATTTAGGGATCAGCATGAAAATGCTTAAAAGAAGAGGGGATTATGCAAACAGTTGGTCTATAATGCTATCATTTTTTTCCCTAATCAAAATCAGGATTTCATGTTTTTCTCATCTAATTAACCCATTCCCAAACAATCGCTCCTTTTTGCTCTTCAAGAAAAAAGCTTTCAAAAATATTGTGGAAAATGAAGAAATTGCTTCATCATCCACAATGTTTTCTATCCTATAAGACAAAAAATCTTAAAAATTCTATCATTTTGAAATTGTCGTTTTCAGCTTCCTTTGATTTAGACCAGTCTAAAATTTTGACTTGTGGGAATGGGTTAAGGCTTTTGCAGCGTCTACAAAAGATTCTTTATCATAAGTAAAGGTAGACGGTTAAAAAGCCTTTGTTTTTATAGACAAGTCCATGACATTTTGTCACCCCATTTGCGAAAACCGCCATTTCTTCAAACAACAATATCACCAAACTTTTTTTTTACCGAGAACCATATTGTTGGAAGTCATTTTCATTGAGTGACTACTCCGACAAAATTTCATGGAAAGAAACCGTTTTTTTTGGAGGGGGGTAAAAAGCATTGTAGATTATGAATATTGCCATTATATCGTCGGTGGGCTAGCAAATGTTGTGACATGAGTAACTTCTTCATTTTTTACAATTTTTTTCAAAGCCTTTTTTGGGGATTGGAGGATCTGGGAAGCATTCCTTATTAGCAAAGGAGCAGTACTATCAAGGGAAGTAACTCAATATGTTTAATAGTAATGCATTTTTCCTGTTACATATGTGACAATATAGGGAAAAAGGACGTGTGATCAGATCAAGCAGAAGACGATCAGATCCAGTGTGATAAACCTGTAGTGAGGTAGAATGGCCAATACAGAGTCTATCATAGCATTGCAGGTAGAAATTGTAGACTGTGGTCAGCTTGCACAGTTCATGCAGAGCTTGACCAAGGTCAACTGTCTTTGCACATCCAAGGAAGTCCTATTTTGCTTAACTCATTCCCTAATGACAAAATTTTAGACTGGTCCAAATTGAAAGAATTTGTAGATGACAATTCCAAATTTAATAAATATTTGCCATTTAGAAGAGAAAAAATGCAGACATCCAAGAAATTGCTAGCTACAATGTTTGCAAGAGCTGTTTTCTTGATGTGCGTAAAAAAGCATGATTGGACGGGAACTGGTTTATAGGTCACATGTATCTAACAATAGTGTCAAGCAAGGGCTCTAATTTTTTTTGAAATAATATTTACGGAAAATAACTAGAAATGTTTCAGCACTGTAGCCTGGAAAATGTTAAAGGCTTTGCACATCCCACACAGTGACACTTTTTGACCACCCCTCAGTAGAGAAAGCTTTCGAAAACATTGTGGAAAATGATCAAAATATTTGTTACAATGATCACAATGTTTTCTACCTCAGAAGACAAAGATATTCAAAATTTCATCAAAGTTAAGTTGTCATCTGCAATATATTTGAATATTTTAGAAATGGTTCAAATTCAAAGACTTTGCAGCTAACGTTTCAAAGTGTTATGAATTTGAAGAAATAACTTCCCTATTATTGTAATTTCTCCTTTTTTCACTATTTTTTCCACAGGAATGTTTTCAGTGCGTCAAAATGCATTAAATTACTCATTTTTTTTGTTCTGCTGGTAAGAATTTTTTAACCATATAATTAACATGACCATGAATTGTGGTGACTAATTCCTGAAATAATTGATTAATCTGGATGCAAGGGGGTCATCCTGGACTTTCTGTTGCTATGGCAATGGGACTGACCAGTGTCCACCCTAATTTGTCAAAAAACTGACCACAAATATTGCAAAAAATGCAATCTTCCAATAACCATCTCGAAACATTCTTTCTCTGTTTTCTTGACAGTGCTGAGAACAGAAACTATTTGAGAATCATCTTTACCTATTCCCACACAATCCTGCTTTTTTGCCCTACAAGCAATTTCTACATTTTTTACAATATTTTTTCTCCCCAGAGTATGTGTATTTCCGTTTATTTATCGTCGCTACTGTAGCACATGCCCATATGAGTGACGCCCTAGTTGTTACGGGGGATAGTGCAAGGGTACAAGACGGAACTGCTGAGAGCCCCGCCTGATTCTTTAACGTGCTTGGTGGATAGCACCGTCACACAGGGCCTCAGTTTGACGTCTCATCTGAAAGACAATTAGTTTGTTAGTTGATGTGGTCAGCCCAGGGCTCGAACCCTTGATCTTGAGGTTTGAAGTCAAGTGCTCTACCAACTGAGCTAATCGGGCTGACTCTCCCCAGAGTCAAAGATATTTTAAAAGCTATCAACTTCAAATTGTCTTCTTCAACTTCTTTTAAATTGCAATCGACCAGTCTAAAATTTTGTTGTTCTGTAATGGGTTTGCTTCCTCCAGTTTGGACTAGCCTAAAAATGTTATAGTTTGAAAAAAAATAAAAAAAATGATAATACGATACATCTTTACTGATGAGTGATATTCTATAAAAGTTTGCAATCTGAGGACAAAACTTTGGACTGGCACAAATAAAACAAATCAATTGTCATTAGATTGAGTAGTAAGTGCTAAATAGGTAAGAAAAATTTTGGGATACGGAATATTGCTTTTTATACTTTTCTCACAATGTTACTTTTCTTTAGCAAATGCAAATACATTATTGTGTGTGAATGGGAAAGTTCCTTATTTGATCTCAGTGCATTACCTGTTTGTGCACCTATATAATTATGTAACTTAGTTCTGATGTCAGTTTCCATTTCTTCTGCACTAATTTTGCTCTTTTACTGTTTCGGACTTGTCCAAATGCAAAGGGGTAGCAGATGACGTAATAAAGTGAGTAAAGTTAAAAAAGTAACAACCCTATGAAATAGAAAATATTGTTGGAAAAGGAGAAAGTGTTGGTTGCAGGCAATTTCTTCTTTTCAACGATGTTTTCTCAAGTGTGATATCACAGGGATGTAAATATCAGGGATTGTGTGGGAAAGTGTCTATGAAAAAAGTGTCTTTATAGCATATATCCTTTTTTGACTAGCCCTCTTGCGAGAGCGAGACATATTTGTCACTATGACAAGACAGTGTATGTGCATTAGTATTTTAGTCTGCCCGAAATTGTCCAGACAGTTACTCCTACATTTATAAATGGATTTCAAAATTATTCTCCATCTTGAGTAGATGTGCCATTTGAAAGAATTTTTGGATAGCTTCAAGTTCAAGGTCATTGCTCAAGGTCAAACAGTAAAATAGTGCTTGTCTGGAGCATGATGCCTACAAAACTCTATGGGCTCTACAGCAGTTGTTCTGGGACAACTGTCTAGTTTCCTTTCTGAAATTATACATAACACAGGGGATATCACATATATTTTCATAGGGGACATTAAAGAATGTGCCTTGCCTGGTACAGATTGCAGAAAAAATGTTATTGTGTGGTATTAACCTATTACCAGACAACAAAATATTTGACTGTTCCAAATGGATAGAAGTTGATAGAGGTTATGAAGACAGGAAATTTTATATTACTTTTCAAAATTTTAACTTATTTTAACCCTTTCCTGTTTTTCAAAATTTTAGACCTTTCATAAACTTTAAATTGTCGTCTGCAAGTCCTTTCATATGGGACCTGTCTAAAATATTGCTGCTGTTCATGTGAATATTTTGTTGAGGAACCCTGTTTACAGGCAATGATTGAATGCATTAAATGTCATATGTTAACCAGGTACCAGAAGGCAAAATTTTGAACTAGTCCAAATTCAAAGGAGTTGGAGACGACAATTCAAACTTGATGAATTTTTATATTTTTTCGTCTTTCTTGGTAGAAAACTTTGCAGAAAGTGAAGAAATTGATTGTTGCAAGCCTGATTTGAGGAGTGTCAAAAAGCATCATTGTGTGGGAATGGGTTAAATGTCATGTTAACATGACACAAACAATTTGAACAATTTCAAAAAAAACATAGGACAAATTATGATGGAGTTGATAACAGAATACCTGAGGTACTTTTTTCCATGCTTGAGGCAGGGACTAATTTCTCAATTTCCTGTCATTGTGGTCTTGATTCTTTTTCTCCTCCCCAATCTCATAGCTCATTAAATTTGGTAACACAAAACTAATGTTGGTTGATAAAATCACCAATGTCCAGTTGGTCAGTTGGTCCCCTAAGGCCAAAATGTGGTCTGTGAAAAATAAATAAACCATCAACAACTATGTTTTTTGAACCTCAAGTTTTACTTGATTTAATCTTTTTATGTGTCATGTAAAATGGGGAAATGTTTAATTTGTCCTTGAAAACTTTTTTGGGTGTATTTACATGTCGCGGGCTTAGTGCAAAAGGGTTGTAACTCACTTTTTATCAAAAAATGTTTTTTTCCATATTTGTTACCTACATATACCATTACACAATCCCTTAAAATATTGTTAGAAAATACCCATTATTTAGAGAGAAATTGAAAAGTGGTCAAGAGGTTGTATCTCAAAACCATTTTTATTTTTCATGCAAAACGGTTGTAACTCATGAGTTACAACCGTTTTGCAGTAAAAATTAATTTGAAAAAGTTAAATCATGTCCAATACTATGAAATTGATAACAGTTTTGATTCTGAATTAGCCAGTAATACTTTTGAGACCTTTTGAGAAGCTTTTTGTTTTGAAATAAATTGTTAACTTTATTGTATTTTTGATTGAGTTTTGATCTTATTGTTTTTTTGTTCGTAATTTTAATAGCTTTCAATTGACACCATAAAAATAGTAATAAATATCAACCATTTATTTGTTTCTTAGAAACTTATGACTTGAAGATATCTGGATTTCTTTTTACATAACTTGTGTAATGATTAGTTTTGTGTTGAATTAACTACCAATATGCCTCAAATTCATAGAGTTATTGTAGCTTATCACGGCCAGAGAAGTTGGCACATATGTATTCCCTGTGAGGTAGTATTCTTCTTGAAAACTAAACAGGTTATGTCAAGCAAGCTCTAAAGACCAAAAACAATATACATTATTATTCTTTCTGTCAAAGGATATAGTTTTCTTGTTGCCTGTCTATCTGTTCCCCTTGCATAGTATCTCAGCACAACATAGTAACCAGGTTGTTGAAACTTCATACATAAATTTCTTATCCCCTTCCAAAGATTAGTTTTAGGAGTACCCATGTCATGAAAAAAGTGAAGATTTGATGTGAAATAACATATTTCAACATTATCTGTATTACTGCATTGCAAGATTTACTAAACTTCAGGTTCTTATTCTCAGTCACTAGGGGATGACTTAGTGGCACTTGTTTTGCTAATTTAGCAATTCAAGAGATCATTATGTTTTGTTTATTACTTCTTTATTTGAAAATTGACTTCTCTTACAACTATATTCATTGGACATGACCTGGATCAACAAGCTTTCTAAAGCTATTTAGTATTTTCTGCAACTTTCCATTAAATGTAAAGCTTTTATGCATTGCCATGCAATTCCTCCCTTAGTATAAATGGCTCTTTTTATCAATGTCTCGAATTCTGTCTCATTATCTACATCATGGGAAATGAAAAGCCTCCTTGGACAGGGATATATCTTTTCAACAAGACTACGAGCTTGTCATAATTATGCATATCATGAGCAACTAAATAAGTGTCATCCTTTTGTCTGCCTGTTTACCTTATTTTGACTCTAAAAAATGTCTACACTCAACATATTGATCATCCTTCACTTACTTTGTACTTAACCAAGGAAAAGGCTTGAAAGTATATCAATTGACTCTCAAGAACCAAAATTTCGGTTTCATATTTTACTAAATTCTTCCTTGATATCATTTGAATTGAGTCCTATATAATTTTTACGGAAAGGTGTTTGGCATATTTGTCATCTTGGTAAAATTCTAGTTTTGAAAATAAGAAAATTTAATTAATGACCTGCTTCATTAATCTTAGGACATCCTGCTCAATAGAAGTTTTTTAGGATCATCTATAGTCATGCTGTCAAAAATGTTCACATAAACTGATGAAAATTTTAAGGTAATGAAAAATGAGGGGAATTTTACTTTTGTATACACCATGTAAGTTTTAAAAAGTTTAATTTTCATTGTCAAAATTGTTACTAACTTGCTAGATAGGGCTGATAAATTTTGATTAAAGAATCTAAAGTTCTGAAGCTAAACTGAACTTTGGGGAAAAGTTTCTTCAAGATGTTATTATAATTTTTATTTGTTTTATTAAAGTCAAACTAGAAATAAGTCACAGACATGGATGCCCCCAATGATTTTGCCTGACCTTAAATTGGGGAGTATCCTATAAAAATTTAATCATGAAACTAGTACTGTTCAAGGGGAACAACTATTTTGAAATCCACCAATTTATGTAGGAGATATGCTCTGTACAAAAACTTGATACACACACCAACACACAGACAGATAATTCTATGATCATTGCTGATGCATGACAAGGGCAAAGAAATAATATTTATGCACTTATACACTTTCTTTTCCTTCCATTCTCTTCCTTGAAATTCAGGTAAGCATTCCGGCTCTCTTGTCTCCATCGTAATGAAACAATGCAGGGACTTTTTCTTGTATAACAAAAAACTGTTTTGACCTCTATGAATTCCTATGCAATAATGTGCCTAATAATCTTATTTTTCTTTTTTTCAGCAAAACTATAAGTTAATTGGTCTTTTATTCTACCTATAATTTACATAATCTTGATATGATTTAATTCTCATAGTCAGTTCACTATATACATTGATTGATTGAATGGGGTATTTAACAGTATTTCAGTCATAACATGGCGGCTGGAGCACCTAACAATGGATTCCTGGTATTTCTCACACCAGTATTACTACTACATCATTGCCTAGCCTCCAGCTGCTATTCCACTTAGGTTTATGATTATCCATCCACACTTGTTGAGACATGATATAGATGTAATACAAGATAAGCCGTCTAACTAAGCTACTTGATGCACAAAAAGTTCTTCAGACTACTAAGACCTTTTTAGGACAATAATAATAAAAATGTCACAAAGCAGTGGACCATCCTTCCTCCCCACTACAGAATAATTTGCTATTGAAGATGCATTTTTGCGAACCAATAAAGTTTTTTCACTCTAAATGATCTCAAAAAAGTAAGTCATCTCAGTTGAATCAACTGTAACACTTGTGTAAAGTTAAATTGTCCCTAGGGTCAAATCATTAGTCTATCTTACAGCTTGAAAATGGTTTAAAAGAATCTTAGTCTGACCTTTGTTACTAAAGAAAAAAGAGACTTCCTTTGGTCAATGGCATGTGTTTATGTGTAAAGTTACATGGTCCTAGGTCAAAATTGCTTATCCTTGGACAAAAAATGACTTCATTTGTCTGTATTAAATATATGAGACACTAATGGGGGCTTTGTTGTATTAAGATGTACTATACTTGGAACTTCTTAGACATACCTTAGATGCTTGGACTGACATTCTTATGTTTTGTCAACCAAGCAAATTAAATCTTTAAGAAAAAAGAAGAAATTCATTGGAAAGGTTGTAAACATTACATGTATTCCCCGTTCTTGCGAATAAACTATTAAAAATATATGGAAATAAACTTAGGTAAGTGAAGAAATTACCTTCAAGAAAAATATGTAGACTCTGCTGAATCAATAATTTCTTTCACAGGTATGATTTAGCTTATTTAAAATGAGTTACAACCCTTTTGCATGAAAAATTTATTTCAAGTTTCTTATTTTTTTTGTGCAAAACGGTTGTAACTCAAACTTTTGCAAATAACATATTTAAGAAACATCTTGCACAATTTTGAAAAATAATTCAATAAATATCTAGTGAAAGTGATTTTAGATATGCCCATATTTCTACAAAAGATCTTTTTACTTTAATTTTATTCAGTTTTTACCCTCTCCTGTAAAAAAGCTAAAAAGTGAGTTACAACCGTTTTGCACTAAGCCCGCGATGTATATATTGAAAATTTCAACATGATGAACCCAAAATTTTACACTGGTTCATATTGAAGGAAGTTGCAGAATATTATTTCAATTTCACAGGCAGAAACATTAAGGACAGTAAAAGAAATTGGTTGTTTAAAGCATTTTCTTAATTTTCATAATATTTTTCTAGGATTTTTCTCTCTCAAGAATTTGTAACAATAGAAGGATTTTTTTGTGATGTTTTAAAGATGATTTCACTTATTCCCATAAAATCTTGCTTTTTTTTACGCCCCTCAAGATGAACATTTTTGAAAAAATCTTAATTTAAGAAATTGCTTGTGACAAGGAATTTCTCCATTATCCACAGTTTTTATCCCAAAAGCCAAAGATTTTTAAATGTCATCATCTAGACAGTATCACAGGCAACTTCTTTGAATTAGGACCAGTCTGAAGTTTTATTGTTGGAAATGGGATAAAAACAAACATAAAATGAATAGCAAACAGAAAATAGAATTTCGTTTGATAGCAATTTTTTTCAATAGAATAATGAAAATTGTGAATATTGTATACTGAGGGAAAGAAGTTTAGCAATTTCGTACGTTACAGCCAATTTCTCCGGTGTCTAGCTTTGGATTCAAAGCATATTTTCACACATCGATCTTGTATGTGTTAGCCACAGTATTTAAAAAAATCAGATGATTTCAAGGTCATACATGTTTGTTGTACAGCGTCAAACATGGTAGGGGTAGGGAAGTAAAAGTAACACAAAGATTTAATATCTTGTGTGTCCACTGTTTGCGCCAATAACGGCATCACAGGGTCTTCTCATGCTGGAAATCAGCCTACGATTTTAGATTTTTTCAATTTTCTAGAAGGAAAACATTGTGTGAATGCAATATTTTTATTAAGGGGCTTCCAAAAGCGTTACTGTGTTGGAATGGGTTAACTAGCTATGAATTTTGAGTTCTGATTAACCCAAAGTTTATGAAATTTTAGATTTGTTCAACTTTCTGGGTAAAAATAGTGGGTAAAGGCTGTATTCAATTTTGTCTTTCATTAGCAATATGGCTGAAATAGTTTGTCCTCGCGCATCCCTATGTATGGCAACACTATCACACATTACGGCTTTTTGACACCTGATCATATTTAAATGAATTTTCCGAATTTTTTTTTACTTTAGGGACGGACAAAAAGTTTGAATATTTTGGAGTCTGTGGATATTTTTCTTTTATGCTCAAATTTCTATATCTCTGCATCATCTTGCAGTGTTCATGGAAAATCTTATGGATTGCTATTTCTTTAACTTGTTTCTTGTTTTCTGATGTCGTGTCTAAAGGTTGTAATTGCTACAGTTGTAGAGGTCAGCCTGTGCTGTGTTAGATATGTTTTCTTTGTAAACAACCTGTCTCTTATTTCAGACCCCATCAACTTCAATCACTGTACAAAACATTCCATGCAAACAGCAAACTCTTTCAACACAAAAAACTTTCTCTTTTATTTTTTAGGCAATGTATATAGGATATGCATTTTTTTTATTTCGAAACAAAAGCAAAAAGAAATATTTCAACCAGTTTTGATTTTAACCCATTCCCACATAATGACGCTTTGTGGACACCCCTCACATTAACAATTGGTGTAACATTTTGAAAAATGAAGAAACTGCTAGTAACCAGTAATATCTTTACCTTACGCTATGTTTTCTACCTTTTAAAGTTGAGAAAAAAATAACTAAAGATTCACAAACTTATAATTGTCATCTGCATATCCTTTCAATTTGGACCAGTCTAAAATTTGGCATCTGATAATGGGTTAAGAGAAAAGTGTATTTTTTTAGTTTAAACGCATTCCCATGTGTTCATAAAAATACATTCATATTGGTGCATAATGCCACTATAATACTTACTTATGTTTGAATATGACTTGGAGGAAAGAACTATCTGTTAACCCATTCCCACACAGTGACGCTTTTGAATTCCTTTCAATATAAAAATTTTTGAAAACATTGTGGAAAATGAAGAAATTGCTTGTTACAAGCAATTTCTTCATTATTCACAATGTTTTCTGAACCAAAAGACAAAGGTTTTAAAGATTTCTTCAACTTACAATTATCATCTGCAACTTCTTTCAATTTGGACCGGTTTAAAATTTTCTTGTGTGGGAATGGGTTAAAGCATTTCCAGACAATGAAATATTTTAGTTGATGAAATTTTGAAGAGTTTTGTCTGCAGGGGAAGAAAGGGTTGTGAATAATGAAGAAATTGCTTTTAACAAAGGATTTCTTCATTTTCTACAATATTTTCCAAAGCTTTTTCTTCAGGGGAGTCAAAAAGTGGGATTGTGTGGGAATAGATTAAAAACCTTTTTCTTGAAGGCTTTTCCTATCCTGCTACATGCTGAATACTTATTCCTATATTTATTTTTCTGTTTTCTTTCAACCTTTGTCATGCTGTATAAATCGCCTGACTGAATTGCTGTAAAAACAAAGGTCTAAAAGCACTGATAGATCTTGTTGTTCACAAATCAATATTTCTTTTAGAAATCAACTTCATAAACAACTCTGGCAGGAAAAATTAAAGCAGGAGTTGTAGACAAAGATCAGACTGCACTTATGTGCAGGCTGATCTGAGTCTACACCACCTGCTAAAAACCGGAATATTCCGGGTTCAGCATGACAAGGGTTACCAAACTTTTGTTCCAGCTAAAAAATTAATGAATATTCATTTTCTGTTCTTTTTTGCTGAGCTATTGAAATCCAATCGGGCCATAGAATTCATTACCCAGGGTTCCCCTGAGTTTCAAGCTATTGGATAATATTGCCTCATGTCTCCACTGCAGATGTTTTTTGTGTGGAGGGTCGATTTACTTTTTACAAGCAAACATTATATCCTCCTATGAGAGAGGGTTACTTCTTGTTTTCTGATAGGTTGAAAGAATGTTCCGTAGTGGTTTTCTGACACCCAGGAAAAAGCTTTGCATAAGCTTTTTAACAATCAATTTCTTCATTTACCCCTGTGTTTTCTGTACTGAAAGGAAATAAAAAGTAATCTGATTTATAGATCTTTTATTCTTAACCCATCACTGCACAAACCTGTTATTTGACGCATTTGAAGAAGAAATCTTTTCCAAACATTGTGGAAAAAGATTTTTTTTTGACTCAATACATTTCTTTGTTTTCAATGATACTTAATCCCTCAAAATACAAGGAATTCTGAAATTTCATGATCAGGAAATTTGTGTCTGTGACTTTGTGTAGGAATGGCTTAACTGTTTACCACAAAAAAAGCTTTAAACCCCCTCCCCCCCCCCCAAAAAAAAAAAACAAAAAAAAAAAACAATGGAGAAAATGAAGAAATTGTTTGTGATAAGCAATTTCTTCATTTACCACAATGTTTTCTACCTAATAAGTTGAAAAATCCAAAATATCACTTTAAATTATCATCTGCATCTTCTTTCAATTTGGACTAGTCTAAAATGTTTCCGTCTGATAATGGGTATATAGACCAAATTATAACCATAAAAGTCAAAGGTCTATGAAAGTTCATAAATAGTTAACCAGAGAAGTGATATGTACAAGCATAAAAACAAAGGAGATTGGTTTTCTAATTAATTTTTATCACACCAGCCTGATATAAAATTATATAATCACTGGTCATAAAAGTGCCCAGTAAATCTATACAAACTGACACTGAATTAATGAGCTTCATTACAAATTGACCAGCTTTTTGTCCAGTTTTCGTGAAAAAATGGAGATCCTTTTTGATTGAATGGGGTAAATGCTTCTTTTAACCCATTACCAGACGGCAATATTTTGGACTGGTCCAAATTGAAAGGAGTAGCAGACAACAATTTAAAGTTGGATTTTTCAACTTTCTGGGTAGAAAACATTGTGGAAAATGAAGCAATTGCTTGTCACAAGCAATTGCTTCATTTTTCACATTGTTTTCCAAAGCTTCTTTCCCCTGAGGCGTCTAAAATCGTCACTGAGTGGGAATGGGTTAACCGAAATTCAGTCACATTGTGGTGGTTAGAGCACCTAGTTTCTTATTGATTGACATTGTATCTATCAATTTATTGATTGAATAATTGCTTTATCATGATTGACTTTAATGTTTGATTGCCAGAAAACCCACTGCCAGATGGCACTTTCTGTTTTCAAGATCTCAATGTCCGGAAAACATTGTGGAAAATGAAGAAATTGCTTGTACCATTCCTTTTAATTTGAGCTGGTCTAAAAAAGATATGTCTGGTAATCGGTTATTTTAACATTCACTGACAAGGATGCTTCAAAAAAAGTTGCACATTTTTAAATAGATTGTTATTATTTTTTTTTCATTCAAGGAACAGCTGCAAGCTGAACTATCTACCTGAATACATCCCTTTTTAGAGGGCAACAGAAAATTATCATCAAAAACATTGTCAGAAAAGGAGAATTTGCCTGTGATGGGCATTTTTTTTCTAAAAATTAAATGAGTAGGTTATTTGCAAACCTGATCACCTTTTTCCAGAATTATTTGTATTTCACCTTCTATCAAGAACTGGATACGAAATTTACAGAGGTCAAATTGACATTGACCATCTGACAACCAGGTATTTTTTCACATTCAAGGAAGTAAAATGGATGTTTTTGACATATTCATAGCTGGTCATTTGACCAAAACTACTAATTTAAAACTAATTTATTGAACTAACTTTTTTTTACCATGGGCAACTTGAAATTTATTTCACATAGGTAAAAGTATGACAAACTTCAACTTAAAAGTACAACCAACCCTTTCCTATAAAAATTCAGGATTTACATCGCAGTGATTTTATACTTGAGAAAACATTGTGGAAAAGGAAGAAATTGCTTGTAACAAGCAATAAATTTCTTCTTTCCCACAATTTTTTCTACCACATAGGATGGTTTCATTGTAAATTGCATCCAATTTTCATTGTCATTTGCTACCTCTTTCAACTTGGACCAGTCTAAGATTTAAAGAAACAGGAAAGGGTTGATTGGTGGATTGCAAATTAACTTGGCACATTTGTTCCCCTTTTAGAGTATACTTATTCATGATTAATTTTTGTTGGATATTCCCAAGTTCAAGGTCGCATACAAAGGTCATTTGACTAGCATTTATGTGGGGGCATCTGTGTCTGTCATTTCTAGTTCACATTGTCACACAACTAATCTTGTGGGTTGTAATAATGTGGGATGTGTTGGAATGACCAATAACACACAATCCTGCTTTTTTTATCCTCCTCGGGATAAAAGCTTGTGAAAGCAATGTGGAAACTAAAGAAACTGCTTATTCAATTTCTTCATTATAGTAAATGTTTTTCACCCCAAAAGACAATGATTTTTAGATTTCTATTGACTGCAACTGCTTTTAATTTGGACCAGTCTAAAATTATGCTGTTGGTAACGGGTTAAGAGAGGATGGAAGACATCAAATTTTGGACTGGTTTTGTTCTGACTTGTTGACAGGTTTTTAGATAAGTCTTGTTTTTATCTCTCATTTTTAATAAGGACGTCCATCCTGTTAAAAGATTTCAACTTATAAACATTTATTTCAGATTAAGAGATCAAAGTTTATTTCATTGAAAACCCTTCAGACTGATTACTTCAAATCAAATTTTGTTTTGTCATCACCAAAAGTGGATAATAGAAAAAAAGAGCTGGTCACCTACAGAAAAGAAGTTAGACTGGTCCAAATTGAAAGAGGATGCAGACAACAATGAAAATTGGATGCAATTCCAAATAAAACCATCCTATGTGGTAGAAAACACTGTGGGAAAAGGAGAAATTGCTTATTATAAGCAATTTCTGCTTTATCCACTATGTTTTCTCAAGTATAAAATCACAGTGACGTAAAATCCCGGGTTTTTCCAGCAAAGGGTTGAACTGTTACCCAACAACAGAATTTTAGGCTGGTCAAAAACAAATCATTTGCAGAGGACAATTTCAAGTTGTTAGAATTTAAAATAGCTCTGCCTTTCTTGGAAGAAAACAATGTGGAAAATGTAGAAATCTGCTTGAAAGAAGCAATTTCTACATTTTCCACATTTCTTTTTTTGAACTTTTTTCTTGAAAGGGCTTCAAAAAGTGGAATCATGTGGGTATGGGTTAAAGAATTATATAGAAAACACTTTTCTCACAATGTTTTTCACATCGTTAGAATCTACAAGAGCATAAAAACACAGGACAGTGTAGTTCACACCTTGAAAATTATATTTTACAAAAATTCAAGTCGTGCAGACTGATCTAATTAACCCATTCCAACACAGCAAAATTTTAGACTGGTCCAAATTGAAAGAAGCTGCAGACGACAATTTCAAGATGATGGAATTTTGAATTTTTCCGTCTTTTTGGATAGAAAACATTGTGGATAATGAAGAAATTGCTTGATACAAGCAATTTCTTCATTTTCCACAATGTTTTCCAAAGCTTTATTCTCGAGGGGCGTAAAAAGGAGGGATTGAGTTGGAATGGGTTAACCTTTTCTCACAGGACAAAATTTTAGACTGGTCGAAACTGAAAGGTGAAGCAGATGACAATTTCAAGTTGGTGGAATTTAATCTCTTTTGCCTTTTAGGATTGGAAGTATGGTGGACACTGAAGAAATTGCTTATCACAAAGCTTCTTTTTAGGGGGCCTTAAATGGCGGAATGGTATCTTAATGCGTTAACCCATTACCGAATGGTAAAATTTAAGACCAATCCAAAATGAAAGGAGTCACAGACGACAATTTTAAGTTTATGAAAGTTTGGATTTGTTCAACTCTCTTGGTAGGAAATAATATGCAAAATGACGAAATTGCTTGTTACAAGCAATTTCTTCATTTTCCACAATTTTATCTCAATTGTTTTTATTGAGGGGCATCCTAAAGCGTCACTGTGTGGGAATGGTTTAAAGAAATTAGAACACAAAGATGGACCTTTTTCAAGTGATAAGTCTTGTTTGTTTTTCATAAAAGCTTAAGTGTTGCTGACCATTTTTTCCTGTTATCAGTTGCTGGTCTGAAAGCTGTATTAATAAATCCTAAAGTTATATAATATTTTAGTGGGATAAAAGTGGACTTTACCGGCCAGTTTTATGACATAGTTTAGTTGAGATAAAAACATGATAATAAAACTATTTGAAAAGCTTATTTAGAGGGACTTTGTTGGGGACTAATGCAGCCCTTACGTCATCATGTTTGCTCTTTGAGTGGACACTGTTGTAAAATCCGACTATAAATTTGTCATAAGCGTAAAATACCTTTGTTCTTAGGGAGACTTTCTTGACCAGGTTTATTTGCCAAATAAAATAATAAAAATGCTACATGACCTTGGAGTTTATTAGCTAACGTTTGCGTATTTACTTTCTGTATTTCCATTGCTCAATATAAAGAGAAACAAAAAACACCAAAAAAAGACTCATGTTCATCAAAGTCATCTAATGGCTGCCTCGATCCCCGAGTGGTATGGGTATCTGTCTGAAGGTCACGGGTTCGAGCCCCACCGTCACCGAGGTGTGTTCATGGGCAAGACACTTAACCCATTCCAACTCAAGCCCTCCTTTTTACGCCCCACAAGAAAAAAGCTTTGGAAAACATTGTGGACAATGAAGAAATTGCTTATAACAAGCAATTTCTTCATTATCCACAAAGTTTTCTATCCAAAAAGACAAAAAAAATTAAAATTCCTTCAACTTGAAAATGTCGTCTGCAGCTTCTTTCAATTTGGACCAGTCTAAAATTTTCTTGTGTGGGAATGGGTTAATAGCCAGCCCCAGTCTACCCAGCTGTAGAAGTGGGTAGCAGTGGGATTCAGCCACTGCCTCTCTTTCAGGGACGTGAAAACATCTGGTTTGTGTGTTCGAGAGTGACTTTATAAGCTTAAAGCTTTCGTTGCAATCGAATTAAAATAAATTAGTATAAACTAAAGTCATTTAAATTATTAACCCTGTCTCAAACAAACCTATTTTTTCTATGCTTCTCAAGAAAATCGATTGGGAAAACATTATAGAAATAGAAGAATTTCCCAAAATACTTCAGTTTAAGCAAATACTTCAATTCCCACAATGTAATCTACCCACAAAAATCAAGATTTTCAAAAATATCAATGAGGTTTGAATTGCCATCTGCAAAATCTTATTTAGATGAGTCTAAAATTTACTATCTGTTAAGTCAGTAAAAGAAGAAAGTTTTCATCTGGCTTTAGGCTTTAAGACTTCATATTACACTATGCCTGTTTTAATTGCTTAGATTGACGTGGAGTACTCTATCATGTTTTATATCTTTTTTAATTCAAAATAACTTTATGCTGTTAATGACAATTACATTGAAGCCTTAGGCTGTAATTTGTTGATACACTAAAGGCATGGACACCAAAATTCTAGACTGGTCTAAATTGAAAGGAGTTGAAGACGACAATTTTAAATTTTCTTTGTCTTTAGATGGAGAAAACATTGTGAGTAATGAAGAAATTGCTTGTTAAGCAATTTCTGCATTTTTCACAATGTTTTTACCCAGCTTTTTATTTCTGGAGGGGAGGGGGGGTAGGGGGGGGATGCAAGCAAATATTGTATCCTCCTATGAGAGAGGGTTACTTCTTGTTTTTTGATAGGTTGAAAGAATGTTCCGTGTTTTTTTTTCTGACACCCAGGAAAAAAGCTTTGCACAAGCTTTTAACAAACAATTTCTTCATTTACCCTGTGTTTTCTGTATTGAAAGGAAATAAAAAGTAATCTGATTTATAGATCTTATATTCCTAACCCATCACTAGACAAAAATGTTATTCAAGGCCTCTGGTTTTAAAGTGACAAGCAGGAGGTTAAGACAAAGATCAGACTGTACATAAGTGCAGCCTAATCTTTGTCTAGACCTGCAAAAACATAAATACTCCAGGTTCAGCATGACGAGGATTATTTTTTTCTGTCATAGCTGTCTTAATAAAGAATATACAAAGTGTTACAGTTCCCCTAGTCAACACTCCCTTGCTAATACCCCCCCCCCCCAAGTCCCGAAATTAACGGTTGCTAGAACCCTTGGAGCAACCCCCACCTACACTGGTACTTAACCTTGACTGTGTTGACGAATTCCAAGAGGTTTAGGACACAACTTCATGAGACTCGGAAGCTCAGAACTCGATTTGTCTTCAGAAATCTGCTTATTATCAAAGACTTTGAAAGACATCTGAACTTTTTTTAAATGTTTGCCACAAGAGGACATCATATGCAATGATTTTTAATAAAAATAATATCAAAAGTATGATCTACAGGGTCCCTTTGAACGAGAGGAATAATTCAGTACAGCTTGTAAATAGACTAGAAGGAACGAATAGTGTATTCATAGAGTGGGAGATTTTAGATAAAATAGTACATTTATCAGGAGGAATATGGTACATGTATCATAACATGCTTAAAAAAATAGTACTTTTAAACTGTTAGCCGATCAACAATGCTTGAGTCTGTCTGACATTCTTTTTCAAGAACCAGCATTTGACATTACATTTCAAGTCCCAAGTTATGAATCATTATTTTCTTTTGTATAACCCCACTCACTGATGCATTTAGACACCCCCAAGAAAAAAGCTTTTTAAAAAATTGTTGATATTGAAGAAGTTGCTTGTAACAAGCAATTTCTTCATTATCCACAATGTTTCTGCCCCAAAAGACAAGGAATTGAAGTAATCATTCTGAATGAATTGCTAATCCAGTAATGTCCAAATTTTTTCTTGATTATTTGTGGAAAGTGTCATGGAAAAAGAGTAATCTCAGGAAGGGTAAAAAAGTATTGACCTCGAAAGCTAGTAAGACTGCTGATAAGTGAATATGGTTAAATTTCAATTTCAGTAATATTTCAGTAATACTATGGTTGGTTACTTCACCTCACCATGGCTTCCTGTTATTTCATACACCAGAACATCTTTATGTATAATTACAACATTATATTCGAGCCCTTTACTTAGCTACTCAGAAAAAATTTATAGGCAAATTACTTAGCATGTTTCCGTCAGTGAGAGACAATCGCATCTTTTTGCCGAACTTTGGATTGTGCTTATGACCTTAGTATAGAAAACATCCTGTATTATGTACTAAACTGGACTAGATGTGACATTTTGCTCTAATCCAATTATCTACAAAAATATTACTTTTTCTTAACCAGAATGGGCTTATCACTCTTCTATGCCAACAGGGACCTCCACCATCAGTACTTTCAGTGCTTTGATTATAGATTTAGCTTGCTTTCACTCCTTTCATGCTAACTAAATGGGATCCAAGACATTAATTGTGTCATTTTAGGTAATTTAAATTACACACAAAAGTAAGCGCTTTTAGAAATTTCGCAAAAATGAACAAAATTTATATGAAGACTGAAATACAACAAAACTTCTCTCGTGAAAGCACAGTTTTTGATGTACACTGAATAATTCAATTTAGTTTTGCCTATCAAAATCGAGAGTTCTGATTGGTTGAAAGTAATAATTCGTACCTCCATGAACAAAATTTTGAGCTTGCAGTTGTTTTGTATGTTTCTGCACAAAATAGTTCCACAAAAAAAAGTTTTAAGATTTGTAAAATTTGTAAAATATTCTCTTTTTTTGCTTGATAGTAAATTATAAGAAATTAAGAGAATACTTTTTTATTTTCATGGAGGTATGAAACAAAAAGCCAATTCATACAGTGTGATTAGTTTTTTCATTTCATACCTCCATGAAAACCAAAATATTCATGGATTCATACATAAGTGTGATTAGACTTTTCATTTTATACCTCCATGAAAATACATAATCAACATTACAAAAAATCATTTTTCCTCATAATATTTAATCTCCTTCAAGTATTTGTTTAATCAAAGATTGCCTCTTTTTTGCATGACAGTTTCACATAAATCTTAATGTTTTATGTAAAACTCTTAAACTCAAAAAGTCTTGGTACCACACAGTACACGTGAACCATATCTTATGTAAGAGGATGGCTTTCTGTTATGGAATTTGCACTATGAATTACTTTGTTATAGACATATTGTTGTAATTTATTTTCAATTTTATCTCTCAAAATTTCTGCTTTTTGATAGGCTGAAAAATTGTTTCATACCTACATGAAAAAAAAGGGAGTACAGAATTATTTTATATTTGCATACAAGCAATTCAATCTCTTTTTTTTCTTTCTAGTTTTCCTACCCCATTTGATACTAACTCTTACTCAACACAGTTTGAATTGTCATCTGCAACTTATTTGCATTTGAACCGATCTAAAATTTGTCATGTGGTAATAGGTTCACCATTTCCCAAGCATTTAACATACAAGTATTTGTACTTTTTCCACTATAATTTCTTCATTGAAAGAATTTTCATGATCTTTGAATGGTCACCTAAAACTTTTTCCAGCTTGAACTAGTCTAAATTTTAAAGCCTGGCATTTAAGATTTGTCTAAACAGCTTCCAAAATTTCATAGTTTATCTGATTTAATTTTGATTACAATTGTAATTCTTTCTATTTACAACAACAACACCTCCCATTTACCCATTCCCAATAAAAATCTCAAATTTGTTTCTTTTTTTTTTAATGAAACTGTAACATTATCATCATGTGTTTAATAAATGCTTTTTTAAAAATTTGGTCACGATTAAACATACAAAAGAAGGTCAAAATGATGAGCAGATGACTAGATGATGCACTTTTGCTGGTTCCCTATTTATATTTGACACATGGCTTTTAACCTTTCTATTATGCAGTGAGTGGTCCTTAAGACCTGTAGGAAATCTTCAAATCTTAAAAGACATTAAAGCAAATTTAGAGGTTATAGTATGAGTTTTATAACTCTCTCATTTGTTAATCATAGATAATTTTTACATAAAAGAAAAACCTTTTTTGTTAACCCATTGCCAAGCAACTTAATCATAGACTGGTCCAAATTGAAAGAAGTTGCAGATGACAGTTTTATGTCGGCGAAATCATAGAAACTCATTATCTTATAGGGTTGGCAATACTTGGCAATGAAGAAATTGTTTGTGTCAAGAAATTTCTTCATCTTCCACAATGTTTACCAAGCTTCTATCATGAGAGGTGTGAAAAACTGGGTTGGTTGTGTGGGGATGGATTAACACAATCCAACACAATCCTGGTTATTTACATCCTCTCAAGCCAAAAGGCTTTAGAAAACAATGTGGAAAAATGAAGTAATTGTTGTTGCATGTAATTTCTCCATTATCCACAATGTTTTCTACCCAAATATTCTTTCAATTTGGATCAGATAACCAATTGGCACACAATGACGCTTTTTGACACCCCTAAAGAAAACAGCTTCAGAAAACATTGTGGACATTGAAGAAGTTACTTGTTACAAGCAATTTTTTTCAATATCCTCAAGGTTTTCTATCCCCCCAAAAAAGAATCTTAAAATCTCATCAAATATGAATAGTTGTCTGCAACTTCTTTCATTTTGAACTAGCCTAAGATTTGTTGTCTGGTATTGAGTTAACGGTCAACGCCACCGATAACAAGCTTGAGAAGCCTATTTTTTAACCCATTCCTGTTCAATCCCTTGTTTTTATATCCCTACATGTACTTTTATACTTAAGTAAACATTGTGGCATTTTTCTTAACCCTTGTCAGGCTGAATTAAAATCCTACATGGAATTGCTTTAAAATCAAAGGACTGACAGCACTGGAAGGTCATAATGAGGGTAAATATTTCTTTTGAAAATTGATTATTTAAATAACTCTTGCTTAAATGGGACAAACAGGAGGTGCAGACCAAGATCTGACTGCACTCATGTGTAGGCTGATCTTTGTCTATGTCTCCTGCCAAAACAAGAATATTTTGGTTTCAGCATGACAAGGGTTAAAATAGTTCAAATTTAAAGAATTTGTATTTGCAAGAGTACTGTTATCATATTGCTTTTAAGTTATTTTTAAAAGTGTTGTATCTACATACAAATTATAACTTGAGTTAAAAGGTTTTTGAAGTGATCCAACTAAACCTTAATTATAACTGTGACCCGAGGGTCTGTTATCAAACTGACCAAAACCAACTTTGATAAAAAAGTAAATATCCAACAAACATTAGCTGAATAGCCAGCAGTAAAAATGTATTGGACTATGATGTAATAGATAATTATGGGACATATTGGGGGGCAAAAACTGAATCAATGACTAACAGTTTTGTAAATTGGTTACTTGACCTTTGTCTGTATTTTCTTTTATGTTTGAAAAAAAAATGATATGCAATAGACAACATGAATTAACCCTTTCCTGTACAATCCCTTGTTTTCATGTTCCTGTGAAACTGTACTTGAGAAAACATTGTGGGAAAAGAAGAAATTGCTTGTCACAAGCAATTTCTTCTTTTTCCACAATATTTTCTAACCTGTAGGTTCTTTATTGTTTCAAATTCCATCGACTTTTGATTGTTGTCTGAAATTTCTTTTCAAAAAGCTTTTCATGTCACCATGAAATAATTTTGAATTTTATTTTCGTTCTCTGTTAAGCAAAGCTTTTCATGTCACTGTGAAATAATTTTGAATTTTATTTTCGTTCTCTGTTTTGGCAAAAGCTTTTCATGTTACCATGAAATAATTTTGAATTTTTATTTTTGTTTTCTGTTTGGCAAAAGCTAATTTCATAGCAGGCTTGTGTCCTATTCTGAAAATATTGATGTAGGGGTCTGTACAAAGTCCAATAATTTAATTTTTAGTTTCGTCTATCAAAAACAAGCTTTCTGATTGTCCGAAAAAATTATTCATAACTCCATGAACAAAATCTTGAACAAGCAGCCATTTTGTATGCTCCCGCACAAAACAGTACCCATACAAAAAGGTATCAAAATTTGTTAAGCTTTTGTTTGTTTTTCGCTCGATGCTTTTAAATTATTAGAAATGAAGAGAATATTTTTTGTTTTCATGGGGCTATGAACCGAAAAACCTAATCACACAATGTATGAATGCGCTTCGCGTATTCGTACAGTGTGATTAGGTTTTTCAGTTCATACTTCCATGAAAACAAAAAAATATTCTCTTCATCTCTTAAATGAATATTTTAGAATTCCTAATTGTGAGAAAGTACCGGTACAATATCCCTGCGACAGCCATAGTGCCTTTCAAATCAAAAAGTCCTGACACTAATCTTGTAACCATCAGTTTTAACCCATTCCCACATCTCAAAATTTTAGACTGGTCCAAATTGAAAGAAGTTACAGAAGACAATTTGGAGTTAATTAAATTTCTATTTTTTCTACTTTCTGGGAAGAAAACCTTGTGGAAAATGAAGAAATTGCAAACATGAACCCTAATGAATAAATTCTTCAATCAATTGACAAATCAGTCATCGATTCAACTGACAACCTGTTAATCAATTAACTGATCAAAATATCAATCAATCAACCAATTAAACAATCAAAAGATCATAATTTTATTTTGTTTTCTTGTCACTCCTAAGACCTTTTTGTGGGAAGGAAAGGACATGAATTTTATTAATTGAGTCTATCTTGTTGTCACTGTAAGCAAACTGCAATGAAAGGGATGGGGGCAGTCAGTCAGGTTGAGATCCACTCATATTTTAACCCATTACCACTCAAAGAGGGCCGCTGTCATATCTAGAGGTCCTGGGTTCGATCCCAGGCGGCAGCACTCATCCTTTCCAACTATTGTCTCCCACCAATGGGACAATAATCGTAGACCTTTGTTGGATATCAGCTGGAGGCTAGGAAAAGGTGTAATGGTAGTACTGGTGTGAGAAATATTAGGATTTCATTGTTAGGTGCTTCAGCCGCCGTGATATAACTGAAAGATTGTTGATAGCGGCGTAAAACCCAATTCAAACAAACAAAACCATTCAAAGACACTTTGGACGCACCTCAATATAAGCACTTTGGAAAACCTTGTTTAAAATGAAGAAATTGCTTGTCACAAGCAATTTCTTCATTTTACACAATGTTTTCTATCCAGTAAGTTGAAAAGAATTTAAATTTCATAAACTTAAAAATGATGTCTGTAACTTCTTCCAATTTAGACCAGTCTAATGTTTTGTTGTCTGGTAATGGGTTAAGAAAATAAAACTCATTACTGATCATTGGACTTTTGGTCTGACAAAAAAGTCATTATTAACCCCAGTCAAATTGACCAATTCGTTTGCCAATCAAGGAATGAACCGACCAATCAATTCATTCAACCTGGACCTTAGCTTATCAACTCCCGCATTGGCCGCCATTTTGTTTACCTTTATTGTTGTTTGGTGACTTAAACGTCGTAATTACAGCTTATTCAAACTGTAGTTATGACGTTTAGGTCACCAACCAACCAATATACTTTTTTGTTACATGCTACTGGCCATAAATTTTGCAAAATAACACTATTAAAAATCGAAGCGGGACTTCCTGTTGGAGATAATGTGAGGGGCCTAGGTAGTCACTGGCTGGGCCATGCTTTTAGTCAATTGTCTTCACGGTTTGCGTGGTCAGTGATCTGTCATATAGGTGATCAAATAATAATGATAAAAAAAAACAGCATCCAAAATTAACTTAACCAAATCCCACTCAATGATGCTTTTAGACCCCCCCCCCCCCCCCGTAAAAAAACTTTGGAAAACATTGTGGAAAATGAAGAAATTGCTCAATACAATCTTTTCAATTTGGACCGGTATAAAATTTTTCCATCTGGAAACCTTTTACTTTTAAGTCTCTGTGATATGATTCTTCAGAAAACACTGTGGAAAAAGAATTGTAAAAAGCAATTCGATCTTTTCCATAATATTTGGGGCTTACTTTTTGAATTTGACTCACTTAATAAGGTTGTCTGCTACCCCCTTTGAATTTGGATGAGTCCAAAATTATGAAAATTAGTAAAGGGTTAAAAAAAATGTTGAAAATGAATAAATTATTTGTTACTAGAATTATCCTTTTATTCCATAATTTAACCTCTTGATATGAAATCTCATTAAAAAAAACAAAAAAAAACCACACACACACAAAAAACAGTTTGTTTGGAAAAGGAAGGGTTGAATGGTTTAGCCTGTTACCACACAATCCCTCCTTTTATGCCCTCAAGATTTTGCTTTGGAAAAAAAAAGTGGACAGAGGAAATTACATTATTTTAAAAGAATGCTTATAACAAGCTATTTCTTCATCATGCATGTTAAATATCCCATAAGACAAATGTTTTTAAAACTTCATAATTTAAGAATTGTTGCCTGCGACTTCTTTCAATTTAGACCAGTCTTAAGCTTTGTTGTCTGATAATGGGTTGAAAAATGCTAAAATTGATACTATATTTTTTAGGTGGTTGAACAAAGTATTTATAACCTTTTCAATGTGAAGTTACGACGTTTTTGTCAAAATTATACCTTGGCTTTTAACCTAAGAGAAGGAGAGAAAAATATGCAAGAGAATGAACTGTCTTTATACATTGAGAGTAATGGATTATTTAAGAGAATCTTTGTGAAAAGATGAAAATAAACTGATATAATAACCACCTGCCAGTAATACCCAAAAGGGGTGTTGGGAAGTTTTCTTTCTTAACCAATTCCCACACAGTGATGCTTTTTTATGCACTTCAAGAAAAACAATTTGGAAAATATTGTATAAAATGAAGAAATTACTTGTAACATGTTTTTGTACAGAAAGTTGAAAAAATCTAAAGTTTCATAAACTTAAAATTGTCGTCTGCAACTCCTTTCTATTTGGGCCAGTCTAAGATTTTGCTTTCTTGTACTGGATTAACTAACTCCTTCACTTTCCTGCTTTTGTTACAATTTCAGAAAAGAGTTCAGGAAAACAATTCAGAAAATGGAGAATTTGCTTGTCACAAGACAGATATTTGGTATTTTATCAACTTGAAATTGACATCTGCACACTCTTCAAATTAAGTCCAGTCAAAATTTTTTTTCGGCTGGCAATGTGTTGATATTTAACCCACCCACACAAAGTGATGCTTTTGGATGCCCTTAAGAAAAAGCAATTGGGAAAACATCATGTTTAATGATTAAATTGCTTGTAACAAGCAATTTCCTCATTTCACTCAATGTTTCTGCCCAGAAAGTTGAAAAATTCTAAAAGTTCATGAACCTTAAATTGCCATCTGCAACTCCTTTCAATTTGGCCCAGTCTAAAATTATGTCGTCTGGTAATGGGTTAACCCATTCCCACACAGTGACGCTTCTAAACGCTTCTCAATATAAAAGCTTTGGAAAACATTGTGGAAAATGAAGAAATTGCTTGTCACAAGCAATTTCTTCATTATCCACAATGTTTTCTACCCTATTAGACAAAGATTTTAAAGATTTCATGAACTTTAAATTTTTGTCTGCAACCCCTTTCAATTTGGACTGGTCTAAAATTCTATGTGTGGGAATGGGTTAAAACAAGATATAAATCCTTTTCTCATCATTTTTTTCTCATCATTTTTTTCTCAACTAGAACATTTTTCCTAAGATGTTTCCTAATATTGATGTGTTCTGCGTCAGGCCTAATTACTGATGCCCTGGTCAGTTATGGTATCATAGTGGAAAATAGCCAATGGTCAGTTAGATAATTATAGTCTGACCAATACAACTTGTAAAATAGCACTTCACTGGATACTGGACAGTCAGAAACTGACCATCAATATTAATGGTGAACTGGACATTGGTCAGTTTTTGAAAACAGAGAAAAATAGATTGTGTGTGCGTTTTCATTTTTAAAGTTTGTGACTTTAAACAAATTTAACAAATTCAGAATGGACTATAAGATCTTAAAGGGACTTTATTAAATCAAAGTTATTTTTGGGAAGTAGGAGAACATTTTATCAAAAATAATAAGGTTAGTTAAACTTTCATGTATTTTGGGGAAAAGTTCAATGTCAAGTGAGTTTTCAAGAAAATATTGTTGGATTAGAAGAAAATACATGAATAAAGAATATTTTTCCTTTTCTAGAACAATTTCTGCCTTAACCCACTCCCACAAACCCTCCTTTTTTATACCTCTCACGAAAAAAAGCTTTGGAAGACAAAGTGGGAAATAAAGGAATTGCTTGTTACACAAACTTTCTTCATAATCCACAATGATTTCTAGTCAAAAAGACAAATATTTTTTCTGAGATTTCATCATCTACATATTGTCATCTGCCCTCTATTTCAATTTGGACCAGTCTAAAATTTGCACTTTGCAATTCTTATGTCAACACTTTCCCACACAATCCTGCTTTGTTACACCCCTTAAGAAACAGGGCTTTTGAAAACATCATGGAAAATGAAGAAATTGCATGTACCTAGTAAAACAAAGTTTCTTAAAATTTCATCAACTTGAAATTGTTCTCTGTGGAACTTTTTTTGAATTTGGACCAGTGTAAAATTTATTGTTAATATACTATATGACATCCTTTATGTAAAGTTTACTATATGTATCACTTTGTTTGGACCTCCTTAAAATTCTTTTAGAGAAATAATTTACTGCTGATTACTATCCTAAAGCAATGTCAGATGAAAAAAAATGTTGGGTTAATTGTTATATAGGAGAGCACAATGAATCTAACTGAAATAAGTTGCAGACAATTTGTGTGAAATTCGGAAAAAGTATAATTAACCCATTACCAGACGACAAAATTTTAGACTGGTTTAAATTCAAAGAAGATGCAGACAACAATTTAAAGTTTATGAAATTCTAGATTTTTAAAAAAAAAATTAAATGTAGAAAACATTGTGTAAAATTGTTTGTTGCAAGCAGTTTCTTCATTTTTCACAATGTTTTCCCAGTTGTTTTTCTAGAGGATCATGGAAAAGTGACAATGATTTGGAATGGGTTATTGGTTGAAGACATTGTTAGAACAGGAGATATTATAGTAGTAAAGTTAATCTTTTCACCAATTATCATGTCTTGATTTTTTTTTTTTTTAATTCTTAACCCATTCTCACACAATAAAATTTCAGACTAGTCCGAATTCAAAGAAGTCGCAGATGCCAATTTAAGGTTGGTGAAACATTTAAAATCTTTGACTTTTGGGGTAGATAACATTGTGGATAATGAAGAAATTGCTTGTGACAAGCAATTTCTTCATTTTCCACAATGTTTTCCAAAACTTTCTTATTGAGAGGTGTTTAGAAAGGTCATTTTGTGGGAATGGTAAGCATTAGTAAAATTATGAGGCTTATTAAAATCCATTAACCCTTTCCTGTTCAATCCTTGTTTTTTTACTTACCTGTATTTTAATACTTGAGAAAACATAGTGGAAAAGAAGAAATTGCTTGTATTAAGAAATTTCTTCTTTTTCCACAATAGTTTCTACCCTGCTGAAATAGTTACATTTCAGGTGAATTTGATTTTAATTTGTTGTCTGCAAAACCTTTGAAATTGGACCAGTCTAAAATTTCAAAAATACAGGAAAGGGTGAAGCTTAAGACATTTATCTATATGAAAAAGTTGTTGGAAAAGGAAAAATTATCTATTTGTTTCACATTTATTTGTCAAAGTACTACTTTGAATTGTTGTCTACAGCTTATTTCAGTTTTGAAAAGTCTTAAATTTTGACCTTTTGTAGTGCCAGCTTTAAAAGATATCATTTTCCACAATGTTTTAATTTTTTTCTTGAGGGTTGTAAAAGACCTAATTATCCGATTACTAGATAAAATTGAAAGAATTTGCAGACGACATTTCAAATTGCTTTGAAATTGAAAAATGGGTGCAAAATAGGGAAAAAAACAGTGCAAGGAAAGGAGACTGTTGATTAATATAAGCAATTTATCCTTTTCTCGCAAAGTTTTCCATGACTATATTTCTTCAAGACCTCAGAAAGTGTCACTGTGTGATAATGAGTTAAGATGTCTGCAAATTTCTTTAAAATTAAAGGGTAAATAATTCATCACTAAGTGTCAAGCTTTATGATATATTTTTGATTAAAGTGAAATTTTCAATGACAAGATGACCTTTATGATTGACTAGATTATTTTTCTGACCTTGTCTTAGCTGTGAAAACTCAATACCAGATGACACAATTTTAGACTGGTCCAAAGTTAACCCATTCCCACACATTGCTGCTTTATGACCCCCCCCCCCACAAAAAACTGCTTTGGCAAAACATTGTATAAAATGAAGGAATTGGTTTTTGTTTTACAAGCAATATCTTCATTTTCCAACATGTTCTTTACCCAGGAACTTGAAAAAATCTAAAGTTTCATTAATTTTAAACTGTTTTCTTAAACTCCTTTTAATTTGGACTATTTAAAATTTTTGTTGTCTAGTAATGGGTTAAAGAGGTTTCCGATATTGTTTTATATTTAACCCTTCTCATGCTGTAAAAATCACCTTACTGAATTGCTGTAACATCAAATGACTGAAAGCACTGATAGAATGTTTTGTTTAAAAATGATTATTTCTTTCAGAAAACAATTTCATAAACAACTGTAGCAGGAAAAATACAAGCAGAAGGTGTAGATCAAGATCAGACTGCACTTATGTGCAGGCTGATCTTGATCTACACCTCCTGCCAAAACCGGAATATTCCGGGTTCAGCATGACAAGGGTTAATATTTATGACCAATTCCTAGACAATCCCCTCTTTACTGCCCCTTAATCGTTTATCAGACTACAAGATTGTAGTCTGGTTTAAATTTAAAGATGTTGCAGACAACAGATGATAGTTGATGACATTTTGAATATATTTAGCTGAAGGTCAGGGAAGCTATTGTCATGGCATCATGTCTGTGCTGTGGGTGGGCGTCAGTCCGTAAACTTTTACTTAAAATATCTTCTTCTTAGAAAGTATCAGACGGAATTCAACCAACTTTCACGGAAATTATACTTTGGTGACCCTTTATCATATTCCAAATATTGATTACTCCCCTTTAACCTATTCCCACTCAAGCCCTCCTTTTTACGCACCTCAATTATAGAGCTTTGGAAAACATTGTGGAAATGAAGAAATTGCTTGTATCAAGCAATTTCTTCATTATCAACAATGTTTTCTACCTAAAAAGGCGAAAAAAATTAAAATTCCATCAACTTGAAATTGTCGTCTGCAACTTCTTTCAATTTGGACAAGTCTAAAAATTTGTTGTGTGGGAATGGGTTAAAACTGATATTATAATTTGTGGTCAAATTTCTATACGTTGGACAAGTTAATTTTTTTTTCTGCTAAAGGTAATGAAAATTTTCACCAGGAAATAAAACCATGACATATCAGATCTTGATTCTACTACTTTATCAATTTCCAAGAACTTTGTGAATTTCCAGTAACTAATAATTGATCCTCTAAAACACTTAGAATATAGATATCAATGATAATGAATTAAGAGATTGTTTCCTTATCTTAATTTCACAAGTAATTTCTTCTATTTCCAAATTATTTTATTTCCTTTTATTCTCTGAATTTTCTTATAAATGTTTGCAATACATTTTCAGCAATTTGTCGTCCGGGAACTCTAAACCCTTGTCATGCTCAACCCGGAATATTCCGGTTTTGGCAGGAGGTGTAGACTAAGATCAGACTGCACTTGTGTGCAGGCTTATCTTAGTCTACACCTCCTGCTTGTACTTTTCCTGTCAAAGTTGTTTATGAAGTTGATTTAAAAAAAATTGCATTTTTGAACAACAAGTTCTATCAGTGCTTTCAGCCCTTTGATTTGACAGCAATTCAGTAAGGTAATTTATACAGCATGACAAGGGTTAAAATTTGAACAACTATAAATATTTCTATTTAACATTAGTCTCTCACCAATGGATTGATAATCGTAAACCTAAGTGGGATAGCAACTGGAGGCTAGGAAAGGATGTAGTGGTAGTACTGGTGTGAGAAATACCAGGAATCTTTTATTAGGTGCTCCACTGATTGTTTTAATGGGGTTAAACACCACTGTTAACAATATTTCAGTCATATTGCGGCAGCTTGAGCATAAAATTGTAGATAATGAAGAAATAGCTTGTAACAAGCAATTTCTTCATAATCCTCTATATTTTCCAAAGCTTTTTATCTTGGTTGCGTAGAAAAGCATCATAAATTGTGTGGCAATGGGTTAAAGTACAGATGAGAGATTGAAAGATGAAATGTTTAACCCATTACCAGATGGTAAAATAGACTGGAACAAATTGAAAGGAGTTGTAGACGACAAATTAAAGTTTATGAAATTTTAGACTAAGATTCTCTGTTTCCACACTATTTTCTATCATAGAGGATCTAAAATACTTCTTGAACTGTACAGTGAAAAGTTACTTGAGTTGTCGTCTGCAAGCCCTTTGAATTTTAACAAATCCTAAATTTTGAAAAACAGTAATCGATTAACCAATTCCCACACAATGACGATTTGTGACGCCCCTCAAGAAAATAGCTTTGGTAAACATTGTGGAAAATGAAGAAATTGCTTGTAACAAGCACTTTCTTCATTATCTACAATGTTTTCTCCTCAAAAAGACACAGATTTTTAAAAATTTACAAACTGGAAATTGTCGTCTGCAACTTCTTTCAATTTGGACCACACTAAATATTTCTCTTCTTATAATTGGTTAAACAGGGAAACATTTAGGCAGGAGTTAACCCATTCACACACAATATTTTTTTTTTACACCCTCACAAGAAAAAAAACTTTTGGAAAACATTTTGGAAAATGAAAAATTATATGCTTCAAGCTATTTCTTCATCATCCACTATGTTTTCTACCCCAAAAGTAAACAAAATCCAAAATTTCAGCAACTAAATTTCATTGTCTGCAACATCTTTGAATTTTGACCAGTATGAAATTTTGTTATCTGGTAATGGGTTAGCCCATTCCAACACAATGACGCTTTTTGTTGCTGCTTGCAAAATCAGGTTTGGATTGTGATTGTGGACAAAGAGGAAATCACTTGTTACAAATCCTAAAGGACAAAGTTTTTGTAAAAAGTTCAATTTATGATTGCTGTCTTCCACTTTGTTCAATTTGGACCTGTCTAAAAAATTTTTAGATTAGTAATGGGTTAACTCATTCCCAAACAATGACTCTTTATGATTCCCCTCAGGAAGAATAATTGGGATTTCATTTTGCACAATGTTTCCTATCCAGAATGTTGAAAAAAATATAATTTCAGAAATTTTAAATTGTTCTCTGCAGCTCCTTTCAAATTGGACCAGTCTAAAATGTTGCTGCTTGGGAATGGGTTAAATAATGATAAGGTGTTACGTAATTTTGAAGAGTCATTCAATGCTTTTTTGTAAAATTGTTCTTTAAGCTCGTATCATTCATTCATTGTCAGCAAAAAAGATAAAATGTGGAGTTCGTCTTTGGAGTTAAATAAGAAAAAAAGATGATTCATGTTGGAAAATATATTTGAAAGGTGGGTTTCTTTTTAACCCATTACTAGACGACAAAAGATTTTAGACGGGTCCAAATTGAGAGGTCAGTTGCAGATGCAATTTTGCATTTAAGAAATTTAAGATTTTTACTACTTTCTAGGTAGAAATATAGTGGAAAAAGAAGATATTGCATTTTACAATCAATTTCTTCATTGTCGGTGATGGTTTCCTCATTTTTTTCATGATGTATGTTAAAAGGCAGGATTGTGTGGGAATGAATTAACCCTTTCCCGTTTTTAGACTGGTCCAAGTTGAAAGAAATCGAGATAACAATTAAAGGTGGGCCAAAATTGAAAAGTAACCAACCTACAGGTTAGAAAATGTTTTGGGAAAATGTTTTGGGAAAAGAAGAAATTGCTTATTAATTACAAGCTATTTCTTCTTTTCTAATGTTTTCTCAAGTAAAAAATCACAGGGAAGGGTGAGTTTGCAACACAAAATTGGTAATATAATTAGCTGTATATGTCTACAGAACATAAATAATGTGTTGCAAACTCATCCTTCAGTTATGCTTCAATACCATTGAAACTTTATACAAAGATTAACCACATGTTGAAGTTTTGCAAGATGCAATTTTGAAGTCTTAATCCCCCCTCCCCGTTTCAAGAAATATCTCCCCTTCTACTTACACATCAATAATGCTTTTTAGACCAATTTTGTGTTTGAACTCCTCATTTCTAGAAAGCAAAGTCAGTGAAGGGAATGGGTTAAAGGCCATAAAAAAGTGGGATTGTATTGGAATGGATTGATAATTGCTCATAAGGTAAATATTGCAATGATATTATAATGACTTCAGTCGTGCTTTGTAAATCTTTTTTTCAAACTCATTTCAAAGTTGAAATGGGAAAATGATATATGTTTAAGCTATTCTCTCAAAATGATGCTTTTTGATGCCCCTCAAGAAAACTAGTTGGGAATATGTTGTGCTAAATGAAGAAATTGCTTGAAACAGATAGTTGAAAAAATCTTAAATTTCATAAACTTTGAATGATTGTCTGCAACTCCTGTCAATTTGTACCAGTCTAAAATTGTGCTGTCTGGTAATGGGTTAAACCATTTAAAGCAGTGATCAGTCAAAATATACTAATACGATGATATTTCTTTTATATATTAGTTGTTTTTGTAGGAGATAAAGCTTGATCAAAAGTGTTAATTTTTTTGTCTAGAGGGGATGTTGTTTTTCTAACTCAAAAAGTCAAATGTCTTTGCATGTTACACAACCATTAAAGTATCTAAAGTTCACTCACATTATTTCATAAGTTGGTCCAAACTTATTTTAGAACTAAAGAACGCATAATACATTCCTTAATCTTACCTCATGTTTGAGGAAATAGATGCCCTTTCTGATGCATTAACTCATTACAAACAAAAATTTAGACTCATCTCCATTAACTCATTACAAACAACAAAAGTTTAGACTTATCCAAGTTCAAAGAAGTTGCAGACAACAAATTTTAGTTGACAAAATTTTAAAAATCTTTGTCCTTTTGGGTAGAAAACATGATGGCTAATGAAGAAATTGCTATTTACAAGTAATTTCTTCATTTTCCACTATTGTTTTCAAAATCTGTTCCTCGGGGGCTTAAAAAGGCTGGATGGTGTAGGAATTTGTTAACTCATTACAAGCAACAAAAATTAGGCTGGTCTCCATAAACTCATTACAAACAACAAAAATTTAGACTGATCTCTATTAACCTATTACAAATAACAAAAGTTTCACTGAGTGGGACAGGGTTAACATATTATAAACAACAAAAATCTAGACTGGTCCAAATTCAAAGAAGTTGCAGACAACAAATTTTAGTTGAGAAAATTTTAAATATCTTTGTCTTTGTGGGAAGCAAACATTGTGGACAATGAATAAGTTGCTGTTTACAAGCAATTTCTTCATTTTCCACTATGTTTTCAAAAGCTTTTTTCCATGAGGGGTGTAAAAGGGCAGAATTTTGTGAAAATTGATTAAGTCATTAGAAACAACAAAAATGTAGAACTGATTAACAATGAAAATTTAGACTGGTCTCCATTAACTCATTACTAACAATGAAAATTTAGACTGGTCTCTATTAACCCATTTCCACACACAAAAAATATATTGGTTAACCCTTGTCATGCTGTATATATTACTTTACTGAATTGCTGTAAAATCAAAGGGCTTAAAGTACTGAAAGAACTTGTTCAAAAATCAATATTTCTTTTAGAAATCAATCTCATTAATAACTCTGGTAGGAAAAGTATAAGCAGGGGGTGAAGACCAAGATCAGACTGCACTTATGTGCAGTCTGACCTTTGTCTATACCTCCTGCCAAAACCGGAATATTCCGTGGTCAGCATGACAAGGGTTAATATTGAAAGATGTTGCAGACAACAATTTTTAGTTCATAAAATTATAAAAATCATTGTCTTTTGGGGTAGAAAGCATTACAGGAAAAATTACTACCCATGCCTTGAGGCAAAATTTAAGACTGTTCTAAATTGTTAGAGGTTGCAGACAACAATTCTAAATGGCTGTTATTTAACCCTTTCCTGTGCAGCCCCTGGTTTTTATGTCCCTTTTATTTTATACATGTATTGGAGAAAACTAAGGTCTTGAGAAAGAGTGATTTTGTGTTAATAGATTGACGACTACCACTTAATTAGGAGTTTTGACCAGCTGGAGAAATATGGCATCATGGGAAAAGAAAAAATGCATCTCACAACCAATAATTGCTCTTTTTCCTGCTTTATTTTTTTTATCCTATTTGACATTTATTTTCAAAATTTGGCTTGTTTTGAAAAGATGTCTCTGAAATTTCAACCAGTCCAAATTTTAATGTTCAAAGCATCTTTTAGTAAGCTTACTAAAAAAAAATGAAAAGAAGAAGTTGATGTCAGTTTTTGCAGACTTACATGTACTTTGTTTGGATTGAAAAAAGAAATTGTCTCAATATATGTCATTTAAGAGATGAAGAGAATATTTTTTGTTTTCATGGAGGTATGAACAAAAATCTAATCACACTGTATGAATATGCGAACCAGATTCATAATTAGGTGTGATTAGGTTTTTTGGTTCATACCTCTATGAAAACAAAAAATATTCTCTTCATCTCTTATGATTTAATAGCATTGAGCGAAAAAAGCAAAAACTGTACAAATTTTGATACATTTTTGTATGGAACTATTTTGTGCGAAAGCATACAAAATGGCTGCGTGGTCAAAATTTTGATCATAGAGGCATGAATTTTTTTTTTCAACCAATCAGAACGTCTGTTTTCGATAGACGAAACTAAAATTTAAATTATAATCTCTCCAAATGAATAAAACAGTAATATAGTGGAATATATTCCGTCCACCACAAGCATTTTGTTGTTATTAACGCTATTAGGGCCAAATTTTTAAGCCAAATCTTCACCAAATTTTATCAAAATGTTGACTTTGATGATTCTCTGGAGGACTTTGCAAATTGGTGGATTCTGATCCAAAAGGATATAAACTCTTAGAAAATTTTTGTTTACGTGCAATTTCTCTTTTTCTTGCAATGTTCTTTTTTACCTTACTGAGCACTTTTTTCCCCCAAAGTTATTGCAATTTGAAATATTGCTACTTCTTTCAATTTGGACCAGTCTAAAATTTTTTCATATGTTAATAGGTTAAAATTACAGATGTACTTTGAATTATTGTTGTCTCAACTTATATCAGTTTGGAGCAGTTCAAAACTTTGTCTTTGGATAGAGCAGAAAGTATTGAACTTAACCCATTCCCACACAGTGACGCTTTTTGACGCCCCTCAAGAAAAACTATTAGGAAAACATTGTCTAAAAAGTTGAAAAAATCTGAAATTTCATGTACTTTAAACTGTTGTCTGCAACCCTTTTCAATTTGGACCAGTCTCAAATTTCGCCATCTAGTAATGGGTTAATCTAATGATCTGATAACAAAATTGTTTGGTTATTTGAGTCCGAGTCCGTTGGTGTTTCATTTTATCATGTCTTGGTCAATGATCAATATTTGCTTTGACCTTCGATTGATTGGTCAGTTTTGTTTGATGACCAACAAAGAGGATTGAAAAAATAAAGTTAAACAAATGGTGGAAAAAGCAATATAATTATAGTTTACTTCACAATGGTATTAACTTCAGCTTGTTACACTGTAGAGTTACATGTTTTTGAGAGAAATTTTAATATTTGTACATTGGACACTTGTTGTTTAACCTTGAATAATACATGATTTTAACCTTTTACAAAAGAATCTTTTGCAGGAGACAATTCTTTAACTTTAATGAATTTAATCCAATACCAGAGAGAATTTTTTTTAGACTGATCCAAATTGAAAGGAGTTGCAGACAACGAATTAAAGCTGATGAAACTTTGGATTTGTTTTTTCTCCTTTAATCCTAGGTATATTGAAAATCCCACCATATAGCGCTAATTTCCACTGTATGGCAATTCATTAAAGTATTTTGTAACAAGCAATTTCTAGTTTTCCACAATATTTTCCGCAGCTTTTTTCTTAGGGACGTTTAAAAGTGTCAGTGAGTGGGAATGGGTTTGACGCCCTTCAAGAAAAGCAATTTGGGAAAACATTGTGTAAAATGAAGAAATTGCTTGTAACAAGCAATTTCTTCAATTTACACAATGTTTTCTGCCTAGAAAGTTGAAAAAATCTAACATTTTATAAACTTTAGATTGTTGTCTGCAACACCTTTCAATCTGGACCAGTCCAAAATTTTGTTGTGTGGGAATAGGTTAATACCTTATTCAGTTTCACCTTAAGTTTGGCCAAAGGTGATGCCATTTAGTTAGTTAGAAGTTGATCAATAATCACACGATCATTCTTTTTGTTGGTCCATAAGCACACAATCATTCTTTTTGTTGATCCATAAGTACATAATTATTCTTTTTGACATCTCCAAGAAAAGGTCTTTTCAAATACTTGTGGAAAATGAAGAAATGGCTGGTTACAAGCAATTTCTTTATTATCTGGAATGTTTTCCATCCAAGAAAGCAAAGTTTTTTAAAACTTCATCAACTAAAAATTGTCTGCAACATCTTTTGATTTGAGCTGATCTAAAATTTTGTTGTCTGGTAATGGGTTATGGTCTCAGATTAACCCTTTTTATACTGGACCCAGAATATTCCTATCTTGGCAAGAGGTGTAGACTAAGATCAGCCATGTGTGCAGTCTGATCTCGGTCTACATCTCCTGCTTGTCTCTTTTAAGGCAAATTTGTGTTTAGCACTTTTTTTCATAATAAATTTTATCCCTTACTTAAAGAGTCAAGTGCTTTCAACCCTTTGATTTAACCCTTGTCATGCTGAAAAAATTCCTTTTAGAATTGCACCAAACTGAAAGGACTGAAATCACTGGAAGCACTAGTTGCAGGTAAATATTTCATTTAAAAACTGATTAATCAATCAATTCTGGCTTGAAAGGGACAAACAGGAGGTGTAGACTAAGATCAGATTGCACATATGTGCAAACTGATCTTTGTCAATACCTCCTGCCCAAACAGGAATATTCTGGGTTAATGCAATTTTGTAGAGGAATTAGATGGGGGTCTAAAAGCTTCCTTGTGTTGGAATGGGTCAAGTTTGATTTACGGTATTATCAGTTAACCAATTACCAACCAACAAAATCAAAGAAGTTAAAACAGAAGACAATTCATAATTCATTTGCATTTGAAAAAATAGGTGCAAAATAGAAAGAAAACATAGTGAGAATAGAAAAAATTACATGTATTTTGTTACAAGCAATTTCTTCTTTCCTCACAGTGTTTTCTATATTAAACATTATTCAGTGAAAAAAAATATGTAGGATTGTGTGATAATGGGTTATGCCCACAACACACCTAAAGTTTTAATGTTAAAGAGATATTTGTTAATAATTTGTTAAAAAAAGTTGCCTAAATATAAATAATTTTGCTGTCGTCTGCAACCTCTTTGAATTTCAACTGGTCTAAAATTTTGTTGGTTGGGAATGGGTTAAACAAACTTTGTTTTGTTGCCTGCAACTTCTTTCATTCAGTGTAAGTCTAAAAATTTCAAGTGAAGGATTGCCTTGACCACTATGAAAATTGTAGTCTTTTTGAACTTTAGGGTTACATTTGTGCTTGGAGATTGAACCATTTTACTGATAACACTCATTTTTGTGGGGTCCGATAAACAAGAGTGGACAATTTATATTTTCAACAAACTTATTTAACTCTTTTGACAGTGTACTGTAAAAAATAAAAGCTGCCTTAAACAGTATAATCCAGGCTTTGACTGCATGAAGCATAAAGAGTGCAAGAGGACTGTTGTTAGTTACTATTCTTTGAAGAAAGATGACGGAAAAATCATCCTATCAGTCACTAACTTAGGAATGGTTGCTCTGTAGATGAGCAAATAATTAATTACTAAGGCTAAAAGTGTACAAGGTGGGGTGACTCTGGTCTTATAGAGGTTAAATTTTTGTGGACAAAATAGCATTGAACGTTCGTTTTATCAAATTTGTAAGGGCTTACGTAGATAAAGGATGGACCTTATTTTTATAATGGACCCGAAAAAGGTGGAATTTATCACTAAGAATCTTAGATGACAGGAATTTCATGTAAACAACTTTTTGTTTTATCTTTTATAATTTGAATTGTCTTTGTGATGCTTATCATGTTTTGAAAGAATAACCATTATATAAACTTATTAACACTTAATCTTGAATTTGATTTTTATGAACTTAAGAAAGACTCTCTATAAAGCATTGTGGAAAATGAAGAAATTACTTCACAGGGTTTTGTTTATTTTCATTCCAATCTAAAAGGATGCATTTTTTTCAAATAGTACTGCATTTCTCTATGTAAATGCCTCTTGGAGTATTTCGAAATCCATTTTGTAACACTTACAATGTATTCTTAATGTTGGACTTTTTTTTGTAAACAATCTTTTTCATTTATTGTTTAGAGAAAATAACTATTTGATACTACAACAATTTTAAGAATTTGATCAACATTGATTTGTTATCTGCAACTTCTCTAAACTTAGACTAGTCTAAATATCTATTGTCTAGTTAAGGGCTAATAAGCCAATTATGTTTAACCCATTACCACACAAGCCTTCCTTTTTACGCACCTCGATAAAAAGGCTTTGGAAAACATTATGGAAAATGAAGAAATTGCTCAAATCAAAACAATATTAAGTTTATGAAATTTTAGATTTGTCAACTTTCTTGAAAGAAAATATTGTGTAAAATGAAGAAATTGCTTGTTACAAGCAATTTCTTCATTTTACACAGTGTTTTCCCAATGGCTAATCTTGAGAGGCATCCAAAAGTGTCACTGTGTGGGTATGGGTTAAGGATATTTTATCAGTTACCAGTTACCAAACAACAAATTGAAACTCAAAGAAGTTAGTTGCAAACGACAATTCAAAGTTCATTTGAACAAAACACTATGTCTCAAATAGAAAGAATACATAGTGAGAATAGAAGATTATTTTTTACAAGCAATTTCTTCTTTTCTCACAATGTTTTCTTCATTAAACTTTATTCAGTGAAAAAAATATGTAGGATTGTATGAAAAAGGGTTATGCTCACAACACACCTACAGTTTTTACTTTTAAGAGATATTTGTTAATTATGTCTTTAAAAAGTTTCCAAAAATAACCATTGTTATGTTATATATAGAGAGAGTAAACCCCTGCTGAGTATAAGCAAAGAATAACGTTGGTGAGCGATCAAAATGTCATAACTACAGTTTTATCAAAGCTGTAGTTATGACATTTTGCTTGCATACCGACAATACTTTGAACTAAAAAATGTACCAATAATGACCTCTTAAAGTTCATTTAAAATGAAATGCTTTATTAGTTGTAGCAATGTCCATGTGACGTTGTTGCTAAGAAATATTCTACTATAAAATGAAAGGTGAGATCCCAAAATTATCATATATGGTTTGTGTCTTTTTCAGTTGATAAAAATGAAGTCAAGAAATTCAGAAACCTTTAGACAGTAATTTTTTGCTGACAGAGAGACTATAACTAATTGTCAACCATGAATGGATTGATTATGAGAGATTTTCATCGAGAGAGATTCGCTGATCCGACCGGGATACTAGCCAGGTAAGAATATACTCGACCCATTACTAGTCGACAGAATTTTAGACTGCTTTCAATTGAAAGAAGTTGCAGACAACAGTACAAGGTAATTGAAATTTTTAGATTTTTTCAACCTTCTGGGTAGAAAACATTGTGGAAAATGAAGAAATTGCTTGTGACAAGCAATTTCTTCATTTTCCACAAAGTTTTCCGACGCTTTTTCCTTTAGGGCATCTAAAAGCATCAATGAGTGGGAATAGATTAAAATTTACACTTTTTCTTATTTTATATATTCAGAAAAGATAAAAGCTTTAGAAAACTTTGTGGTAAATCAAGAAATTGCTTGTAAAAAGCAATTCGTTCATTTTTCACAATGTTTTCTACTCAGAAAGCTGAAAAAATCTAACATTTCATACATTTTAAATTTTCGTCTGCAACTTCTTTCAATTTGGACCAGTCTAAAACTTTGTCGTCTGGTAATGGGTTAACAATTAGTAATTGTGTTTTTATGTATGTCCATGCTATCTGGTCAAGTATGAAGTGGACAAAAGGTGACCATGAATTTATTTGAATCTATTTTCATGTGTGTGTCCAAAATTTCCCTATTACCATACCATCCTGCAGTTTGAACAGTAGATGAAATATTATGACAGTTTTGCGGGAGGTAATTTGCAATGAGATATGCGAATGAGGAAACCTCAAGTACATCATCCCACCAAACGTTATTTGCAACTACTCCCAATTGAAAAAAGTTTCAAATTGCTAAAAATTAAAAAGAAAAATGACAAATACAATCTTAGTCTACATCACCTGTCTACATCACATCTGTTGTTTATCAAATGTATTTTTCAAAATAACTATTGACCTGTAAGTAGCATTTGAGTGCTTTCAAGACTTTGATTTAGATGAAACTGTAAAAAGGATTTTATTCAGCATGACAAGGGTTAAATAATGTTACAAGATGTGTGTATACATTGCTTGAAACTAAGAAATAGTATGTGACGATAGATTTCTGTTTCCACAAGGTAATTTGAACTGTTTAAAAGATGGAACTTACAACAGTCTGTGAAAATTCAAAAATTTCTCTATCATAATTGCGTGTGTATCATGGCAAGCAATTTTGATTATTATGCTCCCGCATCAAAAGATCGGGGGCATATTGTTTTACCGTTGTCCTTGTCTGTCTGTCTGTCCGTCATTCAATCTTTCCGTCTGTCTGTCTGTCTGTCTGTCTGCAAAACTTAAACAAATTTAACATTGCAAATTACTACCAGCCTATTCAAGATACATTGCTCATATTTGGCATGATGATACATCTCCATTATACGTATCTTCTCATGTCAAGGTCATGTGATAAGGTCAAGGTCACATACCAAGGTCAATTGTTTAGTCCTGTTGTGGGGGTATTGTGTTTCACAAACACATCTTGTTTTTATAATGTTTTCTACCTTATATGGTACTATTTCTGTAATTTGAAGCCAATTAGAAATGGTGTCTGCATTTTTTTTCAAGTTGAACAACGCTTAAATTCTTTTAACTTTCAGGACCAGTGTAGTTGTTTGTTGTGTGTTAATGGGTTAACCCTTTCCTGATTAATCCAAAAGTCTTACATCACTGTGATTTTATGATTAAAAAATCATTGTAGAAAAAGAAGAAATTGCTTCTAAAAAGCAATTTCTTCTCTTTCCAAAATATTTTCTATCCTACTGAATGGTTATTTTTCAAATTATATCCACTTTAAATTTTTTTCTGCCTAAACCTTTGGATTTTGACAGGTCTTAAAATGTGCAAAAGAGTAAAGGGTTAAGAGACAAGGAAAAAATAATCATGCAATTCCATCTGCATTTTCTCACACTATCAACAAAGACAGGAAAGTCTTCATATTTCTTTTTTCTTTAAAAAAAGACATGTGAATTTTGCCACTTGTTTATCTTTTTGTCTGACAGTTGCTGTATTTTAAGTGCATTTCATGATTACATAAATTATACATAACCAAAAAAGGCTGTAAACCATTATCCTACTTATTAAACCATATTCCTGAAAAATCAGAACAATAAAAAAAAAACACAAATAAAATTTCAAGAACAACAACAACACATAAAACAACATACAAAGTATAGCTAAAGAATAAAACCTTTTTTTCCCTTATTTTGATTGATAAAAAAAAGAAATAGATCTGTAAAAATAATATATAACTGACTTGAGATAAGTGGGAAATGTTTATATTTCAATGTTACTATGCTTCTTTGAAAAAAGAACAAAAAAACTCTGATGCAGTGGTCAGGTTCAGAAGGGTGAGGTTCTGTAGAACAAATACTTGAGCAAGACGTTGATGCAGACATTATCTTTTTACCAGTTCCAGCACAATGATGCTTTTTGACGCCCCCAAGAGAAAAAGTTATGGACAGTGAAGAAATTGCTTGTTACAAGCAATCTCTTCATTGTCCACAATGCTTTTCTCCCTAAAACTATAAAGATTTTTAAAATTCCATCAACCAGAATGGTCGTCTGCAACTTCTTTGAATATGGAACAATGTAAATTTTGTTGTGAGGTTATAGGTTGACCCATGTCATAATGAATAAAATTCTACATCTAAATTTTTTCATGTGGTAAGGGGTTAACATTTTCAATGTAGACTCAATGTGATTGCATGCTTTTCCCTTTTCTGTTGAACAAAATTTTAGATTTGTCTAAATTCAAAGGTTTTGCAGTCGCAAATTTAAAATGGATTTAATTTGAATAATTGTCATTCAATAGGGTAGAAAATATTGTAGAAAAAGAAATAGGGTAGAAAATATTGTAGAAAAAGAAATAGGGTAGAAAATATTGTAGAAAAAGAAATTGCTTGTTACAAGCAATTTCTTCTTTTTCTGCAATGTTTTCTCAATTATAAAATCACAGGGAGGTAAAAACCAGGGATTGAACCGGAAAGGGATATAAGAAAATACTACTTAAACCATTACCAGGCAACAAAATTTTAGACTAGTCAAAATTGAAAGCAGTTACAGAAGAGAATTTAAGGCTGAGGAATTTTCTCCTTTTTTAGCTCACCTGAGCACAACGTGCTCAAGGTGAGCTTTTGGTATCACCTTTTGTCCGTCGTGCGTCGTGCGTCGGAAGTCGTCAACAATTCTTTAAACATCTTCTCCTCAGTAACCACTGGGCGGAATTCAACCAAACTTGGTAGAAATGTTCCTTGGGTGACCCTTCTCAAAAGCTGTTCGCGGATTTTTGATTGACCCCCAAATATGGGCGTGGCAGGGCGTGGCAGTTTTTAACTTAGAAATCTTTAAACATCTTCTCCTCAGTAACCACTGGGCGGAATTCAACCAAACTTGGTAGGAATGTTCCTTGGGTGACCCTTTTCAAAAGTTGTTCGCGGATTTTTGATTGACCCCCAAATATGGGCGTGGCAGGGCGTGGCAGTTTTTAACTTAGAAATCTTTAAACATCTTCTCCTCAGTAACCATTGGGCCAATTTCAACCAAATTTGGTATGAATGTTCCTTAGGTGACCCTTTTCAAAAGTTGTTCGTGGAATTTTGATTTACGCCCAAATATGGGCGTGGCAGGGTGTGGCAGTTTTTGACTTAGAAATCTTTAAACATCTTCTCCTCAGTAACCATTGGGCCAATTTCAACCAAACTTGGCATGAATGTTCCTTGGGTGACCCTTTTCAAAAGTTGTTCATGGAATTTTGATTTATGCCCAAATATGGGCGTGGCAGGGCGTGGCAGTTTTTGACTTAGAAATCTTTAAACATCTTCTCCTCAGTAACCATTGGGCCAATTTCATCCAAACTACGCATGAATGTTCCTTGGATGACCCTTTTTAAAAGTTGTTCGCAGAATTTTGATTTGGTATGAATGTTCCTTGGGTGACCCTTTTCAAAAGTTGTTCATGGAATTTTGATTTATGCCCAAATATGGGCGTGGCAGTTTTTTTAACTTTGAAATCTTTAAATATCTTATCCTCAGTAACAGTTGGGTCAATTTCAACCAAACGATGCATGAATGTGCCTTTGGTGACCCTTTTCAAAAGTTGTTCTTGGAATTTTTGATTTATGCCCAAATATGGGCGTGGCAGGGTCAGGCACTTTTTTGACTTTGAAATCTTTAAACATCTTCTCCTCAGTAACTATTGGGCCAATTTCAACCAAATTTGGTATGAATGTTCATTGAGTGACCCTTTTCAAAAGTTGTTCTTGAATTTTGATTGATGACCAAATAAGGGCTTGGAAGGGTAGGGCAGTTTTTGACTTTGAAATCTTTAAACATCTTCTCCTCAGTAACCATTGGGCCAATTTCAATTTTGAATCATCTTACATTAGTCAGGTGAGCGATTTTAGGGCCATTCTGGCCCTCTTGTTTAACTTTTTGGGTAGAAGACATTATTGACAATTAAGAAATTGATTATTACAAGTAATTTCTTCATTTCCAACAATGTTTTTTTCTCTTGAGATTTTAATTGAATTTGTCCACTTTTAACCCCCATTTCCACTCAATGATGCCCTGCCAATATGAAAACTTTTGTAAATGTTGTGGAGAATGAAAAAATTGCTTGTGACAAGCAAATTTCTTCTTTATCCACAATCTTTTCTTCTATAAAAGACAAAGATTTTGAAGATTTTGTCAACTTAAAAATTATCATCTGCAAATTCTTTGAATATGGACTGGTCTAAAATTTTATTTTGTGGGAATGGGTTAAAGAACATGTTTTTGCTTATTGTAAATGGCATGGAACTGTGGTGGCTTAATGGAGGTGTCCATTTGAGCAAGATATATTGTACTGTATGATGTGGAGCAGAAAGACCTCTCGCTGTTACATGATGGAGGCAGTTACAGCAAGGCAGTTACAGCAACATAGTTGTCAGAGAGTGAAGACCTATGCATGGACAGAAATTGGATTTTCCCATATCATGTATTATGTAATGAATTCTGACCTGGGTCAAAATAATCTAAAAGAATCCATGCATATCCCATGGGAGGGTTTAGGTATTTTTTACCCTGGATTATATTTCTTGTTAATTACCAGACTACAAGATTTTATACTGGTCAAGATAACCTTTTCCAATACAATCATAGAGTTGAAATATCTTTGTGAAAAATGTAATGGGAAAAGAGGAAAGTTCTGATATATTTCAAAATATTTACTATGCCACATGATTCTTATGTTAATCCATTGCCACACAATGATGCTTTTTGTCACCCTTCATGAAAAACAATAATATTGGGACAACATAGTGTAAAATAAAGAAATGCTTGTCACAAGCAATTTCTTCATTTTACACAACATTTTCTACCCATCACACATTAACACCCCCTGCCCCTCACAAGAAAAATTGCATGCTATGTAAAATTAAGAAATTGTTAAATTGTTTGTTGTAGCAATTTATCCGTTTTTGATAAAATTTCCTACCCAAAGAGTCAAAGATTTAAAAAAAATTCATCAACACTTGTTGTCTGCAACTTTACTTAACCCATTCCAACACAATCCCTCCTTTTTACGCCCCTCGAGAAAATAGCTTTGGAAGTATCAAGCAATTTCTTCATTATCCACAATGTTTTCTATCCAAAACGACAAAAAAGTTCAAAATTCCACCAACTTGAAATTGTCGTCTGCAGCTTCTTTCATTTGGGACCAGTCTAAAACTTTGTTATGTTCAAATGGGTTGATTTTGACCAGTAGAAAATTATGTTATCTGGCAATGGGTAAAGAAAGGATTGTGCAATTAAGAGTTGAATATGATTAGATAGCTATCTTATCCTGTTTTTTCAGGATTTAATTCTTTTTTCCTATCCTCCTTTTTTGGTTTTTTTTGATAATAATTACAAGGCCCTTGAAAAACTTGAGAGAGACAATTTAGTGTACTTAAATCATTTAATCAACCACGTTTTATTACCAACATAACTTGTTGCCATGAATTCTAATAATGAGCAATCAATATTCAAAGCATATAGTATTTAAAGGTAAACAATAATTTCATCAACCTATAACCAAGCAAAAAAACATGGACGTAAAACATTTTTCTGTTGATGAAATTTTAAAAACCTTTAAGGGTATCAAACACTGTGGACAATAGAGAAATTTAATCAAGCAATTTCTTCTTTCCCACAGTGTTTTCGAATGTTTCATTTTTAAGTGGTGAAAAAAGTGGGGCTGTGTGTGAATGGGTTAACACATTTCAGTCAAACACAAAATTGATAGAAGTTGCAGGCGACAAATTTAAGTAGAAGACATTTTGAGAATCTTCGTCTTTTGGGTAGACAATATTGTGAATAACGGAGAAATAGCATATTTTACCACCAGCACTACATCCTTTTTGAGCCTCTAGGTGATCATCCCACTAAGGTTTACAATAAAATTAGACCAGTCTAAAATACTGTCGTCTAGTCATGGGTTAATCAATTTACAAATCGATCTGGAGGAAAAAACTATGTGGGTGAATAAAGGCCTCAGCTAAAAAGCTTAACTTCACTCACATACAAATATTTACATAGGTCCCATTTTTATTGACCATGTCCATTTTTGTAAAGAGCCATTTTGGCCAGTTATATAATACTACAAACATAGAACAGAGATAACGGGCAAAAAACAGTTTGGTTACCAGGCATTGGTCAGTACTGACCCAAACTTTATTGGCTTAAAGTGTTTTGTTATCTATCTTTGAACATACAAAAGTTATGTCACAAAGTTAAAACCGAAACAAAAGGATTTTTCTCCTGTCAGGAAAAAATTAATAACTCTGGCCCTTTGTCCTTCAACAGTTACTATATCATATGAGGTTAGCTTATAGTATTGACCAATTCCCAGACAAAAACTTTTTAGACTAGTCCAAATTAAAAGAAGTTGAAGACAACGATTCAAAGATTGTCCATATTGAAAAGTAAGTGCTGAATGGGTATGATTAGCAATTTTGCCTTTTCTCACAGTGCTTACAATTTTGTTTAGTTAATCAATTCCCGCATAATGACACTTTTTGACGCCTCTCGTGAGAATTGATTTGGAAAACATTGTGTAAAATGAAGAAATTGCTTGTATCAAGTAATTTCTCCATTTTACACAATGTTATCTACCTAGAAAGTTGAAATAATCTAAATTTTCATAAATCTTAAATTGTCGTCAGCAATTACTTTCAATTTGGACTGGTCTTAAATTTTATCGTATGGTAAAGGGTTAATTGCAGGATTGAGTGGCTAGCCCGTTACTAGCTGACAATAGTTTAGACTGGTCCAAATTCAAAGGAGTTGCAGATGACACTTCAACTTCCTTGCTTTGAAGATAGTGTAATATAAAGAAATTGCTTGGTTCTAGCAATTTCTTCATTTGACACATTGTTTTCCCAGTTGTTTTTCTTGAACTTTTGTGTCAAAATGTGTCATTGTGTCGGAATGAGTTGCAATCAGGAATTTTTTGGTGGGGATCGTCAGGATAAACATTTGTGTAACGGTTTCAGGGGAGGAAATTTGTCATTGTATACAAATTAGGAAAGCTTCAGAGATGCAAGTGACTATTATGAGTTATATATAGACAAGGTTTAAGAGTCGAGGATCTGAATGGACAGTCTTTGTCTATGAGCTCTGCATGTTACATTTGGTGACAGTGATGGGATGATGACAACTGCCAGACTGGAGTTGATCTTCCAGGCCAAAACTCGGGTCGAGTCTTCTCGGAGGGGAGAGTAAAGTAGCTGTTTCAGGGGAGGTAATCTGCCATGGTATGCAAATAAGGAAACCTCCAGAGAAGCAAATGACTATTTTGAGTCATTTATATAGACAATGTCAACCAATTTAGGGTTAAGGATCCTTTTCTTTGAATGGATAGGCTTTGTCTACGAGCTCTGCACATTAAAGTTCCAAAGAATTTTAAAATATATTCTAAGCTTCTTTTGTACCAATCAAAATTATGTTGGGGGGGGTTATAGGGGCCAGCTTGTCAGGCAATCAATTTGTTTGTGGATTTGTAGAGTTTTCTCGCCTGCCCGAATTTTCCCAAAGTACTGGTGTATGACATGGTTTAACCCTTTCCTGTTCAATCCCTATTTTTTTATTTTATAGTTGAGAAAACATTATAGATGAAGAAGAAATTGCCTGTAACAAGCAAATCCTTCTTTTCCACAATATTTTCTAATCTACTGAATGGTTATTTTTCAAGATATATCCACTTTAGATTTTCGTCTTCAAATTCTTTTTGATTTTGACAGGTCTAAAATTTTGCAAAGCAGGAAAGGGTTAACCCTTTCCTGGTTAATCCCTGTTTTTTACGTCCCTGTGATTTTATGATTGAGAAAACATTGTGGAAAAAGAAGAAATTGCTTGTAACAAGCAATTTCTTCTTTTTCCACAATATTTTCTACCCCACCGAATGATTATATTTCAAATAAGTTGGACTTTATATTGTGGTCTGAAAAACCTTTCAATTTGGACCAGTCTAAAATTTCAAAAAACAGGAAAGGGTTAAACTGTTCTTCTTGTGTTTGGATAAAGAAATTGATCTAATATATAGGCAGGTAGAGGGTGGGTGGGGTGCTGAGATAATGAAGGGGGATTAATGATGTTTTGCCAGCAGGTTAGATGATGAGCTGTGTACGATGATGTAACACATTAATGTAGTTATCTGCCAAAATAGTTTTACAGGTACTTCTTCCCGGCATGGGCCCTGTCAGTCAATATAAACATCAATTTCCCTCATTAGTCTGGCATGACAAACAACAATGATGGTTGTGTTATTATTATTGCAACACTGAAATGTGCAGTAGGTATACTGACCAGATTATTAAATCGATTCCCACACAATGACGCTTTTTGATGCACCTCAAGAACAATGAATGCAAAAACATTTCGTAAAATGAAGAAATTGCTTATAACAAGCAATTTCTTCATTTTCCAAAATATTTTCTGCCAAGAAAGTTGGAAAGAATAAAAAATTCATAAACTTTTGTCGTCTGCAACTCCTTTCAGTTTGGACCAGAATAAAATTTTGTGGTCTGGTAAAGGTTAATAATTATTTCTGGATAATGTAATTGGTTGTACAGCCCTTGTTGTACATGGGTTTGGAATGAATGTCATATGATAAAAAGATTCAAAAGTTTGGAAAATCTTATTGATCCTTTGTACAACAATTCAGATCAGTTAATCCTTTCCTGTTTTATGAAATTTTAGACTGATCCAATTTGAAAGAGGTTGCAGACGACGATGAAAAATACATGCAATTTGAAATCTGACCATCCCATATGGTAGAAAATATTGTGGGAAAAGGAGAAATTGCTTGTTACAAGCAATTACTCCTTTTTCCACAATGTTTTCCCAAGTATAAAATCACAGTGATGTAAAATCCCGGGTTTGTCCAGGAAAGGGTTAATGAAACTAGAAATTGAATTCTACAAACTTAAGCCAACCAAACAATAAAGTAGAAAAACAAAAAAATAAACAAAGACAAGTCATACTTGTATTTAAATTAGTTATCATTGTTGAATGATATATAATTTCTCTGTTTGGTATACTGTATTTGAATGTCATATCTATATATTCATATGAATGGCATCAGGTATAATAAAAATGTCATGTATTAGAACAATAAATTGCAATTTTTGTCAAATTACAATTATGTATAACAAATTATTCTGACACAAAAGTTGAAAAAGAAAGAAGAAATTTAGGTAGGATTTATAACTAATGTGAACTATAAAGAAAAAAGAAAATTGTTCAACTGTAAGAATGTATAAAGAATGAACAAAAACCTAAAAAAACCCCCAAAATCTTAACCCATTCACAGACAATAAAATTTTAGACTGGTTATAATTGAATGGATTTGCAGATGACAAATATAAGTTTGTGAAATTTTAGACTATTCTCAATCTTCTGGGTTATAAACACTGTAAAATGAAGTAATTGCTTGTAACAATCAATTTCTTCATTTTACACAATGTTTTACCAATTGTTTATCTTGAGGGGCGTCAAAAAGCATCATTGTGTGGGAATGGGTTAAGTAATTCAGTAGTTCTTGTAGTGAGTACATCAGAGATACTTCTGTCCAGTTTGGCATAAGCTGACCACTTGATATACCCCAGGTGTCCAGCCATGATGGATGACCTACAGGTCCCAGTAATAATGCTGCAACTATGGTAACTAACAGATGATCATTAATTATCAATTTACGAACTTTTGTTTTTGATGTCCATTTTTTTGCAGTTGTCAGCAGAGCTAACTGAGCTTTGTGTGTTGCATTTGAAGTTCTTAATGAAAGATCTCAAAAGTGTGAAAGAGCACTGCATACAGATGTTGGACTCAGCTGTTGGTTCCGTTTAAACCCTTTCCTGTTCAATCCCTTGCTTTTACTTCCCTGTGAATTTATGCTTGAGAAAATATTGTGGAAAAAGAAGAAATTGCTTCTTTTTCCACAATATTTTCTACCCTACTGAATGGTTATTTTTCAAATCAAATTCTAATAAAGTAGTTGTCTTCCAAACCTTTGAATTTTGGCTGAAATTGAAAAATAAGTGTGTAGAAAACATTGTGAGAAAAGGAGAGATTCATTGAAACAAGTAACTCTCCTTTTCTAACAAAGATTTCAATGATTATTCTTCAGGACATCAGAAAGCTTCATTGTGTGGGAATGAGTTGAATCAAGTGTTGTCAAGTTTTAGCTCTACAGGTGTAAGGTCGACACGTGACTTAACTCTCAGACACCCATCATACGTAATTCAACCATACCTCAATAGTTTTTCAACCAGTACTTTAGTTGACAAGATACTTATATCCCTTTATCTGATTGATGGAAGTCTAAATTTAAGGAAAAAAAAAGTAGTTAGCAATTGACCATGGTGACACTCAACGGAACAATTAATACTCATTTTGTTTTCATGGAGGTATGAACAAAAAAACCCAAATGTAATCGCACTGTATGAATACGCAAGTGTGATTCATACCTCCATGAAAACAAAAAATATTCTCTTCATTTCTTATAATATAATAGAATCAAGCAAAGAAAGAGAACAACTTTACAAATTTTGATACTTTTTTTGTATGAAACTATTTATTGTGGAAGCATAAAAAGTAGTTGCTTGCTCAAAATTTTGTTCATGGAAATAAATGTTATTTTTTTCGGTCAATCAGAACACTTGGTTTTGATAGACGAAACTAAAAAATTGAATTATTGAGAAATACATTACAGTGAGAGGTGTTTCTGGACGATATCCTTGTTCTTTCTTCAACCCATTCAAAGATGACAGAATTTTGGACTGGTCCAAATTAAAAAATGTTGCAGATGACATAATTATTTTAGTTGGAATTCTGTTACTATTGGGTAGAAAACATTGTGGAAAATGAAAAAAATTGCTTGGTTTTTTTTTACTACTTGGGTCGAAAACATTGTGGAAAATGAAGAAATTGCTTGTACCAAGCAATTTCTTCATATGCCACTATGTTCATTAAGTTCTTTTTATCTTTGAGGAGTCAAAAAGCGTCATTGTGTGGGAATGGGATAAAAGGAGGTATCAATGTTTTTTATCCCACGCCGTTTTGGCGAAGGGGATACAGTAATGGTCTTTGTCTGTCATTCCATCATTCCTTCACTAAGCTTGTCCGGAGCATATCTCCTAAAGTATAAATGCTATTAACTTGAAACTTCACAGGTGAATAGATCTTATTGAGGAGAAGTGCAGTGCACAAGAACCACAACTCTTGCTTGCATAATTTGGAGTAATTGCCCTTTGTTGTTTTAAAGACTAAGATTTCGTCCGCAGCATATCTCTGAAAGTATGTTAGCTATTAACTTGAAACTTCATAGGTGGATAGACCTCGTTAAGGTGAAGTGCAGTGCACAAGACCCACATCTTTTGCTTGCATAATTTTGGAGTTATTGCCCTTTGTTGTTTTTAAGACTTAGATTTTGTCCAGAGCATATCTCTGAAAGTATAATAGCTATTATCAAACACATTGAGAAGAAATGCAGTGCACAAGAAGCCTAAATCTAACTTGCTTCAGTTTACTATCAAGCTTTTATGGCGGGGAATGGCCATGTCTGACATGGCTCTTGTTTCATGTTGTAGATTTTAATTATTTTTTTCTCTCTTGCATTTTGTTTGAATATAATATTCTGTAAAGCAATTTTGCAAAAATCAATTTCAGTTTATCATATACTTTGCAAAAATCAATGTCAGTTTATCAAAATAAACTAGGGTTTTTCCTTAGTAGCCTATGTAGGCTGTTTATCTTTTTTCTGGGTCTTTTGCAATAAATATTGGGACATTCACTAGGTGCATTTAACCGATAAAACAAGCTTTTGGTTTGAAGTCGCTCAAGCCAACATCATCATGATATCACCAGGAGTTATAATCGCTAGCTGATTATCAATTCTGTAAAAATTATTTCAAAACTCTCATAAGAGTTTAGATAAATATGGACACTTTGTTGTGTCCGTGGTCGAGAGGTAGAGCGATGGCTTCCCGATCAAGAGGTCCTGAGTTTGATTCCAGGGAGCGGCTATCAATCTTGGTTCTGTCATTGACCCACACTTTCTGCGCGAGTACTGATGCATTTTCCAGGAAGCAGAATCGAGAGGGATTAATCTAAGTCGGAAGAACTTGTTACCCAATTTATGTAAAATAAATAGGTATAAACCAAATATGGACACTTACTATAGCTTTGCGCTAACCACTTAGGACATAAGGCCATAATTCAGGACCTTGGTTGTTTCAATTTTTACTTTGTTTTCTTCTGTTGAGTTTGGGTCATATGCAAATGAGATCATGCGGTGTCAATAACCGAATGCACTGAATTCTAAAAATAAGTCATGATTCTGCTTAACCTTTCCTAGATAACATCAAAAAGCACTTTTAACTTGTCATAATACCAAGAAGACAATATCTAGCTTGTCATTCAAGGATTAACCCTTTCCTGTACAATTCCCAGTTTTTACATTCTTGTGATTATATTGTTGAGAAAACATTGTAGAAAAAGAAAAAAATGCTTGTAACAAGCATTTTCTTCTTTTTCCACAATATTTTCCACCAAACTGAATGGTTATTTTTCAAATCAATTCCACTTTAAACTTTTCGTCTGAATTTGGACAGGTCTAAATTTTTTCAAAACAGGAAAGGGTTAACTAATTACCAGATGGCAAACTTTTAGACTAGTCTGATTTGAAAGAGTTGCAGATAACAATTTCATCATTTTTTTTTAAAACAATCTAGGCAGAAATAACTATTTAAGATGAAGAAATAGCTTGTTGCAAAATGTTTTCCCAATTATTTTTTCTTGAGGGGCAAAAAAAGTGTCATTGTGTTGGAATTGGTGAAATGCTTGTTTGGGTATATTTTGGGGGATTTGGAATTGTTTTCTTATTTAAAGAATACCTCCCTTAAAGAGCTTTCTTGGTCAGCCCGATTAGCTCAGTTGGTAGAGCACTTGACTTCAAACCTCAAGATCACGGGTTCGAGCCCTGGGCTGACCATATCAACTAACAAACTAATTGTCTTTCGGATGAGACGTTAAACCGAGGCCCCGTGTGACGATGCTATCCATCGAGCACGTTAAAGAACCAGGCGGAGCTCTCAGCAGTTTCGTCCTGTATCCTTGCACTATCCCCCGTAACAACTAACCGTCTTCTGGGGTCGTCGCTTAAATGGGCATGTGCTACGGTAGCGACGATAAATAAACGGAAATACACACACAGAGCTTTCTTGCAAAACATGTAACTAATTCCCCCTTGCTGATGCACTCTGTTGCTGTAACAAGTTATCCTTAACCCATTACCAGACAGCAAAATTTTAGACAGGAATTGCGACAAAAATTTAGGGTTCATGAAATTTTTTACCTTTCTGGTTAGACAACATTGTGTAAAATGAAGAAATTGCTTCTTACAAGCAATTTCTTCATTTTACACAATGTTTTCTCAGTTGCTTTTCTGGAGGGTCATACAAAAGCGTCATTATGTAGGAATGGGTTGAGAGGCATTTCTCATTGTAGTAGTGCAATTTAATTTTTACCTTGTGTTTCGGCATATAATCATATATTTAGAACAAACTTATTATTATGGTTTACCAGGGCATTTATTTCGGTAGACCTTATCATCAGTATTGTAATTAAAAAAATGGTCAAAAATGAACAACATGGCTCTGAAAACATGATTATTAATATTACTGTGTAGAGACTCATGGTGCATTTTGCTCAGACGTCTCTTAATATTCAACCAATTAACACATATTAACACATTTACTGACACCCCCCACCCCAAGAAAAAAGCTGTGGATACCATTGTGAAAAATGAATAAATTACTTGTTTCAAAGAATTCCTCTTATTATCCACAATGATTTCTACCTCAAAAGACATAAAAGGTTTAAATTTCTTCAACTGATACTGCGTTTTCAACTCCTTTGAATTTGGACCAGTCCAAATTTTTGGTGGTCTGTTTTTGTGTTAAGATGTATACAAATAATATGGTTAAATAGGGTAATTCGATAATGGGCTGATTTTTATCTTTTTTTTTTGTGATATCATATATTTAGATACAGTAAACATCAGTATCAAGAAAGGTTCAAGATACTACTTTTTACATAGTTTGGATTAGATAAAACACAATCAAGACTGTTTCAATTGCGGTAAATATGTGCCAATTAACCATTTAACCATCAGTCAAGATTTTTAATGATTGCCATATCTAAACACTTGATATCAAACTGCGATGAAATGACAAAAAAATCTTAATTGTGAAATTGTACCTTTAAAGCCGTATCTTTCCCCAAAATACTCTATAAGATTAATAAGAAAACCATAATCCAGGCTCAAAAGTATGAATCAATATGACGATTGAATTTAGAAGATCAACATAATTCTAGGCAGTAAGCTTCCAATGCATGGAAGTTTAGATATTTTAACCCTTTCTGTTCAATCCCTGGTTTTTACGTCCTTGTGATTTTGTGATTGAGAAAACATTGTAGAAAAAGAAGAAATTGCTTGTTACAAGCAATTTCTTCTTTTTCTACAATTTCTTCTACCCTATTGAAAGGCTTTTTTCAAATTAAATCCACTGCAAAACCTTTGAATTTGGACAGGTCTAAAATTTGGCAAAACAGGAATGAGTTGAATTGTGACGGTTTGTTTACATAAAATCATGACGTCAGTAATGACATTCTAACTTTTGCTAGTCATTCAAACAAATAGCTAGGTCATGAAGATTAAAGAAATGTCCATAAAGTTTAGTCATCAGCACTTATGCATATAACAGTCAATGCCGAAGATTAGCAAAGATTTCTGGTGAAGAATCAGGTGCATTCGTCATGATTTCAAAATGCAAATTGAAATCGACAAGAAAAACACAAAATACTCTTTCTAGAGAACATCATTCAAAGCCTGCTTTTGCATATAGATATTATGAAGGCCCTTGTTTGCTTTAGTGACAAAATAAGCGATAGATTATTCAACTATTGTTCCTTCCTCGGAGACTTAATAAGCAATATTATTTGAATTTTTTTCCTTCCTAGGAGGGCAGATATGGCTATGTAATACAACAGGAATACCTCTGTATATTTGTCTGGTAATAGGTTAGCCCAATCCCACACAGTGAGGCTTTTATATGCCCCCCAAGAAAAACTATTTGGAAAACAATGTGTAAAATGATGAAATTGCTTGTAACAACCAATTTCTTTATCATACACAATTTTTCTATCCAGAAAGTTGAAAAAAACACTAAAATTTCATATACTTACAATTGTCGTCTGCATCTTCAATTTGGACCAGTCTAAATTTTTGCTGTTTGTTTATGGGTTAAGGGTAGAATACACCAAGTGAAAAATGAATTGATCTGACTATGCATAATCAATGTTTGATTAATTAATATGGTCATTTTGGCACCTGACTATTTACCAGGGCTTTCAGGACTTCATTATTGTATCTCTTCTTGCGTGTGTTATCATTGTACACTAAGTAGCACATGCCCATATGAGAAGCGCCCAAAATAGACGGTTAGTTGGTATGTGGAGACAATGCGAAACTAATGGGAGCTCAACATTGATCTTCAACCCATTACCAGTGGGCAAAATTTTACAGTGGTCCAAATTGAAAAGAGTTGCAGGCATCAAATTGAAGTCTATGAAATTATAGATGTTGTTGTCTTTTGACAGACCATGCTTGTCAAATTTCATTGAAATATAGGCTTCAATACTAGTAGAGATATAACTGTGGTAAAAGTTTGTCAAGCCACTGATGCTGTACCAACAATGGCTACTTGAACCCATTTCCACACAATCCCACTTTGTTACATCCCTCAAAAAAGGCTTTGGAAAACATTGTGCAAAATGAAGAAATTGCTTGTAACAAGCAATCTCTTCATTTTACACATTTTTTTCCCAAATCGTTTTTCTTGAGGACCGTGTCCAAAAGTGTCATTGTGTTGGATTGGGTAAACATGCATGATGGATAACAGCATCACATGGGGCCTCTTTTTAAAAGACAATTAGTCTAAAATAGTTTGGGCAACCAAGAGAACGAACCCAGAATCTCAATGTTTGAAGTGAAGCGCTCTACCAACTAAGCTACTAGCCAACCTGGCTGATTAATTAATCCATTCCCACATAATCCCTCCTTTTTACCCCCCTCAAGAAAAAAGCTTTGTAGAACATTGTGGATAATGAAGAAATTGTTTTTGTCAAGCAATTTCTTCATTATCCACAATGTTTTCTAACCAAAGACATGAAAAAAAAAAAAATTACATCAATTATTGAATGCAGCTTCTCTCAATTTGGACCAGTCTAAAATTGCGTTGTGTGGGAATGGGTGAATATGGTCAATTTTGTCTCCTGACTAGGGCTATCCGAGGACTCCATGATGTATCACTTCTTATGCATTATGATCTACTATAATAGGAAAACCTGCCTAATGACACCCCCTTCTCTCCCTGTAAAAAAATCTAAGAGATGAAAAGAATTTTTTTTTCATGGAGGTATGAACCAAAAAACCTAATCACATTGTATGAATACGCGATGCGGATTGATAGATGAAACTAAAAATTAAATTATAATAAAATAATAATGATTATTTCTTTCATTTTAAGAATGAAAAATCTTTGTGATTTACAAAAATAAATAAAATGTTTAAATGTTAATAAACTTACTAAGTTGCATATTTTTTGTGCATTGACCCATTAACAGATGATGGAATTTTAGGCTGGTCCAAATTAAAGAAGTTTATTGTAGACAAAAGTTTAAAGTTGATGAAATCTCAGAAATCTTTGTCTTTGTGTTAAGAAAAGACTGTGTGTACTGAAGAAATTGCTTACAACAATTTCTTCATTTTCCACAGTGTTTTCCAAAAATCTAATCTCTATGGGAGTAAAAAGGCAGGATTGAGTTAGAATGGGTTGAAATAGATTTCATAAGATAATTTGCATAATTTGTAATGAAAACCTATATTGTCATAAAATTAGATTCCAATTTATTGCTTATTTATTTAGGACATTTCTTTTTTCTCTCATATTTTGTTGCATCTATGATTAAATGCTGTAATAAAGATAAGGTTTTATGGTCACTCCCTATAAAACTGGACAATCATTATAAATGGAGTTAGTTTGACCAGAAGTTGTTCAAAGGATGGGGGTTAAAGCTAGTGTGTTATTAAAACTAATAAGATAAAAATATGAAAGATGGTTTTAATTGATAAAGTTGAGAAGTAGATTAAGAAAAGATTTTGAACGGTTTTTATCTATCATTGACCTTCATAATTTTGTCCTTTGGATAAAAGATTTAGATGTTCAGACTTGAAGCCCCTATCTTGTCTACATGTGTCCGTCTGTGTGTCTGTGGGCTTTCTGGTACAGCAAGGTGAATGGACATAAACATGATAACTGAAAGGTGGGTGAAAATAGGCATCTTGGAAAATGCTTTTATCTTTGTCTTTAGCAGCTTATATAATATCATAAAATGAAAGTAGATTTAAGTAATAGAATAAAATTCTTGTTTTATTTATTTTCTTCAATCAATTCAGTCAAAATTTATGTCATAATGTTTTGAGATTACTCATGGATGATATATTATTATATACCTATAAAAGATATGGATTAAAATCTGGCTATCTAATACAACTTGACAGAAAAAAAAATCAGTATTTAGCGTGTACCAAAAAAAACGTATTCATCGAGTACCATTAAACACGGACTACTTTTTTGAGTATTGACGTTCGGGTTTTTTCAGAATGTTTTTTTTTTTCTTAATCATTTAAGAGAATATTCTTGATGTCATGTCCTATAATAAAAGGAATATTTCAACAGTGTCTTTCTATTTATAGTTATCCTGTTTGAGAATCGTGTGTAGGTATTTTTTATTGGATGAGACCGAAGGTCCCTATTTACAATACAATGTTGTGATACAACTATACAGTATTGTGTTAAAATGGAATCCTGTTAATTGCAACCCATATCGTTCAACCTTTATTTTTTTTCTTAAATTAACCAGAAGTTTCTATGATTGGTTGATTGATTGAATTGGGGTTTAAAGCCACTTTTAACAGTATTTTAGTCATATCATGGCAGCTGGAGCACCTAACAATGGATTCCTGGCATTTCTCACACCAGTACTACCACTACATCCTCTCCTAACCTCCAGCTGCCTATTCACCCATTGGTGAGACACAAATGTTGGAAAGGATATGTTCCACCGCCAGGGATCAAACCCATGACATCCCATGAACAAGTTCCCATGAAGGAGCTATTTGTCCCTTAAACCTAATTCTTGTGAATTAAGTTGGTTCCGTTTAAGTGAATTGCTATTGTCAGGGTTTCAATTAAGAGCATTCAACTGTAAAATATCATGATTTAACCCTTGTCATGCTGTATAAAATTACCTTGCTGAAATGCTGTCAAATCAAAGGGCTGAAAGCACTGATAGAACTTGTTGTTCAAAAATCAATATTTCTTTTAGAAATCAACTTCATAAATAACTCTGGCAGGAAAAGTACAAGCAGGAGGTGTAGACTAAATCAGACTGCACATAAGTGCAGTCTGTTATTAGTCTACACCTCCTGCCAAAACCGGAATATTCCGGGATCAGCATGGCAAGGGTTAATATTGTAATAAATTTCATTATTCAATCCATTTTGTGCATCATTTAACATAACTCTTAAAGATTATATTTGTTCTTGTCAGACTAACTTATGCAATGTTATTGTCATTTTTACTTTTACTGCAATATTTGCTAAACTGTATGATGCTGACTTTTTTCATCAACACATTCCAAAACTGCCACACTTTTTTTGATGCTCATTATGGAAAGTTTTTCGGAAAAAATTGTGGACAATGAAGAAATTGCTTTTCACAAGCAATCTCTTCATTATCTACAATGTTTTTCACCATTTAGCATCATTGATAGGAAATGGGTTAACTGGGGGGCATCTAAAAGTGTCATTGAGTGGAAATGGGTTAACTGTGAGATACGAAATACTTCAATACAAAATTGGAAACCAAATTTTGAAACCTTGTTAGAAAAAAATGTAATGTAATTACATCCAATTTTTCATGTGACTTTATCAGAATTGATTTAAGAAATATCTTGGAGCTTCGACAAAATTGGCCTTCAGTGCTTGTAGACATAATCAAAGGGAAATAATTAGGTAAACTTCACACATTTCTCTTACTTCTTTAAATACTTTGCAGTAACTTTTCATCTTATGAAAGCATTTTAGCAAAACAAAATAAGTTTTAGGAAGTTTTTGTCAAAACTTGCTTTCTGATTTGGAACAAAACAATAGGGTCAGCTTAACGTACTCTCACATAATGATGCTTTTTGATGCAAAAAAGTTTGCCTGAGGGGTGTAAAGAGGTGGGTTTGTAGGGAAATGGGTTAAGCCTTTTGGTGATTAAACCTTTCCCACACAATAAAATTATAGCCCAATCCAAATTAAAAAAAGTTGCAGACAGCAACTTTAAGTTTATTAAATCATTAAAACCTTAGTCTTTTGGGGTAAAAAACATTGTGGATAATGAACAAATTGCTAGTAATAAGCAATTTCTCCATTTTCCACAATATTTTTCAAAAGGTTTTATATCTAGGGGCATCTGAAATTTAGTTGATGAAATTTTTTAATTTTTTTGTCTCTTTGCGTAGTAAACATTGGGGATAACAATTTCTTCATTTTCCACAAAGTTTTCTAAACCTTTTTTTTTGGGGGGGGGGGGAGATGGTGGAGGCCTTCAAAAGTATCATTGTGTTGGAATTAGTTCACCTCTTCCCACACAATCCTTCCTTTTTACGTGTCTAAAGAAAATATGTATGGAAAACATTGTGGAAAATGAAGAAATTGCTTTTATCCAGCAATTTCTCTATTATCCACAATATTTTCTATTTAATTAGAAAAAATAAATGAAATTCCATCCAATTGAAGTTGTCGTCTGCAGCTTCTTTCAATTTGGACCAGTCTAAAACTTTGTTGTGCGGTAATGGTTTAATGTTTTACAAAGCTATTTTCTAAAGGGGCGTAAAAGGTGGGATCATGAGGGAATGGATAAAGCCTTTGAAAACTTGTAAAAATTTGATCAACTGATCAAATTAGTTCTCATCCCAAAATCGTGTTCCTGTAGTTAAAAGAAACGGATGCCTGCATGTTCGATTATATAGATTTTGTGAATTGTTTTGATAGAAGTAGGATGTGATCAATTAAAATATCATGACATTTATTTTAACCCTTTCCTGTTTAATCCTTGATTTTTACATCCCTGTAAATTTAAAACTGGAAAAAAAAATGTACACAAAGAAGACAAGGCAGTTTCTTCTTTTTCCACAACATTTTCTACTCTGCTGAATGGTTCAAATTGAATCCATTTTCGATTTTGTCTGCAAAATCTTTGAATTTTGACAGGTCTGAGTTTTTCAAAACTGGAAAGGGTTAAAAGTACCAAGTCCCACACAATCCCTTTTTATTAGACCAATTAAGAGTAAAATCTGAAGAAAATATTGTAGAAAGATACAAAAAAAAAAGTTATAGGTTTGTAACTAGTAAAATCCTTATCATCCTAATTGTTACATTACTGATTTATTTGTTGGGGATGCAAAACGAGATAATTTGGAAGAATTTGTACAGGAAAGGATTGAAAACAACATGATTGTGTGACAAAAACCATTCAACTACGTGCTTATTAAGCTGTAGTTACAAGGTTTTAGTTGTCCAACAATAATAAGTTTTGTAAATTGTTGACGAAACAAACTTTATTGTCTCTTTCATAAACAATGTTTGATTTAACGGATTTGAATCATTTTGAAGCGATAAAACAGGATTTGAGAATTACAGTAAAAATAACAAACAATTAAAAACTGAAGAGGTTTTGAAACAATAGCTGACTAGTCTTGAAACGAGACTTGAATAAACTAAATAAGCATTCCCCAAAAACTATGTTACAATATTACATCTTTAAAAGGCGTGTTACAGAGATAAAGTCAGCTACTGTAAGCTAATCTGGATGGCTTAACCCTTTCCTGGATAAACCCCGGATTTTACGTCACTGTGATTTCTTACTTGAGAAAACATTGTAGAAAAAGGAGAAATTGCTTATAATAAGCAATTTCTCCTTTTCCCACAGTGTTTTCTACCACATAGGATGGTTTTATTTGGAATTGTATCCAATTTGAATTGTCATCTGCATCCTTTTTGAATTTGGACCAGTCTAAAATTTCAAAAGCCAGGAAAGGGTCAAAAATATTGTTCACACATTCCTTTTCCCACCAAGAAAAAAAAGCTTTTTAACTCATGGTAGAAATTGAAGAAAGAACTTGTTAAAAGTGCTTTATTATCCAAAATTATTTATACCCAAAATAAATATTTCTAAAAAATCCTCAACTAAAATTGTCATCTGCAACACTCTTCAATTTTGACCAGTCTAAAATGTTGTAAAGGGTTAACCCATTACCCCATAATAATGCTTTCTGACATCCTAAAGAAATTTAATGATATTTTATACAATTTTTTTCTACCCAAAAAGTTTAAAAAATCTGAAATTTAAAAAAAAAATGATTTGTCGCCAGCAACTAATTTCAATTTTGTCCAGTTTAAAATTTACTGTCTGGTAATGGGTCAAATAGTTGCATATGCATGTTTGTCAAAAAGGATCACTCTGTTGTTTAATGAAGAAAGTAATCAACCCTTTCAAACAGGATTGGGTGAAAACAATACACTGTAAAACTCTGATAAGTAATTATGACATTATTGACGGAACATCATTTTTTCCGCTTTTGTACATTTATGAATATTTTGCAATATTTTTTTGGTTATCAGTGGTTCAGGTTATTATTTTATTGTGTGTTTTTTGGAAAAAAATAATTACGGTAGAATGAATAAAGATACAATTAAGAATACATATATTTTGTTTGAATTAAAATGTAAGTAGATCAGCAATATATATTGCTTTTATTTCAAATTGAAAGAATATACAAACGACAGTTTAAAGTTGATAGAATTTAAAAAAAAAACTTTGTCTTTTGGGGTAGAAAACTTTGTGAACATTGTAAAAAGAAATTTCTTCATTTTCCACCTTTGAAAAGGGCATTTAAAAGCAGAATTGTGTTATCATGATAGTGATTTTTGGTTGAACTCTTTATAATTTTGAAAAAGAAAAAGGTTCAAAAAAGTAGAAGTAACAAATGCTTATGGATTTAAAATTAATTTTCTCTGTTTCTTTAAAAAACAAAATTATGAAATTTTAGTTTCATTCTTGCACTCTAATGAGCTGAATGTTTGTTTCATACATCCATGAAAAAAAAATCAGTGCCAGACTATTTTGTATGCTTTTTGCACAAATTGTATTAATCAGATTCATTCAAAGAATATTGTTTTTACTTTATAAACATTGCTTTTATGGGCAGAGTTAATTTCAGTATGTGGATTATAGAGAAAACTTTGTTAATGTTCTTCTTCATCTGCAACCTCTTTCAATTTGGACCAATCTATAATTTTTTTTGGAGGGGGGGGGTAAGTTAGACTTGTTCCCTTGATAAGTATGTATGACCTTAAACCCTTTCCCGCTTTTTTAATTTCATACTTGTCCAAATTGAAAGAGGTTGCAGGCAATCATGAAAACTGAAAGCATCCTATGTGATAGAAAATATGGAAAAAGGAGAAATTGCGCGTTACAAGCAACTTCCCTTTTTTCCACAATATTTTCTCAAGTATAAGAAAATAGTGATGTAAAATCCTAGGTTTGTACTGGAAAGGTTTAACCAATTACCAGATGGTAACATTCAAGAGTAGTCCAAATTGAAAGGAGTTTTAGAAAACAATTTTAAGTTTATGGAATTCGGATTGTTTCAACTTTCTGGGAAGAAAACATTGTGTAAAATGAAGAAATTGCTCGTTACAAGCAATATCTTCAAATTACACTATGCTTTCCCTACTGATTTTCTTGAGGGGCGTCCAAAAGTGTCACCTTGTTAGTACGGGTTAACCCTTTCCTGTACAAACCCGGGAATTTACTTTGCTGGTATTTTATACTTAAGACAATATTGCGAAAAAAGAAGAAATTGCTTGTAACAAGCAATTTCTTCTTTTTCCACAATATTTTCTACTCAACTGAATGTTTTTTTTTAAAATTAAATTCACATTAAATTTTCGTCTGTAAGACCTTTGAAATTGGACAGGTCTAAAATTTCCATAACCCCGAAAGGGTTAAGTAAAGAAAGTATTCTGTTAGTGAGAGTGAGAGAAAAGATAACCCAAATAAGGTCAAAAGTTGATAAAAAATGATTCCTTTGATGTGAAGTGGGGTGCTGTCATAGGTCCTGTTTTATTGAGATGTTTTTATTTACAATATATTCTGTTTACTTAACCCATTACCACACAACAAAACTTTAGGCTTCATTTAGAATTTATTTGAAATGTCAATATTGATTTTCAAATATTGTTTTTTACCTTGATCTAGATTTATCAGCCAATTTTTTTTTTGATATTCCCAAAAATATGTCCCTAATTGCTAATAGATAGAAAATAGAGGGATCAGCCATGTTAAAAGGTAACGCTATCTTTCAATATTTTTTTCGTTAGTCTTGTAAAAGGTTGAATTAAGCAGGCTTTTATTAGAAACTTTGATTTTTTCTCTATTTTCAGAGGTGAAGCACTCTCTCCAAAGCCTAGAGAATTTGTAGAAACATTGCGGAATAAATCTGTAGATTACAGCTTGAGAAATAATGATAAAATTACATCAAACTCTGATCGCCATTCACCAGAAGAATCCCCGAGACATATAGAGCATGAGGTGTCCCCCGATGGTCACTCAAATAGGGTTCTGAATACTTCAGTAGAGGAGCCTGCTGACAATCAAGATATTGGAAAGGAAAACGTATTAGATAAGTCTGTTGATGAAGATTCATTTAACAGTAAATATAATCGTGAAAATTCAAATTCGTCTGATTTGGATAGTGACATTGACAAAGATGAACTCATTCCAAACAGTCCGAGACGAGATTTCAGCTCAAAAAGCAGTATAGATTACTACCAGCATTTACCAAGCAACTTACCATTCCGAGCAGACTTTTCATCGGAAGAAGTGAATTTAAGGGCGCGACTCAAAGATTTCGGTTCACCAACATTTGGTGAAGAAGAATATCGTCGAAGACTTGCCTTTTCTGAAGGAAAGAATAATCATCTAGTTCATCACGATTCTAGTCCAACGGAAAGTCCTCATTGTAAAACTTTACAGGGGTCACCGATATCACCTTATCGACGGCTACCTCGATCCGCTGATGAGTTAGATGAGACTTTAACACCAAACATTCGAGAGGGCCTGTACTTCTGTCATTTATGTAGCTTCTCAGGTACATTTTTCATTTCTTTTTAAAATTTACTGCACTGCCCAGGATATCGAAAAGGAAAATATCAAAATTCTGATTTGTATTCCTAGGACAGAAAAAGCGTAGCCAGAACATCATCTTTATGGTATTGGTTGTTGTTATCATCACAAAGTTTTCCAATGTCTTTTCCAGAGGGGTGTCAAAAACCTTGATTGTGGCGGAATGGGTTTAATTATCAATTGTTATCCAATGGGTGTTATCCATTCAATTTTAGACTGGTATAACTGGTTTTACCTATTGCCCTATAATTCCTCAATTTTGACCAATTACCAGAAGGCAAAATTTTAGTCTTGTCCAAAATGCAATCAGTTGCCGACGACAATTTAAAGTTTATGAAATTTTATATTTCTATAATTTTCTGGGTAGAAAATGAAGAAATTTATACAATGTTTTATACTTCCTTAAGGGTGAGCATATAACTGTGACTTTATCTGTCAATCTCTCTGTCTTTTTACATATCCGTCCACCTGCCTACCTTGATTTTTCAGGCACCCTTGGGCCAAACTGGATGAAATTTCATATGAGAATTCTTTTAGGTATTCTGCCAACGCATTTTTCCTGGTTTTCGGATAGCTCCAAGATCAAGGCAGCAGCTCAAGGTTAAACATTGAAATAAAGCAATTACAGGGCATTTAAATTGATTTCGACAATTACCTTTGTACAATTATTCTCTGCCATGAGTAGATTTACCATTTGAAATAAAGATAAATAAAAAAATCAGATAGCTCCAAGGTTAAGGTCACAGCTCTAGATTGAATGTTATAATTAAGCATGTAAAGAGCATTGCTACTTCAATTATGGATTGATTTTTTATATAACTTGGCACATTTGTTCTTTATCATGAGTAGATGTCAAATTTGAAAGAATTATTCAGATAGCTTCAAGGCCAAGGTCACAGCTCAAGGTCATACATTAAAATTAAGCATGTCCAGAACATAGCTTTTGTGGATGGATTTAGAAATAACTTTGCACAATTGTTCTCTATCACGAGTAGATTTGCCATTTGAAGCAAATTTTCAGATTGTTTCAAGGTCAAGGCCACAGCTCAAGGTTATATGTTTAATTTTAGCATGTCTGGAAGAGGGCGAGCATATAGCCACATCTTCGTCCGAACTCTTTTCCCCGTTTATTGTATACTTTTTGTGACGGGGCTATATTCGGGGAGTATAATCCATTTCTGACAGCTCTTGTTTTTAAAACAAATACACTTTGGTAATTTAACTGTTGCCTGCAACTTCTTTGAATCAGGCCCTGTCCAACATTTATAATTGGATTACACACATGATAAAATTTTAGACCAGTCCAAATTCAAAGAAGCTGCAGACGACAATTTTAAGTTAATGAAATCTTTAAAATCTTTGTCTTTTGGGGTAGAAAACATTGTTGATAATGAAGAAATTGCTTGTAACAAGCAATTTCTTCATTTTCCACAATGTTTTCCAATGCTTTCATACTGATGGGGCGTTTAAAAGCGTCACTGTGTGGGAATGGGTTAAAAAGTAAGGGGGTCAGTGTCTTTGTAATTAATACTGATGTCAAAATGGACAATCGAGCAACACTTTAGGTGTCCAGAAAAACAACTTGAACTGACCAAACTGACCATTGATAATGACCACTCATTAATAACACTCGTTTTTTGCTCACCCCAAATATGACCACTTGTGCCCATCTATCTTTTTGAAAGCAAGCAAGGTCAGTTTGACCTCTTAATGGTAATTGTCCTTGAAATATTTTGTCATGCATACAATATAATTTAACCCATTTCCAGCCAAAAAAAATCTTAAACTGGTCCATTCAAGAAGATAATTTTAACCCATTCCTACACATTAACGCTTTTAAATGCCCCTGAATATGAAAGCTTTAGAAAACATTGTGGAAAATGAAGAAATTGCTTGTTACAAGCAATTTCTTCATTATCCACAATGTTTTCTGCCCTAAAAGACAGAGATTTGGAAGATTTCATCAACTTGAAACTGTCGACTGCAACTTCTTTGAATTTGGACTGGTCTAAAATTTTATCGTGTGGGAATGGGTTAAGTTGATGAAACTTTCAAATCTTAGTATTGTACGGTGAAAACTATTGTGCGTAATGAAGGAATTGCTAGTTACAAAATTCCTTTGTTTGACACATTGTGTTTTTAACTTTTCTGAGGTTGATAAAAAAGCAGAATTGTGTGAGAATGGATTACAATGAAAATATTTTTAATTAATGATTTAACAGATGAACTCAAGTTTGATAAAGGACAAATAATTTTACCCTATTCCTACACAATCTTAAGTTTTTATGATCCCTACGAAAAAAAGACATAGAAACATTGTGGAAAGTGAAGATATTGCTTCATTTTTCACTCACTGTTTTCCTTGAAGGTCTAGAAAAATCAGGATGAGTGGTAATGGCTTAATTGAAATGTCTATAAAATAATTTCTTTGGAGCTAAATGGATTTGTAATTAAAATTCAAGAAATCTGTTTTTGCTTAATCCTTGTCATGCTGATCCCAGAAAATTCCTACTTTGACAGTGGCTTTGGCTGGTGTATAGACTAAGATCAGCCTGCACAGACATGCAGATCTTAGCTACTCTACCTGCTTGTTCTTAATGTGTTGAGAGAAATTATGTAAAAGTGTTATAATAAAGTGAAAAGATGATAGGTATTCAGCAGGACAAGGGTTAACCCTTGTCATGCTGAACCCGGAATATTCCGGTTCTGGCAGGAGATATAGACTAAGATCAGACTGCACTTATGTGCAGGCTGATCTTAGTCTATATCTCCTGCTTGTACTTTTCCTGCCAGAGTTGTTTATGACGTTGATTTCTTAAAGAAATATTGATTTTTAAACAGCAAGTTCTATCAGTGCTTTCAGCCCTTTGATTTGACAGCATTTCAGTAAGGTAATTTATACAGCATGACAAGGGTTAAGATATTTGCAGTCTATTAGGAGTTTACTATTACAAGGATTGCAATAAGTGAAATTGATTCCACAGTAAAAATGGGAAAAAGGATTTCAACAGAAAAATTTGTTTAACCCATTCCCACACAGTGACGCTTTTAAACTCCCCTCAATGTAACAGCTCTGGAAAACATTGTGGATAATGAAGAAATTGCTTGTCACAAGCAAATTCTTCATTATCCACAGTGTTTTCTACCCCAAAAGACAAAGATTTTAAAAATTTCATCAACTTAGAATTGTCGTCTGCAACTTCTTTGAATTTGGACTGGTCTAAAATTTTGCCATTTGGGAATGGGTTAATTTAAATCCAATAAAATATGATAAAGGGTAGAGTTTAAGTAGGGTCGGGTCTTTTTTTGTAGATAAAGCATAGAGCTGTTTTTCATATTTGTTGGTTTTATTGCCGTAAGTCAAGATGAAAAATTGTAAATTCTCAAAAAATGTCAACGTCATAGCCCCTTATGTTCTCTTTCAATGTTAGGAAGTTGTCAATTGGTACAAGTTGATCAATTTTTATTATCGATTTGGTTTTATTCTTAAGGATTGGAGTATCCTGTGTAGCTATGTGACTATGATTGATTTCTTCTTTGTTTGTCCATGTTCAAATAGGAATGTTTCTCAGAATTTTCAGAATCGCAACAAACCAAATGAAATAATGAAAAATATTAACAAATCCAAAAAAATAGAAATCAGAGATAATGATGTGAAGTGATTGCAATATAAATAAATAATTTTTCTTGTAGCCTATTCCCACACAGTAACACCTTTTCACACTCCAAGATAAAAAATATTTAGAAAACATTGTGGGTAATGAAGAAGTTGCTTGTAATAAGCACTTTCTTCATTATCCATAATGTGTGCTACAAAATACAAAATATTCTAAAATTTCATCAAGAAAAAATGGTCTTCTGCAACATCTTTGACTTATGACCAGTCTTAAATTTTGATGTGTCTAAATGTGTTATAAAACATTACTTAAAATAAAATGCAACTACTTCAAGCTTAAAAAAATCAAGATAAGAAGTGAAAAGGAAAACGGATTATAGAAGAAAGAAAGAGCTTAATATAAGGGAGATAATTCAAATTAATTTTTTCTTTTATTTTTTAGGAACAACACAAGGTGCATTTGATCAGCACATGACAGTACATTTTGAGCATGTTTGTCCGCATTGTGATTACAAATCAAGGACAGAGGGACGATTAAAGAGACACATAAAGGACTTTCACACTGAAGACCCAGACGGGGGCTACGGGTCTAGGACTATGCCAGGGCGACCAAAAGTGTTCCGATGTAAACAGTGCGAATTTTCCACCACCGATAAGGTATGGTTTAATCAATAACACAATTATGAAATTTTTGATTTGTCTCAACCTAATCAAAAGCAATCTCGCTTTTTCATGGCCCTCAAGAAAAAAACCTTTGGAAAACATTGTGGAAAATGAAGAAATTTCAATGTTTTCCCAATTTTTTTTTCTTTATAAGAGTCAAAAACACAACACAATCTTAGATTGGTCCAAATTGAAATGAGTTGCAAATGACAATTAGAAGTTTATGAAATTTTAGATTTTTTCAACTCTCTGGATTGAAAACAGTGGAAAATGAAGAAATTGCTTGTGACAATGTTTCCCAATTGCTTTTCTTGAGGGGCGTCCAAAAGCGTCACTGTGTGGGAATGAGTTAATTTTATATTTTACAAGTATAAAGAGGGCAAAATCTACTTTCAATTATAAGAAAAATTTATGGGCTTGTTTTGTAAGTACAAATTCATACTGATTTGCAGTGTTTGCAAACAATATCCTGGTGATTACCTCACCTGAGTACAACATGCTGAAGGGGAGCTTTTAGGACCACTAAATGTGCGTCTTCTAATGTCAACATTTTCTTCAAACATCTTCTCCTCCAAAACCATGTGGCCAATTTGACCAAACTTTTCAGGAATGCTCATTGGGCAACCCCTTTGAAACTTATTTGTGGAATTTTTGATATGCAAAAAATGTTGGCATGACAGGTAGGGCTTATCAGATCAAATCATTCTCATTTGAGCGATCTAGGACCATTTTGGCCCTCTTGTTTTTGAAATCCGATGACCCCTACCATTTTTCAGCATTGTCTTTTTGACCAATTGTAAGTCTAAATATTATGTGAAACTGTAGCAATTGAAACTAAAAAATATTGTGAAGAATGGGGAAAATGTAATTGAACAAAGCTTGTTTCACTGCTTTCTGCTTAACAATTTAACATTTTCTTCACTGTTAACCAATTCCCTAAGTATCACACGTTTTGATGCCCAAAAAGAAAAAAAACTCTGAGAAACATTGGGAAAATGAAGAAAATACTTTTTACAAGCATTTTCTTCATTATCAATGTGTTCTACCCAAAAAGATAAAAAAAAAAAATGAAAATCCATAAAAAATGGTATATCTGCTACTTATTTCAATTTTGATCAGTCTAAAATTTTGTCGTCTGGTAATGGGTTAACCCATTATCAGAAGACAATTTTTTAGACTGGTCCAAATTCAAAGGTGTTGCAGACGACAAGTTTTAGTTGATGAAATTTGGGATTTTTTTTCTTTTGGGGTTGAAAACATTGTGAATAATAAAGGAATTGCTTGTAACATGCAATTTCTTCATTTTCCACAAAGTTTTCTAATGCTTTATTTGGAGGGGGAGGGGGGGATGGGTTTCAAAAGTTTTATTGTGTTGGAATTTGTTAATTCGGTTAAGACCAAAAATTACATAAAGTAACAGGAGAAAAGTGCACAACTATCTCAGGCAAATGAATGAGAATCAACACTTACAATAGCTTTGCGCTAACATCTTTAATTGATGTTTTAGTCATATTGTGAGAGATCACGTCCTGAGATTTCTTACATTTCCTCCTGCATGCACTGATAGTCATAAAAATATGGGTATGGCTTTAAGATTGTTCTTCCTGTTTCTTTTCCTTTGTCTGCAGCACTTTAACCCATTTCCTGACATCAAAATTTTAGACTGGTCCAAATTGAAAGAAGTTGCAGACAACAATTTCAAGTTTATGAAACTTTGGATTTTTTCAAATTTCTCAGTAGAAAACATTGTGTAAAATGAAGAAATTGCTTGTTATAAGCAATTTCTTCATTTTCCGCAATGTTTTCTCTATTGTTTTTCTTGAAGGGCGTCAAAAAGCTTCATTGTGTGGGATTTGGTTAAGCACATACTTTCTTCAAAGCTGCCGAAATTGATGACACAATTTCTACAAACTATCATGGTTAATATGTCTCTGCTCTTTATTCTAATGTCTGATTTTCTTCAAAGGCAACTTTAGGATAGCTTTTGTAAAGGTAATGATTTTGACCAATCACCAGACATTAAACATAAAACTGTTCCAAATTGAAAGAAGTAGAAGATGATAATTTATGGTGGATGAAATTTAGACGTTTTTTCTTTTGGGTTAGAAAACATCATTGATAATGAAGAAATCGCTTGACTATTTGACCATATGTGATAGTTTGTTTTTTTATTCAGTTCCCTCTCACTTTGAACTGTTGTCGTCACTTCTTTCAATTTGGACCAGTCTAAACTTTTGTCATTTGGAAAGTTAAGGGAATTTTGTATCTCTTCATGTTACTACCTAACCCATTCCCAAACAATACCGCTTTAAGACTCCTCCATGAAGAAAGCTTTGGAATTCATTGTGGAAAAACAAAGAAATTGCTTGTCATCCACAATCTTTATACGCTGCCGGAGGTGGTCGTATATTGGCGTCATCATCTCCGTCTGTCCATCCATCCAACCATCCGTCCGTCCGTACGTACGTCCACTTTTCTTGTGAGCGCAACTCCTCCTTAGTTTCTGGCTGGATCTTTTTCAAACTTGGTCAATGTTATCACCTTAATTGGTAGATGTGCATGAAGTAAGGATTTTATGGTTCATTGATTTTTGCCTCAGTTATGCCCCCTTAAAACTTAGTCTCTTGGGCTTATTGAAATTGCAGCCTTGTGAATGCAACTCCTCCTAAGTTTCTGATCTAAATGAAACTTAGTGGATGTTATCACCTTAATTGGTAGATGTGCATGAAGTAAGCATTAATTTTTCCCTGACTTATGCCCTCTTAAAACCTAGTATCTGGGTCCATTCAATCAATCAATCATAACAAACAGATTGAACTTGACAATTTAAAAAGGTAGTCTGCAAATGTCTTGAATTTGGTTCTGTCAAAATAAGTAGTGTCTACAATTATTTTCGTGAAACAGCAGCAAAGTGGCGGCATATATTGTGACTATGGCACTCTTGTTTCTATTCCAAAAGAAAAAAGATTTTTAAATTTTCACCAGCTAGAAACTGTCACCAACAACTTCTTTGTATTTAGACTAATCTAAAATTCTGTAGTTTTGTATTGGATAAAGCCTATCACTTCTTCAAAGTTTTTCTTGTCTTTCCAGGTTGAATTTTGGTCTCATTCTCGGACACATATCAAGGAGGACAAGTTACTGCAGTGCCCACGATGTCCTTTTGTCACCGAATATAAACACCATTTAGAGTACCATTTACGTAATCATTTTGGATCCAAACCATTTAAGTGTCCCAAGTGTAACTACGCATGTGTCAACAAATCTATGTTAAATTCACACATGAAGTCACATACAAATGTTTATCAGTATAGGTGAGTTCTATTATCCAAATTGTAATAATTTGACTTTTAGTTTTGTCTATTATAAGGGGCATTCTGATTGGTTGAAAAAAATTATTCATACCTCCATGAACAAAATTTGAGTACGCAGTCACTTTGTATGCTTCCGCTTGAAATGGTTTCATACAAAAAGTATCAAAATTTGCAAAGTTTTTGCTTTTTTCACTTGATGCTATTAAATTATAATAAATGAAGAGAATATTTTAAGCTTTCATGGAGGTATGAACCGAAAAACCTAATCACACTCATGTATGAAAACGAAGGGTATTCATACCATGTGATTAGTTTTTTCTGTTCATACCACCATGAAAACAAAAATATTCTCTTCATTTCTTATAATTTAATAGCATCGAGTGAAAAAGTAAAAAACTTAAATGAACCCATTGCCATACAACAACATTTAGACTGGTACAAATTAAGAGAAGCTGCAGACAACAATTTCAAGTTGGCGATATTTTGAATGTTTATGTCTCTTGGATAGAAAACATAATAAAGAAATTGCTTGCCATCAAAATCATGTGAAACTCACACAAAGAGTCGCACAGTTATGAATATCTATCAGTACAGATAAGAGCGAGTTTCCAAGTGTAATTTGCTATAAATATATGTACTAAATGAATGTTTACGGATGAATTCGCATGAAATTTTCACAAAATGTTCCTAGTCACCTTACTTTGCCGGGTGTTTTACCATTTTAGGCTGTGTCACAACAAGAGAGGCTAAATGTATATTGTGATTACGGCACTCTTGTTATGATAGGGAATGGTGTGGGACATAATGGTATTTAGTGATAGCTCTAGTTAGCACAAGCTATATTTTTATAAGACCTATAGAAATAGTTTATAGACATTTCTAAAATTCTAACCCCTTTTCGGCACAACATCTGATTTTTGCTTCTCTATTACTTTATACTTTAGAAAACATTATGGGAAAGAAGAAACTGCTGGTAACAGGCAATTTCTTCTTTCCCCACAATGATTTTTTTTTTTTTTCGGTTGTTGGTTACCTTTTGGATTTATATTTACGTCATTTTTGAAAAACAGTAAAGGGTAAAATTCACTCACAATTCAAGAGCTAGTGCAATACAGTCATAAGAGTGAATATAGATAAATGTACTTACAACAGTGTTGCACTAAGCAATCAAATAATGTAGATAACCTACCAATCTGTTAATCTATTTTCAGATGTGCCGACTGTACTTATGCCACAAAATACTGTCACAGTTTGAAACTTCACCTTCGCAAATACAATCACAAGCCAGCTGCTGTTCTTAATTCTGATGGAAGTCTACCACAAGGGGTGGATGCAACAGCATCTGGCCTCTCCCTGTTGTCCAAAAGGGGTCCTCCACGGGGACCAAGAGGACCTAGAAAAGATAAAATGGATGTTGGACCCCCTGGTACTCCCCATTTCTCATTACCTCCATCCCCTATGGGCCCCATGCCTGGATTACCAGGAATGATCTCGCCATTCTGGTCCATGCTTCCTGGACAGCTACCTGGCAGTTTGCCAACTCCTTTAGGCTTTGGAGCACGATTACCATCACATTTACCAGTTATTCCTGGATTATCCAGCATCAAAAAGGAAGAATTGACGTCACCTGTACCCATCAGTTCTGCAGATATCAAACCATTCAAGTGCAATTATTGTAGTTTTGTTGGAACAAGCCAAGAAGTCTTGACTAGTCACGTAATGAAGGTCCATGGCTCTGACAACCAAGACCTCTTTTCCTTGTTTGGAATACATTCGGAGTCTCTTTTGAATGAGAAATCAAGAATGAATGCCATATCATCTGTCACGTCACCACTAAGATCGCCCCATATGAGCTTCTTTCCGCCCAATTATAGCCCTAGTCATGGAATTAAAAGAGAACATCCAGATAGTCTTTCTCTTGCAAGCCAAGAAAAATCGCCACGGAAGGACAACATACTGTCTCCCTACAGCTTCATGAATGGAAAATATTCCAGCCAAGACACAAGCAAAGATGAAGGAATCGACATTCTTAAACAGATGACATTAAAGTTTGGGTCTGGTCCAATTGAGAGCCCAAAAAAGCCCAAAGTTCAAATCCAGCAAGGAGATGCCCCATTAGATTTAACAAAGCCCAGGAATTCCCCATCCCCTTTATCAACCGATCTTCAGTCACCAAATGATAACAAACTTGAAGATGGAAATCATTCCAGCGGAGAAAATTCTATCTATTCTAATGACGTAACCTCACCAACTCCTAGGAAAAGATCAAGAAAAGGGAAAGCCTTTAAACTAGATACTCTTTGTATGAAGCTTCAAGAACAGCAGAGATCAGGCATAGACAGTGACAATGAATCAATAGAGGTGGAAGACTATCTACCTGTCACATTTCCTACAGGTCAGGGTGATAGTATAGACAGGGGTAATAAAGAAGTTCTTAGTCCTGAAGGTGATGATGATAGCATTCAAAGAGAGATTTCAAAAGATAACGAAGGAAATGAAGATAATTCTGATCAAATGAAACATGGGGACGATATTGAAGAAGAAGATGTAGAAACAGAGGATGATTTTAAGAAAATACATTCCAGTCTTGAGATGCTCAATCAAAATGGGGATTGTGATTCGCAAGAAGATCGCAAATTGAGCCCTGTAATTAAAGATAGATATAGCCACAATCTTGATGTTGAAGAAGAAAAGGCTGATGACAATTTAAAACAATATAAAGAACAAGTAAGTCCTGTGGTAAATGGTAACCACAATCGCCGTAAAAGTGTTCCAGCTGCTATTCAAAGAGGAGTAGACATTGCATGGAAAATGTTTAATGATCCAAATATTGTGTCAAATTTGATAAAAAACGACTCTACTTTTAATGAAAAACATGAAGAAGATGATGAACAAGATATTGATAACAATCAGATGAACTTGGGTCAGAAAAATGATGAGTATGAATGTCCGCATTGTAAAATATCCTTCTTTGATTGCATCATGTACACAATGCATATGGGGTACCATGGTTACAAGGACCCATATACATGTAATATGTGTGGAGATGTGTGTAAAGATCGCGTACAGTTTAACTTACACATTGCTCGAGCAGCTCATAATTGATGTCGAATGAAAATTACCATGATTACACAGACCTTATCTAGTGTCATTTTAAAGTCTTGCTTAAATCTAAAATGTCTGGATCACACATTATAGATTTTGGTAATGGCGACCATGTTAACAAGGACTTATGTAGATGTAACATTGAGCTACAATGGATGTAAATAAAGATCATTTAAAAAGATTGTTTAACCTACATGGTATACAGATGTAATTACCACTAATCTGTGGTATCAATCACACTCAGCATATACCTTAATTGAGCTGTGCTTGATTGACAAATTCTAGCACAAATTGTGTAGACTACAATAGTCAAAGATCCTAGTCTGTTATATGTCAGGCATTTTATGAAACTATAGTGTACAAACAAGTTCCTTTTAACTTAACACTGTTTCAATGATGGATCCAAGATTACATTAAAGGGGTTCAAACTTAATTTCTCCATTCTCAATAATGTTTTTCGAAGCATTTTTCCTGAGAGGCCTAAATCAAGAAAAAGACAAATATTTAGTAAATTTCATCAATTTGAAATAGTTGTCAGCACTTCTTTGAATATGGACCAGCCTATTTTTTTGTTGATTGGGAACGGCAAAATTTTAGACTAGTCTAAATTCAAAGAAGTTGCAGACGACAATTTTAAGTTGATGTGATTTTTAAAATCTTTGTCTTTCAGGGTAGAAAACATTGTAGATAATGAAGACATTGCTTGTAACAAGCAATTTCTTCATCATCCACAATGTTTTCCAATGCTTTTATATTGAGGGGAGTTTAAAAGCATCATTGTGTGGGAACAAGTTGAAATAAGTGTATGTTGTTGAATAAGAATTATAAGTCTTGCAGTTTTTATCAATAATGTTAAGGTATTACATAAGTATTTATATAAAAAATTTACTCTACATTTAAACAGATTTTTTGTAATGTTTTAATCACATTTCATGATACTCTTACATTGTTAAACTATACATTTTTGTTGAAATCAATTTTGAAACATTTTTTTTCTTTTTTTGTAAGCGTGTTAATGAATGTGCCAAGTTTTATTCAAAAGCAAAAGAACCTTGTAATTAGCATTGCTGTTGAAAGTTTCGATTGAAAGCATTTTGGGATTATCTTACTACAGTCTATGTTCTGTTCTTCATATCAAACTGCTGTCTTTCCAAGAGTATTTTTTTTTCTCTTTGGCTCTTTAATCATTGCCACACAACAAAATTTCAGACTGGTCCAAATTCAAAGAAGTTGCAGACATTGATTTAAAGTTAATGAAATTTTAGATTTTCTCAACTTTTGGGGTAGAAAACATTGTGGAAAATGAAGAAATTGCTTGTTACAAGCAATTTCTTCATTTAACACAATGTTTTCTTATTTGCTTGTCTTGAGGGGCATCAAAAAGCGTTATTGTGTGAGAATGGGTAATTTTATTTATCTTTTTTAACCCAATACCAGATGACATAATTTTAAACTGGTCGAAATTCAAATAAAATACAGATGGTAATTTATAGTTGATTATATTTAAAAAAAACGTTGTAAGATAAAGATATTAAAAATTTCATCAATTAAAGTTTCCCCTGCAACATCTTACCACTCCAAAAAATGTTCGTCTGGTATGGGTTACCTTTGTCTAGAATAGAAAAATTATTAAGCTCTCAATACTGTTACCATCTCTCCTTTTTAGACACAATGAAGAAACAACTAATGACAGATTTAACCTATTACCAGGTGGCAAAATCTAAGACTGGTCCAAATTGAAAGCAGTTGCATACAACAAACTTTAGTTGATAAAAGTTAAATTTTTCAACTTTCTGGGTAGAAAACACTATGGAAAATAAGAAATTGCTTGCAAGCAATTTTCTTCATATTATAAAGTGTTTTCTTAATTGTTTTTCTGGAAGGGTGTCAAAACGTATCGATGTGTGGGAATGGGTTAATTCTAAATATGTAAAAACAGTCCAGATTGTGATAGAAAAGGGTGACGATGCACAAAATTCATTAATCTTATCACATATCACAATATTTATCACTTGAAATAATGGCAGCTTTTTCTAGAACACATATATTTTAAGTCATGTTATTAGATACAAGTTTGAAGCATTTCTAGACAGGTCAAAGGTAAAGGTCAATTCAGTTCACTGCAAATATTATCTAAAGAAATCCATTTTATAATTCTGTTTTCATCTTTTGATTGAAAAATTAAGACATCTTGAATACTCATTATTGTTATGCAATTCATATTTCAAGTTTCAAGGTCATGACTAAATTACTTTTACTTCAATCCTGCAATAACAAAGTCTACCTCAGCAGACAAATTCTTGCCTTGATGTTATAAATGTATGACCATCACACAAAAAGGCGCCATCTTGGAGATACAGAAGGTATCAACTTTGGGCAAGATTGAGCGGGCTGACAAGGGTTGAAACCCTTTATATTAATGCTTTCCTGCACAATCCCATGTTTTTACGTCCCTGTGATTTTTATACCCGAGGAAATATTGTGGGAAAAGAAAAAATTGCTTGCAACAAGCAATTTCTTCTTTTCCCACAATATTTTCTAACCTGTTGGCTGGTTACCTTTTGAATTGCACCCACTTTTTAATTGTCGTCTGTTACTTCTTTCAAAATTGCCAGACTAAAAATTTTTGAAAAACGGAAAAGGTTTATGAAACTTTAACATTCAGCTGAATCACAGAGTTGATTGATCAAAAATATTTCTCTGGAATTCCAGGATGGCTCCTTTGTAAGTAGTGGATCAAAGCCAATATTTATACCCCCTAAAACTTAATTTGGGTGGTAGTAAGGAGTCGGCTTGTTGGTTAATTGCTTTGTTGGTTGGTATTTCGTCGGGCAGTACATTTTCTTGCCACCCATTTTCTTCCTAAGTACTAATTGAATTATATTTCACATGCACACTGCGTTTCAAACAAAGATGCTATTTTGCTTGGAAACAAATTCTATTTTGATTACATTTCTTTAAATTTTATTGGAGTTCCTTGGTCCTTTGTTTAAAAGTCTTGTCACCTCATTTTCTCTTCTACTAATGTATGGAAACATTAAAAAATTTAAATGTGCACTCAGTATGAAGAGAAGATGTATATATTTTATTTTGGTTACAGTCCATTCATTTTTAAGAGTTATGGCCCTTTGTGGGATATTAATCACTTTCAGTGGTGGCTCAGTTTTAAATAATTCCATACTTAGATGTTGTTTGTTATCTTAGAATAAGTTAAGACATAGTTGATACTGTATATATTATTGTATTATTGTTAATGAAGTCAAGAAGTATTACAAAATTCTGTAAATATTTTATTGGGGGGCGGGGGGGGGGGGGATAACAGGGCTCAAACTACTCTATGAAACTCAAACCTAGCCCATATGATAATAATTCATCAACAATTACAGTTCTATTTACCCTTGTTATGCTGAATAAAATTCCTTTCAAGATTACAAAAGCAATTAAACTACTAGTTTTAGATCAACATTGTTTGAAATCTAAATTTCATAAACAACTCCCAACTTAAAAATCACAAACAGGCGGTATAGACTAAGATCAGACTGAACTTATATACCGGCTGATCTTTGTCTTTACCTTCAATATTCTGGTATGTCCAGCATGACAAGGGTTAACCCATTCCAACTCAATCCCTCCTTTTTACGCCCCTCGAGAAAAGAGATCGGAAAACATTGTGGAAAATGAAGAAATTGCTTGATTCAAGCAATTTCTTCATTATCCACAATGTTTTCTATCCAAAAAGACGAAAAAATTCAAAATTCCATCAACTTGAAATTGTTGTCTGCAGCTTCTTTCAATTTGGACCAGTCTAAAATTTTGCTGTGTTGGAATGGGTTAAAATAGGTTGCTGCTTAAAATGGTGCAAATAGAGGGAGTGGTCATATTTTGAAACACATGGATCCCTATATTATGATTGATTGAATGAGATTTACACCGCTTTTAACAGTATCTCAGTCATATTGCGACAGCTGGAGCACCTAACAGTGGTTTCTTGGTATTTCTCCCACCAGTAATACCACTACATCCTTTCCTAGCCTCCAGCTGCTATCCCACTTACCCTTTGTTGTGAGAACTCATTGAAATGGTCTTCATGATTGCCCATGAGTAACCTCAAATTAAGGTTTGGATGGACAGACCTAGGTCTAAATAATTGTCACAAGCAGTTTCTTCATTTTCACAATGTTTTCCCAATTGCTTTTCTTTAGGAGCGTCAAAAAGTGTCATTGTCTGGGAGCAGGTTTAAATTCCCCTCTTTTTATTTCATATCTCCTCCAAGTTGTGACGAGTTTGAAAATAACTTTCACCATATTTTTTTTTTTGGGGGGGGGCATAGAGCAAGTAAGCTTATTTGCAGTATTTAGTTGAGTAGAAATTGTATAAAAGTTGAGCCTATTATATAAGATAAGTTAAATTGTTAATGTCTTAGATGTAGTTGTCTTTGAGCATATTATGGTAACATGTATCCATTGTTTATATATTTTGTCCGACAATTCTGTGTATATTTATAATTAAGGTATTGTATTATCCTCTAGTCTAGTCCTGGTTTCACTGATTCAGGGATTTTTTTATTGTAATATTTCTTGAAAATTCCTTAATATAGTTAATAATTTTAACCCAATACCATAAGATCCTGCATTTATTCACACAGAAGAAACATGGCAATGGAAAACATTGTGAGAAAAGAAAAAACTGCTTGTACTAAGCAATTTCTTCATTTCTCACACTTTTTTCTACCTCATATGACCATCTTTTATCAAACAAACTTTGTTTTGTCACTTGTAACCTTTTTCCATTTGGGCCAGTCTAAAAATTTGCCATCAGGGAATGGTTTAATTTATACTGTATTTAGTTCAGGTATTTCTTCTTATATGAATAACTTGGGCTTTCAAAACATTACTGAGGCTTCTAGTTATTGAAAAATTCACTCTTCTAGTCTTTTATTCTTAGTCTATTTTATGTGTTGGGAAGAATATTTTTGAAAATCAACCATTTCCTGTTTTTCCAAATTTTAGTCTTGTCCAATTTGAAAGTAGTTGCAGATGACAATTGAGAAAAATTTGACAAGTAACCAGCCTACAGGGTAAAAATATTGTGGGAAAAGAAGAAATTGCTTGTTACAAGCAATTTCTTCTTTTCCTACAATATTTTCTTGAGTAAAAAATCACAGGGACGTAAAAACCAGGGATTGTGCATTATAGTTACTGGGTTTAAGTAGTTAGTTTTATGCCCCTGCATCAAAAGATCATGAGCATGTTGTTTTACCCTTGTCTGTCTGTCTGCAAAACTTAACCAGGAAACCATAACTTTTACAATTACTTTTAGTATTTTCTAGATACAATTGTCATATTTGGCATGGTGGTAGATTTCATTGATATATATCTGCAGATACCAAGGTTGAGGTCATGTGACAAGGTCATACTTCTGTGAAACATGGAAAAAAAAAACGTAACATTTACAATGAAGATAAGCCTATTCAAGATAAAATGCCCATACTTGGCAAGATGACAGATCCGATCAATATGCATCTGCAGATAAGGAGGTCAAGTTCATGTGACAAGGTTAATGTCACTTATCAAGGTTATGTTACCAATAATTGATAGATTGCTGGCCTACAACAGTAAGTTCAACTTAACAGGGTTACAAATGGTCAGTATTTATGGACATTTAACAAGTAAAATGGTTGGTTGGTAAACTTAATGTCATAACTAGAGCTTGAATAAGCTGCTGTTACGGCATTTGAGTTGCCAAGTCAACAAAAATGCTTCACATAAATGTTGACCAATATTTGAGTCAAAAGTTCACTTCAGAGGTGCGTTCTTTCCGTCGAGATTCTTAAGATTCTTATTAAGATTTTTAAGGTGAAGCGTTCTTTAGATTAAGATTTTTAAGCCGCTAAATAAGAATCTTAAGAATTCTTAATGAGGAATTCAAGTGTACGCAGCATTGGCTTAAACGAGTAGCCATGACAACATCGAATATTGTTACCCAAAATAACAAAAAGCGTTCTGTATGACGTCTTAAAAATCTTATTTAGCGGGATTTTTCATCTTGACGGAAAAAAAACAAACGCACCTCTGGTCTAAATGTATGATTTGAATGATCTATCAATTATTGTTAGCAGGGATCCATAAGGTAATAATGATTTGTGACATCATGACAAAAGGGATACAATATACAGTCAATCAGGCTCAAGTGACCACCTTTATAAGGCAGCCACCTGCATTATGTGACCATAATCAATATTCTTTTTCCACACTGCAACATTTTACACTGGTCCAAATTGAAAGGAGTTGCAGACCACAATTTAAAGTCTATGAAATTTTAGATTTTTTCAACTTTCTGGATAGAAAACATTGTGGAAAATGAAGAAATTGCTTGTTACAAGCAATTGCTTCTTTTTACACATTGTTTTCCCAATTGTTTTTCTTCAGGGGTGTCCAAAAGCGTCACTGTGTGGAAATGGTTTAAGACAAGTGTGCATTAAATGACGAAGATACTTTCTAAATATTGAAAATCAAAATTGAGAAAACATTTCAGTAACCAGTTACCTAGAGATTCCACTTATTTACACCTCTCAAGAAATAAGCCTGAGAAAATATATTGGACAATAGAGAAATTTCTTGTAACAAGGAATTTCTTTATTGTCCATAATGATTTTTTTACCCTAAGGTCAAAGAATTCTAGAATGTCAATAACTTAAAATTGTCGTCTGCAAGTTCTTTGAATATGAACCATTCTTAAATTCTAATGGGTTATCATTGCAGAATCCTATGATTTCATAGTCTCTTTTGTTGTGATCTCTCAGTTATCATTATTTAGTGGATTATTGTAGAGAAAGAATATTTTACACTGTGTTTGATTTTTGTATCGTTCAACCCTTTCCTGTTTTGCAAAATGTTAGACCTGTCCAAATTAGAAGGTTTTCCAGACGAAAATTTAAAGCGGATTGAATTTGAAAAATAATAAATCAGTAGGGTAGAAAATATTTTGTAAAAAGAAGAATTTGCTTGTAACAAGCAATTTCTTCTTTTTCCGCAATGTTTTCTAAAGTATAAAAACACAGGGACATAAAAAGCAGGAAAGGGTTAACTATATGCTGATGTTATAGCTGTCCACATGCCGGTGAATACAAATCGTACAGCATGATCGCCTTTTTATTTAGGAAAAATTACTGAAATATTTTTTCAATGTCTCTGACTTACTAGAAATCATTGTTAAGATTTTTAGATACACAATTTTATGATTAGTGCTTAGATTAAGTGTTTACCCATTACCACACAAAACTGATTTTTTACACCTCTTTCGAAAAACATTATGGAAAATGACAAAATTACATGTATCAAGCAATTTCTTCAGCATTATCCACATTTTTTTCTACCCTAAACAACATAGATTTTTGAATTTCTAACATCTATAAATTGTCATCTACAACTTCGTCAATTTGGACCCATCTTAAATTTTGTCGTTTGGTAATGGGTTAGATATTCTAAATGGCTTTGTCAACTATTCTTTAATAGTGCTACAAACAGAAATTAATAAAGTATTCCACTACAATGGTGATTGCTAAATACATAAACAGATACAGGTAAAAAAAAAAAAAAAGAAATTTGGATGCAGACTTAAGTCTGAAGTTGATGTGAATTGACTTTAAAAAAATCGGAATAGAAACCCTTGTTGGAAAAGGAGAAAATTTTTGAAGCAATTTTTTTCTTTTCTCACAATTTCTTCAGATTACAGTACCCATGTTTTAAATTCAATTTACTCAAATGTACCATACATTTCTACTACAATTTCACCTCAAAATAGTCTTCAACTTTGTGGTCTAGCTAAGGGCACAACCATTACTAGATTTCGAAATTCTAGACAAGTCCCAATTGAAAGAGGTTGCAGACTAAATTCCTAATACAGTATTTTCCGAAGCAAACCAATTTCAACCCATTACCAGTTTCAAAAAGTTAGACTGGTCCAAATTGAAAGGAGTTGCAGACGACATTTTAAAGTTAATGAAATTTTAGGATTTTTCCAACTTTCTGTGTAGAAAATATTGCGATAAATGAAGAAATTGCATGTTACAAGCAATTTATTCATTTTACACAATGTTTTCCCAATTGTTTTTCTTGAGGGGCGCCCAAAAGCATCATTGTGCGGGAATCTGTTAAAGTACAGATGATAGATTTAAAGGTAAGATGGTTAAGCAAATTTTTGATTTATAATGTGATGAAATCCTTTTTTTTTAAGAGAATAGAAATCCAAGTATTATTAATTACAAAACCTATGCTACTTGACTGACCAATGTACTGTGTTTAATCCTGTTTTCAAATTTTGTGCCTAAGTTTTTCAAAACACGCAGCAAACTCTTGTCATTATGAAACAGGAATACAGAGGAATCCAATTAACTGCAACTCCAATTTGTCAAAGTTTTGTTGCAACTAACAAGAAGTTGCAGTTAAAAAGAGCTTTTTGTTCATGAAGTAAGTTGCAATTAAGCAGTGGTATGCTATTATCAGGGTTTGCAATTAAAAGGATTCCAATGTATTCCTGTTTTTGCAGAAATGTTGAAAATACATTGCATTGGCCCATTATACATGTATGGCACAAAACGGTGTTCATAATTTAGAAGTTGGACACACTCTGTGAGATACATATATTTCACAAGCCCTAACAACAGTTAACCCATTCCAACAGAATGACGACTTTAAACACCCGTAAATTTGTATAGCATTGTTTCAAGCAATTTCTTCATTATCCGCAATTTCTTCATTAACCACAATGTTTTCTACCCAAGATGACAAAGATTTTAAAAATTTCATTAGCTTGTCATTTGCAACTTTTTTGGACTGGTTCAAAATTTTATCGTGTGGAAATTGGTCAAATGATGAATGTTCAAAATACTGTGCCATAAAGTATTATTTTCAGCATGTTTTCAAAAAAATATCATTTCTAGGATTAAGTACAAAACTGTTATAAGTAAATTTGCATTTCAACTACATTTTAATGTGATTTGTACAAAATACTAATATTATGTCCCAGTACTTAAAACTAATATCGCACAATGAAAATTACTACAAGAAAAGCAGAAGTTGCTTGTTACAAGGAAAATCAGCTTTTCTCAACCCTTTTTACCCTTTCTGCCAAGTTTAATTCTAATTTACATAAGCTTTTAGTGATCTGAAACTTTTTCAAATTGGACAAGTCAAAACTTTTGCCTTCTGGTATTGGGATAAAATTTGAAAAACACAACATGTTATCTTGGAAAATGCAACCAAATTGAACTGGGACATTGAATTGTTTGTGCACAATGATATAAATGTATTAGTGCAAAATCCGTTAACACACTATAGAGCTTTTTTACACCGTGTAGCTATATGGTTATGGAAACTCTATGGAAAACAAAGAAATTGCTTTAACAAACAATTTCTGATTTTCCCACAAGGCTTTCTTACCAGAATGATTTTTAGAATTTCACCATCTTTCACTTGTCGTCTGCGACTCTTTTCAATTTGGACCAGTCTAAAGTTATATAGTCTTGTTAATTGGGTTAATTGCAATTATATTGCATACAATTTTACAACAGTTTGTTGCTAATCCTGCAATTTGTACATCTCACCTAATATGCAACATTATTTTCACAAGACATTTTCCTCATCACATTCCATTGAATATGATGCAACTTGAACCTTTTTCCGACAGACTTATTGTTTCATTCTTTAATGTGCTCTGTAACTCTTTTTCATTATTAAAATGTCATTCTCTAGATTGCTGTGTTTGTTGCTTATGTTTCTTGCCATTGATGACGAATACTGTATTAGTTGTATTTGACCCATTCGCTCATGAACCTACTGTTTTTACAACCCTGAAGAATTATATTTAAACAAGAGCCATCAGAGATGGATTTATGCTCCCAAAATAAAGCACTTTCACAAAAAGTATAAAATAGACAGAGAAAAAGGGTTTCAGACGATCAGACAGACCAAGGGACAGCTATGTGCTCACCCTTCTATAGACATCCTTAATTTTAATGTTTGACCTTGAGCTGTGACCTTGATCCTTGAGCTATCTGAAAATTTGTTTCCAATTGCATATCAACTCATGATAGGGAACAATTAAGCAGTTATATAGCAATCCAACCATATTTGAAGGCACTATGCCTATAAATTGGACTTTATCCCCTTAATTGTTTTGAGCAAACAATCCGTAAGGCCCTTTTCCCATCTTTCATGATAGATCCACTTCATTTTCAAAAGGAAGTTTCCTTATGACCATACAATCATACTGTGAAATTTTTATCAGAATCCGATAATAATTGTGGACTTAATGACGTAAACAGGAAAGTTTTGAGTAAAATTCCATAAGGCCCCTTTTCCTGTGTTTTCTTATGGATCCATTTCATTTCTGAAAGGAACTTTCCTTGCGACCGTGAAATAGTCCTCTGTGAAATTTTAAAGACAATCTGATAATAATTGTGAACGTCATCACATAAACAAGAATGTTTTAAATGATAATCTGTAAGGCCCCTTTTCCTGTGTTTCCAATGCCACAATTATTCCTTGCATCTTTGAAGAGATTCCGATTAGAACTGTTGACTAATAATGTACCCAATTCTGAAAAGAACCATCCTTGTAATTGTACAATTATTCTGTGAAATTTTGAAGTGAATCCGGTGAAATCAAGAGACATAATAGTATTAACTAGAATATTTAAGAACGTTTTTCATATGGCCCCTTTTCATGTGATAATTGCTGTATAAGATCCATTGTCAAAATCAACAATTTTAAAGATGGTACAATCAATGTGTAATCTTTGAAATTTATTGTGTTAATAAGGATTTTATAGTGAAAATTTTATAGGGCCCCTTTTCCCATGGTACTTTACAGAACAACCAAATTTCAAAAGGAACAATACTAATGAATCTGTAAAAGTTTAAAGAGAATCAGTGAAAACAGTTGACTAAATTGTGTCAAGAATTTTTTGCAATAAAATTTTCATAAGGACCCTTATCTCATGAAACTTAACAAAATCAGAACCAATTTGAAAATGAACAATCCTAATGATAGTCTGGAGAAAATGACAAAGACTGAAAACTTTATGGAATATTGACGTTTTTATCATAAAAATTTCATAAGGCCCTTTTTCTTTTGTTGCTTAACAGATCAGACTCAATTTACAAAGGAACAATCAAAATGATGGTACAATTATTTCATTAGAGTTTGAGCAGAAAACTGTCGACATTATTGTGTAGTAAGGATTTTAAAATTAAATTTCATAAGGCCCCTTTTCCTGTGATACTTGACAGATCAGGTCTAATGTCAACATCAACAATCATAATTATTGTACAATCATTCTGTGAAAGTTTAAAGAAAATCTGATGAAAGCTCTGGACTTGGTAGCAAGGATTATAAATGAAATTTTCATAAGGCCCCTTTTCCCATGATACTTAACAGATCAGGCCCAATCTGGAAAGAAACAATCCTACTGATAGTACAAACATTCTGTAAAAGTTTGAACAGAATCTGATGAAAACTGTGGACTTTATTGTGATACAAGGATTTTAGAAATAAATTCTATAAGGCTCCTTTTCTCATGTAACTTGATGCATCTGACCAAATTCAGAAGGGAACTATACTCACAAAGTATAATCATTCTGTTTGAGTATGAAGATAAACAGATGAAATCTGTGGACTTTATAGCATTAGGATTTTACAATTAAATTTCATAAGGCCCCTTTTCCCGTGTTTCTTGACGGATCTGACCCAACTTTTAACCCTTTCCTGTTTTTGAAATTATAGACTGGTCCGAATTGAAAGAGGTTGCAGACGACAATGAAAATTGGATGCAATTTGAACTAACACCATCCTATGTGGTAGAAAACATTGTGGGAAAAGGAGAAATTGCTTGTTACAAGCAATTTCTTCTTTTTCCACAATGTTTTCACAAGTACAAAATCACAGCAAAATCCCGGGTTTGTCCAGGAAAGGGTTTTTTAAAGGAACGATCCTTATGATGGTACAATCATTCTGTGAAAGTTTGAAGAGAATCCGATGTATACAGTGCACTACAGAGTATTAAAGAGTATTTCTTTCATTAAATTTTCAAAAGGCCCCTTTTCTCATGTTTCCTGACAGATCATACCAATTTCAAAAGGCACCATCCTTATAACAGTACAACCTTTCAGTTTAAGTTTGAAGAGAATCCGATGAAAACTGTGGACTCTAGTGTGTAAAAAGATTTTTAATTGATTTCAAAATCAAATTTTTATAAGGCCCCTTTTCCTGTGTTTTCTTGATGGATCTGACCCAATTTGGAAAGGAACATTCCTTATGATAGTACAATCATTCTGACTAAGTTTGAAGAGAATCCGATGAAAACTGTGGACTCTATCATGCAAACGAGGATTTTTAAAAGATTTTTTAATCAAATTTTCATAAGGCACCTTTACCCGTGTTTCTGGATGAATCTGATCCGATTTCAAAGGGAATGATCCTTATGATGGTACAATCATTCAGACAAAGTTTAAAGAGAATCCGATGAAAACTGGACTTTATTAAGGATTAATTAATTAAATTTTGATTAGGCCCCTTTTCCGGTGTTTCTTGATGGATGTGATCCAATTTCGAAAGGAAGAATCCTTATGATGGATCAATCATTCTGAGAAAGTTTGAAGAGAATCCGATGAAAACTGTGTACTCTATCGCGTAAAAGGGGATTTTTTTATAAATTTTTAATCAGACTTGTTTCTGGATGGATCTGACCCAATTTTTAAAAGGAAAGATCCTTATGATGGTACAACAATTCTGAAAACGCAATGAAAACTGTGGTCTCTATCATGTAAACAAGAATTGATTAAATTTTGATTAGGCCCTTTATCCTGTGTTTCTTGACTGACCTGACCTAATTTCAAAAGGAACAATCCTTATGATGGTTCAATCATTCTGACAAAGTTCGAAGAGAATCCGATGAAAACTGTGGACTCTATCGCGTAAACTAGGATTTTTAATAGATATTTATTAAATTTTCATAAGGGCCCTTTTCTGGACGAATCTGACCCAATTTTGAAAGGAACTATCCTTATGATGGTACAATCATTCTGTGAAAGATTGAAAAGAATCTGATGAAAACTGTGGACTCTATCGCGTAAACGAAATTTTTAATTAATTTTTAATTAGGCCCCCTTTCCTGTGTTTCTTGACGCATCTGACCCAATTTTGAAAGGAACGATCTTTATGATGGTACAATCATACCGAGAAAGTTTGAAGGGAATTGGATGAAAACTGTGGACTCTAGAGTGTTAACAAGGAAAAGTTAACGGACATACACATGGACAGGAAAAAGCCATCGCAATAGCTCTAGTGGCCTTAGGCCAGTAGAGCTAAAAACCATGCATAATTTTAGGAGCTATACTCTGGATATGCTTTTTTCACTGTTTGACCTTGAGCTGTGACCTTGACCTTTTAGGTATCTGAATATTCTTTTCAAATGGTAAATCTACTCATGACCTTGACCTTTTAGGTATCTGAATATTTTCTTTCAAATGGTAAATCTACTCATGATAGAGAACAATTGTGTCGTGTAATATTGCAATCTATCCATAATTGAAGGAGCTATGCTCTGGAAATACCTCATTTTACTTTGAACTGTGACCTTTGGAGCTATCCAAAAACAGGGAAAAATATGTCTGCCCAATACCAAAAGGAATTCACATGCTAAGTTTCATCCGATTTGACCCTAGGGTTGTGGAGAAATCGAGGTGGAAAAACAAAGCAGCGGCTATATGCTTGCCCTACGGGTACCATAGAAATATTCTAGGCTGCATCACAGAAAAAGGGGGCTTAATGAAAAAAGTTCTTGTTAACACATCACCTGCTACATTTATGGACAGATTTGAATGGAGTTAACAGAATGTTCCTTGTCACCTGACCATTTGCATATTTTGGAATTTAACCATTTAAGGGTGTGTTACAGAAAAAGGGGGCATAATGCAAAACTGATTGTCCTGGCTAGTTGGCGGCATAAATTATGACTATGACACTCATGTTTGACATTGCAGACAAAATCCACTTTGTCGTTTTTGTTAGAATGGCATAATTTTTATAAGGAGGACATTATCCTTTCCTAATTCTGTAAGGGCAGACATTATCTAGTAGAGCGTAACCACAGGGCATTATCCTCTTGCTGCACAATATATCCTTGGGCAATTTTTTTATAAAATCTAAGCCTAGTACTAGTGGTCCCCAGAAAAAAAACATGGCTTAGAAGACTTCAACACGATATAACTGAAAGAGTGTTCAAGCAGTGGGTCACATAGGGTCAAAAACCAGGTCAAATCTTAGAAATACCTTGTGTGCACTCTATAGGCCAAATTTTTTGGCTCAATTATCATTTTTTGGTCAGAATGTTTGTCTTTATGAAATCTTGGTCAAGTTCTGTATTGGGTCACATTGAGTCAAAAACTAGATCATATTTTAGAATAAACGTTTGTAAGCAGGAGGTGAAGACCAAGATCAGACTGCACTTATGTGCAGGCTGATCTTGGTCTACACCTCCTGCCAAACCAAAATATTCCGGGTTTAGTATGACAAGGGTTAATAATCCTACATGTTAACTATCCCAAAAGGCAAAGATTTTTAAATTTTTATCACTTAACCCTTTCCTGTTTTTCAAAATTTTAGACTCGTCCAAATTCAAGAAGTTGCTGACGATAATTAAAAGTGAGTGAAATTTGAAAACTAACCAACCTACAGGGTAGAAAATATTGTGGGAAAAGAAGAAATCACTTGTTACAAGCAATTTCTTCTTTTCCCATAATATTTTCTCAAGTATAAAAACCTAGGGACGTTAAAATCCAGGGACTAACCAGGAAAGGGTTAAAAAATGTTACCTACAACTTCTATAAATTTGGCCCATTCTAAAATTGTGTTGTCTGTTAGTGGGTTAAGTCTCCTATAAGCTCAACCAGAATGATACTCTAGCAAGCCAAAAATTTAGAAAAATCATATTTCCAAACAGCATAGATATTCATACGGAAAGTTACAGCAACCTTGGCCCAGGGGTGAATGAGATATGATTCTCGACAAAGGGAAGGAATAACAGTCAATGCTGAAAAAAATATTGTGGATAAAACCAAATATAAGAAAACAACAAAACAACAAGCTTATGATGAATCAAAATCTCATTTCTTTATACTGAATGAATTCATATATGTGTATATAACATTGCAATTTCACATAAATCTATTTATATAATAAATCATAAATGTGCATAGAATTACAAAATCTAAATAAACTGAGAAAATCTCATATAATGAATATATAAGACCTACCATTCCAAAAGGTGCATCTCAAAATACGCTGAAATGCATTTCTATTCAAACCCAATTTTTCACAACTCTAAAACAAGAGTGCCATGATGGCCCTTTATTGCACACTTGATTGACTTAAAGTAAATTCCAGAAGGCAGGGTTCACTAGTAATATGGTGGTGAATCAAATGTTTTTGATGATGTCAGTGCTAAGTGACAAGACAAAAATAATGGTAACTAAACACTAAAAAAAACAATTTTTTTAGTAGCTGGTTGGCTTCCTTACATTAAAGATTCCCAGAGTAGGATTTGAATCCCCAGTGGTAAAAGCCTAGTTAATATGGAAGTCACTGGTTATAAGGAAGTCATTGGTTGCTGAGGAAGTTATCCTTTGTTAAAAAGCCAACAGTTTATAAAGATGTCCTTGGTTGCTAATGAAACCAGAAATTAAAAGATGTTTTTCTTTATAACTCTTTTTAGTTGGAAGTAAAAGGAAGTAAGTAAGATGACCCCTACGGAAGAACTAGTGAATGCTTGGCTGGGGCCAGTATGACCTTGAGATCATAAGTTCAGCAAACTTCTTAACCAATTCCAACACAGTGGAATTTTAGACCTGTCCAAATTGAAAGGAGCTTCAGACGACAATTTCAAGTTGATGGATTTTTTACTTTTTTCGTCTTTGTAGATAGAAAACATTGTGGATAATGAAGAAATTGCTTGATCCAAGCAATTTCTTCATTTTCCACAATGTTTTCCAAAGCTTTTTTGTTGAAAGGCGTAAAAAGGAGGGATTGAGTGGGAATGGGTTAAAGGCCTACTAGGCACTGCTACATGCAAAGTATCTAAGCTCAAGATTTTTTGGTTGTGGAGAAGCTTCCTGAACTTTTCCTGTACAAGTTCTATGTAAAACGAAGTGACCTATGGGGCGTGACCAATTTGACCCTGTATGTTATGATTTAAGCAAACTTGGTATTAGACAGGTCTTCTAGGTAATACTTCATATAAATATCAAAGCTCTGGGCTATGTTATTCTAGACAAGATGATTTTTGGAGTTTTCCTCTATAAATTCTATGTAAAATCAAGTGAACCCTGGGTCAAGGCCAATTTGACCCTGGGGATCATGATTTGAGCCAACTTGGTAGAGGTCCACTAGATTATATAGATATATGATGGCTATCCTTTACTCTGCCAATTGTGAAATTTAAGCTTTTTTTGTTAACACAGTGATAGATAAATCAATCTTGCATTGAGACAAACAATCACCCTCTATTTATTTTATTCATTCCCTGAAAAAACTTAATATCAAAGTACATATATGTCAATGCATAACGAAAATTGTCACAAAGTTGATTTGTAACACCAACCAGCGATTGTAACAGTTTTCAATCAAAGTTCAATTGTGACCTTGACCTTTGTGACCCTTGGATAATTTGGTAGTTCCTTGAATAGTTTCATGGTTGTAGGTCACATGGTTCTAGATTGAGAGCATGGAAATGAAAAGTTTGTTTGTTTGAATGGGGTTTTACGCCGCTTTCAACAATCTTTCAGTTATATCATGGCGGCTGGAGCACCTAACAATGGAATCCTGGTATTTCTCACACCAGTACTACCATTACATCTTTTCCTAGCCTCCAGCTGCTATCTCACATAGTTCTACCATTATCGACCCATTGGTGAGAGACAAAAAGTCGGAAAGGATAAGTGCCGCCGTCTGGGATCGAACCCGGGACCTCTAGATTGACAGTCCAACGTGCTACCAACTGCGCTATGAAATGAAAAGTCTATGAATAACAGATGAACAGACAGACAGACATGGTGAAGCTATAATACCCCATTCTCTACTTCATCAGTAGAAGGTATAATTAGGTTACTGTTTTTCTCCTAATAAGGGCTCCCTCCCCAAAAGTAGCTCCCCCTGCATAATTAATAACTACTCTGTATCACAATAACTTAACATACATCAAATGTTTCAAATGATATTTAGTTTTAGGTGTAATGAACCCTTTCAAAAAGCTTATATGTTTTCATGAGAATCAAGTTATTTTTGTTTTTCAGAGAAGAAAACATTGTGGCCAATGAAAAAAATCTTTGTTACAAGCAATCCCTTCATTTTTCCAATATGTTTATCAAAGTGTTTTTCATGGGGGGTGAAAAAAGTCAGAAATGGTTAATGACCACATTTTCAATTTCAAACTAGTTTATATTTAGTAATATGATCAAAAGCTTTTGTAATACAAAGGAATCCAGTTAATGACAACAAAAATTTACAGTATCAACAATTTTTGCAATTTGCCAGAAATTGTTATTAACAAGAGTTATTTGTTCTTTAACCCTTTCCCACACAACAAAACTTTAGACTGGTCCATGTTAAAAGACGCTGCAGACGACAATTTAAAGATGAATGACATTTTATTTTTTTGTCTATTTAGATAGAAACATTATGGACAATGAAGAAATTGCTTGATACAAGCAATTTCTTAATTTTCCTTAATGTTTTCCAAAGCATTTTGCTTGAGGGGCGTAAAAAGGAGGGATTGTGTGGGAAAGAGTTAATTAAATCTATTTTTTGTGCATAAAGTCAGTTGCAATTAAACATTCAAATGTTATAATCAGAGTTGCAATTAAAATAATGCTATTGTATAAAGCTTCTTAGTTGCCCAGTTATAAATATTTTTGAACCTGCTCCTACTTATTAGGAGCAATACAGTAAGACGTTTTTGTTTTGTTTTAACCCTTTCCTGTTTTTTTAAATTTTTGACCGGTCCAAATCGAAAGAGGTTGCAGACGACAATGAATATTGGATACAATTTGAAATGAAACCAACCTATGTGGTTGAAATATTGTGGAAAAAGGAGAATTTATTTGTTTCAAGCAATTTCTTTGTTTTCCACAATGTTTTCTCAAGTATAAAAGCATAGCAACATAAAATCCTATGTTTGTACAGGAAGGGGTTAAATAAGAAGAAAATTCATTTTCATCAAATAACATATGTATCAAAATTTTCCTAAGTACTTTTCACCTATTATCTGAAAAGTTGTATTCATCACATTAGAAGTGACAGTCTTGATTTGGTCGGGTTGTTGGCCTCCTACATATACTTTTATCATACCTGAAATAACAAAAATTGATTGATTGATTGAATGGGGTTTAATACCACTTTTAACAGTATTTGGGTCATATCATGGAGGCTGGAGCACCTTACGATGGATTCCTGGTATTTCTCACACCAGTACTACCACTACATCCTTTCCTAGCCTCCAGCTGCTATCCCATTTAGGTTTATCCACCACTGTGGTGAGAGACAAATGTGTGCCGCCATGACATCCGATGGTTGAAGATAAGGAGAAATAACAAAGAGAAAACAGGTCAATCTTATGTCCATTATCAGACAGCAAAATGTTATATGAGCCCAAAATTAATCCATTCCCACTCAGTGTTGCTATTAGATGCCCCCAAGAAAAAAGCATTGTGGAAAATGAAGAAATTGCTTTTTACAAGCAATTTCTTCATTATCGACAATGTTTTCTAACCATTAAGAAAAAAAAATCCAAAATTTCATAAGGTTCATATTGTCGTCTGTAACCTCTATCAATTTGGACCAGTCTAAAATTTTGTCAAGCTGGAATTGGTTAAAGAGATTGCAGAGGACAATTAAAGAACTGTGACAATATAAAAGCGGAGAAATACAAGAGGACCATGATGGTACTATATTGCTTCTCTGAGTATAATGACTCAAGGCATAATGATATAATATACAAAATATCAAAGCCCTACACCTAATCATTCCGGAGAAGAAGATTTTTTAATCCTAGGTAAAGTGAAGATCCAACCATATTGAGCCAATTTCAAGAGTGCGGTAATTCTTTGAAGTACTTAAGTAGAGGATCAATAGGCATTAATACATACCAAATATCAAAGTTCTAGGCCAAATGGTTTAGAAGGAAAACATTTTCTATGATATCCTTCATAACTCCTTTCTAGGATTCTATGAAGTATTTTGGTAGAAGGTCAATAAATATTACTACACACTAATTATTAAAGCCCTTGACCTAATGGTTTGGGAGAAGAAGACTTTTTAAAGATTTCCTCCTTTATTTCTATGTATAATCAGGGATCACAAAGAAAAGGGCTAATTTTCAGAATACAGTAATTCTTTCAAGTAATTTGGTAGATAGTCAATAGATGATGATGTATACCAAATATCAAAGCTCTAGGCCTTATGGTTTTGGAGAAGAAGATTTTTAAAGATTTCCTTCTTTATTTCTATGTAAAATGAGGGATTGCTCAGAAAAGGGCTAATTTTCAGAATAGAGTATTCTTTCAAGTATTTTGGTAGAGGTTCAATAGATGATGATGTATACCAAATATCAAAGCTCTAGGCCTTAGGGTTTGGGAGAAGAAGATTTTTTATGATTTCCTTCTTTATTTCTACGTAAAACTAGAGCTGTCGCCCTCAAGGGCTGACGAGAATACCCCCCACACTGCTAAAAAGGCTTTTCTATGAAGGAGTGGAATTTGAATGCATGTCATGGTGGATGAACATTGCCAACCCTCCACCTCTTTCTGATTTTGTGTTTGTTGCTAGAGTTGACTGATTAGGAAAGGTTGGTCAATATGAGCCTATGTTAAAGAAAACTGTGTGAGGAGATGATGACACAAAATTATATCCACGAAAAGTCAATATGAGCCTATGTTAAATTTTTGACCCCTGGGGGGCGGGGTCAAATTTGACCTCAGGAAATAAACCGTTCGATATTTTGTAAAGGTCAACAAGATGATGTTACTTACCAAATTTGGTAACTCCCCTTATGGTTACTGAGTTTTGCAATTTTAAATTTTTACTACTCCCCCCCCCCATTAAAAAGTTCAAAATGGCATAACTCTGTAACTAACGACTGGATCAAGATGAAAATTGCAGGTGCACAACTTTATATGATAGGAAACAACCTGATAAAATTTCAGCAAAATTGGTCAAAACATGTGGGAGGAGAAGAGGACACAAAATCATGTCCACGGACGGACGGACAGACGGACACCCTGATTCCAGTATACCCCCCCATAACTTCGTTGTGGGGGGTATAATCAGGGATTGCTCAGAAAAGGGCTAATTTTCAGAATACTGTAATTCTTTCAAGTATTTTGGTAGAGGGTCAATAGATGATGTTGTATACCAAATATCAAAGATCTAGGCCTTATGGTTTGGGAGAAGAAGAGTTCTTCATGGATTTCAATTGAAGTATTTTGAAAGAGCATGACCTAAGGATCATTTCTGTGAACTTTTGTTGAAATTCCATGGTTTGTTAAGGAGGAGAAGATTTTTTTGTAATTGTGAACGAACGGACGGACGGACGATGACCAATCACAATAGCTCACCCAGAGCACTTTATGCTCAGGTGAGCTAAAAAAGAGTAAAAAAAATCTGTATGGGTAGGTATATTCTGAGAAATAAAAATATTGCATGTGACAGATTTTTTTTCATTTTCTAGTATTTTTTTTTCCCATAAGGATCATAAATCAGAGGGCCATTGGCTTTGGTGCATTCACCATAGAGGCAATTTTCATTCAACAATCAAATTAAATGTTACAGTAGGAATTATGATACCAGTGGGCCTAATCATATTTTAAACATCTATAGGCGCTCTACTTTGGGATCTGAAAGCTAAGATTTCAGCAATGTGCAAAGAATTCCATTTATTAATGACAAACTTCTTGGCTCTAGGACTTCTAGGAAAAACTCCTCCCCCCCCCACCCTTAGATGGAATTTTGAAATGTCTTCATCAATTTGGGTAAAAAATATTGTTGTTATTGTAGAAATTGCTTGAAACATTTTTCTTTTCATTTTTCACAATTCTTTCTCAAGTTTTCTTCTTAACATATTCCCTAACAGTGACACTTTTGAATGCCTACCAAGAAATACATTCTGGTAAACATTGTGTAAAATAAAGAAATTGCTTGTAACAATCAATTTCTTCATTTTCCACAATTTTTGCTACCTAGGAAATTGAAAGAATCTAAACTATCATAAAATTTAAACTATTACCTATCATATTGGACCAGTCTAAAATCTTACCATCCGGTAATGGATTAAGAGGTGTCAAAAAAGCAGTTAAACCTTTCCTGTTTTTGGAAATTTTAGACTGGTCCAAATTGAAAGAGGATGCAGACGACAATGAAAACTGGATACCATTTGAAATGAAACCATCCTATGTAGTAGAAAATATTGTGGAAAGAGGAGAAATTGCTTGTTACAAGCAATTTCTTCTTTTTCCACAATATTTTCTAGAGTATAAAATCACAGGAACGTAAAATCCCGTATTTGAATGGGAAAGGGTTAAGTCTGGGAATGGGGTAAGCTTACCATTTTGTATCACCCAGCCATTATCAGTCCACACAGCCAACTGCTCTGGTTTAATAGTAAACCTAAATGTATATCCCTCCCCAGCCTTTATAAATACACGGTCAAACGCTACTAGCTGAAGATTTGGCATTCTTTCACCTGTTGTGGCCCATGTTATGTATACTTGTATAACCTAAAATAGAAAAAGAGCATCACATATGTATGCCAACAAGTGCCTGTTCAATTGATTTATATTTGGTAGAATTTTTAAGATGAAAAAGGGGCATAATTCATTCAAGAATGCAATTAGTTATTCCCCCTGTTGGTATTGATTTCTATTTTCATAGTGAACATATACTTCAATCCATTCCAACTCAATACCTCCTTTTTACCTCATCAAGAAAAGAGCTTTGGAAAACCTTGTGGAAGATGAAAAAATTGCATGTCAAGCAATATCTTCAATTACCAAAATGATTTCTATCCGAAAAGTAGCAATTGCCGTCTGCAGCTTCTTTCAATTTGGACCAGTCTAAAATATTGTGTGGGAATGGGTTAAGTGAATGGGTTCAGTAATTCTCGAGATATTAAACAACGTCAAAGTTTTTGGAAGCTGAAACAGATGACAACTTGGCAATGGCAATACCTCAGGGTTTTCTCTGAAAATGGCAAATCTGATAAGATTTTTAGAATACAATTACAATAATACTGTGCAGGGGTCATTTCTTATTTTTACCAAACAGTACATATGAACAATAAAAAGTAGAAAGAACATTGTGGTTATTGAGGAAACTGCTTTTAATATGCAATTTCTTCATTGTCCATAAAGTTTTCTACCCTGAAGGCACAGATCTTTTTTTTTTAATATCAACATCTCAGAATTCTTGTCTGTACCTTCTGTAAATTTGAACAAGACTAAATTTTGTACAGGCAGATCAAAGCAAGAATTGCCAGACTAATTGGTAACATGTTGAGAGATGAAGAGAATATTTTGTTTTTAGGGAGCTATGAACCAAAAAATCCTAATCACACCGTATGAATATGCCTAGAATCGATCAAGATGATCTGATTGCATCTACTATAGTAGGAACAGTACTACCAACTGGAAACGGCTAATGATTGTCTCAAGCCTGTATGGCAGTTCAAATAGAGATGGTCATGTATTAAAATCTTATTGTAAATCGGATTTTATTAGCAAGGGTTTTATCTTCGCTAATATTCGCGAGACAACAAACTCGCGAATTCAAGAATCTCAATTAAATTGGACCATTTTGTCCAGAAAAATACATAGAGGTCCGAAGTCAGCAGGGGGTCGATAAAGATCAAATAACAAAATATTTAGCTTTGTCGGCATTTCATTCAATTGGAGAGCATCACCTGAATGAAAAAAAAAGGATAAATCTGTTTTGAGGACAGGATGAATCTTTAACGATCCACAAAATTTTATAACCTGCCAAAGTGGTACAATCAATGTGTTGAACACAGCTATACAAATGTAACAATGGAAAGTAGATTAGGTGATAAAATTCTAGGTGATGATAATAAGACAACAAAGAGCTAACAAGAGTGCCATAGTCACAATATATGCCGCCACATTGCTGCTGTTTCACGAAAATAATTGTAAACACTACTTATTTTGACAGAACCAAATTCAAAACATTTGCAGACTACCTTTTAAATTGTCAAGTTCAAACTGTTTGTTATGATTGATTGATTGAATTGGCCCAGAGACTAAGTGTCAAGGAGCATAACTCTTGCAAAAATCAATGAACAATAAAATGCTTGATCCATGTACACATACAAATTATGGTGATGACATTGACCAAATTTCATTTAAATCAAAACAAAAAGTAAGGAGGAGTTGCATTCACAAAGCTGCAATTTCAATAAGCCTCAGAGACTAAGTTTTAAGGGGGCATAAGTCAGGGAAAAATTAATGAACCATAAAATCCTTACTTCATGCACATCTACCAATTAAGATGATAACATCCACCAAGTTTCATTTAGATCCAGCCAGAAACTTAGGAGGAGTTGCATTCACAAGGCTGTAATTTTAATAAGCCCCAGAGACTAAGTTTTAAGGGGGCATAACTAAGGCAAAAATCAATTAACCATTAAATCCTTACTTCATGCACATCTACCAATTAAGGTGATGACATTGACCAAGTTTCATTTAGATCCAGCCAGAAACTTAGGAGGAGTTGCATTCACATGGCTGCAATATCAATAAGCCCTAGAGACTTAGTTTAAATGGGGCTTAACTGAGGCAAAAATCAATGAATCATAAAATCCTTACTTCATGCACATCTACCAATTAAGGTATTGACCAAGTTTCATAAAGATCTGTCCAGAAACTTAGGAGGAGTTGCGCTCAAGAGAAAAGTGGCCGCACATACGGAAGGACGCACGGACGGATGGACGGACAGACGGAGAAGATGACGCCAGTATACGACCGCCTCCGGCGGGGTATTAAAAGTTATAACTGACTCTTCATTGCATACACTCTTAGAACTTTCAACAAATTGAAAGTAGATGATGCAATATAAATCAATTAGAAACTGTTTTTACACGTGATATAATTATTTTGCCTATGACAGTTTGGCAAGACTATTATCGTATTGATATTTCAAGGGTAAGTGCTTTCGGGTAAAAATATTATACATTAAACCACTTTTTATCTCTTTCCAAAATTAAATTCAACTTGAATGCATGATTTTGTGATCTAAGAACAATTCACGAAAGGAAATCGTTATACTATGAGAAAAGAGAATCGGTAAATGAACTACTAACGTTAGTAATCATTCTATAATAGGTTGGTATCAAGTCGGGATGTAATTGTATATTGATTTTTTCTTCGCTGGTGTATTCCCGGAATTTACCGAAATACAATGCGGCCGCTCGCTAAATCATGAACTCGCTAATAAGTCTTTGGGTCCTGCTTACGCAAAAAGAAGACAACACGAAAATTACCCAATTTACAGTATGCAACAACAGCCTATACAACTCAAAAAGAGTCCATATAGCCAGAACAATTGGCCATCACTTTAATTGATGATCTTCAAACTGTTAGGGTTGTATATAAAGTATATTAAAATTTTGTCTCATTCATATTTACTGTATTATACACCATCCCTGTAACACATTCCCACACAATGATGCTTTTTGATGCCAATCAAAAAAAAACAATTGTGAAGACATAATGAAAATTAAGAAGTTGCTTGCAAGTTGCTTTCACCCTAAGAGGTGAAAATACCTGAACTTTCATAAACTTTAAATTGTCGTCTGCAACTTCTTCTAATTTGGACCAATCTAAAATTGTGCCGTATGGAAATGGGTGAATACATAGTTGATCATCTCTAGACTGTGTACCTTTCTCATAAAATGAAGGTTGTATATCAAATACATATTTTTTTACCTCATATGAATCTACATAGCCAGTATTAATGACCATCCATTTAATATATTGATCATCTCATAAGTGAGGGTTGTATATCAAATACATAGCTTTTTACCTCATATGAATCTAAATTGCCAGTATAAATGACCACCCATTTAATTTATTGATCATCTCATAAGTGAGGGTTGTATATCAAATAAATAGCTTTTTACCTCATATGAATCTACATAGCCAGTATAAATGACCACCCATTTAATATATTGATCATCTCATAAGTGAGGGTTGTATATCAAATACATAGCTTTTTACCTCATATGAATCTAAATTGCCAGTATAAATGACCACCCATTTAATTTATTGATCATCTCATAAGTGAGGGTTGTATATCAAATACATAGCTTTTTACCTCATATGAATCTACATAGCCAGTATAAATGACCACCCATTTAATTTATTGATCATCTCATAAGTGAGGGTTGTATATCAAATACATAGCTTTTTACCTCATATGAATCTAAATTGCCAGTATAAATGACCACCCATTTAATATATTGATCATCTCATAAGTGAGGGTTGTATATCAAATACATAGCTTTTACCTCATATGAATCTAAATTGCCAGTATAAATGACCACCCATTTAATTTATTGATCATCTCATAAGTGAGGGTTGTATATCAAATACATAGCTTTTTACCTCGTATGAATCTACACTGCCAGTATTATTGACAATCCCTTTAATATATTGATCATCTCCTGCCTTTATGACTGATTCCAGAACAAGGTTGGTGTACTGGAAACTTGTATAAGATAATCCATATCCAAATGGATAGAGTGGTGTCCCTTGAAAATATCTGTATGTCTTCCCCTCCATGGAATAGTCCTCTATATTTGGGATCTGCAATTCAGTGAGTCTGTTAGATAACAACTTAAGATCCCAGGAAAATAAAGCAATAATTAACCCATTCCCACCAAATGACACTTTTGGATGCCGCCTAAGAAAAAAGCTCTGGAAAACATCGTGGAAAAATGAAGAAATTGCTTGTTACACGCAATTCCTTGTTACAAGCAATTTCTTCATTATCCACAATGCTTTCAACCACAAAAAAAATACTTTTAAAATTTCATCAAGTAAAAATTGTTGTCTGCAACTCTTTCAATTTGGACCAGCCTAAAATATGTCGTCTTTTAATAGGTTAAACTATCCCCACACTATCCCACTTTTCTAGGACTACCACAAAAAGCTGTGGAAAATATTATGGAAAATCTGCAGAGAAAGAGAATGGTTTTTAAGTTTCTATCAACTTGAAATTACAGTCGAACCTGTCGTATGCAGCCAGCCAAAGGACAGATCAAAACTGGCCACATACGACAGTTGGCTGCTTAACACAGATCAGGTTTTTTTTGTGTGTTTTTTTTTTGGGGGGGGGGGGGAAGGTTGTTACAACCCCGTTGACATAAGGTAGTCATGATACAATGATGCGTCTCCTTATGAGAATGGCCACATAAAATGTACAAAATAAAGAAAGACGATTTTTTTAATTAACAAAAAATAGTAAACACACCAATATTTATGTATTCTTAATAAAGTATTTCCATTCATTTTTTAATTTGCACAACCCAAACTCGGAAGTGACGACCGACTGCGATCAAGAAACTGAAGAACATTGAAATGTTTGTCTAGAGTTAAACATTTACGGTTCATTACGGTCGGTGTATGATATTTCGTTGCATGATAAAACGTCGAACGACTTATGATCGAGACCGATGTTCCGTTGAGTTTATTTTCTTCGAAAGTTCGCTCAAAAATATATTTTAGATACTCTATTACGACCGTATGTTTTCTAAATACCGGTATATAATGTCTATGAACCGCCTGGAAAGAATATTCGGATCCAGACCCGCACCCATTCCCACGCGATCCCGCTTTTTTACGCCCCTAAATAAAGCTTTGGAAAACATTGTCGGAAACGAAGAAGTAGCATTATCCATAATATTTCTACCGCAAAAGACGATTATTATTAAGTTAAAACGACTACAACTTCTTTGAATTAGGACAAGTCTAAAATTTTGCTGTGTGGTAAACTTACATACTGGATATGTAATTAGACGTCATATCAAATCCATTATGTTCGATTAATTATAATCAACATAACTCGGCACTTATTGCATTCAACCAAACACACATAAATAGAGTACACCTTTAAGTGGCGTGTTTATGTTTATCTCACGTGTTGAAAAGTTTATGCACAAGATTAGCCAGACGCATTATTGATTTTTTACACGACACCTGTCAGCAATTAGTCGGGTCGCGTGACCGTTTAAAGGGATATACATGAAGTGCAAATTGGACAATTAAAGGTGACCGCTGGCCACATACAACAGATTACCGCTATTCACAGTAATTTTAAAGAGCAAATTGCACGGGCGGACCTGGGATGGCCGTTAAACGCAGATTGGCCGCTATTCTCAGGTGACCGCCTACACAGTTTTGACTGTACTGCCTGTAACTTCTTTCAAATAAGACAAGTCAAAAATTTTTGTCGTCTGCTTATGGGTTAAAGGCTCGTAAAGATATTATCCTTAACCCATTACCAGTCGGCTGAATTTTAGACTGGCCCAAATTGAAGGAGTTGCTGATGACAATTTAAAGCTTATGAAATTCTGGATTTTTTCAACTTTAAGGGTTGAAAACATTGTGGAAAATGAAGAAATTGCTTATAACAAGCAATTTCTTCATTTTTCACTATGTTTTCCAAAGCTTTCTTTCCTTTGGGGCGTCTAAAAGTGTCACTGAGTTAGAATGGGTTAACTAATTCCCACAAAATGACGCTTTTGGACGGCTCTCAAGAAAAACAATTTGGAAAACATTGTGCAAAATGAAGAAATTGCTTGTAACAAGCATTTTCTTCATTTAACATATTGTTTTCTATCCACATGTTAAAAAAATCTAAAATTTCATAAACTTTAAACTGTCGTCTGCAACTCCTTTCAATTTGGACTAGTCTATAATTTTGCCATATGGTAATCGGTTAACAGACAATGGATAAACGAACAGACAAAATATTATCAGTCTAATTATTGGAAGATGACAATCCTTGACTGTACACAGCCTTACTAATTAACAAATGTTGTCTGAAATATGGAAACATGTACCTGATTATTATTTGCGACGTGTTGTCTGAAGGTGGTGAACATTTGTATGAAAGAAATTTGTACCTGCGTGCATGATTATAGAAGTTACAGAGCAGACAATGCAAAAAGTGCCGATTTTTTACCTTTGACCCCAGATTGTCACCTTGAACTTTGGATAGGAACCTGGGTCTTTTTCGCGACACGTCGTCTTATAGCAGTGAACATTTGTCCAAAGTCAAATTGAAATCCACTATTACATGTAGAAGTTACAGAGTGGACACGAAAGCGGGATGGACGGACAGATTCGATTACTATATCCTCCCTTAAGGGGCATTAAAATCATTCAGTCACTAATCAAATCAGTTAGAAGGGGATTAACCCTTAACCAGACAATTTTTTACACTGGTCCAATTTTAAAGAAGTTGTACACAACAAGTTCAAGTAAAAGAAATTTTGAAACTATTTGTCTTTCTGGGTAGAATTTTTTTTTTTTGAATCTTGAAAAAGGATGAAGCCTTGCTTTATACATTATAACACAATTCTGCTTTTTTAGCCCCAAGGGAAAAGCTTTGGAAGACATTCCTTGTTACAAGTAATTTCATTTTTGTCCACAATATTTTCTACCCTATAAGATGTAGATTTTCGAAATTCTCCAGTTTAACCCTTTCCCACACAATGACACTTTTAAACTATCCCTCAATATGAAAGCTTTGGAAAATGGTCAAATTGCTTTTTACAAGCAATTTCTCAATTATCCACAACGTTTTCAAGTCAAAAGACAAAGATTTTAAAGATTTCATTAACTTAAAATTGTCATCTTCAACTTCTTTGAATTAGGAGTGGTCTGAAATTTAATCAGGTGGACTTAAATTAAATTGTCATTATGCCTTCAAGTGGACTTAAATTGTCATATGCCCAACCTTCAATTTGCACGGTCCAAAATTTTGTCATCTGGTTATTGGTTAAATGTAAAAAGACACAGAATAAACAGGCTTACCTGATCAGCAGTGTCATACCATGTATAAGGAAGTCTACCAGCTGGACTAGCATCGTCAGTTGCCATAGTGATCACATTAAAAAGGGCTTTGCCAGTTGCCTGTGCTGGGAAGAAACACTGTATAATTGCCGTAACACGTGGATCCCGTTCTGCGAAGGATATGTTGACTGGTCCAGCACTGAAGATCAGCAGTAGGATGGGATTCCCATTACCTTAAGGGTAAAGAAACAGACTTTTAAACCCTTTTCCATTTGACAGAATTTTAGACTGGTCCAAATTGAAAAAAGCTGCAGAAGACAATTTCAAGTCGAAGGATTTTAACTTTTGTTGTCTTTCTGGATAGAAAACATTGTTAAACATTGGATAATGAAGAAATTGCTTGATACAAGCAATTTCTTCATTTTCCACAATGATTTTCACAGATTTTTTCTTGATGGGCATAAAAAAGAGGGCTTGTGTGGGAATAGGTTAACCAACTCCCACATAATGACGATTTTTGATGAACTCAAGAAAAAAAGCTTTGGAAAACATTGATCTTTAAAAATCATTCAACTAGAAATTGTCGTCTGCAACTTTTTTCAATTTGGAAAAGTCTGAAATTTTGTTATCTGGTAATGAGTTGAGATAATTTTCTTAAAAGCATTTGTAAATTCCTGGTCACACTCCAAGCCTTTCGTTATGTTCTTATCCTAATGTAGATATTGTAACAGTCACATAATTAAGCCATTCCCACACAATGAGGCATTTTGATGCCCCTTGATAAAAACAGTTGGGAAAACATTGTTGTAAAATGCTTGACACATCTGTGGACTTATTAAATATAGTGGTTTTTTTTCAAGGGCAGATAATTGTACAACAAATAGAGTGGTTTGAATTTCAAAGGTCTTATGCACAACTGGTCATCATAAAGATACAATGTAGCAAGTTTAAGTTTATTCCCATTGATACTGTAGGAGGAAATCTGAGATCACACAACATGGGACTAGTTTTCAAAGACCTTCTTTATTCAGGGATCTCATGAATAAGGGCTAATTCTAAGTGTATGGTAATTCTTTGAAGTATTTTGGTAAAGGGTCAATAGGCATTGATACATACCAATTAACAAGGCTCTGGGCCTTATCATTTTCGAGAAGACTTTCAAAGATTTCCTTCTTTTTTTCCTATGTAAAATCAGGAATTGCACAAAAAAGGGCTAAATTTCAGAGTAGTCTTTTAAGTATTTTAGTAGAGGGTCATTAGGTGATGATTCATACCAAATATAGAAGCTCTAGGTCTAATGGTTTGGAAGGAGAAGATTTTCAAAGATTACTTTGTAAAATCAGGGTTTGCACAGAAAAGGGCTCATTTTCAGGATAGAATTATTCTTTTGAGTGTTTTGGTAAAGGGTCAATAAACATTTATTTGTACCAAATATCAATGCTGTAGGCTTATGGTTTAGGAGGAGAAGCTTTTTTAATAATTGTTTACGGACAGACAGACGGATGCCGGACATTCACTGATCATAATGGCTCACTTTGAGCACCTTGGGCTCAGGTGAGCTTATGATGAAGTACTTGCTTATTACAAGCCATTTCTTTTTCAACAATGTTTTCCAAAACTCTTCCCTCGAAGGTCATAAAAAGGCTTGATTGTGTGTGAATTGGTTAAAATGAAACAATGCAATGGCAATGCTACGTTTATGAAAAATATTACCATGATGTATTGCTGATCTTTTATTCTTGAACTTGGGGAGTAACCAATCACAGATTTGCTTGTCATGTGACTCCTTTACTAAAATTTCCCTTAGCTGATTTCCTCCAGTACATCTTAACCCTTTCCTGTTTTATGAAATTTTAGACTGGTCCAACTTGAAAGAGGTTGCAGACGACAATGAAAAATGCATGCAATGTGAAAGCAGACCATCCTATGTAGTAGAAAATATTGTGGGAAAAGGAGAAATTGCTTGTTACAAGCAATTTCTCCTTTTTCCACAATGTTTCTCAAGTATAAAATCACAGTGACGTAAAATCCCGGGTTTTTCCAGGAAAGGGTTAATAAAGACTTGTGGCAATGGATTAAAATACTGTATAAAGCAACCATTGTTTACTTGAACTTTGGATAAATCTATAATTTTGCTGTCTCAAAAAAGGGTTAAAACCCATTACATACATAGTCCTGCTACTTAATCTGCTTATGAAAATTAACAGTGAAATCTGTAAGAGACAGGTAAATGCTAGAAACAAGTAATTTCTTTTATTTTCTCACATTTTATACACTTTCGGGTACTTCTTTTTAATTTGCACAAGCTTTTAATCCATTTCTGCACAATAACGCTTTTGGACGCCTCAAGATAAACCAAGCAATTTCTTTATTTTCCAAAATTTTTTCAACCTAGAAAATTAAAAAAAAAAAAAAAGAAATTTCCTAAACATCTTCTGTCAATTTATACATCTCTAAAATTTAATGTGTGTAGTCTGCAACCACTTTGCATGGACAGACCTGTACTGTTCAGGGCTCTAGACATCCCATAAATTGCCAGTCTGGACCAAATTTTGAATTGCCAGACTAATTAGAATCCCAAAATTAACACCAAAATCGGTCCGAAATTTTCATTAAATTCCTCATTGAAATATTGATAAACTCACCCACCATCTATCAAGATCCACTTGAAACAGAAAGAATTCAAGGGTTTCTCACCTTACCTGCAGATTACGGGATTAACAAAAGTGCCAAAAATCGATAACTAGTTTCCCGTCTGCCAGTTATTCGCAGGTGGACCGAAGTTTCACGTTTGACCAAACTTTAGGTATCGGGTTTGCAATAAAAAAGCAGTTTGACTTACACATGTTCGAAGTTGTGTCATAATGGACATCTAATGGTGCGTCAATTTAAATTTCAGTTACTCGTGAAACAAATTTCTTTTACTGTAATATGGGATGCATATATAAATTGAGACATGAACAGGTTTCAGTGGTGTCGGGTTAAAAAGGCCCAGTGTCAGAAAGGCCCGGTCGAAAAAGGCCCAGTCCAAAAAGGCCCACTTTTAAAACTGACCAAAAAGGCCCAGACCAGAAAGGCCCACTATTTAAATTTACAATAAGGCTCACTAACCTATCTTAAACATTTGACATTATTTTGATTATGACAATATGTACAGTAAAACCCCTCCTTACTACCACCCCGGAAATACGGGCACCCCGCTATTACGACCGAATTTTTACAGAACGGAATGTTTTGTTCTTTATTTCAATGGTCGCGAACCCCTCTAAAACGGGCACCCCTCTATTCCGAATTACGACCACTAAATTCAGTCCCAACTATAGCTGATACACTATTTTGAACCCCACTGAAACGACCAGTACCTTCACACATTGAGACCGACCACCCGAATTTCACACTTGATAAGAGCGACACTAATTGGGTAAGAATACATTGTAAATACATTATCAGATTTTTGATTATGTGATATCGAACCCTTATTATAATAGGTGTTATGATTAAAGTGGCCAATCACTTTAAGAAATTATAGCTTGTATTATTTTTAATTGTTATTTGAATGTGTCACAGGTTTTGACTCGAGTAATAAATTGGAAACTGAAAACGTATCCGAGAAGTTACGATTAGTTTGTTTACGGCGTTCTGAACAGTTAATAAGCAATTTCAACGTAATTGATGCTTGGTATTCGCATTATAGAAGATATGATATCAACAGTTTGACACTTTGAACATGTACTTACGAATAAAAAATCTGAGGTAGGACTTCTGAATCAGATCCAAATGGAGAATAGAGAAAGTAGAACTTATCAAAGGTCGTAAATTTGAAACTGACTTAATATTCCGCTGTAATACATGTTCTTATAGTTTCATTTTCGTATGTATAGTATTAATTTAGTCAAAATAATGAAAATAAAATAAACATGAATTACTTGACAACAAACGACCAAACCTCAGTATTACGACCACCCCGCTATTACGACCACTTTCAGAAAGTACCGAAAGTGGTCGTATTAGAGGGGTTTTACTGTATATCTTTTGTTTAGTTTTTAAACTGACTTAAAATTGATCAGCGTAGAATAAAACACTTTTCAATATTAAATAGAGAATGACACTTTTATGGTTATTACCTATATTGAAAGGTGTTGGCATAAAGAACCAAGTATAATAAATATATTGATAGATAAAGTATGGTTGATTCTGAAAGGCATTTTCTTCTTTTTCCAAATGGTTTTCGGTCATTATAGCAATGTTTCTGGAAACGAAGGTGTTGCTAAAATTGCTAATTCTTTTCTACGCTGTACAGTATATATGATTGTTATCTAAGAAGGATCATTTAACCCATTCCCACACAGCAAAATTTTAGACTGGTCCAAATTGAAAGAAGCTGCAGATGACAATTTCAAGTTGATAGAATTTTAAACTTTTTCATCATTTTGGGTGAAAAACATTGTGGATAATGAAGAAATTACTTGACACAAGCAATTTCTTCATTTTCCACAATGTTTTCATAAGCTTTTTTCTTGCAATTCCATAAAATATCATCCTCACGAGTTGTAGGACAAGATGATAAAATATACGTACTTCTGAATGTATATATTTCTTCTAACATTTGAGCTAAAAACATGTATATTCACAATGACTTGCTATTCTCTTACATGTATATGTGGGCCTTTTTGGACTGGGCCTTTCAGGTCAGTTTTGAAAGTGGGCCTTTTTGACACTGGGCCTTTTTGTACACTGGGCCCTTTTGTCACTGGGCCCTTTTGACCCTAATTCGTTGCCATTCGTATAAAGTTGGACTAGCTCAGCACAACTATTTTATTAACCCATTCCAACACAGCAAAATTTTAGACTGGTCCAAATTGAAAGAAGCTGCAGACGAGAATTTTAAGTTGATGGAATTTTGAATTTTTTCGTCTTTTGGGATAGAAAACATTGTGGATAATGAAGAAATTGCTTGAGCCAAGCAATTTCTTCATTTTCCACAATGTTTTCCAAAGCTTTTTGTTGTGGGGCGTAAAAAGGAGGGATTGAGTGGGAATGGGTTAAATTAATTTATCACAAACTTGTAAGGGCATGAGACCGGGTTTGAAATTCTTTTAAAAAAAGTCATGTTGTTAATAAATATTTTATAGTTTTTCATTCACGGTAAGAAACTTAGCTGATAGAATTCAAACAATAAGTGGAAATCCACAGAATGCAGATAATTTGAATATGCTTAGTAATATTGCTAGTTTCGTCAATAAAATTAAAGAAACAACCTTACTTCAGGGGTGGAAAACATCTGAATAATAAATCCCAAATCAACTACAATTAATAAATGAACAAGTTTTGTGCACAAATTCTACTCTGGGAAAATAGTGCAACATGTGGGCAACCAACTAGAGTTTATCTCGTCGGTCTTTTTGGTGGACATCACGACTCTGCGATCCCATGGGGTAGAATGGACTGAACCGACATTTTTGTAACGTCAGCTGTGTTTTTCCATCAACAGAGGCTTGTGTTGAAAGAAAATCGCTGATGACTTTGTTAAATAACAGAACTTTGGATAACTAGCTTGTGAAAAAGTATATAATTACTCCAGTGAAATTGGTGGTACTCGGTTGGGGTGGGGTGGGGGGAGCGTATATCACAGAAATATTCTGTAAAATCCAGAAATTTTAATAATGTAATTCATTTGTCTATCTAATTTTACAATATATTTGAATTTCTCGACATTCTCGACTCGAATTCCGTACATTGCCTGTATTGCAATTTATTCACAGCCGAATTTTCAAAAACAAAATGAAAGTAGGATCTGTCAGTTGTTTACATCTATCATCCACTCATTGAAGATTAAAATTATCTTCGGAAAATTTGAAAAGAAGGCAACTACAGTACTAAATGAATGACAAACCTTTTATTTACAGAAAAGGTGAAAAAAGGTGGGGGCATTCATTTTTGCCAGGGGGAGCCCTGGTACTGACTATTATACAGAGATTGACTGTACTCACTTAATTCAACTGCATCTTGTACCAGCTTAGTCTGGTTCCCTGCCAAATCCATAGTTGTTCTGTCATTTGACTCTGCTTCTAATTCTTGTCCTGTATATGATAAAAAATAAAAATACTGTCATGTCTTTTAACCTTTTAACCAAGTAACAGACAGTTCTGCTTTTGGATGCCCCCCAAGAAAAACAAACTCTATAATTTAATATTTAGTTTCGTCTATCAAAATTGGGCGTTCTGATTCATTGAAAAAAAAATTCATAACTCCACGAACAAAATTTTGAGCAAGCAGCTATTTGTATGCTTCCGCACGAAATAGTCCAATACAAAAAGGTATCAAAAGATGTAGGGTTTTTGCTTTTTTCGCTCGATACTATTAAATTATAAGAAATAAATAGAATATTTTTTGTTTTCATGGAGGTATGAACCGAAAAACCTTATCACACTCATGTGTGAATCCGATTTTTACAAAAAACACAACTAATTAAGTCGCATGTTTTGTAACATGACCGTTGTTTAGGTGTTATATACTGTTGGCACTAGACCAATTAAGTAGACCACTGGCTGTATTTCAGAATATCATGCTATCCACAGTGCAATTAAAGAAGGAATTTGCACGGGGGAGGGGGGGGGGACTCGAGGGCCGCTGTCATCAGATTGGCTGCTGTGCATAGTTGACGGCTAGCACAGATTAGACTGTATTTGCAATTTTTTAGTTGCACATCATTGACAATGTTTATTATTGATAATGGGGGGTCAGAGTTTCTATTCAGATCTCAATAAATGATTGATTTGTGATTTTTTTATGATAGGCTGGTAGTAATTGGCAATGTTAAGTTTTTTGGTTAAGTTTTGCAGACAGACAGACAGACAGACCGACAGATGGAAAGACTGAATAACAGACAGACAGATGGACAGAAGGACAACGGTTAAACGTGATGCAGGGGCATAAAAAGTAAAATCGTTTGTTGCAAACAATTTCTCTTTTTTTTCCCCCAATGTTTTCCCAAGAATAAAACACAGACACTTAAGTCAAGTAATTTAAAAGGTTAAATTTAGTGTTTGTGCATAAAGCCAGTCACAGTGAATTGCTATTACAAGGATTGCAATTAAGTGGATTCCAATGAATTTACCTGTTCCAACACAGATGATTGTCATTTGTGATTCCATTATAGCCAGTTTCAAATCCACAGCTGTGTAATTGTTACACATATTGTCTTCACATCCTGCTGCATATCCCACATATTCTGCCATGCTTTGTAGACCAATCAGAGGAGTTTTTACATACTTTGTATTGGAGGGAATGTCAACTGAGTAGTCCCCAAATAGTTGTGGAATGTTATCTGCCATTGGTCCTACAATCTGATATCGAGAGAAAGAGAACTGTGTTTAGTGATCTAGCTATGAAAAATTGCTTGAAATGCTTCAACTGATCTTAACCCATTACCAGGTGGCAAAATTTTAGACTGGTACAAATTTAAAAAAAGTTGCAGACAACAATGTAAAGATTATGAATTTTTTCAATTTTCTGGGTAGAAAATATATTAGAAATTGAATAAATTACTTGTAACAATCATTAACTTCATTTTTCACAATGTTTTTTTAAGCATTTTTCATGAGGGGCTTCAAAACGTGTCATTGTGTTGGAATTGGTTAACTTAATCCATTCCCACAAAATCCCTCCTTTATGTCTTTCAAGAAAAAAGCTTTGGAAAACATTTTGGAAAATGAAGAAATTACTTGTAACAAGTAATTTCTTCATTATCAACAATGTTTCCTATCCTAAAAAAATGAAAAAAATTTAAATTACTTCAACTTGAAATTGTCGTCTGAAACTTCTTTCAATTAAGACAAGTCCAACAAATTACATCTTTTCATGAAACATTGCTACTTCCTTTCATATTGAGCTATTTCTTCATTCCTAACTTTTAAAAATAGAAATTGTTGCAAAGCGGACTAATACACACCAACAGTACTTGTCCATATACAAGTGCTATCCGCCAAAAAATTGACTTTTTTATTAAAGGGCCATAACTACGTCAAAAATCAATGGACCATAACCAAAATAAAATATGTATATGTCTGACTTATACCAAGTCTTTCTGTGAAGTTTGAATCAAATCCATCCAATGGTTGCTAAAAATTGAGGGGACACGATTTTTCACCAAAGGGCCATAACTCTGTCAAAAATCAATGGACCATCTCTGTTTGATACTGATTATATCAATGAAGTTTGAATAAAATCTGTCCAATAGTTGCTGAGAAATTGAGCGGACACGAAAAGGCTACAGATAGATGGACAGACTGACCGACGGACCCACCGACCGACAAGCTGACTCCTATATACCCCCAAACATAGTTTTGGGGGGTAAAATAAATACAAAGAAATCATTCGAAGTCTCTTTGTACAGCTTACAAATACATTAATATTACTTATCATAATATATAAGGTAAATCTCTTACTGCAATCTTATTGAAATGTTTTCTTATTGGCAATAATCCATCTTTATTTTTCAACAGCACAAATGACTGCATTGCAGCTTGAACTGCCAGATCTTGATGTTCTGGGCTTTGACCAGGGACAAATTGTACTTTCGATAAGGGTTCATTTCTGGTGGATCAAATTCTCCAAGTCTCATTCTGGTGTAGAAAAGGGGCTTAACTCTGGCTCTAACTGCCATACTAGATACAAGCCCTTGATTTACAGCATCCTCTGTAAAGTAAACACATCTTTGTCTTCTTATTCAAGCAGTTGTTATGTTATACTTGTTGCAAGCAATTTCTTTATTTAACACAATGTCTTCTATCATTAAAGTTGAAACAAGAGTGCCATAGTCACAATATGCTGCTGTTTCACAAAAATAATTGTAGACACTACTTATTTTGACAGAACCAAATTCAAAACATTTGCAGGGTAACTTTTTAATTTGTCAAGTTCAAACTGATCTTTATGACTGATTGATTGAATGGGCCCAGAGACTAAGTGTCAAGGGGCTTAACTCTTGCAAAAATCAACGAACCATAAAATCCTTGATCCATGTACACCTATATTATGGTATTGACCTTCACAAAGTTTCATTCAAATCAAGACAATAGGTTATGAGGAGTTGCGTTCACAAGGCTGCAATTTCAATAAGCCCCAGATAATAAGTTTTAAGGGGGCATAATTCAGGGAAATTAATGAACCAAAAAATCCTTGAGCCATGTTCATCTTCAAATTATGGTGATGCCATTGACCAAGTATCATTTAAATCAAGACAAAAAGTTAGGAGGAGTTGCGTTCACAAGACTGCAATTTCAATAAGCCCCAGATACTAAGTTTTAAGGGGGCATAACTGAGGGAAAAATTAAATAACCATAAAATCCTAACTTCATGCACATCTGCCAATTTAGGTTATAACATCCACCAAGTTTCATTTAGATGCAGCCAGAAACTTAGGAGGAGTTGCATTCACAAGGCTGCAATTTCAATAAGCCCAGGAGACTAAGTTTTAAGGGGGCATAATTCAGGGAAAAATTAATGAGCAATAAAATCCTTACTTTATGCACATCTGCTAAATAAGGTGATAACATTGACCAAGTTTCAAAAAGATCCAGCCAGAAACTTAGCAGGAGTTGCATTCACAAGGTTGCAATTTCAATAAGCCCCAGAGACTAAGTTTTAATGGGGCATAACGGAGGCAAAATTCAATGAACCATAAAATCCTTACTTCACGCCCATCAACCAATTAATGTGATAACATTGACCAAGTTTCAAAAAGATCAAGCCAGAAACTTAGGAGGATTTGCATTCACAATGCTGCAATTCCAATAAGCCCAGAGACTAAGTTTTAAGGGGGCATAACTGAGGCAAAATTCAATGAACCATAAAATCCTTACTTCATGCACATCTACCAATTAAGGTGATAACATTGACCAAGTTTCAAAAAGATCCAACCGGAAACTTAGGAGGAGTTGCGCTCATGAGAAAAGTGGACATACGTAAGTATGTACAGGCGGGCGGACAGACGGAGAAGATGACACCAATATATGACCGCCTCTGGTGGTGTATAAAAATCTAGACTTTCATAAACTTTAAATTATCCCCTTTAGAAACAATCTTAATTTTCAGAAACTTTACGTTGTCGTCTGCAACTCCTTTCAATTGGACCAGTCTAAAATGTTGCCCTCTGGTAATGGGTTAAAAGTTGTTTGCAGACTATACATAATAAGCATAATTTTCTGGAATTTATTTCTGCTAAATCTTCAGACATGAATAAGACTAAAGAATTAAAATAGAAGCCATCGCATATTGTGATTAAACTCCCTCCAAGTGACTAGTCTCATAGACGATGTGGAATGTAGTATAATTAAATTCAAAAGTTTTGTAAATTTGCTCCCCTGAGTATGATGGCTAAAGACTATATGCTATCAACAAAATATCAAAGCCCTACACCTGATTATTTTGGAGAAGATTTGTTAAAAAAATCTCATTTAATCCTAGGTATATTGAAGATCCAACCATTTGGAGCTAATTTCAAGAGTACGGTAATTCTTTGAAGTATTCTGGTGGAGGGTCAATAGATGATGATTTATACCAAATATAAAACCCATAAGCCTAATGGAATTTATTTCTGCTAAATCTGCAGACATGAATAAGACTGAAGAATTAAAGGAAAAGCCATTGCATATTGTTATTAAACTCCCTCCAAGTGACTAGTCTCATAGACGATGTAGAATGCAGTATAATCAAATTCAGAAGTTTTGTAAATTTGTTTATATCATCGCTATTGTAATATTTTCCAATAGGAGCATTGCCCAACAAAAAATGTAAGATATTTTTGGGAATTTCATAAGGAAATAGGACTAAAGTTTTGGGAGATGAAACTGGTTCTTTAACCCTTTCCTGTTTTGCGAAGTTTTAGACCTGTCCAAATTCAAAGGATTCGCAGACAAATATTAAAAGTGGATTTTATTTGAAAAATAACCCTTAAGTAGGGTAGAAAATATTGTGGAAAAGATAAAAAATGCTTCTTTTAATACGTTTTCTCAATTATAAAATCACAGGGATGTAAAAACTAGGGATTCAACAGGAAAAGGTTAACCCATTACCAGATGACAAAATTTTAGATTGGTCCAAATTTAAAAAATTCCCACAGGACAATTTCAAGTTGATTTATTTTTCTATCATTCTGTACATCTGGGTAGAAAACAATTTGAAAATGAATTTTCCGTACTGCTTTCTCCAACAATCTTTTTGAGAGTCATAAAAAAGCAAGATCGTGTGGAGTTAATATGCTCAGTGAATAGAAACATCATATATATAGCTAAAGTACTTAATTTAAAGATAATTTATCATACAAATACAAGTATGATTAAACTAACTCACATCTTATTTTGGTCAGAACTGCATTACAAATTAAACAAGAGGCCCATGAGGGCCTGAGACGCTCTACTGGTTATCAAGTTTTCCGTTAAAGAAATCTGATATTTAAGGAAGTTAATTGCTCAAAGAAGAATGCATAAAGAAAAAAAAAAAGGCTTTATCCCCTTTATCATTTTAAGCAACAATCCTCAAGGCCCCTTTTCCAATGTTTCATGACGGATCCACTCCATTTCAAAAGAAAGTTACCTTATGACCCTACAATCATTCTGTGAATATTCATCAGAATCTGACAATAATTGTGGACTTCTGTGAATATTTCATCAGAATCTGACAATAATTGTAGACTAAATCACATAAACAGGATTGTTTTGAATGAAAATCAGTAAGGCCCCTTTTCCTGTGTTTTCTGATGGATCAATTTCATTCCAAAAGGAACTTTCCTTACAACCCTACAATTGTCCTGTGAAATTTAAAAGACAATTTGATAATGATTGTGATCTTCATCACATACACAAGAATGTTTAGAATGATAATCTGTAAGGCCCCTTTTCCTGTGTTTCGAATGCCACAATTATTCCATGCATCTTTGAAGAGAATCTAATAAAACTGTTGACTTTATTGTGTTAACAAAGATATTAAATTCAAGTTCTCATAAGGCCCCTTTTCCTGTGATATTTTACTGTTGGTTTTATCATTCTGTGAAAGTTAAAAGTGATTCCGATGAAATATTGGGAATTCATTATGTTTACTAGAATATTTTAAAAACAAGGTGCCAAATTGTCACAAGATACCCCCGTCACACTACTTAATATTAACTGGGGGTTTGAATAGAACTGAGGTTATTTTGAATGAATTTTTTTTGTCAAACAAAGTATGAAAAACAACAAAGGGCAATAACTCAAAAAAAGGCCAGGTAGAGTTATGGTTCTTGTGCACTGCACTCCCACTTGGCGAGATCTATACACCCATGAAATTTCATGATTCTAGCTATTATACTTTAGACATGTACTCCGGACAAGATTCAAGTATGAAAAACAACAAAGGGCAAAACCTCAAAAAAATAGGCTAGGTAGAGTTATGGTTCTTGTACACTGCACTCCCACTTGGTGAGCTCTATCCATCCATGAAAATTCATGATCCTAGCTATTATACTTTTAGAGATATACTCCGGACAAGATTCAAGTATGAAAAACAACAAAGGGCAATAACTCAAAAAATAGGCCAGGTAGAGTTATGGTTCTTGTGCACTGCACTCCCCCATGGTGAGATCTATACACCCATGAAGTTTCATGATCCTAGCTATTATACTTTTAGAGATAATCTCCGGACAAGATTCAAGTATGAAAAACAACAAAGGGCAATAACTCAAAAAATAGGCCAGGTAGAGTTATGGTTCTTGTGCACTGCACTCCCCCTTGGTGAGATCTATACACCCATGAAGTTTCATGATCCTAGCTATAATTCTTTTAGAGATATACTCCGGACAAGATTCAAGTATGAAAAACAACAAAGGGCAATAACTCAAAAAATAGGCCAGGTAGAGTTATGGTTCTTGTGCACTGCACTCAGTATTGATGAGAAGAATATAACTGCCAAGTTTAAAGTCAATTGGACTTAAGGTGACAGAGTTATGCTCCGGACAAAGAAGTGGACACTGCCGGACAACCGGACGACCGGACGCCCAGACACCACGGGTGATCCCATAATACGTCCCGTCTTCGACGGGCGTATAAAAAATCATATGGCCCCTTTTTACAGGATACTTGATGGATTGAACCCAGTACTGAAAAGAACCATTTAAGCGATTGTACAATCATTCTGTGAAATTTTGAAGTGAATCCGGTGAAATCAAGGGACATCATTGTGTTAACCAGAATATTTAAAAAAGTTTTTCATAAGGCCCCTTTTTATGTGACACTTGCCATAATCAGATCCACTGTCAAAATCAACTATTGGAATGATGGTACAATCAATCTGTGTATTCTGTGGAATTTATTGTGTTAATGAGTTTATAGTGAAATCTTCATAGGGCCCCTTTTCTCATGATACTTTACAGAACAAACCAAATTTCAAAAGGAACAATTCTAATGAAGGTACAATCATTCTTTAAAAGTTAAAGAGAATCAATGAAAACAGTGGACTGAATTGTGTCAAGAATTTTTGTAACAAAATTTTCATAAGGCCCCTTTTTTCGTTGAAACTTAACAAATCAGACCCAATGTACAAAGGAACAATCCTAGTGATAGTTTGAAGAAAATGATAAAGACTAAGGACTTTATTGTAACAATGATGTTTTGTAATAAAATTGTTATAAGGTCCCTTTTCTTGTGTCACTTAGCCAATCAGGCCTAATTTACAAAGGAACAATCCAAATGATGGTACAATCATTCTATTAAAGTTTGAAGAGATTCTTATAAAGACTGAGGACATTGTTGTGTTTATGAGGATTTGGTAATAATTTTTCATACAGCCCCTTTTCCTATGATACTAGACCGATCAGGCCCAATTTGGAAAGAAACAATCCTAATGATGGTACAAACATTCTGTGAAAGTTTGAACAGAATCTGATGAAAACTGCAGACTTTATCTTGGTGTAAAATTTTTAAAACAAAATTTTCATAAGGCTCCTTTTCCTGTGATACTTGAAGGATCAGGTCTCATGTCAGCATCAACAATTGTGATTATTGTACAATGACTCTGTGAAGGTTTGAAGAAAATCCAATGAAAGCTCTGGACTTGGTTACAAGGATTATAGATAAGATTCTCAAAAGGCCCCTTTTCCCATGATACTAGACAGATCACGCCTAATTTGAAAAGAAAGAATCCTCATGATGGAATAATCATTCTGTGAAAGTTTTAACAGAATCTGATGAAAACTGTTGACTTTATTGTGGTACAATGATTTTAAAATTAAATTTCATAATGCTCCTTTTCCTGTGATACTTGATGGATCAGGTCTAATGCAAACATCAACAATCATTATTATTGTACAATTATTCTGTGAATGTTTGAAGAACATCAGATGAAAGCTCTGGACTTGGTAAAAAGGATTTATACATGAAATTTTCATAAGACCCCTTTTCCTGTGTTTTCTTGATAGTTCGAACCCTGTTATGAAAAGAATGATAGTTATGACCTTCCAATCAATCCGTGAAAGTTTCAACAAAATCTGATCAACGCTGTGGGCTTCATTGTGTTAACAGGGTTTTGGGTTTTATTAATTGAATTTTCATAGAGCCCCTTTTTCCATGTTACTTGATGGATCTGTACCAATTCCAAAGGGAACTCTTCTTACAAAAGTTTAATCATTCTGTTTGAGTGTAAAGACAACCCCATCTCATCTGTGGACTTACAAGCATTAATTAAGATTTTTTTAATTGAATTTTCCTAAGGCCCCTTTTCCTATGTTTCTCAATGGATCAGACCCAATTTGAAAGGAACAATCCTTATGATGGTACAATCATTATGTGAAAGTTTGAAGTCAATCAGGTGAAATCTAGGACCATGATGTATTAACTAAGATTTTTTTATTAAATTTTCATAGGGCCCCTTTTCCCATGAAACTTGATGGATCAAACCTACTTCCGAAAGGAACAATTCATTTAATGTAATAATCATTCTGGGAATGTTTGAAGAGAATTTGTTGAAAACTATGGACTCTATTGTGTTTACGAGGTCTTTTTCAATCCAGTTTTTATCAGGCCTTTTTTTCCCGTGGTCCTTGACTGATCATACCAAATTTTGAAAGGAACAATTCTTATGATGGTACAATCATTCTGTGAAAGTTTGAAGTCAATCAGATGAAAACTGTGGACTCTAGAGAGTTAACAAAGATCTTTGAATTAAATTTTAATAAGGCCCCTTTTCCTATGTTTCATGAGGAATCATATCTGATTCCGAAAGGAACAATCCTTATGATGGTACAATAATTCTGTGAAAGTTTGAAGAGAATCCGTTGAAAATTGTTGACTCTAGATAATTTATGAGAATTTTTTATTAAAATTTTCATAAGGCCCCTTTTTCCTGTGTTTCTTGACCGATCATACCCAATTTCAAAAGGAACAATCCTTGTGATAGTATAATCATTCTGTGAAGTTTTGAAGGGAATCTAATGAAAACTGTTGACTCCAGGGTGTTAAAGAGGATTTCTTAAAAGATTTTCAAAGGCCCCTTTTCCCGTGGTTCCTGATGGATCTGACCAAATTCCCAAAGGAACAATCCTTATGATGGTACAATCATTCTGTGAAAGTTTAAATACAATCTGATGAAAACTGTGGACACTAGAGTGTTAACGAGGTTTTTTAATTAAATTTTTAAAAGGCCCCTTTTCCCGTGTTTCTTGACAGATCATACCCATTTTCGAAAGGAATGATCCTTATGTTGGAACAATCATTCCGAGAAAGTTTTTCCCGTGTTTCTTGACGGATCATACCCATTTTCGAAAGGAATGATCCTTATGATGGTACAATCATTCTGAGAAAGTTTGAAGAGAATCCGGTGAAAACTGTGGACTCTTATCGCCTAAACGAGGATTTTTAGTGGAATTTTTAATTAATTTTCAAAGGCCCCTTTTCCCATGTTTCTTGACGGATCATACCCATTTTCGAAAGGAACCATCCTTATGATGGTACAATCATTCTGTGAAAGTTTGAAGAGAATCTGGTGAAAACTGTGACTCTATCGTGTAAACAAGGATTTTTACAATAAGTTTTAATAAGGCCCCTTTTCCCATGTTTCTTGACGGATCATACCCATTTTCGAAAGGAATGATCCTTATGTTGGAACAATCATTCTGAGAAAGTTTGAAGAGAATCCGATGAGAACTGTGGTACTCTATCACGTAAACACGGATTTTAATGGAATTTTTTATTAAATTTTCATAAGGCCTCTTTTCCCATTTTTCTTGACGGATCATACCAAATTTAGAAAGGAAGAATCCTTATGATGGTACAATCATTCTGTGAAAGTTTAAATACAATCTGATGAATACTGTGAACTTTAGAGTGTTAACGAGGATTTTCTAATTAAATTTTCGTTAGGCCCTTTTTCCCGTGTTTCTTGACGGATCATACCCATTTTCGAAAGGAATGATCCTTATGATGGTACAATCATTCTGAGAAAGTTTGAAGAGAATCCGGTGAAAACTGTGGACTCTTATCGCCTAAACGAGGATTTTTAATGGAATTTTTAATGAATTTTCATAAGGCCCCTTTTCCCATGTTTCTTGACGGATCATACCCATTTTCGAAAGGAACGACCCTTATGATGGTACAATCATTCTGTGAAAGAGAATCCGATGAAAACTGAGACTCTATCGTGTAAACAAGGATCTTTTTCCCACGTTTCTTGACGGATCTGACCCAATTTCGAAAGGAACGATCCTTATGATGGTACAATCATTCTGAGAAAGTTTGAAGGGAAACTGATGAAAACTGTGGACTTTATCGCGTAAACAAGGAAAAGTTTAACCGACGGACGGATGCTGAACGGGAAAAAGCCATCGCTTTAGCTCTAGTGGCCTTCGGCCAGTAGAGCTTAAAATACTCTAAGAAAGCTCAATATTTCTATCCAATTTATATGAAACTTTACATTTATATCTATTGCAAATGAGTACTTAATTTATGAAAATTTGTAGGAAACAGAATCCATAGCCTTATCTTAATTCAAAGATGTAGGCAACAATTTTACATTGATGAAATTTTAAATTTCTTTATCTTTCTGGGTAGAAAACATTTTTGAAAAAGGAGAATTTTCTTGCAACAAGCAATTTCTCCATTTCCAACAATCTTTCCCAATGTTTCATTCATGAGGGGCGTAAAAATGGGGATTGTGTAAGAATTGGTCAAAGCATTAAATACTTTTCGCATCAAGGAAAAAAGGTTTTTCTCTGCCATAATTTCGTCTTTATTTAACATAACATTAGATAAGCTGATCTATAAGCATTTGTTAAAATTTAATAGTGCAGATATAAAGTACACAGAATTTAAGACACTTCTTGTTATAAATTTCTGCAAATTTTTGAACCCACAAAAATAAATGGCTATACAGAAGATAAAATTTAAGTTAAGAAGAAAACAGCCTTTTCCAATTTTTATTCCATAAATATAATTACAGTCAAACCTGGTCATCCGGTCACCTCCATTCAGCGTGCACCTGTCTTAAACGGCCAGTTCAATGTCCCCCCGATGTTATTTACACTAAATTTTACCTGTATTCAACAAGCACCTTTAAAATGCTGTCAACGGTCGTCAAAATCGTGTCCCATTCTTTGAAATAACCTGAGTTTACGGTCAATTTCGGGCTTTCCGATGGCAATTTTCATGGACATGTAATTATCACGGCGCATTATTGTTTTCGGATTATCTATTCAAGTGACAAAAACAGATAAACATTCACACGCGTCGCCAATTAACAGGTGTTTTGTAGACAACTACGAAGTCATCAAAATGCCTAGTTTTGTTATTTTGCTCTTATTCAGTGGTTGAAATTTATGCATATGATGTTAAAACTTTATCAATAAAGATTAATCGAGTATGACGATCGAAATTACTGCTCTCGGAAAGTAATCTATTTTCGTTTTCTTACAGAGTTTGTTTGCAGTTTTAGAGGTGAGAAATGAGTAAACAAACTCGCCCAAAGACTAATTCTGACTAGATTCCTATTGGAATTAAATTGAAATATAGTGTTTTACGCAATAATAAAAAATATCCTCAATTGACCGGCCGATGTTATGTCAATTGTTCGATCTTTGCAAAAAATAATCACGACCGTTCGAGTGATTTAACCTGATTTGAACCTTTGAACCTTTTTAATTTCTATTGATAATCTAATCCACTTCATGAGAATATAGGCCAACCAGTATTCTTACCAAAATTTAAAAAAAAATGTTTGAATGAGCTGTTTTCTTGTTATTTATTTAACTATGAAAATGAATACTTTCTAGCCACCCAATCTTTTTGTTATGAAAATATCCGGCCACCACCTTGATAGGCCGACCTGTATTAAGCAAGCACCTGTCTTAAGCAAGCGATTTTGGCAAATCCCTTGGCCGCTTGCTTAAGACAGGTTCGACTGTACCTATAGCCATGAAAATTGTTGGATTATTTCCAGAAAGTTCTACATTAACACCAGCTTTCACCCCAGCAGCTGCCGCTTCAGGTGGAGTCTGCACATATTTCTGCGGTGTGATGAGATTGTCGAGCGCTCCCATATCACTGACAACATAACCGTCAAACTTCCATGTGTCTCGTAACATCTCAGTGAGCAGGAAATGGTTAGCACAGGCAGGAATACCATTCACTCTGAAATTAACCCATTATCACAAAAGAAAATTTTAGAATTGTCCAAATTGAAAGGATATTTGAAGGTGATAATATTTCAAAAATCACTGTCTTTTGGGGTAAAAAACATAGTTGATAATGTAGAAATTGCTTGTGACAAGCAATTTCTTCATTATCCACTTTGTTTTCCAAAGTGTGTTTCTTGAGGAGCGTCAAAAAACATCATTGTTTGGGAATAGCTTAAACACAAAGCAAACGCTCTTCATAGCGAATATAACTCTTAACCAGAAATAAGAAATGAATACTAGTGGCATAACAAACTCAAATTGCACTCCATGAATGAACAATTTGTCTCATGAAAAAAATGTCTGAAAATAAGTAAATTCTGATCATCAGTAAGTTTTTCTTATTAGAAAAAGTCAACCAATCCTTTTTTTCCACGGACAGTACACGCAACTGTTAAAAGTTTTTCTACAGTCTAGAAGGGAGCAGAGTAGTGTTCATTTCAGCAGAAAAAAAAACAACCTAATATTGGTCATCATTCCAACAGATTTTATGCATGCCACTAGTATACTACAAGACAATCAACTAAGCCAAGCTATATTGAAATCCATCAATTAATGTATAGGATATATTCTTGACAAAAATCCAACCCACCCATACACTCAGACATAGACAAAAGTAATTCTATACGCCCATTACCACACATGATATGGCATAAAAAATAAGCTGATAAACAGTGAATATTAGGCTTTAATGATGAACAACTTGTACATCCTTTAACTTCTGCTGAATTATCTTCACCCTTGTCATGCCTATCCCGGGATATTCCTGTATTGACAATAGCTGTGGCAGGTGTATAGACTAAGATCAGCCTGCATAGATGTGCAGTCAGATCTTAGTCTAAACTACCTGCTTGTTCTTTTGGTGTTGAGTAACTATTTGAACACCAAGAAGATCTAAATTTGACAAAAATTCAAAATTTTGTGAAGAAAGGGTAAATATTCAGCAGAACAAGGGTTAAAATTATCGTTTCCTAAATCCTATACATGTATTTGCATTATGGTATTAATTCTCATTGTGAAAACCTTTTAGCAGTAAAATGGCATCCTTTAACCCACTAACAGGCAACCCCACTTCTTGAAGTCCTGAAGAAATCTCATCATGGAGCACTTTATTAGAAACGGAGAAATTTTTTGTCACAAGCAATTTTTTCCCTTTCTAATGATGTTTTCTGCTTTACTAAGCTGTCATTTGCCAATTTTAGTGATCTTCATAATGTCATCTGCAAGTTTTTTAAATAGTGACCAGTCTAAAATTTTGTCATCTGGTAATTGATCTAAAGTATGATGAGTGGAATTGATGCAGAAGACTAAAACATATGCATTTCTTTCTGACTTGTCTAATTTTATCTGTGTGTTATGTATTTCACAAAATCTTTCAATAAGATAGAGGATGCTGACTTTAACCTATTACCAAAATTATAGACTTGCCCAAATTCAACAAAGTTGCAGACGCCAATTTCTAAGTGAAGGAATTTTAAAAATCTTTTCATTATGGGTTAGAAAACATTGTGAATAATGAAGAAATTGCTCTAAAGAAGCAGTTTCTTCATTTTCCATGTTTTCAAAAGCGTTTTCTTGAGAGTCATCAAAAAAGCATAATCGATTGGGATTGTGCTAACATGAATACACTAGCAACATAAATGACAAGACTTTTTCACTTTTTGAAATAGATTACCGGGGTATGTTTATTTGAATGATGAAGAGAATATTTTTTGTTTTCATGGAGGTATGAACAAAACAAGAGGCCCATGAGGGCCTGAGACGCTCTACTGGTTATCAAGTTTTCCGTTAAAGAAATCTGATATTTAAGGAAGTTAATTGCTCAAAGAAGAATGCATAAAGAAAAAAAAAGGGGCTTTATCCCCTTTATCATTTTAAGCAACAATCCTCAAGGCCCCTTTTCCCATGTTTCAAGACGGATCCAATCCATTTCCAAAAGAAAGTTACCTTATGACCCTACAATCATTCTGTGAATATTTCATCAGAATCTGACAATAATTGTGGACTAAATCACATAAACAGGATTGTTTTGAATGAAAATCAATAAGGCCCCTTTTTCTGTGTTTTCTGATGGATCAATTTCATTCCAAAAGGAACTTTCCTTACAACCCGACAATTGTCCTGTAAAATTTAAAAGACAACTTGATAATGATTGTGATCTTCATCACATACACAAGAATGTTTTGAATGATAATCTGTAAGGCCCCTTTTCCTGTGTTTCGAATGCCACAATTATTCCATGCATCTTTGAAGAGAATCCAATAAAACTGTTGACTTTATTGTGTTAACAAAGATATTAAATTCAAGTTCTCATAAGGCCCCTTTTCCCGTGATCTTTTACTGTTGGTTTTATCATTCTATGAACAGAGCTACAGATAATTTTTAGGGTAAAAGAGTGATCACTCCCTACTTTGGGCAGCAAAAGAGTGATTCACTCCTAGCCCATAAGGTCTCATCCCTTTTTGGAGTAAACAAACAAAAAGAGTGAAAGGGAAAACTAGACACTTACTTTCATCATTTCTTTCACTATATTTGTACTTCTCTGATTCCTAGTGTTTAACAAGGTAATGAAACACAAAGAACTTTTCAATAAAAGAGTAATTTCACTATTAACAGTCAGTTTCTTACTGTTGATAATACAAAAATGTTTATATACAGGCAGTTTCCTACTACAGAGCAATCAAACAAATGCCGAACAGTCTAAAATCATTGTAACTTAATCATTACAGAGTACTAATGATCACTACTATAGTTTCATTTTAATTAACATTTAGATAACTTGTCACTCTGAATTCTAGGTTTATATTCTTGGCACAGCCTACTTGTTCTTCTCCTTTTCTGTTTATTCCAGTGACTTATTGCCTTACTTGGATCATAGTTACTGAGATCAAGATCAGACATTTGGATCTGCATCACATTGTCAAGCGATTCATCCTTCAAAGAACTTCTGTACTTCTTCTTAATCCTATTCTGGTAGATAAAAAAACTTCTCTCACAAACAACACTGGTGACAGCAATGGACATGGCTATTTTACATATTTTGACCAATTCTGGCATCTCATTCCTGTGGACAGTTATTACACTTTTACACACAGCTTTTATCTTCTTGTTCTTATAGGCCCCTTTCAACATACCTTTTAGCATTGGCCATTCCTTTTTTATCTTTTCTTTGTCAATTAAAGGCTGCACTCTAGTCTCTTCTGTATTGTCATCTATGACTATCTTGGTGACTTTCTCTTCACCATATACACTTGAAATATGTGCCAATGCTTCTTGTACCTCAGCTTCCTCTGATGATTTAAAAACAGCAGGTTCTAATAGGGTGCTAAGAGATATGTGTCCATCTTGCTTTGGAAATCTGTTTTTAATATTCTTTTGCAAGCTAGTTATGTAACAGTCTCTTGCTGTTTTGAACTGACTTTCAGCCTACTCAGAGTAATGTGTCAACTTTTCACTATGTAAACTAGCAATTTTCTTCTCCTCGTCTTCAGCTATCTTTATATATTTCTTCATGTCTAAAACACCAGTACCATCATTACTTTTAATATCCTCAAGCCTCTCAACAGTTCCATCTAGTAAGGGTTCTAATTCACCAAAAGAAAAGTCATCTCTCTGCAGGCTTAAACTGAGTGCTCCAATAATCTCATGAACATCAAGTTAAAATGCTACCATCATCACTGTTTTGTACCTTGAAAAATACTTCAGGAGACCCTTGGCAAGAGTATTATTTTCAGAGGCGAATGAAGATAGGGTGGCCAATACAGACTTGTAGCTATAATAAACAGCTTCAACAGCATTCTTCTGCCCCATCCATCTTATGCTGTAAGGTTCTTTGATAGATAGATTTGGCTCTTCAAGAAGGTGCTGCATTTTTTTAAGTGTTAACACTCTAGCACTTGAGGCACTCACAAAATGATAAAGAGAATTGAATTTCTCACGGAACTGCTTCAGGTCATTATTCTTCTTAATAGAGTCAGTAAGAGCAAGATTCAGTCTATGAGCCAAACAGTGTGTTTGGACCATAAAAGGTGAATACTTTGATTTCATTTGAACTCCAACACCAGTCTTGTGACCAATCATAGTTGCAGCTCCATTAGTTGCAAGGGAAATCATATTTAGTGGGCTCAATCCAAATTTCTCCAGAGTAGTTACTAAATGGCCTACAATAGTATGGGCTTTTCCATTCTTAATGGGTAGATTAGTCAGAAATTTTGTGATTTGCTCCCCCTTACTTGAAAACCTAACACAGATAGATAAGTGTTTTTCAACTTTAAGGTCAGTACTTTCATCCAACATTACGGAGAAGAAGTCTGAATCTTTAATGATAGTTGACACAATTTCCTTCTGCTGACATAATCTCATGCTAGTCTGAATGTCAGTGAGGGTGTCCCAGCTCAAGTTTCTATACTTTATGCAAGCACCATTCAACCTCTGTAATTCTAGTAAATTATTAACTTGATTTGTTGCTAAACCCTCCTTAGCTGCATAAAATACTGTGCGGAATAATTTGCATTCATCAGTTTCTACATGATGGGGGTCGCTTTCATTAGAGCTTGGGTCCAAGACAGAAGAACAGGTAGGGGCTGTACTTAGTGCCTTCAAAGCAGACAGGTGTTCAGTGGAGCTAGCATGACGAGAGAGGCCTGTTTTTTGAAAATTATTCAATCCCTCCAGCGACCATATACTAGGTATCTTTTTTTTAATACAAACTTTGCATTTCATTTTCACATCGGACCCAGAGTGTTCTATAATCATCCAAGGAAACTCCGCCTGCCATGATTTTAGCGTCTTGTCCGATACGCTGACGTGATGTTTTCCTGTATTTTGCTCAGCCGTTTTAATAACGGAATCCAACAACCCTCGGACAATACTATTCGCTATAGATGCAGCCGTATCTTCCAAACTCGGCTTAAAAAACTTAAAAATCTTTCCACTATCAGCTTCAGACACCATCTTCCGTTTTCTTCCGGACATGGTTAACTTATTTTGCAACGCAACAGACCTTGCAAGCGTAAACAAAAAGATTTTACTGTTATGAAGGAATAAAGCCAACGCAATCCAAATCTTACAAAGAGTTTATTATACGGCACCAATAGCGATACAAGAAAGAGAAAGAAGCATTCCAAAACGGCTATAAACATCCGGTGACAAAATTTTCCCTTCGACGATTTGAAACAATTTGAATGCGTTATGGCGAAACCGGTAACTTTCACTCGCTCTCAAATGTCAGAAATGCGTTGCCTGAAAATTGAATGCGTCTCACGACGCACACAGGTGACTTTGGAATGAGTTTTTTACATATTTGAATGCGTAATAATGCAATCACACGCCTTATCTGGAGCTATGTATGAAAGTTAAAAGTGAATCTGATGAAATATTGGCAATTCATTATGTTTACTAGAATATTAAAAAAAAAAAAACATATGTCCCCTTTTTACATGATACTTGATGGATTGTACCCAGTTCTGAAAAGAACACTCTAAGTATATGTACAATCATTCTGTGAAATTTTGAAGTGAATCCAGTGAAATCAAGAGACATCATTGTGTTAACCAGAATATTTAAGAGAGTTTTTCATAAGGCCCCTTTTTATGTGACCCTTGCTATAGTCAGATCCACTGTCAAAATCAACAATTGGAATGATGGTACAATCAATCTGTTTAATCTGTGGAATTTTTGTGTTAATGAGTTTATAGTGAAATATTCATAGGGCCCCTTTTCTCATGATACTTTACAGAACAAACCAAATTTCAAAAGGAACAATACTAATGAAGGTACAATCATTCTTTAAAAGTTAAAGAGAATCAATGAAAACAGTGGACTGAATTGTGTCAAGAATTTTTGTAACTAAATTTTCATAAGGCCCCTTTTTCCGTGAAACTTAACAAATCAGACCCAATGTACAAAGGAACAATCCTAATGATATTTTGAAGAAAATGATAAAGACTGAGGACTTTATTGTAATAATGATGTTTTGTAATAAAATTTTTATAGGGTCCCTTTTCTTGTGTCACTTAACCAATCAGACCTAATTTACAAAGGAACAATCCAAATTATGGTACAAACATTCTATTAAAGTTTGAAGAGATTCTGATAAAGACTGAGGGCATTGTTGTGTTTATGAGGATATGGTAACAATTTTTCATACAGCCCCTTTTCCTATGATACTAGACCGATCAGGCCCAATTTGGAAAGAAACAATCCTAATGATGGTACGAACATTCTGTGAAAGTTTGAACAGAATCTGATGAAAACTGCAGACTTTATCTTGGTGTCAAATTTTTAAAATAAAATTTTCATAAGGCTCCTTTTCCTGTGATACTTGAAGGATCAGGTCTCATGTCAGCCTCAACAATCGTGATTATTGTACAATGATTCTGTGAAGGTTTGAATAAAATCCAATGAAAGCTCTGGACTTGGTTACAAGGATTATAGATAAAATTCTCTAAAGGCCCCTTTTCCCATGATACTAGACAGATCACGCCTAATTTGAAAAGAAAGAATCCTCATGATGGAATAATCATTCTGTGAAAGTTTTAACAGAATCTGATGAAAACTGTTGACTTTATTGTGGTACAATGATTTTAAAATTAAATTTCATAATGCTTCTTTTCCTGTGATACTTGACGGATCAGGTCTAATGCAAACATCAACAATCATTATTATTGTACAATTATTCTGAGAATGTTTGAAGAAAATCCGATGAAAGCTCTGGACTTTGTAACAAGGATTTATAAATGAAATTTTCATAAGACCCCTTTTCCTGTGCTTCTTGACAGTTCAAACCCAGTTATGAAAAGAATGATAGTTATGACCTTCCAATCATTCTGTGAAAGTTTCAACAAAATCTGATCAACGCTGTGGGCTTCATTGTGTTAACAAGGTTTTATTTATTGAATTTTCATATAGCCCCTTTTCCCATGTTACTTGATGGATCTGATCCAATTCCAAAGGGAACTCTTCTTACAAAAGTATAATTATTCTGTTTGATTATAAAGACAACCCTATCTCATTTGTGGATTTACAAGCATTTATTAAGATTTTTTTAATTGAATTTTCCTAAGGCCCCTTTTCCTATGTTTCTCAATGGATCAGACCCAATTTGAAAGGAACAATCCTTATGATGGTACAATCATTATGTGAAAGTTTGAAGTCAATCAGGTGAAATCTAGGGCCATGATGTGTTAACTAAGATTTTTTTTATTAAATTTTCATAGGGCCCCTTTTCCCATGAAACTTGATGGACCAAACCTACTTCCGAAAGGAACAATCCACATAATGTAATAATCATTTTGGGCATGTTTGAAGAGAATTTGTTGAAAACTATGAACTCTATTGTGTTTACGAGGACTTTTTCAATCCAGTTTTAATTGGGCCCCTTTTTCCCGTGGTCCTTGACTGATCATACCAAATTTTGAAAGGAACAATTCTTATGATGGTACAATCATTCTGTGAAAGTTTGAAGTCAATCAGATGAAAACTGTGGACTCTAGAGAGTTAACAAAGATCTTTGAATTAAATTTTAATAAGGCCCCTTTTCCTATGTTTCTTGAGGAATCATATCTGATTCCAAAAGGTACAATCCTTATGATGGTACAATCATTCTGTGAAAGTTTGAAGAGAATCCGTTGTAAATTGTTGGCTCTAGATTATTAATGAGAATTTTTTATTAAACATTTCATAAGGCCCCTTTTTCCTGTGTTTCTTGAAGGATCATACCAAATTTCAAAAGGAATAATCCTTATGATAGTACAATCATTCTGTGAAAGTTTGAAGGGAATCCGATGAAAACTATTGACTCCAGAGTGTTAAAGAGTATTTCTTAAAAGATTTTTCGATTAAATTTTTATAAGGCCCTTTTTCCTGTGTTTCCAGATGGATCTGACCAAATTCCCAAAGGAACAATCCCTATGATGGTACAATCATTCTGTGAAAGTTTAAATACAATCTGATGAAAACTGTGGACTCTAGAGTGTTAACAAGAATTTTTGAATTAAATTTTCATAAGGCCCCTTTTCCCCTGTTTCATGACAGATCAGACCCATTTTCAAAAGGAACCATCCTTATGATTGTACAATCATTCTGAGAAAGTTTGAAGAGAATCCGATGAAAACTGTGGACTCTATCGTGTAAACGAGGATTTTTAATGTATTTTTTTGAATTTTCATAAGGCCCCTTTTCCCATGTTTCATGACGGATCATACCCTATTTCAAAAGGAACAATCCTTATGTTGGTACAATCATTCTGTGAAAGTTTGAAGAGAATCCATGAAAACTGTGGACTCTATCACCTAAACGAGGATTTTTAATGGAATTTTAATTGAATTTTCATAAGGCCCTTTTTCCAATGTTTCTTGACAGATCATACCAAATTTCGAAAGGATTGATTGATTGGGGTTTAACGCCGTTTTTAACAGTATTTCAGTCATATCGCGGCGGCTGGAGCACCTAACAATGGTTTCCTGGTATTTCTCACACCAGTACTACCACTACATCCTTTCTTAGCCCCCAGCTGCTATCCCACATAGGTCTACGATTATCGACCCATTGGTGAGAGACAAATAGTCAGAAAGGATGAGTGCCGCCGTCGGGGATCGAACCCGGGACCTCTAGATTGACAGTCCGACGCGCTACCAACTGTGCTATGACGGCGGCTAATTTCGAAAGGAACATTCCTTATGTTGGTACAATCATTCTGTGAAAGTTTGAAGAGAATCTGATGAAAACTGTTGACTCTATCTCGTAAACAAGGATTTTTTAATTAAATTTTCATAAGGCCCCTTTTCCCGTGTTTCTTGACGGATCATACCCATTTTCGAAAGGAACAATCCTTATGTTGGTACAATCATTCTGAGAAAGTTTGAAGAGAATCCAATGAAAACTGTGGAGTCTATCGCGTAAACGAGGATTTTTAATTGAATTTTTATAAGGCCCCTTTTCCCGTGTTTCTTGACAGATCATACCAATTTTCGAAAGGCACGATCCTTATGTTGGTACAATCATTCTGTGAAAGTTTGAAGAGAATCTGATGAGAACTGTGGACTCTATCATGTAAACGAGGATTTTTTAATTAAATTTTCATAAGGCCCCTTTTCCCGTGTTTCTTGACGGATCATACCCATTTTCAAAAGGCACAATCCTTATGATGGTACAATCATTCTGAGAAAGTTTGAAGAGAATCAGATGAAAACTGTGGACTCTATCGAGTAAACGAGGATTTTTAATTGAATTTTTAATTAAATTTTCATAAGGCCCTTTTTCCCGTGTTTCTTGACGGATCATACCCATTTTCAAAAGGCACAATCCTTATGAAGGTTAAATCATTCTGTGAAAGTTTGAAGAGAATCCAATGAAAACTGTGGACTTTATTGCGTAAACGAAGATTTTTTAATTAAGTTTTAATTAGGCCCCTTTTCCCGTGTTTCTTGACGAATCTGACCTAATTTCGAAAGGAACGATCCTTATGATTGTACAATCATTCTGTGAAAGTTTGAAGAGAATCCGATGAAAACTGTGGACTTTATTGCGTAAACAAGGAAAAGTTAAACAGACGGACGCACGGACGACGGACGGGAAAAAGCCATCGCTATAGCTCTAGTGGCCTTCGGCCAGTAGAGCTAAAAAACTAATCACACTGTATGAATATGCAAAGCGGATTCATACATAAGTGTAATTAGGTTTTTCGGTTCATACCTCCATGAATTTTGGTTCATACTTCCATGAAGATAAAAAATACTCTCTTCATTTCTTATAATTTAATAGCATCGAGCAAAAAAAAGCAAAAACTAGACAAAATTTTGATACCTTTTTTGAATGGGACTATTTTGTGCTGAAGCATGCAAAATCACTGTGTGCTTAAAATTTTTGTTCATGGAGTTATGAATAATTTCTTCAACCAATCAGAATGCCTGTTTTTGATAGACCAAACTAAAAATTAAATCATAACATTGTAAGAAAACTGGTACTTAGGTGAATTAAGTGAAATCTCACTTGTTGTAACTGCACATAATTCCATAACTTTTGGCTCTCACACACTCACGAAAAGCCGGGAAAAATGTTAGATGTAAATCTCTTGCAGATACCTGTTATGAAAAAAATACAAAACAGTGGCTAGGCATGGAGGATACTAAATGAGTGGTAATGAAATTACATATCTGTGAAACGATTCATCTATAAACAGATAACAAGAGGACCATGATGGTCCTATATTGCTTCCCTGAGTATGATGGCTCAAGGCTTTATGATATAGACAAAATATCAAAGCCTTTCTCCAATTCCATTGGGAGAAGAAGATCTTCTCCTTTAATCTTAGGCATATTAAAGATCCCATTGTATAGCACTAATTTCCAGAATACAGTAATTCTTTCAAGTATTTTGGTAGAGAGTCAATAGGCATTGAAACATACCAAATATCCAAGCTCTAGGCATAAAGGTAAAGGAGAAGAAGATTTTCAAAGGTATCCTTTTATTCATTTCTAAAATCAGGATTCAGAATTCCATCAATATCAAAGGGCTTACCCCATTCCTGTTTCTTGAAATTTTAGACTGGTCCAAATTGAAAGAGGTTGCAGACGCCAATGAAAACTAGATGCAATTTGAGATGAAACCATCCTATGTGGTAGAAAATATTGTTTGAAAAGGAGAAATTGCTCGTTACAAGCAATTTCTCCTTTTTCCACAATGTTTTCTCAAGTATAAAATCACAGCAGCGTAAAATCCCGGGTTTAAACAGGAAAGGGTTAAAGCACTGGATGGCTTGATAGAGAGTCAATATTTCTTTTGAAAATTAATTTAAACTTTGGTTAAAAGGGGACAAATAGATGGTGTAGACAATGATCAGACTAAACATATGTGCAGGCTGATTTTTGTCTATATCTCCTGTCAAAACAAGAATTCTCCGGGCTTAGCTTGACATGGGTTAACAGAAATAGCAAAATTTCAAAAGGAACAATCCTAATGATGGTACAATCACCCTGTGTAAGTTGAAGAGAATATGATGAAATCCGTAGACTTAATTACGTTAATCATGAAATTATTGTAATGCATCTTTCCCCATGATACTGGAAGATCAGACAGAATTTGTAAAGGAACAGTCCTAATGATGGTACAATCATTCTGTGAATGCTACAATCATTATGTGAATGATTGAAAGAATCTGATGAAAACTGTTAACTTTATAGTTATACAAGGATCTTCAAATGAAAATTTTCATAAGGCTCCTTTTCCTGTGATACTTGAAGGATCAGGTCCAACGTCGTCATCAATGATTGTAATGATAGTACAATCAATCTGTGAAAGTTTGAAGAGAATCCAACGAAAGCTGTGGACTTGCTTACAAGGATTTTTAAATGAAATTTAATAAGGCCCCTTTCCCCAAGTTTTTTGATAGTTCAGACCCTGCTTTGAAAAGACTGATCCTTATGATCCTTCAATGATTCAGTGAAAGTATACAAAAAATCTAATCAAAGCTGTGGTTTTTATTGCATTAATAAGAATTTTTCAATCAAATTTTCATATGGCCCCTTTTCTCATTTTACGATAAACACAATACCACATCATCTGTCAATTGACTATTCACAGCTGTCAATAAAATTATAAGTCAACCAATAGTCATTCATTTAGACTGGAATTTAACTTTAAACTCTGACATTGACCACAATTTATGCAAAATATTTTTGTTAGTTTGGGGACTTAAACATCGTAACTACAGCTTCTTCATTATCCACAAACTTTTCTATCTCAAAAGACAAAGATATATAAAATTCTTAAAATTGTTCTTCGCAACTTCTTTCAATTTGGATCAGTCTAAAATTTTGTTGTCTGGCAATGGGTTAAACCATACATTGAAATTAGAACACTATCCACTTGTTTTTATTCAATTTGAATTAACCCCTGTCATGCTGAATAAAACCATTGTCAGAATTGTATAAAAATCAAAGGCCCGAAAGCACTGGTAATGCTTTTTGTTCAGTTGTCAATACTTCTTTTGAAAATTAATTTCATAGACAGCTCTGGTTTCAAAAGGACAGACGGGAGGTGTAGACTAAGATCAGACTGCACTTATGTGCAGGCTGATCTTTGTCTATACCTCCTGCTAAAACCGGAATACTCCGGGTTCAGTATGACAAGGGTTAACATCATCAAAGTCAGCAAAGTGAATAATGATTTCCTGTCTCGTAAAAAAAATATGGTTAGAAACAGCAAAGTGAGTTTAAATCTACCTCAGCATCAAATACATAGCGTTCAACTGGAATATTGTCTGGACCAGCATATGCAGAAAAATGTTTGCAGACGGCATTTCCTCGTAAAAATCTCGGATCATTTCCCTGTAGTCCTTTTACATATTCTGCAGCATATATTCCTATCAAAAACAGGTGTCAATCCTTACCAGACAATAAAATTTCAAACTGCTCAAAATTGAAAGAAGTTGCAAATACATTTCATCTATGCAATCAAATTTGAAATTTTGTCATAAAGGATGGAAAATGTTACAACAGAAATGTGTCACAGACAGAGATGTCCCTAAATAATTCCTATTTGTGTGGGGTCTGAATGCATCATCCAGTCTAAATCATTGTTTTGTCTTTAATCCATTACCACATAATCCTTATTTCATGTCTGAAGGGTATTATGTTAATGAAAACATTGTGAAAAGGGAGATATTACTTGCTTCAAGAAATTTCTCATTTTCTAAAAATGTTTTCTACTCTGTATGACATTTATTGCAATTAGAAATGTTTTCAATAACCTCTTTCAATTGACGGATAACTGACCTCGCCAACTTACTCTGCTGGCCACGCCCACTGAGCTCACACAGGAAGTTCCAATTCTATATCAACCCGTTACCAGACGGTAAAATTCTAGGCTGGTCCAAATTGAAAAGATTTGCAGACGACAGTTATTAAAAGATGGTGAAATTTCAGACTTTTCCAACTTTCTGGGTATAAAACATTGTGGAAAATGAAGAAACTGCCTAGTGCAGGCAATTTCTTCATTTTCAACAATGTTTTCCCCATTGTTTTTTCCAGAGGGGCGTCAAAAGGCGTCATTGTGTGGGAATGGGTTAAACAGCTTTTATCTATGCTAAATCTATGGCTAGTTACATATAACAAAAAAGTCTTCTTAAACTTATCTCATTTTGGACCAGAAAAAAATTGTTGTCTGCTAATGGGTTAAGTTCTGCTAGTTCTGCTAGCCAATAATATAAATCCATTTGTGTCCAGTCCTGCCTTTTTACACACCTAAAGAACAAAGCTTGGGAAAAAATTGTTACAAATAACTTCTTCATTACCGCAATATTTTATATCCGAAAATTTTTAGAAATTTCCCAACTATAAATTGTTTTCTGCAACTCCTTACAATTTGTACAAGTCTATAATCTTATTGTCTGGTTATGTGTTAACTTTAATTTCATAGATAGGACAAAATGTATTTTGACTGACAAAATTAACCCTTTCCCATACAATCCCTTATTTCAACGTCCCTGTGACATCAAACTTGAGAAAACATTGTGGAAAAAGAAGAAATTGCTTGTAACAAGTAATTCTTCTTTTGTCACAATACTTTCTATCATATAGGACAGCTATTTTTTTTATAAGTGTACCTACTTTATAATGTTGTCTTATACCGTTTTGAATTTGGACAGTCTAAATTACTGAAAAACAGTAAAGGGTTGATATAATCACTTGCAGTAGATGTGTTCTAACTCCTCAAAATAAGTCATATATTCAACAGATATACCAATACCTCTGCATCAAAAGATGCTCTGTCGATGGGTATGTTATCAGGCCCTGCGTAGGCTGAGAAATGTTTACAAGCCGTATTTGCTGAAATGTATCGAGAATGTGACCCCTGTAAACCCCTAACATACTGTCCAGCATACACACCTGTCAAAAAAGGATCTTCTCCATACGTCTCCTAAAAAATAAAAGTAACCCATTCTCACTTCATAGAATTTAAGACCAGTCCAAATTCAAAGAAGTTGCAGACATCAATTTTGAGCTTGTGAAATCTTCAAAATCTTTTTCTCTGAGTGTGGAAAGCATTGTGAATACTGAAGAAATTTAGAAGTGCTTAAAAGCTGGTAATAATTTAATCCTTTCCTGTGCAATTCCTGGTTTTTACGTCCCTGTTTTTTTTTTTCATTAGAAAACATTGTGGAAAAAGAAGACATTGCTTGTAACAACCAATTCCTTCGTATTCCACATTATTTTTTTCCACATTACCACACTGAATAATTATTTTTCAAATAAATGGATTTTAGAATTGTCGTCAGCAAAATCTTTTAATTTGGACGGGTCTATAATTTTGCATAAAGTGATTTAAATATATTTTTCTTACCAACTTTTAGGCCTTGGGTCTTATTGGTTTAATCTCAGTTTACGTTCTAATTAGAACCTAAATGATGACAATAGAAGAATTTAATATATCAATCTTTTATGTCATTATAGTTGCAGATGACAAAACTTTAGACTGGTTCATCAGGGTTTTCGTTTGACCCAAGACCTCGGGTTTTGACGCACAGAAATTAAAACATGCAATTTTGACACTTGAAAATTTGTCACTGTGCGTCATTTTGACGCCCGAAAATTAGCAGCCATGTGGCAAGGGTCAGTAGAAGTGTTTCAAAATTATTGGAAAACCGTTAATTATTTATAAAAAAAACCAAAACACCCCTATCAAGGATAACACCAAGCTTGATTGGTAAGTAACACTCTCGAGTGATGGACATGCATTGAAAGGTTCTTGACACCTGTGAAATAAATGATGAAACCTATTTTCATAGTTCCTACTGAAATTTACTTGATAGCTACTACTTTTATAAAAAGCTCACAAAATATAATCTAGAAGTAAAATGAAGAATATGTTGTCCAAGAAATATCATTGGTTTTCATGAAAAATAAGAATAATTTGATCTTTTTAGTACTCTAAAGATTTTCTAAAACTGATTCAAACTAATAATATATGTATAAATATTAAACTTTCCCTAAAAATCTATCTTATATTGAAAATAGAATACTGTCAGATTGGGAAAATGTTTCAACCTGAGACAGAGTTAATTCTAAATAAAATTTTAGGCACCATTTGTAAACAAATGTTGTAAATATTTTTTTTCTTTTTTGTCCATTATTATTTTTTTCGAAATTGCTACCGGAAGGGGGGGACATATCGTATTTGACTCTTGAGATTTCAATTTCGACTCTTGGAAATTTTGGCCCAACGGTCAATGACTCATGAATTTTGGGAACTAATGGAAAACCTGTTCATATTAAAAGACTGCAGAGGACACTTCAAATTTTGCGAAAAATTAGAAATGTAAACTCAAAATCAAACCAGCTGGAAATTGTTGTCTGCAACTTCTTTCAAATTGGACCAGTCTAAATTCTTGTTGTGTGCTCATGGGGTAAACTATAAATTATACAATACTTTTGTTATCGCAATGAAAAAAAGACCTCCTAAACAAGGCCAGGGGTCTTGCTGCACATTTTCAAAATGGGCCGGGAACCACGAGAATTGGAAAAATTCATACAATTACTCCAATTTGGGGAAAATAAAGGAGATTTTAAACAACTATTTCATTAGTTTAGATACTTTAACTAGTACTATTCTCCATGCCTTTAGTTGGGTCAAATTTACAAATCAAAAGGAAACTTTGTATTTTTGGGAATTGCAGACTATAATTGGAAATTTTCTGCTCTGAATTGGGGAAAAAAAAGATGCTTTTAACCATTGTAAATGGGGCCAAAATTAGGCATCCCATTACAATGAACAAATCAAGAACAAATTCTCTGATAAAAATCAAAGTACTGAAAGTACTGTAAGCTAGCAAAGCATGGTTTTGTTAAGTAATCCTTAATAAAGGTTATCATAATAAATATACAATGTTTAAGTAACAAAGGGATTAACCCATTACATCATGACAAAATCTTAAACTGGACAAATTGAAAGAAATTGCAGATGATAATTACAAGTTGGTGGAATTTGGTAGAAACATAGTGTAACAAGCAATTTCTTCAATGTCCACAATTTTCTCTAAAGCGTTTTTCCTTGAGATGCTTAAAAAGTGGAATTGAGTGGGAAAGGGTTAGATAGCATGCTTTTGCACCAGTTCATCAAATTTTGAATTACAGACATAATAATGACAACACTTTAACACTTGTCTTTTTCCTATCCTGCATTTACCTTGTGTTGATAGGGGAATTCTCTATAAACCCTTAAGGTTTGTTATCCCCCTCAAGGTCATCGTAGTTGTGGTCTCTGCTCCGGTTTAAAGGTGAGTCGACAGTTAAATTGACATTTAGCACAGATTCATCCAGGGATTTTGCAACACTAATATATATCTGACATGTCAAACCTTCTACTCCTCCATTGCTTATCAATGCATGATTTGAAATACATTTTTGGATGCTACAACTGACACGGAGAGTTGATTCCATTTATTGATTACATGGTGGGTGAAGAAATTAAGTCGAATATTCTTTATTGCTCTTGATTTTTCAAGCTTCAAACTGTGGCCTCTTGTATTTGTGTTAGATGGGAATGAAAAAAATCATTTGAATCAATATCATATACTATGTGAGCGATCTTGAATAGCTGTATCTTATCAAAACAACATCTCCGGTACTTCAAGGTAGATAAATTTAATTCTTTTAATCCCTCTTTCTGTGAAAAGTCCGCTAACTCTGGAACAAGTTTAGTTGCATGCTTCTAGACGTTTTCTCTGATATGTTTGTTTTTCTTTAATGTTTAGGAACCAAGTTATGTTGCCTTAGTCTAAATAAAGTCTAATATATTTACGAGAGGGGAAATCCCGGAGGACGATTGAAAATCGAAGGTGGTCGTCCACCCGGACCTTCATTTCAATGTAAGTATAGATAGAAATGCCAAATACTACATTTTCACCAATTCGGTGACAAAGGCTCGCAGCAAAATATTAAAAATCATGTATAATTTGATTTTTTTCTTACTTCCGGTTTTCGCATGATATGATCCGGTACCCGAACACCGTAAAATTAATCGATCAGAAGATTAAGAAATTATCATGTATATATAACAACAAATTTTACGCATTTTGTATACATATTTTACACCAAATCGTGTTCTTTGAAAAATACAGGAAAAAGTCTTTATATCGTATGTTTACCAATATATTGTTTCACTTGTCCCGGTCATTTTACCGGCATTCAGGGTCCGGATTAAAAGTTTTTCTGATGTCGTAATTTGCGTTTTTGTTTCGTCTGCATTTTAAAATAGTCTGAATTTAAAATGTACTGAATACCAAAATTGCGCTAAGATCCTAGGTTAACTGCACGACGATTTATATTAAATGCAGAACGAGTGATATTCAATGCAGATAAAAATACTAGACTATAATAAAGCCAGAGACATAAATATACATCTATGCAGTCTCTGATAAAACTATACAAAGGTCTTGTAAGACAAAAGAGTACTGCATACAGTCATGGAATTCATCGTTGATAAAGGGTAATCATCTACTAGAACAAGTACTAAATAGAGCCACTAAAAATACCAGAAATTTCACACTTACTGTACCATAAAAGACTTGAACAACTTAACCCTTGTCATGCTGAATTTAAAACCTATACAAAACTGTTTTAACCCTTGTCATGCTGTATAAATTACCTTACTGAATTACTTTGGAATCAAAGGGCTAAAAGCTCTGATAGAACTTGTTGTTCAAAAATCGATATCTTTTTAAGAAATAAACTTCATAAGCAACTCTGGCAGGGAAAAGTACAAGCAGGAGGTATAGACTAAGATCAGCCTGCACATAAGTGCAGTCTGATCTTAGTCTACACCTCCTGCCAAAACCGGAATATTCCGGGTTCAGCATGACAAGGGTTAAAATCAATGGCTGATAACACTGGAAAGTCATATTGAGGGTCAATAAATTATTTCAAAAATAGATTATTTAAACATTTCTGGCTTAAAGGGGACAAACAGGAGGTGTAGACCAAGATCAGACTGCACTTATGTGCAGACTGATTTTTGTTTATACCTCCTGCCAAAACACAAATATTCTGGCTTCAGCATGACAAGGGTTAATGTAACAACATCAGTGTTCAATCTAGGTCTGTATCATAGGGGGCCCAAAGGGCCTATGGCTCATGGTCAAGGGGGCCATGCGATACAAATACATAGACAAACTATTGAATTACAAGGTTTTAAATGTAACAAATCATAACAATTTGATAATAAATATATTGTTTTGAACAAATTAAATCTACTAGAAAAAGTTAAGACATTATTTCCATGACTTCATTCAGAGAAGTCTTATTGAATGTGTGATTGAAGTGTGCCATTAGGGCCCAGTCTTCATTTTGAAGGGGGTCATTTTGGATTTTAGGGGGCCATTTTAGCCACGGCCCCCTCTAGATTGAACACTGCAACATTTAAACTTAGAAGACACAGAGAGGATTTGATTGAAACATACAAAATTAATAAAAGGAATGAAGGAATTTCTGGCCCTCTTTTTTACTCCATGTACATTAATTACTAGAGGAAACTCATTTAAACTTAATAATCCATGGTCAACACTAAACATCAGACAGAACTTCTTCAGTCAAAGAATTTTCAATGCATGGAATAGACTACCGGACAGTGTAAAAGCTAAAGAAACTTTAAATGGGTTCAAGAATGTCCTGGATTTATATACATTTATTCAAGAAATTCACGGGGTTTCAATGACTAAGGTCTCTTAACCCCTAGACTGCATTCATAGGATGTGGCTGCAGGTACAACAGGTATGAGCTATAACAGGATGAGTAACTTTTTCAAGTTTCTTGCCTTGCATGACGATTGCCATTCTTGGAATTCTTTGGACCATGATTATAAATCTGACAAGTCCAAATTGAAAGAAGTTACAACAATTTAAAATTAATGAAATTCTGGATTTTTCAATTCTCTGGGTTGAAAATGCTTGGTTTCCCAATAACTGTAGCTTTTTCTTGAGGAACATTAGAATATGTCATTGAGTTGGAAAGGGTTAATCATTATCAATCACTTGCTTAGCCAAGCACCAAACAATGCTGTTTTGACCCTGTTCTTCCCATTATAGAAATGATTTGGGGGCGGAAAGAAGCTTATTGTAACAGGAAAATGGTATCCACAATTGTGTGTTTGCTTTATAATCAAGGAGGCAGAGTTAAATTCCCTGGTGCAGCCACTGATGTATCTTTGATTAGCCAAACATTCAGTGTAATAAGCACACAAAGCAGAATTGAGAGGGATTAATCTGAAGGGCAATTAGATGTAAAATGAATAGGTTTACACCAACAAGAAACTTCTTTTCTGTTTTACTAACCTACTATTTTTCAGTAAACACAGCCATATTCAATTTCTAAAATTTTCATTGCAGGTATCAATCAACCCTTTCCTGTTCAATCCCTAGTTTTTACATCCCTGTGATTTTAGAACTTAGAACACATTGTAATTTCTTCTTTCCACAATATTTTCTACCCTACTGATAGATTATTCTCAAAATTAATACACTTTAAAATTTCGTTTGCAAAAGCTTTGAAATTGAACGGGTCTCAAATCTTGCAAAACAAGAAAGAGTGAAATTTACCTGGTTTCTGCCCCATAAAGGATGTCGCATTATATTAATAACTGGTGCGAAACAACCAAGACCCTTATGATCTCCAAACTGTTTATTCTGTATAAAGTAGTTATGCTTAGCCCGCACCTCAGAGCCTATTGCGGTAGCAACGTCATGTATCAATTTTGGACTGTAAGAAATGAGAAGAAGAATATAATTTGTTTTATGGTCGGTTCTCTCTGTGAAGTGGTATGCAAGACATCTGTTTTTTACCAAAACTTTGTATATCTTATGTAAATATGAATTATTCACTTTCACTTACTGAAAAAATAATACGTGATTAGCAAAAATTTAAGAAACCTCTTGGAGCAAGACTAGCCTGTATGATTATACACCATATTGCTGTTTGTACAAATATGGAAGAAGACCAGAAGTAGATAATCCACCATGCAATCTAAATGAATAAGAGAAAAACATTTAAGAAAAGAGAAATGTGTTAGACACAGATACCCTACAAAATGCTGCATTTCCACGTGGCAAAATTTTAGGCTGGTCTAATTCAAAGAAATTGCAGATGACCATTTCAAGTTGAGAGAATTTTGAATTTGAGTAAAAAACAAGATTGAAAATGACAAAATGGCTTGTGACAAGCAATTTCTACATTTTCAACAGTGTCCTCCTTAAATCTTTTTCAGGGGCAAAAAAAAAACAACAACAAACAACAAACATGGGTACGTATGAGAATGGGTGAAGTAGGGATTCAACCCTTATGTATTTTGCAGAATTTTAGACCTGTCAAAGTTCAAAGGTTTAGTGGACAAAAATTTGATATAGATTTTTTGATATAGATTTATTTTGAAAAATAACCATTCCGTGGTGTTGAAAATGTTGTTACTAGCCATTTCTTCTTATTCTGCAATGTTTTTTCAATCATTCAATAACAGGGATGTAAAAACCAAGGTTTGTGCATCAAGGTGTTCACAAACACTGGTCTTTGTCAGTATGAGATTCATAAATCAGGAGCCAGGTTTCTGACATCTCTGGGTCTCCACTTTGCAAAGGAATTGCAGGCTATGTCACAGTCTTCAATTCTATTCTGATGTTGAGACCCCAGAGGGTATTATCAGTCTAATCCTTTGCCTATATATAACTTTGCTATAAATTAACCCTTGTCATGCTAAACCTGGAATATGTTTGATTTGACAGCAGATAAAAAAATCAGACTGCACATATATGCAGTCTGACTTTGTATACATCATCTGGTTGTCCAATCAAGTCAGATTTTTTTTATAAATTCATTGGGAAAAAAAAAAAAAAAAATTGACCCACAATTAAAGCCTAAAAGTTCTTTCAGTCCTTTGATTTATGCAATTCCCAATAAAGATTTTATTCAGCATGACAAGGGTTAAATAATCATGTAAAAATATGACCATCCATACACTGTTCTTATCAGAGACTCCTGAACCTTCTGAAGTATAAACCACTTCAACGTGGATGGTTAAGATCCCTTGAGTTCCACTTTGTTGATGTCAATCCAAAATTTGCATCAAGTCATTTTTGACACTTAACCTTGGGTGTATCCTTATCGTTACTTGTTCTTATCAAGGAAATTAACCCTTGTCATGCTAAATGAATTCCTCTAGCTACAGAACTAAATTCATCCAATTAAATTCATCCAATTTATCTGACAGTTTTGGTTGGGTTAATAGATCTATTTCTTTTGAAAATCTATCCTTTAATCAACTCTGCCTTAATAAGTGACAAGCTGGAGGTTCAGGCTAAGATCAGACTGCACAAATGAGTAGGCTTATCTTTGGCTATACCTCCTGCCAAACTAGGAAGTTATTCAGGGTTCAGCATGACAAGGGTTAATAGTGCCAAGTTATTTTGAAATTAATATATTTTTACCTAAAAGCAGCAGCCAGACCTAGAGATTGAGGAAACCCTGTTGCTTCACCAGCTGCAATGACGCCTCTCAAACATTCCTCGTTCCATTGATAAGGCCCGATCCCTAGCCTTGGGATCGCAGGGGCGGGACCTCCCTTATTTCCTGATCCGCCTTTAGCCATTTGTAAAGTCAGCTCTGCGAGGCTAAGTCTATTTACTATATCGTCGACCCGGTCATTCCAGGAAAGTGAAACATTTTGAAACGGAAATTCGGCAAAAGCATGCCAGCTAAACAACAAAACCAAACATGTGTAAAAAAGTCTCATAGTGATGTAGGAATATTAAAGAACCCCAAAATAATTAATATAGGACGTGACAGGTTTTGATTCGTCATAGATAACCGTACAATTTTGGTCAAAGTGCAGTTGACTTTTGAAGAGTTTTCATGTGCACATCTATATCAGGGGCAATGATTTTAAGACAAAGTAAGGAAAGGTTAATGGTATACTATTTATCCCACAGGGGCTAGTCACGCGATAAATTTGCACAAAATGTGACTCTAGAAGAAAAATAGTATATAATTTTGTATACTTTTTATTTCTTAATTCAATTTTTATGCAAAATTATCTTGTGCATCCAAGAACTAAAACCTCGATACGTGACTAGACAAAATCAGAGAGAGAGAGAGAGGGGGGGGAGAGAGAGAAAAAAAGTCCACATCCATGGAGATGGCAATTTTGTGCCGAAGCTTTTAGACTTGTCCAAATTTCAAGAAATTGCAGATCGCGTTTTTCAGAGCAGCTCAAAATTGGAGAATAGGTAGGCTACCAAATAAGGTAGAGATCATTGTGGACAAAGGAGATGTGACATAAAATTCGACATAATGAAGTGCAATTAAATAAAGTCAGCTGGTGTGTTTTAATCACTTTATCAATATACAAATTCTGAACATTCTTGTCTATTGGTAAGGTTCTAGTAAATTCAAACCACATTCCATCTTTCTTCCTCTCATCCAAATCATATGCAAATCTAACCAATATTAATACATGTCATCCGAATTATGCATTCTAGTCTTCCCCTAGCCTTCAAATTGCCATCAGCGCGTCTTCTACCTGTTTTATACATAGGAACTGTGTCATGGTGATATTTTGTATGCAACATTAGTACATTGACCTCTTTCAAAATAAACTTAGTTCAATAAATAAAAGTCCACTTAATTTTGTTTTATTTCTCTTTTCATGTTTCTCTGAAAATAATAATGTTTGGAATCAAATTGTACTGTACTTTTGCAACTTTAATTTTCATACCATCTCCGCTTAAATTTAGAGAGAGGAAAACACACACACACACACACACACACACACACACACACACACACACATACTTGTACAGCATACAATATAAGGACCTTGACTTTCCGCGTTATCCTGAGGACCCATGTAAAACGTTTGCGTATAAAACGCAATGTGATGTCAGTTTCTTTTTCATTGCGTGGAAAGTACAAAATTGATATTGTTTTCCCTTAACACTCAAAGTAAATCAAAGAAAACGTAGTGAGGACTTGTCACCTTTAGCCTGATTTATGAGGACCTTCGGTATGAGGACCCTAATTTGCATATTTTACACAATACCTTTTATGACCATAATTACGAGGACCTAACTTGAAAGTTGTGATGAGGACTTGCACAATTGATTGAGAAATAAAAGTAACTCCTGACCATTTGAATATGGAATATGAAAACAAAAATCCAGTTGGTCACCTAAGGTGTATATACGTAAACGTTATCCATATTTTCCACGTTGACGTCGTGCGAAATAACGTGGTAACTGACTGCAATAAATTTTATTGAATATCGTGTCTTATTTGTTGAAATATATATCAGAAGTAGAAATTTGATCATTTTGACTTTAACTACGAAAACATTTTGAAAATAAGTGATGCGTTTTTAAAGTCAGTCAGTATAGTTGTTTTTTATAGTACGTACAATATGGTATGTTATTTGAGCTTTATCACTGGAGGTGTAAATTGTACAAGGACATTGAGTAACGAACAGTTCCGCGACTGTTCATTACTACATTTTGGCCGACTTCGATTGACGATAGTTCAGGCTATAGTGTGGCTTAGACCGGTAACGCTGTCGACTTTAACAAAGGCTTTTTGTTAAAGTCGACAGTGGTACCAGTCTATAGTGTGGCTGTTCCGTCTATTTTATTGAACATCATGGGCGGATCTAGAGGGGGGGGGGGGTCAGGGGGTCCGAACCCCCCCTGGCATTTGCAGAAAATTAAATTTTTACTAAATAAATTTAGTGTAATGTTACATATTTATTACATTTTAAGCCATAATTTGAGCTTAGACCCCCCCTGGAAAAAATATCTTAGGATTGGACCCCCCCTGGAAAAAAATCCTGGATCCGCCCTTGAACATAGTTCTTTGTTTATCTCAACACTGATTGTTTTCTATGTTTTCATTCGGGCTAAATGCGTCGATTTCTTGACCACAAGAGTTCGTCATGTTGCCGGTTGAAAACATGGGATATCCCAAACGTGTAAATGTAGGGGGTTTCTCAAAATGAAACATCGATGGAAAACAACTCTAAATTAATATTCTTCCTGCGTAAAATGTTTTGGGCTAATTTGGTTTCCCACCTGATCGATAGGATACATTTTGGCCAATCAATTCGGCGCCGTACAACCATTTCGTCTTGTATGTTACTTGGCATACTCATGCATTTGACAACAGTAAGTATCAAATTACAGTTGATGCCTATAGTACATGTAGGTACTACGAAACTAGCTTGTTAATTTGGAATTTCGGTCAAATTGTTTAATTTTTGACAGAGAAAACATTTTGAGGACCCGTGTGCAAGTCCTCTAATTGTACCGCAGTCAACTAATCGTTTGTGTGCGTTCAAGCCTGGGTCCTCTGTTTGATCCATATACAAACACGTTTAATATCTGGGGCAAGACACGGATTTTTTAAAACCTTACTTTTCTTAAAAGTGAAACAAGAATATGACACACCAATGAAACTGCTACAGCTGTGGTTTCCTTTTTCACAGTGTTTACATAGGCTAATTACGGTCTCCTGCTCTAATTACGGTCTCCTGCTCTTTTAGATGACATTGTGATGTTTAGGCAGTTTTTAGTTATGATTTTTCCGCTTTCGGTTCGGTTTATTAGCGATTTCGCATCGCATCTGAGTTTCAGTACTTATGCAGTCTCAATAGCTCAGTGGGTATCAATTTACATGCAAGTGGTCTCGGTTTGGAACTGGTTCGAATCCCGGCTCGGCCAACTTTCTTTTTGACGCTTGCTGAAAGTCACTGTGATCCGGTTCATTTGTCTTAAATGGACTTTGTTTAAGTGATAACAACAGTGAGTATCTTGGAAAGAACGTTGTGCCGGTGAAGAAATACCATGATCGCATGGATGGGTACACTTGGAAAGAATGTTGTGTATGGTTTCCGCGGATTATCTGTTGTTAACGATAAAGAAGCTATAACTCGCGAGCAATGGCTTTTTCCCACGATGCTTGCAACAGCTCCTTTATTTTGAATTTCGGTCAAATGAGTTAATTTTCGACTTAGCATATCAAAATCAGTTGAATACAAAGAAATATTTCAGGACCCGTGTGCAAGTCCTCCAATTGTACCACAGTCCTCTACTCGTTGATGTGCATTCAAGTCTGGGTCCTTAGTTTGATCTGTATACTTGGATGATTTCCCCTTAAAGTGACATTTCATATTTTTTTTACATAAATTTTACATTAATATTTATCTGAAAGAACAAATTCTCTTATGAAAATTCCGAAAATTTCAAGCCAAAATACTGAACCGTTTACGAGAAATACATATTTTTGTGCTAAAATCAAACAAGTTGTTGTTGACAACAGTTCAGATTTACATGGATTTTTTTTCATTTCTGTCTTATTTTTAAAGGCGTATTTTTCTCTCACAAATAACAACCTCAAAAAAAAAAAAAAAAAAAAAAAAAAAAAAAAATTATAGCATTTCTACGCATTAGAATAACACATCCTTACATCAAGACATACTTTTAAAATATGAAATTGAAATGTTATGTCCCTTTAATATTTTATACCCTATTCACACGCAGTTCTTTCGTTTTGGACAAGTGGAATAACTTTTTTCCATTTCACACAGTTAGGCCTACGAAATGTCCTTTTCTCCATGCAATACATAGCCATCCTTTTAGAATGGTAGGTCATAAACTTTACTTAGATAGTCTTTTAATTTTACGTCTGAACCGCAACATCCAATAATCCCTTTCACAGACGACAAAAGTTTTGACCGGTCAAAATTCGAAGGTGTTGCAAACGACACGGTGAATCATAGTTTATAGAGGCAAGTAGCTTTCTGTGGAATGGGGTTGATATGAGACTGCTAGTCGCCACCATCATCGCTTTTCAACAAAAACCTCGTAATTGCACCTGGTTTTAAGCTGCAGTTACGAGTTTTTTTGTTGAAAAGCAGCGATATGCTTGTTCTTTCTCTCAATGCTCTGTAAGGGAAACTTTATCCAAAACTGTTATGGAAAGCAATAAAGGGGACCAACATTTTCAAATGACGCGTAGTAAATTTACTAAAGCCTCTCTTACAACCGGTCGTACGTGCTCCTGCGTGCGGTCTGCGTCTAAAACGTACGTTTAGTCGTGCGATGCACGCACGTGCAACGTACGATTCTGGTGGACACAACCACGACACAGACTGCACGCAGCAAAGAATTGACCGGACAATTCTTTGAGGCGCTCTTACAACCCGTAGTGCGTCTTTATAAATCGTGCGATTTTGCAGAGTTTTAAAACGTACGATTTAAAAAGATGCACGACGGGTTGTAAGAGAAGCTTAATATAGCCCTTTAATTTTTACGTTTGAACGGTAAAGTCCAATTAACCCCGCTTACTGAACCGGCTAAAATATAGTTGCTTTTCTTCGAAAACCTGGTAACTACAGCTTAAATCAAGATGTGGATAAAACCTGGTAACTACAGCTTAAATCAAGCTGTGGATACGCGTTTTTTTTAAAGAAAAGCAACGTCATTCATCACATTAAAAAGTTATCATAAAATTGTACGCTACGAAAATTGATGAATTGGCATTTTTTAAATAAACTGACGTCCAAAAGAAACGCCCCAATGAAATTTGTCGTTATTTTCCTTATGCCTGCAACAATGTTAGTAAAATGTATACTGTATATCATCATTTTGACCGACAATTACGGTAAATGAAAAACAATGTGCATTTTTATTCGCCAATATGTCCATTTCCGGTGACTGGTCACTTCGTGTATGTTTATCACGTGATGAAATTGGTCATATTTTACACAGTGGCATGTGTTAGTGGATAGGCAACCACGAGTTTAAAGATTTTCTAATGAAACATCCAAATTGAAGGATACCAAGACTAAATTCTGAAAAGGGAGCGCGTAATATGGCATTTTTTTAATGCGACGAATGCACAAACAAGTCGCAAGATGGTTTAACATATTGTGTTTCTCGATTCGGTGTCTTGATCGACGCGTTAGAGTTCCGCAAACATCTATCGATCGGTCACGCTCAAGTAGACCCCATTTAACGCCTATAAAGCATAATAATTCTCCACGTTTACGTCATGCACGTTTCAGGTTTGTGACGTTGGGATCGACTTTCTGTCGAATAGTCTGTTACTGTGGTGGTCAAATAAATATTTTTTTGGTAACTGTTGTTGTTGTCATTTACGTTTGAAATAGACACACTGCTTGGAAAATAGAGCTCGTAGATAAGCCATTTTCGAATACGGGGAAGTGAAAAACAAGCCGCCTGACGTTTTAACGTCTTTCATTGCACAATCTGGCATCTTGTTCGACGAGTTAGAGTTAGAGAAACATTTGCCAATCGTCCAAAGTCAGGTAGACCTCGCGTAACGCTTGTTATACAAGAAGCCGTCTTACGTTGACGTCATTTGCGTTTCAGGTTTGAAACGTTGAAATCAACATCGCGTTTAGTATTCAATAATTGTGGTCACCAAATAAGCCGTTTTACGGTATCTTTTGTCGTCGCAAGTAAAGTTTGAACCACGTGCTACAGATGTTCAAATAAAAATTCTGATACCGCTCTGTTTAAATGTGCCGTTTTTCTAAACTGTAACAATTTGATTATTTCTTTATCATCATTTTTCAACAACAGATAGTCAAATTTACAGATGGAAATTATTTTGTAATTTCAAATCAGGTTTACTGAATAATCGGACATTTATTAGGACTGGGGCGTTTCTTTTGGACGTCAGTATAGGTTCACATAAAATTATTGTGCAAAATTCGAAAATTGACACTTTTTGATTTGGGCGTTTACGTATTTATTTACCGAAACGTTTCCCCCTTTGAGCTTTTTACATTCGCTTCTTTCAATTTGAAATGGCATATTTCGTTCTGATAAACTTTTATGTTCTCTACAATGCATGCTCATAATTTATTTGTCTCTTTATACAAGTTGTACAGTGTAGTTGTGAGCTAGCTTTTTGCAGGAAAGCGAGGGCATAAGATATATTGCTCAATATTTGTTTGGGAACAAAATCGTGATTAAAGTCTTTAAAATTATTCTTGAAGCACCCTTACCCATTTCCACACAATGACGTCTTAGAAACCCTACAAAATAAAGACTTTTGAAAACATTGTGGAAAATGAAGAACTTGCTTATGACAAGCAATTTCTTCATTTCCCACAATATTTTCTTCCTCAAATTATCAATAAATGTAAAATGACATTCAAATAGAGTTGTCGTCTGCAACATCTTTGAGGTTAGACCAGTCTAAAACTGTCGTTTTGTAATGGGTTAAACCTTCAACTTTGAAACAATCAATATATACAGAGAGGCAAAATTAAGTATACACCATAGTTCTTTCACGTTTTCGGAGAACCGATTAATAGATTTTGTACAATTTTTAAACGCCACCGAAGGTATTCGTCTATTGATGTAACCTTCTTAGCCTATCCGTCCATTTATCTTTTCTTTCGGTGCGACGTTTTTTCATAGTATACAGCGTCATCGAAAAAGGGGATTTAATCGCTAAATTAATGCAAGCATATGTGTTGACATATTCCATACATTTATGAACGGATTTTGACAGAATTGTCACAGAATAAGTCTAGTCACCTAGGACTACGCGTACATTGTTAGTGCTTTTCCATATTACGGTGCGTCATGGCAAAATGGGACTTGATGCAAACGGGTTATCTGACATAACTCCTTCTAAATTCATTGACGGATTTTGATAAAGTTTGCGTAGAATGTTCCTAGTCACCTGACTAAGTGAATATAAAGTCGCGTTTCTTTCATTATTATGCTGCGTCATAGAAAAATGGGTCTTAATGCAAAAAAGTGGCATATTGGTCAATTTCTACCAGCCACCGAGAATTGGGTTAGAATGTTAGAGAACATTTAACGTTGTGATTTGTTATGATAAGGATTAAAGACACCAAATAGGGAATAATGGCAATATCTAATGCTTCGCTAAATCGGCATGTAGCAGGAGTATGGGTAGTCAAAGCAATTTCAGGTGAAATTCATCATAACTAATATTGGTTTTGGGGTAGAAATAAAAAATGCAAAATTTTGAGTCGATATGATGGAAATTAAGAGAGATATATAGAGACAAAAGGTGTATACTTTCTTTTGCCTCTCAGTATATTTTACGACTAAATAGCCTACCGCCATTTGCTATAGCACGGTGGGGATTGTGCATGCTGGGATGGGTAAATCTACGAACAAATTTGCCTCGCTTCAGCTAAGACATTTTGCAATAACTTCCTTATTTCTGCGCCAATTAAAAAACGATTTGTTGCTTGTACCCCGCCTTACTGAGCTCTTTCCCCCGATGTATGCTTTACACGAAACCCTTTTGTACTTTTTGCGAAAAGTGATCCCAACCGACCAGAAAAACGACAAAAAATCTGGTCGTTTTTCAGGTCAGTTGGGATCCATTTTTGGGAAAAATATGGGGAGTTTTCAAATAAGTAATACACCTGAGGAAAGCGCTCATTAAGGCGGGGTACATGCAACAAACCGCTTGAAAATTGACACAGTAATAAGAAAATTATTGCACAATTTCCTACCTGAAGCGTGGCTTATTTTGCCGTAGTCGTTATCATTCCGTTTTCTGGTCATTTGGGATCAATTTTTTGAAAAATTAAAAGGATACCACAAATAATCCATGTATCCGAGGAAAGGGATTTTCAAGGCGGGGTACATGCAACAGACCTTTTGAAAGTCGACAAAGAAATTAAGGAGTTATTGCAAAATATTTGACAAGATTCGAGATTATTTTTCTCCGTATTCGTTATCCATCTCAGCATGCACAATCCCCACCGTGTATAGGTTATAAATTTATATTTGTGTCCAATGAAAAAAAGATACGCCTTATAAATTCTCACGGATTTGGGGACTTTTATCTTATTTTATTGTTTTTACCCTAAATAATTGATATAATATCCGCGATTTCGTTTGTATTATTAATAATTCTCATGCTAAAATAACACCCCCCAAACAAGACCGGTTTTGACGTCCCTGAAGAATGTTTGCTTAAAACCCCAAAATGGAAACGGCATTGCATTGATGTTATAGCAAGATACCTCGTAACTCCAGCTATATAATTAAGCTGGAGTTACGAGGTTTTTCAATAACACCGACTGTTTTCCTCTTTTCTCTCAAGGATTGAAAAGAAAACCCACCAAAAATTATTAGGAATCCACTATGACGTACTAAATGGGTCAAAAGTCTATATAGGCCTTGAGCGTGCACGCATAAAATATACGCGTCGACGCATATATTTTCAACTGCTAGCGTAAATTTTTATGCGTCCACGCGTAAATATGCGCGTCTCGACGTATAAAATTTACGCGAGCAGTTGAAAAAATATGCGTCGACGCGTAATTATACGCGAGCAGGAGTAAAAAATCTGAAACCGATGCTGGCAAATGGGAGAGGTGGTTAGAAACCTTTCCCTTTATGCCATAATATTGATTGATGAAACGAAGGAGCTGATGGGTTCACGCATAAAATACGCGTCGACGCGTGTATTTACGCGAGCAGTTGAAAATTTCGCGTCGACGCATGAATTTTCAAGTGCTCGCGTAAATTTTATGCGTCGACGTGTAAATATAAGCGTCGACGCATAAAATTTACGCGTGGACGCGTATATTTTATGCGTTCACGGTCTAAATAGACTTTTGACCCATTTGGTGCGCCATAATCCACTTTATCAAGTATACAGTGGCGTCACGTTAGGACAATCTCAACGTGTGCAAGTCCTCTAATTGTACCGCAGTCCTCTAATGGTTGGTGTGCGTTCAAGCCTGGGTCCTTAGTTTGATCTGTATGCAAGAGACGGCTTTTTTGAAACCTAACTTTTTTTAAAAGTGAAACAAGAATAAGACACACCAATGAATGGTTATGATCTGCTACGGTATAGTTTGGAAAACTAGTCAATTACTATCAATGCTATATTGTCACCGATATGTTTGGCCAGGGATCCAACCCGCAACCTCCTGCCGTTTTTTAAAGCGTAAATTTTATGCGTCGACGTGTAAATATATGGGTCGACGCATAAAATTTACGCGTGGACGCGTATATTTTATGCGTTCACGGTCTAAATAGACTTTTGACCCCTTTGGTACGCCATAATCCACTTTATCAAGTATACAGTGGCGTCACGTTAGGACAATCTCAACGTGTGCAAGTCCTCTAATTGTACCGCAGTCCTCTAATGGTTGGTGTGCGTTCAAGCCTGGGTCCTTAGTTTGATCTGTATGCAAGAGACGGCTTTTTTGAAACCTAACTTTTTTTAAAAGTGAAACAAGAATAAGACACACCAATGAATGGTTATGATCTGCTACGGTATAGTTTAGAAAACTAGTCAATTACTATCAATGCTATATTGTCACCGATATGTTTGGCCAGGGATCCAACCCGCAACCTCCTGCCGTCTTTTAAAGCATAAATTTTATGCGTCGACGTGTAAATATATGCGTCGACGCATAAAATTTACGCGTGGACGCGTATATTTCATGCGTTCACGGTCTAAATAGACTTTTGATCCATTTGGTGCGCCATAATCCACTTTATCAAGTATACAGTGGCGTCACGTTAGGACAATCTCAACGAGTGCAAGTCCTCTAATTGTACCGCAGTCCTCTAATGGTTGGTGTGCGTTCAAGCCTGGGTCCTTAGTTTGATCTGTATGCAAGAGACGGCTTTTTTGAAACCTAACTTTTTTTAAAAGTGAAACAAGAATAAGACACACCAATGAATGGTTATGATCTGCTACGGTATAGTTTGGAAAACTAGTCAATTACTATCAATGCTATATTGTCACCGATATGTTTGGCCAGGGATCCAACCCGCAACCTCCTGCCGTTTTTTAAAGCATAAATTTTATGCGTCGACGTGTAAATATATGGGTCGACGCATAAAATTTACGCGTGGACGCGTATATTTTATGCGTTCACGGTCTAAATAGACTTTTGACCCCTTTGGTACGCCATAATCCACTTTATCAAGTATACAGTGGCGTCACGTTAGGACAATCTCAACGTGTGCAAGTCCTCTAATTGTACCGCAGTCCTCTAATGGTTGGTGTGCGTTCAAGCCTGGGTCCTTAGTTTGATCTGTATGCAAGAGACGGCTTTTTTGAAACCTAACTTTTTTTAAAAGTGAAACAAGAATAAGACACACCAATGAATGGTTATGATCTGCTACGGTATAGTTTAGAAAACTAGTCAATTACTATCAATGCTATATTGTCACCGAAATGTTTGGCCAGGGATCCAACCCGCAACCTCCTGCCGTCTTTTAAAGTGTTTCAATTTGTTCAAGGCGTCATTTCACGCATTATGCAGTTTCAATAGCTCAGTGGGTAGCGACTTATAAGCAGCAATTTACAAGCAAGTGGTCCCAGTTTGCCACTGGTTCGAATTCCAACTCGGCTATCTTTCTTTTCGACGTTCGATGAAAGTCTGTGACCCGAATCATTCGTCTTTCACCAATGGACTTTGTTTGTAAAAGTAATTCTAATTTTGGAAGAAAATAAACGTTACTTGCGGTACCGGTGAAGAAATACCATGGCAGCATGGATAGGTGCACTTGGAAAGAACGTTGTTTCAGTCAAATCATGGCAGTCAGTGCACCTATCCACCAGTACCACACATAGCTTTCTTTCCAAGCCACTGACTGCTTTATCACATAAACTTTGTCCATTGGTGAAAAAGAATGAATCAGGTCACATTGACTTTTCGGAAAGTAAGTTGGCTGAGCCAGGTTTCGAGCCAGTGCCATATTGAGATCCCTTAAAATGCCAGCCTGACTACTGACTGAGCTATTGAGGCTTGACGAAATATTTGTGAGGACATGTACTGTAACAGAAAAGAGTTTGTGTGAACCTATGCATACAGTCAAGAGCAAAAACAAAATATATGTATGTTCATTCATGTTACACTCCCAAGTTTGTGAGGACCTGTGCATACAGCCATGGGAAAAACAAAATATATGTATGTGAGGACCTGTGCCAGTCGTCAAGCACACTCTCAAGTCACGTGACAAAAGCAAAGTGTGCATGTTCTGTGCGTCCAGACTACTTTTTAACGTTTAAATGAGGACTCGATTATTTTTCAATTTTCTATAATAGTATATCAAAATCAGTTGAATACAATGAAAACATTTTGAGGACCCGTGTGCAAGTCCTCCAATTGTACCGCAGTCCTCTAATCGTTGGAGTGCGTTCAAGCCTGGGTCCTCTAATTGATTGCCATACACACACACACACACACACACACACACACACACTCTAAACTCTCTTTTTGTCAAAATCTGATAAGTTGGATATTTCTTGAAACTTTACACTACAATTTGATGTCAAACATTATCAAAAATATATAAAACGAAATTAAGTGCTCACTTATTTTTGAAACTGAGTATAGCTAAAATCAAGACCATCGAGTCCTCATGGATGAAGCCCCGGGGGTCAATATAGAAAGAAAGTAGGATTTTTAAACGACATCCCCTCTCAAACCACTTGGCAAATTCAACCAAATTTGGAAGGAATGTTCCACTGGTGACCCCCTTCGAAAACAGCTAAAAAATCAAACCCCTCAAAATTTCGGTTACCATGGAAACAAAAATGGAACTTTAGAAAATCCTTGAAAATCCAGAAGGTCTAGACCTCTGATATTTTGCTTTAAATATCAGTATACTGACCTCTTTCTAAACGAATAAAATCATTTGCCTGGGGTCCAAGGGGCGAAGCCCTGGGGTTGTTCTATATAACAACAAAAAAGAATTTATAAACATCTCCTCCTAAACCACTGAGCCCATTCCAACAAAATTTGACAGAAAAGTTCCTTAGGCGGCCTCCTTCTAAATGAGCTAAAACAACTGAAATCCGCGCAAAACTCCGGTATCATAATCCTAGCCTTAACATTAAATTTTACTATTGAAAGAAAAAGAGAATTTATCTCAGGTGAGCGCCACCAGGGCCAATGTCCCTCTTGTCAAACAAATCTCCTTCCAAACCATTGTGCCAATTTCAACCAGACTCGGCAGAAATTTTCCTTAGGTGGCCCTGTATGAAAATTGCTAAAAGAATTGAAATCCGATGAAAACTCTGGTTGCTATGGCAACAAAGGTTAGATTTTAAAATAATCTTTAAAAATATTCTCCTCTCCTCCTGACCCAGACGGTGCAGAGCCTTGATATTTTGCATGAAACATCAGGATATTGACCTCGTTCCAAATTTCTTAAATCATGACCCCGGGCTCCCAGGGGAGAGCCCAAAGGAGGTTGGGTTAATATAGAAATGAAGAAGGATTTTTAAACGACATCTCCCCATAAAGCATTGTGCACATGTATTCAAATTTTCTTTTATACTTATGTTGTGCCAATTTCAACCAGACTTGGCAGAAATTTTCCTTAGGTGGCCCTGTATGAAAATTGCTAAAAGAATTGAAATCCGATGAAAACTCTGGTTGCTATGGCAACAAAGGTTAGATTTTAAAATAATCTTTAAAAATATTCTCCTCTCCTCCTGACCCAGACGGTGCAGAGCCTTGATATTTTGCATGAAACATCAGGATATTGACCTCGTTCCAAATTTCTTAAATCATGACCCCGGGCTCCCAGGGGAGAGCCCAAAGGAGGTTGGGTTAATATAGAAATGAAGAAGGATTTTTAAACGACATCTCCCCATAAAGCATTGTGCACATGTATTCAAATTTTCTTTTATACTTATGTTGTGCCAATTTCAACCAGACTTGGCAGAAATTTTCCTTAGGTGGCCCTGTATGAAAATTGCTAAAAGAATTGAAATCCGATGAAAACTCTGGTTGCTATGGCAACAAAGGTTAGATTTTGAAATAATCTTTAAAAATATTCTCCTCTCCTCCTGACCCAGACGGTGCAGAGCCTTGATATTTTGCATGAAACATCAGGATATTGACCTCGTTCCAAATTTCTTAAATCATGACCCCGGGCTCCCAGGGGAGAGCCCAAAGGAGGTTGGGTTAATATAGAAATGAAGAAGGATTTTTAAACGACATCTCCCCATAAAGCATTGTGCACATGTATTCAAATTTTCTTTTATACTTATGTTGTGCCAATTTCAACCAGACTTGGCAGAAATTTTCCTTAGGTGGCCCTGTATGAAAATTGCTAAAAGAATTGAAATCCGATGAAAACTCTGGTTGCTATGGCAACAAAGGTTAGATTTTAAAATAATTTTTAAAAATATTCTCCTCTCCTCCTGACCCAACGGTGCAGAGCCTTGATATTTTGCATGAAACATCAGGATATTGACCTCGTTCCAAATTTCTTAAATCATGACCCCGGGCTCCCAGGGGAGAGCCCAAAGGAGGTTGGGTTAATATAGAAATGAAGAAGGATTTTTAAACGACATCTCCCCATAAAGCATTGTGCACATGTATTCAAATTTTCTTTTATACTTATGTTGTGCCAATTTCAACCAGACTTGGCAGAAATTTTCCTTAGGTGGCCCTGTATGAAAATTGCTAAAAGAATTGAAATCCGATGAAAACTCTGGTTGCTATGGCAACAAAGGTTAGATTTTAAAATAATCTTTAAAAATATTCTCCTCTCCTCCTGACCCAGACGGTGCAGAGCCTTGATATTTTGCATGAAACATCAGGATATTGACCTCGTTCCAAATTTCTTAAATCATGACCCCGGGCTCCCAGGGGAGAGCCCAAAGGAGGTTGGGTTAATATAGAAATGAAGAAGGATTTTTAAACGACATCTCCCCATAAAGCATTGTGCACATGTATTCAAATTTTCTTTTATACTTATGTTGTGCCAATTTCAACCAGACTTGGCAGAAATTTTCCTTAGGTGGCCCTGTATGAAAATTGCTAAAAGAATTGTGAAATCCGATGAAAACTCTGGTTGCTATGGCAACAAAGGTTAGATTTTAAAAATATTTTGCTCTCCTCCTGACCCAGACGGTGCAGAGCCTTGATATTTTGCATGAAACATAAGGATATTGACCTCGTTCCAAATTTCTTAAATCATGACCCCGGGCTCCCAGGGGAGAGCCCAAAGGAGGTTGGGTTAATATAGAAATAAAGAAGGATTTTTAAACGACATCTCCCCATAAAGCATTGTGCACATGTATTCAAATTTTCTTTTATACTTATGTTTCCTCTCAGTTGAAATAGAATAACACTAATGTCTTTTAACTATTCTTCAACTTAATACTTGTTGTTCTGTAAGAGTCCAAGATCATGGCTTATAGGCCGGGTTTAGGAAATCTTTCAGATGAAAAGGTGTTCTCCTGAAATATTCCTTTCTTTGCATTTTGTTTTCAAGGCAGGGGTATTTTTTGCTAATTTACAAAGTATTGATTGAGCCTCGCTACCTGTTACATATACTCCTTTCTGTGAAAATGTCGTCTTCGTCTTGAAATTCCATTCCTTACGTTTCAGCTCCTCTGATCTTCCGCCGGCGTCCGTCGTCCGTCGCGTGTCAACAATTTTAAAACAAAATCTCCTCCCAAATCGCCAGGCGGATTTCAACCAAAATTGGCAGGAATGTTCCTTGTGTGATGCCCTTAAAAACTGTTAACAGAACTTAAATCCGTTGAAAACGCTAGTTGCCATGGCAACAAAACTGAAGTTTTGATAAAATCTTCAAAAATTATCTCCTCCTGACTCAGAAGGGGAAAGGCCTTTGTATTTGGCATGAAGCATCAGTATCATTGGCTTCTTTCTGAATTGCTAAAAATCATCACCCTCGGGTCCCCAGGGTCGGAGCCCCAAGAGGGATGGGGCTTGTAAAGAAATAAAGAAGGATTTTTAAATGACATCCCCCCCCCCTAACCATTGGGCGGATTTCAACCAAATTAGACTTGAGCCTTGATATTTGGCATGAAGCATCAGTACATTGAACTCTTTCAGAATTGCTAAAATCGTCACCCTCTGGTCCCCAGGGGCGGAATGGGTGGGTGGGGCTTATATAGAAACAAAAAGGATTTTTAAAACGACATCTCCTCCCAAAACATTGGGCAGATTTCAACCATATTTGGCAGAAATGTTCCTTGGGTGGTGCCCTTAAAAATGGCTACAAGAATTTAAATCCGTTAAAAACTCTGGTTATCATGGTAACAAAACGGATTTTTTGAAATAATCTTTAAAAATTATCTCCTCCTGACTCAAAAGGGGAAGAGCCTTAATATTTTGCATGAAGCATTAGTGCATTGCTAAAATCATCACCCTCGGGTCCCCAGGGTGGGGGTGGGGCTTATATGGAAATAATGAAGGATTTTTAAAACGACATCTCCTCCAAACCACAGATCGGACTTCAAGCAAATCTGGCAGAAATGTTCCTTGGGTGGTACCCTTTAAAAATTGCTAAAAGAATTTAAATCCGTTAAAAACCCTGGTTGCCATGGTAACAAAACTGAAATTCTAATAAAATCTTTAAAACTTATCTCTTCCTAACCCTAGGGGCCTACAGTCTCAATATTTTGCATGGTGCATCGGTACATCGACCTCTTTCAAAATTGCTAAAATTATCACTCCCGGGTCTCCATGGCCGTAGACTCAGGGGGTGGGGCTCATTGAGAAACAAAGAAGGATCTTTTAAAGGACAACTCCTCCCAAATCACTGGGCTGATTTCAACCAAAGTATTTAAAACAGTTGAAAACTCTGGTTTCTATGACAACAAGAGTAAAATTGAAAAAAAAAAAAAATAAATAATAATAAAAATCCATCTACTGACCCCGAAGGCGTGGAGCATTGATATTTTGCATGAAGCATAATTACATTGACCTCTTTCAAAATTGATAAAATTTCAGAGCCACAAGGTGATTGGGCTTAAATAGAAATAAACAAGGCAACTCTTTCAGAACTATCTGGGCAATTTAAACCGAATTGCAGATATTTACGTTAGTTTGCCTCTTTTTACCTCTTTTTAATAATTACTAAAAGATTTGAAATGTGTTGAAAGCATTGGTTGGCATGGCAACATAAGTGGATTTTAGTTAAATTTTAAAGGAGGTCCCAGTTAGAATTATGCCTTGAAGAAAAAAAAAAGCCTTATCTCAGGTGAGCGCCGGGGCCACTGACCCTCTTGTTTAATCTATTGCAGATAAGCAAATGGGGGCTATATCTTCACCACTTTTTACTTCAATGTACCCCCTTCAAGTTCTCTCTCTGCTATAATCTGAACTACTGTTTGCCATTTCACTATAACATTATGCTTCTGATAAATTACTATAAATAAAAATTAGTTGGTAAACACTAAAATGAGAACGGATCCGTTATTAGAGAAATTGTTTTCCCCGTAACGCTTTTGTTTTACCGATACGGTGTCATGGCAGAGAGAGACCACTGTATTTATGTAAATATTGTACCTCTAGTTATTAACTTACTTGTATATCTTTCTGTCTATCATTTCATTGCTATTTGTCATATAGTTCCTGCCTATTCAATGTTCGTATTTTATAGACGTTGTACTCGCCAGTTTGGCGGAAAAACAATATAATAACAATGCGAGACCCTCTTCGGATAAATCCCTGGTACCTTTCATTAGCGGGTTTGACGGGTTTTACCACAGGAATCTTGAGAAACTATTCACTGGTTTTACCATCCTACTTTTAAGAACAAGACCTTATCTTTAACACTTTCAGCCCATATGTTTTATGATGGATATTTCCACGTACTTTTCACACTGTGTATAACCGTAGAGTGAGCCAAATCGGAAGTGACACCGACTGTACGTTGAATATATCACTAGTGAGACTAAACAGTTTAACGGGTGGAAATTTCTCAATTTAGGTAAATTTTCGGCTTCAAGACGGATTTAAACGCGGTTTTCGATAATTAATTGCGAAATGAACGCAATTTTTATGTCTGTTTTACATTTTATTGTGGAACGGTGTTTCTATTAGCAAATCGGAATTAATCACAGGCAATCAGCGAGTTTTACTTTTTTCGTCCGAGGATGCGAATGATTTTTCTCCGGTGAAGTATGTTCTGACGCAGATTACAAAGAGTTCCACTGGTAAAATGACATTATTGTCTTTAGTAATGAAAACCTCGAGCTTCGTTTGGTGAAAATGCCCTGAAGATTTAAATAATATCATCGTGAAAAGAATCACCCTGCCTAGAGCAACTGTATGAACAGTGACCTATGCATGTTTCGTGTCTGTACGATGAGCTCCGAAAGTCTGTACGATTAGTTCCGAGAAAGATAGCCACATTAAGTCAACTGTTAACTGTAAATTTCTTAAATTGGAGACGATTAGATGCAATATGTTCCATGTGTTTGCATATCGTATTCACCGTTTATACAAAATTTTACTCAGTGAATCCCTTGTGTTTGAGGTTCACTGAAAGTTTACTAGGATTTCTATTTTTGAAGTGTATCTTATTATCTTAATCGACACTTGTCACATATTTATATATATATAAAAACAACAACAACAACAACAACAAAACCACACACAAAAAACCGACAATATACGAGGAAAGAGGGTGACTGTTGCTAATTGGGACCAATGCTTTAAACATTTATAATCAAAGTCCATTACGAAAACACGCCTATACAATATACAGTAAATTTTTCAGCTGTAAAAAATGAAAATTTTCCGTTGTTGTTGGTTTTTTTTTTTTTGGCAATGTTAACTTTTTTCGTCAGACCCCTCTTGGGAGTGTGGACCCCCTCTAGGAAAAGTGTCTGGATCAGCACATGTTTAATACTAGGACTTCTGCGAGGTGCGTCTAAGGTGAAAGAATTGGAGCAACAAGAATCGTGTCATTTTTGCAGACCCGATCAAACACAAAGACAACAGACCCACACTGATCACAATGACCTGTTTGAGATGTGAAAATTATGCAGTGAGGTTGTCCAGGAAGCTCTGACTGGCGGGATAAGCTGATAATCTGTACGACAGCCGTGCGAATAGTCTCAATCGGGCTGCACTTCATTTATACACTCGTCCATTTGTGCGACCTATAATGATATGCAAGGTTCAGCCGATTATATCGTATGGATTATGCCCCTAGTGGCGCACCTCTAAATTGGCATAGTACATGTAGTCTTCTTAAAGACTTATGTACAAGGATAAAATGCTTATCTCCCATATTAAGTTTCAAAGTATTCAATTAAGCCCAAGTTCTGAAACCTTTATTACTACAGTAATGCGTGCGATCACAATCATTAGCAGACTAGTATGATGACAAAAACTTTTGAAATCAGCTCTTAGTTAGGTCTATTGTGTGTTCTTGATATAAACATGCCCTCGGCTGCGTTGCCAAGCATATCCCCAGGCATTCTATATTTACCTAAAGGCCCTCAAGAAAATATGGTATTGAGCTCCCTGGCAAACCGACGATGAGCATGTAATAATCTCAAAGTCAAAAGAATGAAGGCCTATTCACCAGGTAAGAGGACCGCATGAAAGACTGGTACTCGTGCGAAAAATGTTGTCCTCCTGAAAAATAGCGATATTAATAAAAATGATAAGTATCATTATTATTATTATTAGTAGTAGTAGTAGAAATAGTAGTAGTAGTACTATTATTGTTTGCGGAGCGCGGTTTGCATCGACAAGCGGTTGACCAAGCTCGTTTCCGTATTTGTATTTACATGTTTCAGCTGCTACGAAAGGAAAATAAAAAAAAAATCATCATACTCCTGAAAACAGTTAGATAGAAGAACTAAAAGAAGCTCTAAAAAACAAATAAACCCCACGAGTTAGCTCGTATAACGGTATTATTATGTGCAAATATATTTACAAAGGTTTATAGGATCGGCATTTGGCATTGTTGGTCTGCGAACCCAAAGACTTTCCAAATAAACAGGATAACATTTAAAATCCACTGTCGGGAATTATACTTTAAACTGTCACTAATCGTACGGATTTTTCTGCAACCTCTGTCACTACTGATACTGTACGCATGTCACTAATTCGTACAGTCAATCGGAAGACAGGGTTGCAATTCCTCGGTCGTACCCGGCTATGTACAATGCATTGCTGAATAATATGGTATAGGTCTTCAAGAAATAAGATTTTACTATCCTTCTTCACAGGCTAGGTCACAATTAATGATCTCTGTTACGCATAATGACTTTGGATTCGTCAGTCTGAGTGATTCGTCGATTAAAGTATGGATTTTACCAGAAAGTACACTCAATAACACAGAACGACACACAAACGAGAGACAAGTAATATTGGCTCTTACAAATACCGAAAACCGCGTTTAAATCCGTCTTATGCTCTAAAATTTACCTCGATTGAGAACTTTCCACCCGTTAAACTGTGTAGTCTCACTAGTGATATATTTAGCGTACAGTCGGTGTCTCTACCGATTTTGCTCACTATACGGTTATACACAGTGCACAAAGATCACTTCCATGGATTACACAGCCTATAAAACGCCTAATCAGAAAAAGGGATCAACTCTATTTCAGATTGAAGAAAGAAGGTAACAACATGACGAAGACTGCTCTACAGGCTCTAAAAAGAAATATCAACAATCAAATAAAAGTCTCATACAATAATTATATTGAATACATTTATGCCTAGATGGAACCACTGAAGACAAAGAGAAAGCCTAAAGATTTAACAATAAGAAACAAACTTTTCAGTCTGATAAAGAATGCCAAGCAAGATGCGACGGGAGTACCCCCATTCTCGATAAAATTTCAGGTTCCATCAAATCGGTAAACACAGAAAAGGCGAATATTCTAAATCAACTGATCCAGTCACTCTTCACATCATTGACACCAATTTCTCTGGTTTAGTTCTGACTTTCATCTATAAGACAAAATGTATTTTCTTCCTCTTTCAGCAAATACCCAGTTATGCCGAACATTACCATTTGCACTAGTGGAGTACAAAAACTTATTTCCAACCTGAAACCAGACAAACCAGCAGGACCAGACAATATCAAACCTCTCGTACTAAAAAACTTGTGTTATCAAATTTCCCCTATCTTACAAATTCTCTTTCAGAAATCCCTAGACACAGGCACTTTCCCTCAGGTTTGGACAAAAGCAAACAAGACTCCTCTCTTCAAGAAAGGAAACAAAGAAGATCCTGCAAATAACAGACCTATATCTTTAACATGTATATTGTGTAAAGTTCTATAACACATTGTAGCCTCAAATTTAACTGAATATTTTGACAACAATTATATCCTTTGTGACATTCAGCATGGTTTTAGAGAAAGATATTCATGCGAAACCCAGCTACTTCAACTGACCGACCATCTTGCCAGAAACCTGACTGAAGGAAAACAAACTGATATAGTTTTGTAAGACTTCAGCAAGGCTTTTGACAAAGTTAGCCACTTAAAACTTTTGTATAAATTGCAGGAACATGGCGTAAACAATGCTTCCCTTTGGATGAAATCTTTTCTTATAGGCAGAACACAAAAGTAGTCTTAGAAGGTGGATGCTCATCAGAAGTACCAGTCACGTTTTGAGTACCTCAGGGATCTGTACTTGGCCCTCTTTTGTTTCTTTTGTATATAAATGACCTTCCAAAGACCAACACATCCCAAGTTCGTTTGTTTGCAGATGACACTGCCGTTTACTTAGCTATAAACAACAAGCAAGATTGTTTGACCCTACAAGAAGATCTAGGCAAGTTAATGCAGTGGGAGAAAAAGTGGGAAATGGAGTTTAACCCCAGCAAATGCATTGTCCTAAATATTACTAAAAAGGAGAAAAGGGTTTTCTTTGATTACAGGTTACATGGACAAGTACTGGGGACTGGGGAAAATACCAAATACCTAGGAGTTACAATATCTGGAGATCTTTCCCGGAACAAACACATTGACAATATAACACCAAATGCTAGTAAACCTTATGGTTTTCTCCCATGAAACATCCAGACCTAAAATAAGAAGATCAGAGAAACAGCGTACAAAACTTTAGTGAGAATACGCATCGACAGTTTGGAGCCCCTACACAAAAACCTATATCAACAAAGTGGAAAAAATACAACGTAGAGCAGCAAGATGGGTTCAGAATAATTTCTCTTATTATGACAGTGTTACCTGTATGCAGAAGGGGCTTGGCTGGGAAACTCTTCAATACAGACGAGAAATTTCAAGAGTCACCATAATTTTATAAATCGTTAATAATTTTGTTGCAGTGCCAGTACCAGCTTATCTCGAAAGACCAGTGAGGACCACCTGACATATGCTCACAGCATCTTTCAGACAGATCCACACAAATGCAGCCTACTTTATTTCCCTACACAGTGAAATTATGGAACAGCCTACCAGAAACAATTGTACAACAACCTGATATTGCAGCGTTCAAAAAGAGTCTCGATTCTTTTCAGATAGTTAGCCGTTCCTGAATGACCAAAATATGTTTTATCAGTTCTTTTAATCTAACACTCACAACACTTTTAAAATTTGGCACCCTAACCAATGACCAACAGTTTTTATCCCAGCACAGACTCGCACCTGCCAGAAATAACCGAAAGGGGAGTTGGGCAGTATATATAGATAGATAGATAGATTCATCCTTTCCTAGCCTCCAGCTGCTATCCCACTTAGGTTTACGATTATCCTACCATTGGTGATAGACAAATGTCGGAAAGAATATGTGCCGCCGCCGGGGATAGAACCCATGACCTCCCATGATTGAAGATTGGGAGTCTTGTGTGCTTCTGACTGTGCTGAGGCCGAGAACAATATAATACTGCACTTATGTGCAGGCTGATCTTGGTCTATACCTGCCAAAACTGAAATATTCCAGGTTCAGCCTGTCAAGGGTTAATTTCAGTTGAGGTATTTTTTCATATCTATAATTCTAGATTGGAAAATTATCTTGTCTATAGGGGAAGCAAACCTAGAAACTTAAGCTTTAAGTAGCTGTAATTATACTCTTCACCTCAATTATCGTGCATGTAAGGAACCAAGGGTTCAGTACCAATAAAAAAAGTTTTTTATCTGATGAAATAGTTTTTATATATCTAACATACATTTAATTTATCTTTTAGTTAAGTTTTTGTCCAGTTCTACATGAAATTTATGTTGAAAGTTGCCTTGTTGACCCTTTTAAAATTTTGGATTGCTTCTGCAGTTATCATACATCTTACAAAAGAGAGTGTCTATTACAACCCAAAAGAAGCAAATTTATTGTTTCAATTTTTTTCATCCATCTTTTCTTTTAAGCAATGAATCTAGAAGATCTATTTGAAGTAAGTTTTAGTTTAAAGTTATGAAAACTCATGTTAAATTAATCCCCTGTCCCTCATTTTGTGAAATGTATTATTTGGGGGTCAATTTTTGCATCTCCTTGGGTTTAAGGTAAGTGTGCTGTATGGTATGGGTGTTTCTCACTGCAACAGTTACGGGCCCCAAAAACTAAACATCCTGTGAAAAGATAAGGTCACCAAAGTTCACTTGGGCTCCTTAGGGGCCATGCACGATAACAGGTATGCATGATAATTGAGTTTAGACAATACGAAATATTTGGTAATTAAACATTTTTTTTAAAATTAATTATATCCTTGCCGCAAGTATAGATTCTAGCCACAAAATTTCACGGCACAGTAGATGTGCAAAAGGTTAAATCAACCATCTGTATATTATTCAGCAATATTAACAATCAAATAGCGGCTAAATCAATGCATACTTGTGATATCATGGCAATCAAACATTTGACTTATGAAACTGGTAACTCTCCATGGGGACCAACCATGTCAAGTTATTTTGAAATCTATCAATTAATCTATTACTAAAAGAAAACAGACTGGTCCAAATCGAGAGAAGTTGCAGGCGACAATTTTAAGCTTGTGGAATTTAAAAACATTGGTCTTTTAATGAAGGCAACGTTGTGATAAATTAAGGAATTGATTATCACAAGCGATTTCTTCATTTTCCACAATATTTTCCGAAGCGTAAAAAAGTAGGATTGTGTTGAAATGGATCAATGTAGAAGATATGCTCCGAACAAGAATTAGACACACACACACACTGACATACACACCATCCATTTACACACGCACCAGCGGGCAAATTCACACATCGACATTCGCTAATATTCACATGTAGAACTTTTGTTGCTTTGGCGACTTAGTCATCGTTATTACAGCTTAATCAATCCACTGTTCCAACGTTTAGGTAGCCTGCCAGCCATTATACTTTTTTATAACTATGTAATTGGCTATAATTTTTGCAGAGAAACATTGCTTCATATCGAAGTTGAGCTTCTTGTTGGAGCTCCGTGGGCTGCGCCACGAATCCGTTAATTGATGGAAGAACCGAGTGTCAAACTTTGGCATTGCTATTTAGGGACTACAAGAATTTGCAGGCCTCATAAGAATTCACAGATGGACAATGCGAGGATTAACCCATTCCCACATGATGACACTTTTAGACGCCCTTAAGAAAAACAAACATTCTGAAGTATTGCATGGTAATACCAAGTCCCCTACCGGCTTTATATATATCATAGAGCAGTATATTTTTTGGGTGGTAAAGGGATTACTATCCCTCCAAAATATTACAGTTGTATCAGATTTTATGAGCAATTCTTAAACACACACACATACACACAAACATAAAAAGTAGGCGCCTCTTTTTGTTGTTAATTAAATTATACTTCATAAAGTCATCTGTTCCAAAAGAATTAAGACCCTAAAGCCCAAGAAAATTTTGAACAAAAGCTTTCAAAAATCTGTCTAGGATTATGAATGCTTTTCGGACATAGGGTTATCAAAATATTTTGCCTTGATCACTTCATATAACCACTTTTAACAATTTGTTCAGTCAATATAGCAGTGGCTGGAGTACATTACAATGTATTCCCTGTATCTCTCTCACCAGTACCACCCTAACATGCTTTACAAGCCTTGGAAAGGCAATGGACTGCAATTAAACTCAATATCATTAATATGTAACTTATTTTGCAAAAGCATCCATATCTTCCTCAAAAAACCAATGTACTGGGACAGAACTTGAACTCGTTCTGTAACTCATCAATGCTGACTCAGTTACCAATATCAGCTCAATACCTGCTAAGTGTTAAGAAAAAAAGTCTGGAAAAACTGTAATTTCCAAAGTCTAGCATCCATATCTTCCTCAAAAAGACTTGTTAGACTTGTTTTGTAACTTATCAATATTGACTCACATAACAAAAACTACTTTCATATCACAAAGGGTTTAGAAAAAAAAAATCCGGAAAACTGAAATTTCCTGGTATATTTTTAAGACCACCATCCGTATCTTCCTAAAAAAATCAAAGGACAGGAACCAAACTTAAACTTGTTCTGTAACTCAATGACGTGGACTCAAATACCAAAAATCAACTCAATATCTTCGAGGGTTGAATAAAAAGTCCGGAAAATTTAATTTCCTGGTAATTTTCTAAGTCCAGCATCCGTATCTTCCTTAAAAATCAATGGACCGGAACCAAACTTAATCTTGTTCTGTAACTAATTGATACGGACTCACATACCAAAAATCAGCCCAATATCTCCGAGGGTAAAGAAAATGGCCCGGAACCAAACTTCAACTTGTTCTGAAACTTATTGATACGGACTCGCATACCAAAAATCAGCTAAATATCTCTGAGGGTTAAGAAAAAAATCCGGAAAACTAATATTTCCTGGTAATTTGAAAGTCCAGCATCCTTATCTTCTTCAAAAACCATTGGACCTGAACCAAACTCGAACTTGTTCTGTAACTCATTGATGCTGACTCGCATACCAAAAATCAGCTCAATTTCTCCCAGGGTTAGTAAAAAAGTCCGGAAAACCGATATGTCCGGACTGACAGACGAACGGACGGACAGAGCGCAAACCTATAGTCCCCTTCGGCTTTGCCTGTAGGGGACTAACACTTGGGAAAACATCGTGTGAAATAAAGAAATTGCTTGAACACTTAAAATTGTCATCTGCAACTCCTTTCAATATAAAACATCCTAAAATTTGGCTATCTAGTAAATGGTTCATTTAGATACAGTTCCAGGTGTCTATACATTATAATGTCACTTGGACAAACTATCGCAATTAACCCTCGAATTAATCATGATACAACAGCATCGGTATCAATATCAGTATTTAAATCAAAATCCAACAGGCAACTTTGAATTTTAACCCTTGTTATGCTGAATTATAAATTGAATTAGAATCAAAGGGCTGAAAGCACTCGAAGCATCACATGGGTCAATATGTTTATTGAAAACTTATCTAGTTAACAGGTTCTTGCTTAAAAAGAAAAGCAGGTAGGCAAAGATCAGATTGCACATATGTGCAGGCTTGATCTTTATCTCCTGCCAAAGCAAGAATATTCCGGGTTCAGCATGACAAAGGTTAACCTGGTCAAAATTGAAAGAACTCCCAGATGGCAATTTCAAATTGATGAAATTCTAAAAGATCTTTGTCTGAGTAGGACACATAGTTGGAGATGAAAATATTGCTTGTTATAAGCCATTTCTCCATTTTTTATAATGTTTTCCAAAGCTTTCTCAAGTGGTTAGTATAGAAGTGGGATTGTAATGGAATGGGTTAATGATTGATTGAATGGGTTTAATGCCACTTTTAACAGTATTTCAGTTATATTGTGGCGGCTGGAGCACCTAACGATGGATTCCTGTTATTTTTTACACCAGTTCTACCACTATATCCTTTCCTAGCCTCCAGCTGCTATCCCACTTAGGTTTACGATTATCCACCAATTGGTGAGAGATAAATGTCGGAAAGAATATTTGCGGCCGCTGAGGATCGAACCCATGACATCCTATTATTGAAGATCAGGAGTCTGACGTGCTACCAACTGCGCTATGACGGCGGCTTTGGAATAGGTTAAAGTGATAAAACTGAATAGTAATTGTCCAATAAGGAGGGAAGCATTTTTAGAAATGGATAAATTTGTTGCTACAAGCAATTTCATTGCGCACAATCTTTTCAGTTGCTATTTTTCTGCAATATGACGTATGTGGGAGTGGTAATGGCTTAAACTAACCTTTTTTTAGCTCACCTGAGCGCAAGGTGCTCAAAAATAGCTTTTGTGAATTGGGATACTTTAACATAAAACAGAATACAAAGACAGCCAAAAGACAGTAAAAAAAGTTTATTCATAACAAAATGATACATATTATGCACATACAACAATTACAAGATAAATATACAATGTCAAACAAATAAACAAACAGCAATTAGGAAATATGAACTAGAGGAGGTTACAAAAAATATGGAAATCAATCTTTCTCCATATTAATCTTTATAATTAAATTGTCAATATTGCTATGACCTTTGACTGTGACCTTTCTCGCATTAAGTAGGATAGCTGTGATTTAAGTGTTTACTTTTTTTTCAGTATCTGTTCAGAAAACATGTATTTATGTTAATGACCACATGGTTCACGATTTTGGCATGTACCTTGGAAAACTAAAAGTCAGTCCCACTTGTAGTTACAGGTTTAAACCTTTTTCTAGACACCACAAAGTTTGTGCATTAATAGAGCTAATACTGGAGTCAATCAAACAGGCAATAATTATTTTTTGAAAAAAACTCCACAGCGTGTCAAATCTCCATCTAGAATGAAATGATTTCCCACAACCAAAATAAATTTACCTAGTTGATTTTCTTCATGCTTGATGTCCTCCTCCTCCCCTCCAGCCGACCGATCCACCCACTTTAATTTTACATTAAAGGCCTATTTTAATCCTTCTTTATTTGACCCCCCCCCCAAATGAGATATACAATTAACCACCCGCTGAGAATTAAACGACCTAAACTAATAAGGAAGCTATATACAGTATACAAGGGATTAAATCTGCTGTATTACCATAGATAAGTGTGGCATATGTTTGCACTTTCTTTGTGGCTAATTTGTCTCTTAAATTCTAAATTTTATTTGGTTATAATTGTTAATGAATAATAAGTCCTGATTTTTAAGACTTTTTCAAAGTGTAGGAGACAGTTAAATACAAAATATTAGGCTATTATCATGACAGATCACGAATAGCAGCTGGAATAACTTGGATAGACAACATTGAGAAAAGAGGCGAAAACATTGATTTTTCTGATTTCCCCTTTCATCTCAATATTTCAACACTTTTTCTCTTTTATTAAATCGAACTTTTTTAGTTTGTAAAACTTCTATAATATTCATGAAATACTTCAATATTCTAGGCCAGGAGATAAATCAAAATGGAAAAAAAAAGAATTTTAACCAGAATTCTTACTTTACCACAATGTTTGAAGAATTACAAAAAAGTAATGCATGTAAATTTCTTTCAATCACATTCAATGCAGCAATCTACAACTTAGTAACTTTTCATTCAGTAATTTGTTATTGATTTGAAATTCTAAAAGCACAAAAAAAAAAGATAAGATAAAATTTAAAAAGGTAACTTTACTTTGTTTTCAATCAAATTCTCATCAACATAAAGCTAAGGCGCAGCTATTGCATAACATTGACAAATTTGACCATGGTCATCAATGGAATATACAAGATGATTACCCCCCTGGTGTGATTTACAGATAAGGCAATTAGCTTATCAGTGGGGGTCCAACATACACAAAATTCCTTAAACTAGGTCTTTAACAAACCAAATATTGAAGTTATTTTATTCAATATTTTCTCATACCAGCATTTAAGTAAGTTGCCAAAGGTTATATTAGCCTTAACTGAATTCAATAAATCCATTGGCATTCATAAAAATTGGAGAATTTATTGTGAAATAGGCTTATTGGAGTATGCAAAACACCAAAATTAATTTTCCTCATTGTTTTTCTTGGTGCTTGACGGCCTCCTCCTCCCCTACAGCCAACCGATCCACCCACTTTAATCTGACATTAAAATACCAAGTATGAAATTTAATTCATTCAATATTTTCTCATACTAGCATCCTTGTCAAGCTCAAAACATTTTAAGTAGATTGCCAAAGGTTACATTAGCTTGAAAACCAATTCCTACTGAAATCAATTAACTCATTCCAACTCAATCCCTCCTGAAATTGTCGTCTGCAGCTCCTTTCAATTTGGACTGGTCTAAAATTCCATTGCGTTGGAATGAGTTAATCCATTGGCATTCATAAAAAAATGAAGAATTTGTGAAATTGGCTAATTTATGTATTTTTATTCTAGCAGCCTTATAAATATCATTTTTATTCAAAGAAAACTAGAAGCGCTTGAGAGCCTGGTTTTCTCAATTGGTCTGAATTTTAGAATTTGCTATGGAATTTATTAATATTATTTTCTGGCAGCTTTACTTGCCATTTTCTATTCTAAGAGGAAAAGGATAAATACATTTTGTCTACCTAAAAGTATTTCCAATAAATTACTTATATTAACACCAGCTTTAACCCTTTCCTGTTTTGCAAAATTTTAGACCCGCCCTAATTCAAAGGATTTGCAGACGAAAATTTCGAGTTGATTTTATTTGAAAAATTGCTATTCAGTAGAGTAGAAAATATTGTGGAAAAAGAAGATTGCTTGTTACAAGCAATTTCTTCTTTTTCCACAATGTTTTCTCCATTATAAAACCACAGGGACGTAAAAACCAGTGATTAACCAGGAAAGGGTTAAAATAGCGAATTCTTACTGCATTCTACAGTAAAAGTTTACAGATTGGCGGACACACAGATGGACGCATGGTGGACACAATGATACTAACTGGCTAGCCGGTAGAGCAAAAAAGATGAACAATTTGTCAATAAATTACTAATGTTGACATCTACTTTTAAAGACAAAATTCTAAATGAATTCTATAAACCCATTACAAGATATCAAATTTCAAGACTGATCCAAACAGAAAAATTGCAAATGATTTTCTATTGCGAGTGAATTGAAAAACAAATGCTTTTGCAACAATGTTTTCAAATATTTTCTTCAAGGTTTTAAAATGCTGGATAATTGTAGTGTAATTAGTTGAAATATTTCTTTTTAACACTGAGAAAAAAACAAAATCCATTTTTCTCTTGCTTTTAAATGACTTCCCTGACAAAATTTATTCTTCCGGCCCTATTTCCTATGCTTAATGACATCCTGACCTCCCCTACAGCCGTCAGATCCACCCGCTTTATAATTCCGACAGTAACAAATCAATTATGGAATTTACCAACTGTGTTGGGTTTTTTCCTATGAACCTTAACCCTTTCCCGTTTTTTAGCTTTTAGACTGGTCCAGATTGAAAGGGGTTGCAGACAACAATGAATATTGGATACAATTTGAAATAAAACCATCCTATGTCATAGAAAATATTGTGGAAAAAGGAGAAATTGCTTGTTACAAGCAATTTCTTCTTTTTCCACAATGTTTTCTCAAGTATAGAATCACAGCAACTTGAAATCCCATGTTTTTACAGGAAAGGGTTGAAATGCTATTTTTTTTTTCTTATTGTATTAGGAAAATAAATTTTATTTTGCTAAATGCATTTTAATAAAATGCTATCGTTACATTTTTGAAAAATAAAATGTTCCAACTGCACTCTATAAAGTCATAATACCAGACATCAAAATTTAAAATTGGTCCAAATTAAAAGTAGCTATAGATGATTTTGCAAAGTAAGTTGGAATTGAGAAAAGATGCAAAAAAGGGTTGAAAAAAAACTACAAGCATTTTTCTCCTTTTGCAACAATGTATTCCAAATATTTTCTTCAATGTGTCAAAATGTGACATTGTGTTGTTATTGGATATATTTTATCTAATAGGAAAGACTGATACAATTGGCCACTTTTTGCAATCTTAATTCAAATACAATGTTCAGAGTATGCAAATGAGATTATGAAAAATGCTGAAAAATTCAGGATGTCTTTCAATGCATTTTTTGAAAATTAAACTTCAATAGAAGAGAGAGATGGGTCTTGCTCCACACCTTGTTTCTACAAAAATACAACTGCAAAAGTAAATTTATGGTTCAAATCGGACCCGTCAGCTAAACAATACCCTTTTTGTCTCACCTGACTACAATGTGATCAGGGTAAGCTTTTGTGATCTAGCTGTGTCCGGCGTCTGTCGTGTGTTAACATCTTGTGTGCACTCTTTAGGCCACAAATTTTGCTCAAATGTCTTGAAACTTGGTCAGAATGTTTGTCTCCATGAAACTCGGACTAGTTCAGTATTGGGTCATTTGGGTCAAAAAGTAAGACACTAGGTCAAATCCTAGAAATACCTGGTGTGCACTCTAGATGTGGCATTTTTGCATCAAATGTCTTGATATGTAGTCAGAATGTTTGTGTGCATAATCTCGGTCAAGTTTGATATTTGGTTATTTAAGGTCATTAACTAGGTCACCTGGTCAAATCCTAGAAATAATCTTGGTCCCCGATATCTCAGCCAAGCGCAAATTTGGGCCACATTGGGTAAAAAACTAGGTCCTTAGTTCAAATCTTAGAAATACCTTGTGTGTAATCCTGAGGCCATATTTTTTGCTCAATTGAATTGATATTTGATCAGAATATTTGTCTTCATAACATCTAAGTCCAGTTTGATATTGGGTTATGTGGGATCAAAAACTAGGTCACTAGGTCAAATCCTAGAAATAATCTTGTATGCACTCTAGAGGCCTCATTTCAAGCTCAAATCAAATGACATTTGATGTTTGTATCCCTGATATCTTGACTACGTCCAAATTTGGGTCACATGAGGTCAAAATCTATGTCACTGGGTCAAATATTAGAAAACCCTTTCATTCTCTCTAGGTCCCATTTTAGCTCAATTGAATTGAAATTTGGTCAGAATGTTAGTGTCGATATGTTAGTCAAGTTTAAATTTGGGTCAAATGGGGTTAAAAACTAGGTCACTAGGTCAAATCTTAGATATATCTTGTTTTTACTCTGGAGACCTTATTTTTGGCTCATTTGAATTTATATTTGGTCAAAATGTTTGCGTCTATGATATCTTGGCAGAGATAAGACATAAGGTCAAAAACTAGGTCACCAGGCCAAATGTTATAAATACTTTTACACTCCAGAGGACACATTTTTGGCCTAATTGGTTTGATATTTGGTCTGTTTCAAAATATCTCAACCATGTCCAAATTTGGGTCATTTGGGGCAAAACTAGGTCAAATCTTAGAACCTTATTTTTACTCTAGAGGCCACGTTTTTTACTCAATTGATTGGATACTTATTCAGATGTGTCATAATAGAAATCTGTCAAGTTTGATATTAGGTCACATGGGGTCAAATACTAGGTCGCATGGTCTAATAAAGAAATTTTCTTTCCAGATTGCTTGCTACTTTTGTTTCACAAATACCTTGAAACTTGATAAGAATGTTTGTTCTTGATTTCTTAGACAGGATTTGATGGCTAAAATAAGTTCACTGGTGCAATTTTACTTCTATAGTCATTGATTCAGGTAAGCACTTTGGAAGTCTTAGCTACATATCTTGGAGTTTCAAGGAAAATTGATAGATATCACATGAATTAACCCATTCCAACACAATGGAATTTTAGAGCAGTCCAAATTGAAAGGAGCTGCAGACGACAATTTCAAGTTGATGGAATTTTTAATTTTTTCGTCTTTTAGGATGGAAAACATTGTGGATAATGAAGAAATTGCTTGATACAAGCAATTTCTCCATTTTCCACAATGTTTTCCAAAGTTTTCTTCTTGAGGGGCGTAAAAAGGAGGGATGAGTTGGAATGGATTAATTATAATTTAAAGGAAAGTAAACTAACTTATAAAACATTCTTAGAAAAGGAAAGTTCTTTGCATCAAGTGGATCTTTTCCACTAACTTCTGAATTATTGAAACGTGATAAGCAGAGGGAGTAAACAATTCAATTATGGTAATATGGATAACAAACTGTCATTATGATTTGTATAATATATGGAATATTTTTTCTGACAAGTTTCCATAGGAGAGACGGATTGTGAACAGCTATTTCTCCTTTTCAAATAGAGTTTTCAAAACATGATTAGGTAGGGGACAAGCAAATTCTTATCAGTACTTTCATCATTTTTCTCGAAATGAAAAGCACAAAAAACTTGTGGCTACTTCTCCAAAAAATAACAAACAAAAACAAGATGTGTTTGTGAATCACCATGCCCCCGAAATGGGAATTCTTTAGAAACGGGTGATTTTTATTGTTTTTGAGTAACGTTTTAGGGAAAAGCGTTAAAATTTTGACTTTGACCTTGATGAAATGACCTTCCCCAGTTGCGCCTTGTTCAGACCAATCTACATACCAAATATTAGCATTGTAACTTAATTAGGGATGAAGTTATAGGAAAATGTTTAGTTGGCAGGTTATGTTTTTACGTAACGTTTTAAGGAAAAGGATTAAAATTTTGACCTTTACCTTGATGACATGACCTTCGCCAGTTGCGCCCTGTTGAGACCTATCTACATACCAAATATTAGCATTGTAACTTAATTAGGGATGAAGTTATAGGAAAATATTTAGTTGTTAAGTTTTGCAGACAGACAGATGGACAGATGGACAGACGGACACCAGTTAAACAATATGCCCCCGCATTGATATATCAAAGGGGAGTAATTTATACATCACTTTTTTTTCCAAAGTGTGTTTTGTTTTTCAATTGCATCGGCCTTCCTTAATTCAGAAAAAATACAAAAAGAAATAACCCCAAAATAATAAAAGTAGAAAATAAATCATTTGTTGCCATCATGCTCAAGCTTGTACATTAATCTTTCAATTATTGCCCTACTACTAAAATGAAAAAATTCTTTCATATCACAAAAAATATTATAGGAAAGGATATAAAGCTCTCTCTACAGAAACAAGAGGACCATGATGGTCCTATAACGCTCCCCTGAGTATGATGGCTCATGGCGTTATGATGTATACAAAATATTAAAGCCCTACATCAATTCATTTTTCATAAGAAGATTTTCTCCTTTAATCCTAGGTATATTGAAAATCCAACCATATAGCGCTAATTTTCATAGTATGGTAATTCGTTAAATTATTTTGGCAGAGGGTCCAAATACATACCAAATATCAAAGCACTAGACATAAAAATTTAGGAGGAAAAGATTTTCAAAGATATTCTTCCTTATTCGTTTCTTATATCAGGAATTGCACAGAAAATGGCTTATTTTCTGAATACAGTAATTTTATGAAGTATTATGGTAAAGGTTCAATAGACATTGATATATACAAAATATTAATGATCATGGCTAAGACTTGATAGAAAAAGATTTCCTTCTTTTTTTCTATGTAAAATCAGGGATCACATAGACAAGGGATAATTTTCAAGATAAAGTAAGTCTTTGAAGTTTTTTGGTAGTGAGTCAATAGATGATGATTTATATCAAAGCTTTAAACCTTATTGTTTGGGAGGAGGAGATTTTCAAAGATTTCCTTCTTTATTTTTATATACAGAAAAGGGCTAATTTTCAGAGTAATGTAATTATTTGAAATATTTTAGTAAAGGGTTGATAGATGACAATTTAATCCAAATATCAAAGCTTTGGGCCTTATAATTTAGTCAGAGAAGATTTAAGTGTTTTCACTGGGTTGCCATGGCAACCAAAGTTCTTCATGGATTTCAATTCTTTGCAGTATTTTGAAAGAGCATGATCAAGTCTGTGAACTTTGGTTGAAATTCCATGGTAAGTTTAGGAGGAAAAGATTTTTTTGTAAAAGTGAATGGACGGACAGACAGATGTACGGACTGACAGACGCTGGACGATGACCGTGCACAATAGCTCACCCAGAGCGCTTCGTGCTCAGGTGAGCTAAAAAGTAAAATGGTTGTCTGGTGACCTAAATGTCACAGGCTGTAGTTACAATGTCTTAGTTACAAAAATAAATCACAAAAAGACAGCCAATGTCAACGTTCACTTCTGTCTAAAACAGTGATTTGATTGGTTGATTGATTCTTCGATTGACAGCTGCAGTCTGTATATTTATGATCTAATATACTTTTATGCTCAAGATAAATATTAAGATAAACTGATACATTTTGCCAATTGTTGCAATTTTAATGATATCAATAGACAGTTTAATAACTTATTAAAAAAAAAAATGCACTACTCTGAACAGTCAAAAAAAAATAATTTAAGTAAAATGTTTGGTTTGTAAAATAAACATCATAATTACAGCCTTGATTATGTTGCAGTTACAATGTTTTTAAAAATTGTCAAACTAAAATGCATTACATGAATGTTTATCAATGTTGGAATTCAAAGCTTACCGGTACTTCTAGTCTTAACTAATTTGATTGTTGATTCCTTGATTGACAACCACAATTCCTTAATAGGCATGTACAGTTAAAATTCTGTCAAATGATTTCCTCAAATGTTAGGATAATTTCCTCATTAAACAATCATGAAATGTTTTGAAGAAATGTTCCTAAATTAGAGGAAAAACTTTTTTAGATATCACACAAAAGGTGATATTTTGGGCAGTACATGTATAAGCAGAAATACGGTTTAAGCCGAGAAATGATCATACCCACTTGGTTTAATCAAATAACCATCATTTTAGGTACTTTTCCCACTATTCAATGTCTTAAACCGTATCTTCATTCCAAGTTCATTCACTACTTCTTGTCATACACTGTTTTTTCACTGTTCCTTGTCACTCAGTGTTATCACTATATCCTGTTATTTGACACTCCTTACATGAAATGTGTTTTACACAATCAAAATAACCAAGATTTTTTCGGACATGTCAGATTTTTGTCTATGGAATGCACATTTTACTATAAATATCTATAGGTACAAAATTTAAGTATTTTCTGTCCTCCATTACAAATATTTACCAGTTCCATAAATGTACAAAAGAATTTGTAATTAGGTCAGACAAGACCTATGTTGTAGCTCGGTGTTTTCTGGAAAACTTGGCTTTTTCTCTTAACCTTTCTTGGTGTACTGCCCTTAATAAGCATACATCCTGAAAAATAAATAGAAAACAATTATAACGTTTGTTGTTAACTAAATAAAACTTGATGGGTCAAGAAATCTAATAATTTAGAACTGAAACGCAATTTTGACAAATCTAAACATTTTGTTTACAAACACTGCAACTGCAGCTTAACCCATTCCCACACAATGATGCCTTTGAACGCCACTCAAGGAAAACATTTCGGAAAACATTGTGTAAAATGAAGAAATTGCTTGTAACAAGCAATTTCTTCATTTTACACAATGTTTTTTACAAAGACAGTCGAAAAAATCTAAAATTTCATAAGCTTAAAATTGTCATCTGCAACTCCTTTCAAATTGGACCAGTCTAAAATTTAGCCGTCTGGTAATTGGTTAATCATGTTTAGGTTGTCAAAAAAAAAAGTATTTCAATTTTGAAAATTTTAAGTAGTTTAATATCTGTGGAACTGCCCGTTTAGGATGTCAGTGGGTATAGCCAGGATATGTTCAATTATATGTACTCTATATCCCACCTCTCTTTGATCACCATTCTTAACCCTTGTCATGCTATATAAATTACCTTGTTAAATTGCTGTTAATTCAAAGAGATGAAAGCACTGAAAGAACTTGTGGTTCAAAAATCAATATTTCTTTTAGAAATCAATTTCATGAACAACTCTGGCAGGAAAAGTACACACAGGTGTAGACCAAGATCAGACTGCACTTATGTGCAGGCTGATCTTTGCCTACACCTCCTGCCCAAACCAGAATATTCCAGGTTCAGCATGACAAGGGTTAATAAACAGATGATATACTATTCAGTGTAGGTGAAATTTAATCCATTCCCAAACAATGACGCTTTTTTACGCCCCTGAAGAAAATCAATCGGGAAAACATTGCGTAAAAAGAAGTTGCTTGCAGTGAACAATTTCTTCATTTACGCAATGATTTCTACCCAGAAATTTGAAAAATATGAAATATAACACACTACAAATTGTAGTCTGCAATTTCTATCAATTTGGACCAGTCTAAAATTTTTGCAATCTGGGAATGGGTTCAAAAATCCATTCCCTTTTCAGGAAGAAAACCTTATGGACAAAAATAATTGCTTTTTGCGATTTATACTTCCACCGAGTAGACAATCAAAGTATTTTTTGTGCACTATGACCAGAAGTGAAACAGTTAAGAAATGTCAATTTTGTTCAGAAAGTGAAAAGCATTCATGATCATAAAAAGCAGGGTTTATTTTACCTTTTTACTGCATATAAATGGCAAAATATGACAACACTACAGAAGTTTATACTTTTTTGCATATGATTGACTATATAGGGTTTCATGCCTCTTTTAACAGTAGCCTAAAATAACCAGATCAATGCAGAGATATCAATTTGGTATTTTACTGGTCTTTCCGTGAATTGGTAAGTGATAATCAACAACTAAATTCAAATTTAATCATCAGAAAGCATTTAATTAAATTGCATTTATTTACCTGTTCCAGACATTGTCTTGCAGGAGGTCAGAGCGGCTACTGTTGATGCAGATAGGTGTTTGCTGGCAAACCATATTTGCTCTCTCCACCTTTCTTGGTGTTTTGGTCTTACTATACAAACAAAACAAATTAAGTATATTATTCCATTTTGCTTACCCTATTCTGACACTTTAAATTTAAAACTAATCTAACTAAAATGTGTTGTGGATACTGCAATTTCATGTTGGTGAAATTTAATAACTCCTTGCCTGATTTGGGAAGAAAATATAGGCAAGGAAGTTTTTTATCATTTACTTTTCCCTTTAGTGACCAATCAAAGTTATGTAATCACAGTGAGCAGTAGTGGTGAAATGCCAATTTTGTTGTTCACAAAATGAAAGGACGATCTTGCACAAAAGGGAGAGTTTGTTCTACGTCTTATCAGCAGACCAAAGGCAAATGATGATGTTTTAACCCTTTCCTGTTTTGCAAAATTTTAGACCTGTCCAAATTCAAAGGTTTTGCAGACGATTTTGTTTGAATGGGGTTTAACGCCGCTTTTAACAATCTTTCAGTTATATTGTGGCGGCTGGAGCACCTAACAATGGATTCCTGGTATTTCTCGCACCAGTACTACCACTACACCCTTTCCTAGCCTCCAGCTGCTATCCCACATAGGCTTACGATTATCTGCCCATTGGTGGTAGACAAATGTCGGAAAGAGTATTGCCGCCATCGGGGATCGAACCTTGGACCCTTTGAATGATAGTCCGACGCGCTACCAACTGCGCTATGACGGCGGCCGTTTTGCAGACGAAATTTTAAAGTTGATTCTATTTGAAAAATAACCATTTACTAGGGAAATATTGTTTTCTTATTTATAAAATCACAGGGACCTAAAAACCAGGGATTGAACAGGTAAGGGTTAAGACAAAAATTATCTAAATTTTGTCATTTCATATGTTTGAATATATAGGGTTTATTATATAATGCCTCATTCACAGTAGCCTAAAAGAAACGGATAAAGGAAGTGGTTTTATCAATTTGGCAAATTAAGGTGTCTATCAGTGAAATTGCAAGCGTTAATCCACAAGAAATTCCAATTAAACTTTTCCTGTTTTGTAAAATTTTACAATACCCCTGTCCAAATTCAAAGGTTTTGCAGATGAAAATTTGAATTTGGTTTTATTTGAAAAATAACCATTCAGTGGGGTAGAAAACATTGTGGAAACAGAAGAAACTGCTTGTTACAAGCAATTTATTCTTTTTCCACAAAGTTTACTCAATAATAAAATCACAGGGATATTAAAACCAGGGATTGAACAGGAAAGGGTTAAATCATCAGATATTTTTAGATAAAAGATATACCTTTTTCATACATTTTCTTGCATAAGGTGATACAGGACCCTTGTCAGGCAGATCGATGTTCAGTAACCAACCATTATTGATCTCTCATCCTTTCATGGGATGCTGGTCTTAATATATATAACACATAACATATTAAAAAACATATTAAGTAAATTATTCTTTTCATCTTAACCAATAGCACATGACATTTTACACCACTCTATACTGAAAGGGGTTGCAAACAGATTATAACTTCATATTGATGAATCTATAAATTCCTTGCCTTGATTTGGAAAACATTATGGACAAGGAAGAAATTTCTTGCTAAAATTTATACTTCATTTTGGAGAACAATCTCTACGTTGGACAGTTATGAACTGTTTATTTTGGCGATCAATCACAAAAAGCAGAGTTTTTTCTACTTCTTATTTGAAGATTCAAGGCAAAATATGTTGTTTTAGTACAAAAGTCTAGAGAAGTGTGTAATTTTGTACATAATTGACTTATTAGGGTTTAACCCATTCCCACACAACAATATTTTAGACTGGCCCAAATTGAAAGAAGCTGCAGACGACAATTTCAAGCTGATGGAATTTTAATTCTTTTCACCTTTGGGCTAGAAAACATTGTGGAACATGAAGAAATTACATGTAAAAAGCAATTTCTTCATGTTTCACAATGTTTACCAAAGCTTTTTTCCTTGGGGGTGTTTACGGCGTCACTGAGTGGGAATGGGTTAATGTTACTTTCACCAGTAGCCTTAGAGACAACCAGATCAAGGCAGTGATAACATTAATAAGGTTTATCAGTGGTCTATCAGTAAAGTTGACATGAGATAATCTACAATGAATCCCATAAGGGTTTGAGTCCCACTGTCACCGCCATGAGTTCATGGGCAAGATTCTTAATAGCCATCAGCCGCCGCGATTTAACTGAAAGATTGTTGAAAGCAGCGTAAAACCCCATTCATAATAAAAAAATCTTAATAGCCAACCCCAGTCTACCCAGCTGTAACATTGGGTACATATTGGTTTAGGCCACTTCCTCTCTTTCAGGGATGCAATAAAATCTGGATTGTGTGGGTTAGAGAGCAACTCCATAAGCATGAAATGTTTTATAGCAATCAAACTAAAATAAACTTGTACAAATAAGTAATTCCAATTAAACCATCAGAAAGCATTGATGTTAGACAGGACCATAGTATTATACAAAAAGATGTTCGCTTGCCAAGCATGCTTGCTCCCTCACCCTTTCTTGGAGTACTGGTCTTGAAATAAGATAGCAACCAACAACTAATAAATAAAGTATATTGTTCCCCCCGGTTTAAACAATTGACAAAATTTTACCCAAGTCTTAATTGAAAGGAGTTGCAGATAGATACATTTTGGTGGAATTTGAACATTCATTGCCTTTATTTTTGGAAGAAAACAACATAGACAAGGAAGGAATTGCTTGTTTCTGTTCACACTTCCATTTAGTGGACAATCAAAGTAATATTTTCACGTTGGTCAGAAGTGAAATGTCAGTTTTGTTCTTCATAGAATGAAGACTTTTTTTTATCTTTCACCAAAAGCAGAGTTTGTTCTACTTCTTCATTGCAAGTTAAATCCATTCCGACACAATCCCTCCTTTTATGCCTGTCAAGAAAAAGGATTTGAAAAACATTGTGAAAAATGAAGAAATTGCTTTTACAGGGTTTTCCCTTCACTTTCAAAACAGGGGGTCATTTGCCACATTATGACCCCTATCAAATAAGATAAAGAAGGCTGTCTAGATATTTTGGGGGTCATTTCTGAAAAATGGGGGTCCAAATTCAAAGAAGGAGAGGGTCAGGGAAAACCCTGCTTTTATCAAGCAATTTCTTCATTATCCACAATATTTTTAATTCCAAATGACAAAATAAATAAAATACAAGATGTGTGTGAAACACTGTGCCCCCAAAACAGGAATACTTTAGAAACAGGAAAAGGGTTAAAATTTTGACCTTGACCTTGATAAAATTAAGTTCCATAGTTGCCCCTTGTTGAGACCTATCTACCTACCAAATATCAGCATTGTAACTTAATCAGGGTTGAAGTTATAGGAAAATGTTTAGTTGGCAGGTTAAGTTTTGCAGACAGACAGACAGACGGACAGACAGACCAGTAAAACACTATGCCCCCGATCTTAACGATGCAGGGCATAAAAATTCCATCATCTTGAAATTGTCGTCTGCAGCATCTAGAATTTTGTTGTGTGGGAATTGATTTGTTGATTGAATGTGGCTTAACGCGGCTTTTAATGGTAATTCAGTCATATCGCGGCTGCTGGAGCACCTAACAATGGATTTCTGGTATTTCTAACACCAGTACTACCACTACATCCTTTCTTAGCCTCCAACTGCTATCCCACTTACGATTATCCACCCATCAGTGAGAGACAAATGTGGGAAAGGATATGTGCTGCCGCCAGGGAGGATCAAACTCACCACATGGAAAAAAAAGATAAGTGGAATGTATAACTTCATGTTGATGTAATTTGGAATGTCCATGCTTTTTTGAGGGGTATGGAACATTTTAGACAAAAAAAAAAACAAATTTCTTTTTAAAATTCAATTTATCTTCTATTTCATTAAAAGAAATTTCACTGTTGCCTTTAGGTAAAATAATTGAGATAGTTGCAGACCAATCTCTATATACCTACCAAGATAAATATCTGTTTCACATTTGGTAATTGGAAAGCTCTATTCTGTGTCATCAATGTTTGTTACTTTAACTGACCACAATGAGCAGCAAAGCAATACTCCTTTAAGCCTTTCCCAGGATTTAACGTTCCTATGATTTTAAACTCAAGAAAACATTATTGAAAAAGAAGAAATTGATTGTAACAAGTAATTTCTCCTTTTTCCACAATATTTTCTACCACATAGGGTGGTTTCTTTCCAAATGTTTTCATTGTCATCTGCAACCTCTTTCAAATTGGACTAGTCTAACATTTCAAAAAACGGGAAAGGCTTAACTTCTTTGATTAGGCGATATCATTAGAAAGCATTGAATAAAATGATTTACCTGATATATGCATAGTGCAGTAGGAAGTAAGACAGGACCCTCTTGATGCACTGGCATGTTCGCTAACCAACAATGCTTGCTCTCTCACTTCTTGGTGTACTGGGCTAAAGCGAAACATCTAACAAACCATGAGTGTATTTTTTCCTCTCAGTTTCACCCATAACCACATGACAATTCTACATAGAGTCTAAACTGAAAGATGTTAGACTATAATTTAATATTAGTGAATATTTGAAAGAAAATTCCTGCCCTTTGAGTGCAGAAAAATTGTGGACAAGGAAGAAATTGCTTGTAACAATTTATTTTCCATTGAGTGAGCAATCAAAGTTACATTATCACTTTGGCCAGGAATGAAATGTCGCTTTTGTTGTCCACAAAATGAAAAAAAAAACAATGTATCAATCTTTCACAAAAAGCAAGTTTTTCTACTTTTTTACCGCAGATGTACTATTATTTTTCTCCCACTTTTTAGCTATCATAAAAACTTCTGCATCTGTCATCCCCATATCATGGTATAAAAATTATTTTAAAAATTCTTTTTGCTCTAAACTTTATTATTCATGGTAAAAGAATGGATTTTTAAAAAAGTCATTTGAACCAAGCAGATCAGAGGGAAGGTGGACAGGGAGACGAAAGATACGGGCTGATGTCGGCAGAATCTGGAAGAAGGCAACAATTTGAAGAGATGGTGTTGGATCAGGTTAAAATTCAGTTGTGGAGACTGGAATGGGTATAGAGGGGTAGTGGTGGGAGAAGGCATTGAGGGGTTGGGGAGGGACCCGATACAGATGGGCGGATATAGGTAGGGAAAAATTTCTTGGCAGAGGGAAGTGGAAATTAGGGTAGAAAGAGCGGATAACTGGGTAGGGAAAATGGAAGAGGAAAGTAAGGAATCCGTCTCCTTTGTCCACCCTCAAATTACAATACACTGTAATTGCAACCTAAAGTAAATAAAATGCCTGATGAAAATTTCAATAGATTTTCAATTTACTTTAGATAATATGCTCTTTAACACCTACCAAATATTTTTAGATAAATCAAAGTGAAAGCAAATGCAGACATTAATTCTGAGACAATGTTTTAATTGAAAAATACATTTCCTAAAAAGGAAAGATCCTTTATGTTGCAAATATTAATTCTTTAAAATAATACATTGAAATGTAACCTTGACCTTGGTAAAAGCAGAAAGGTCTTACCACAAGCTTAGCTATGAAAAAAGCACTTATCTTGTATGTAACTGTATTTCCTTCATTATCTCATCTGCATAACTATTCAACTAACCTTCAACCAAATCAAATGCTTAAAATCGGAAAATAATGAAAAAGTATTGTTACTGAACAAGTGTTTGGTAGCTGGATCAAAAAATAGGGGTATGAACGCCTGCATTTCCTTTGTGTTGAATTTCTCAATCCCACTTTTTTCGGAGCCTTGAGAAAAATAGAAAAACAGTATTGAAACAGAAGACACTGAAAAGGAACATTATGACTATCGGATTAAAGAGCATTTTCTGTTCTCATAATATTTTCCTCATAAAATTTTTCAGGTGTAAAATTGCGTGGTTTAACAATTGAATGTTTGTCAGATTAATGAATACTTTTCTACATGTATTATGTTAAATTTATAAGCTATGAAAAAGTACTTATCTTAGATGTAACTTGATTTCCTTCATAACACACATTTCATCGTCTGGAGAACTTTTCAACTAACCAACAACCCTCTTAAAGCTTAAAATCTGAAAATAATGAAAATTTGTTGTTAATGAATAAGTACTTGTAAAGCAAAACTGGTCCAAAAAAGGAACCGTATCACACTACCTGATTTAAGAGCATTTTCTATTCTCATGATATTTTTGTCATACAATTTTTAAGAGATGTAAAATTGTGTGATTCTATTGAAAGTTTGTAAGATTAATGAATATTTTTCTCTAGAGTAGCATTTTGGCATAACCCTTTACTACAAAATACCACTTATTGATAGCATGAAGAATTATTTTAAAAATTTCTGGGAAAAAAGAAATTACTGGTGACATATAAATTCTCCTTTTTTCACAATATTTTCACCAAATTAAGCACTAACTTTCCACTTACTTGTGTGTACAAAGTATTTAGATTTATAATTGTTTTCACTAACCCGTCTAGTTTTAATTAAGGGGCTTGACAATGAAGAAATTGCTTGTTATTATTCATCTTCCATTGACTGAACAATCAGTTACATTTTCACTTTTGCCAGGAATGAAATGTCACTGTCATTGTCCACAAAATGAAAGGTCATATCATTCTTTCAAAAGAAGCAAGTTTTTCCACCTTTTACTGCAGATATACTGTTATTTTTCTCCCACTTTTTAGCTATCATAAAAACTTCTGCATCCATCATCCCCATATCATGGTATACAAACTATTTTATACATTCTTTTTGCACTTAATTTAAAAATAATCATGGTAAAAGAATGGATTGTTAAAAAACTAATTGGAACCAATTAATTCAGACCAGAGGGAAGGTGGACAGGGAGACAAAAGATACGGGCTGGTGTGGGCAGAAGCTAGAAGAAGGCAACAACTGAAGAGATGGGGTTGGATCAGGTTAAACTCAGTCGTTGAGACAGGACCAGGTATAGATGGGTAGTGGTGGGAGCAGGCATTGAGGGGTTGAGAGGGACCCGGTACATATGAAGTGGGGGATTAAAGGTAGGGAAATTTTTTGATGGAAGGGGAAAGTGGAAATAAGGGTTGGAAGAGTGGATAACAAGGAAGGGAAAATGGAAGATGAAAGTAAGGAATTGGCCTCCCTTGTCCATCCTCAAATCAGAAAACACTATAAGGGCAATTTTAGAAAAGTAAAAATAAAATGCCTGATTAAAATTTGAACAGATTTTCAATTTACTTCGGATAATATGCTTTTACTATCAAATCAAAATTTAATCATGAATAAAAAAGAATGCAATTAAAAACATTGATTCAAAATTGGTCTTTTAATAATAAAATGCATTTCTTAAACAGGAATGGTCCTTTATGTTGCAAACATTAATTCTTTGAAATAAAAAATTGAAATATTAACTTGAGCTTGGCATAGACAGAAAAGTATTACCACAAGGAATATACACATGTATTATGTTAAATTTATAAGCTATGAAAAAGGACTTATCTTAGATGTAACTTGATTTCCTTCATAACACACATTTCATCGTCTGGAGAACTTTTCAACTAACCAACAACCCTCTTAAAGCTTAAAATCTGAAAATAATGAAAATGTGTTGTTAATGAATAAGTACTTGTAAAGCAAAAACTGGTCCAAAAAAGGAACCATATCACACTACCTGATTTAAGAGCATTTTCTATTCTCATGATATTTTTGTCATACAATTTTTAAGAGATGTAAAATTGTGTGATTGTATTGAACATTTGTAAGATTAATGAATATTTTTCTCCAGAGTAGCATTTTGGCATTACCCTTTACTACAAAATACCACTTATTGATAGCATGAAGAATTATTTTAAAAATTTCTGGGAAAAAAGAAATTACTGGTGACATGTAAATTCTCCTTTTTCACAATATTTACTACCAAATTAAGCACTAACTTTCCACTTACTTGTGTGTACAAAGTATTTAGATTTATAATTGTTTTCACTAACCCGTCTAGTTTTAATTAAGGGGCTTGACAATGAAGAAATTGTTTGTTATTATTCATCTTCCATCGACTGAACAATCAGTTACATTTTCACTTTTGCCAGGAATGAAATGTCACGGTCTTTGTCCACAAAATGAAAGGTCATATCATTCTTTCAAAAGAAGCCAGTTTTTCCACCTTTTACTGCAGATATACTGTTATTTTTCTCCCACTTTTTAGCTATCATAAAAACTTCTGCATCCATCATCCCCATATCATGGTATACAAACTATTTTATACATTCTTTTTGCACTTAATTTAAAAATTATCATGGTAAAAGAATGGATTGTTAAAAAACTTATTGGAACCAATTAATTCAGACCAGAGGGAAGGTGGACAGGGAGACAAAAGATACGGGCTGGTGTGGGCAGAAGCTAGAAGAAGGCAACAACTGGAAGAGATGGGGTTGGATCAGGTTAAACTCAGTCGTTGAGACTGGACCAGGTATAGATGGGTAGTGGTGGGAGTAGGCATTGAGGGGTTGAGAGGGACCCGGTACATATGAAGTGGGGGATTAAAGGTAGGGAAATTTTTTGATGGAAGGGGAAGTGGAAAGAAGGGCTGGAAGAGTGGATAACAAGGAAGGGAAAATGGAAGATGAAAGTAAGGAATTGGCCTCCCTTGTCCATCCTCAAATCAGAAAACACTATAAGGGCAATTTTAGAAAAGTAAAAATAAAATGCCTGATTAAAATTAGAACAGATTTTCAATTTACTTCAGATAATATGCTTTTACTATCAAATCAAAATTTAATCATAAATAAAAAGAATGCAATTAAAAACATTGATTCAAAATTGGTCTTTTAATTATAAAATGCATTTCTTAAACAGGAATGGTCCTTTATGTTGCAAACATTAATTCTTTGAAATAATACATTAAAATATTAACTTGAGCTTGGCATAGGCAGAAAAGTATTACCACAAGGAATATACACATGTATTATGTTAAATTTATAAGCTATGAAAAAGTACTTATCTTAGATGTAACTTGATTTCCTTCATAACACACATTTCATCGTCTGGAGAACTTTTCAACTAACCAACAACCCTCTTAAGGCTTAGAATCTGAAAATAATGAAAATGTGTTGTTAATGAATAAGTGCTTGTAAAGCAAAAACTGGTCCAAAAAAGGAACCATATCACACTACCTGATTTAAGAGCATTTTCTATTCTCATGATATTTTCGTCATACAATTTTTAATGGATGTAAAATTGTGTGATTGTATTGAAAGTTTTAAGATTAATGAATTTTTTTCTCCAGAGTAGCATTTTGGTTTAACCCTATACTACAAAATACCACTTATTGATAGCATGAAGAATTATTTTAAAAATTTCTGGGAAAAAAGAAATTACTGGTGACATGTAAATTCTCCTTTTTCACAATATTTACTACCAAATTAAGCACTAACTTTCCACTTACTTGTGTGTACAAAGTATTTAGATTTATAATTGTTTTCACTAACCCGTCTAGTTTTAATTAAGGGGCTTGACAATGAAGAAATTGCTTGTTATTATTCATCTTCCATCGACTGAACAATCAGTTACATTTTCACTTTTGCCAGGAATGAAATGTCACTGTCTTTGTCCACAAAATGAAAGGTCATATCATTCTTTCAAAAGAAGCCAGTTTTTCCACCTTTTACTGCAGATATACTGTTATTTTTCTCCCACTTTTTAGCTATCATAAAAACTTCTGCATCCATCATCCCCATATCATGGTATACAAACTATTTTATACATTCTTTTTGCACTTAATTTAAAAATTATCATGGTAAAAGAATGGATTGTTAAAAAACTAATTGGAACCAATTAATTCAGACCAGAGGGAAGGTGGACAGGGAGACAAAAGATACGGGCTGGTGTGGGCAGAAGCTAGAAGAAGGCAACAACTGGAAGAGATGGGGTTGGATCAGGTTAAACTCAGTCGTTGAGACTGGACCAGGTATAGATGGGTAGTGGTGGGAGTAGGCATTGAGGGGTTGAGAGGGACCCGGTACATATGAGTTGGGGGATTAAAGGTAGGGAAATTTTTTGATGGAAGGGGAAAGTGGAAAGAAGGGCTGGAAGAGTGGATAACAAGGAAGGGAAAATGGAAGATGAAAGTAAGGAATTGGCCTCCCTTGTCCATCCTCAAATCAGAAAACACTATAAGGGCAATTTTAGAAAAGTAAAAATAAAATGCCTGATTAAAATTTGAACAGATTTTCAATTTACTTCAGATAATATGCTTTTACTATCAAATCAAAATTTAATCATAAATAAAAAAGAATGCAATTAAAAACATTGATTCAAAATTGGTCTTTTAATTATAAAATGCATTTCTTAAACAGGAATGGTCCTTTATGTTGCAAACATTAATTCTTTGAAATAATACATTGAAATATTAACTTGAGCTTGGCATAGGCAGAAAAGTATTACCACAAGGAATATACACATGTATTATGTTAAATTTATAAGCTATGAAAAAGTACTTATCTTAGATGTAACTTGATTTCCTTCATAACACACATTTCATCGTCTGGAGAACTTTTCAACTAACCAACAACCCTCTTAAAGCTTAGAATCTGAAAATAATGAAAATGTGTTGTTAATGAATATGTGCTTGTAAAGCAAAAACTGGTCCAAAAAAGGAACCGTATCACACTACCTGATTTAAGAGCATTTTCTATACTCATGATATTTTCGTCATACAATTTTTAATGGATGTAAAATTGTGTGATTGTATTGAAAGTTTTAAGATTAATGAATTTTTTTCTCCAGAGTAGCATTTTGGTTTAACCCTATACTACAAAATACCACTTATTGATACCATGAAGAATTATTTTTAAAAATTTCTGGGAAAAAAGAAATTACTGGTGACATGTAAATTCTCCTTTTTCACAATATTTACTACCAAATTAAGCACTAACTTTCCACTTACTTGTGTGTACAAAGTATTTAGATTTATAATTGTTTTCACTAACCCGTCTAGTTTTAATTAAGGGGCTTGACAATGAAGAAATTGCCTGTAATTATTCATCTTCCATCGACTGAACAATCAGTTACATTTTCACTTTCGCCAGGAATGAAATGTCACTGTTGTTGTCCACAAAATGAAAGGTCATATCATTCTTTCAAAAGAAGCAAGTTTTTCCACCTTTTACTGCAAATATACTGTTATTTTTCTCCCACTTTTTAGCTATCATAAAAACTTCTGCATGCATCATCTCCATATCATGGTATACAAACTATTTTATACATTCTTTTTGCACTTAATTTAAAAATTATCATGGTAAAAGAATGGATTGTTAAAAAACTAATTGGAACCAATTAATTCAGACCAGAGGGAAGGTGGACAGGGAGACAAAAGATACGGGCTGGTGTGGGCAGAAGCTAGAAGAAGGCAACAACTGGAAGAGATGGGGTTGGATCAGGTTAAACTCAGTCGTTGAGACTGGACCAGGTATAGATGGGTAGTGGTGGGAGTAGGCATTGAGGGGTTGAGAGGGACCCGGTACATATGAGTTGGGGGATTAAAGGTAGGGAAATTTTTTGATGGAAGGGGAAAGTGGAAAGAAGGGTTTGAAGAGTGGATAACAAGGAAGGGAAAATGGAAGATGAAAGTAAGGAATTGGCCTCCCTTGTCCATCCTCAAATCAGAAAACACTATATGGGCAATTTTAGAAAAGTAAAAATAAAATGCCTGATTAAAATTTGAACAGATTTTCAATTTACTTCAGATAATATGCTTTTACTATCAAATCAAAATTTAATCATAAATAAAAAAAAGAATGCGATTAAAAACATTGATTCAAAATTGGTCTTTCAATTATAAAATGCATTTCTTAAACAGGAATGGTCCTTTATGTTGCAAACATTAATTCTTTGAAATAATACATTGAAATATTAACTTGAGCTTGGCATAGGCAGAAAAGTATTACCACAAGGAATATACACATGTATTATGTTATATTTATAAGCTATGAAAAAGTACTTATCTTAGATGTAACTTGATTTCCTTCATAACACACATTTCATCGTCTCGAGAACTTTTCAACTAACCAACAACCCTCTTAAAGCTTAAAATCTGAAAATAATGAAAATGTGTTGTTAATGAATAAGTACTTGTACAGCAAAAACTGGACCAAAAAGGAACCGTATCACACTACCTAATTTAAGAGCATTTTCTATTCTCATGATATTTTTGTCATACAATTTTTAAGAGATGTAAAATTGTGTGATTCTATTGAACGTTTGTAAGATTAATGGACATTTTTCTATAGAGTAGCATTTTGGTTTAACCCTATACTACAAAATACCACTTATTGATACCATGAAGAATTATTTTTAAAAATTTCTGGGAAAAAAGAAATTACTGGTGACATGTAAATTCTCCTTTTTCACAATATTTACTACCAAATTAAGCACTAACTTTCCACTTACTTGTGTGTACAAAGTATTTAGATTTATAATTGTTTTCACTAACCCGTCTAGTTTTAATTAAGGGGCTTGACAATGAAGAAATTGCCTGTAATTATTCATCTTCCATCGACTGAACAATCAGTTACATTTTCACTTTTGCCAGGAATGAAATGTCACTGTCTTTGTCCACAAAATGAAAGGTCATATCATTCTTTCAAAAGAAGCAAGTTTTTCCACCCTTTACTGCAGATATACTGTTATTTTTCTCTCACTTTTTAGCTATCATAAAAACTTCTGCATCCATCATCTCCATATCATGGTATACAAACTATTTTATACATTCTTTTTGCACTTAATTTAAAAATAATCATGGTAAAAGAATGGATTGTTAAAAAACTAATTGGAACCAATTAATTCAGACCAGAGGGAAGGTGGACAGGGAGACAAAAGATACGGGCTGGTGTGGGCAGAAGCTAGAAGAAGGCAACAACTGAAGAGATGGGGTTGGATCAGGTTAAACTCAGTCGTTGAGACAGGACCAGGTATAGATGGGTAGTGGTGGGAGCAGGCATTGAGGGGTTGAGAGGGACCTGGTACATATGAGATGGGGGATTAAAGGTAGGGAAATTTTTTGATGGAAGGGTAAAGTGGAAATAAGGGTTGGAAGAGTGGATAAAAAGGAAGGGAAAATGGAAGATGAAAGTAAGGAATTGGCCTCCCTTGTCCATCCTCAAATCAGAAAACACTATATGGGCAATTTTAGAAAAGTAAATAAAATGCCTGATTAAAATTTGAACAGATTTTCAATTTACTTCAGATAATATGCTTTTACTATCAAATCAAAATTTAATCATAAATAAAAAAGAATGCAATTAAAAACATTGATTCAAAATTGGTCTTTTAATTATAAAATGCATTTCTTAAACAGGAATGGTCCTTCATGTTGCAAACATTAATTCTTTGAAATAATACATTGAAATATTAACTTGAGCTTGGCATAGGCAGAAAAGTATTACCACAAGGAATATACACATGTATTATGTTAAATTTATAAGCTATGAAAAAGTACTTATCTTAGATGTAACTTGATTTCCTTCATAACACACATTTCATCGTCTGGAGAACTTTTCAACTAACCAACAACCCTCTTAAAGCTTAGAATCTGAAAATAATGAAAATGTGTTGTTAATGAATATGTGCTTGTAAAGCAAAAACTGGTCCAAAAAAGGAACCGTATCACACTACCTGATTTAAGAGCATTTTCTATACTCATGATATTTTCGTCATACAATTTTTAATGGATGTAAAATTGTGTGATTGTATTGAAAGTTTTAAGATTAATGAATTTTTTTCTCCAGAGTAGCATTTTGGTTTAACCCTATACTACAAAATACCACTTATTGATACCATGAAGAATTATTTTTAAAAATTTCTGGGAAAAAAGAAATTACTGGTGACATGTAAATTCTCCTTTTCCACAATATTTACTACCAAATTAAGCACTAACTTTCATCTTACTTGTGTGTACAAAGTATTTAGATTTATAATTGTTTTCACTAACCTGTCTAGTTTTAATTAAGGGGTTTAACAATGAAGAAATTGCTTGTTATTATTCATCTTCCATTGACTGAACAATCAGTTACATTTTCACATTTGCCAGGAATGAAATGTCACTGTCTTTGTCCACAAAATGAAAGGTCATATCGTTCTTTCAAAAGAAGCAAGTTTTTCCACCCTTTACTGCAGATATACTGTTATTTTTCTCCCACTTTTTAGCTATCATAAAAACTTCTGCATCCATCATCTCCATATCATGGTATACAAACTATTTTATACATTCTTTTTGCACTTAATTTAAAAATAATCATGGTAAAAGAATGGATTGTTAAAAAACTAATTGGAACCAATTCAGACCAGAGGGAAGGTGGACAGGGAGACAAAAGATACGGGCTGGTGTGGGCAGAAGCTAGAAGAAGACAACAACTGGAAGAGATGGGGTTGGATCAGGTTAAACTCAGTCGTTGAGACAGGACCAGGTATAAATGGGTAGTGGTGGGAGCAGGCATTGAGGAGTTGAGAGGAACCCGGTACATATGAGTTGGGGGATTAAAGGTAGGGCCATTTTTTGATGGAAGGGTAAAGTGGAAATAAGGGTTGGAAGAGTGGATAACAAGGAAGGGAAAATGGAAGATGAAAGTAAGGAATTGGCCTCCCTTGTCCATCCTCAAATCAGAAAACACTATAAGGGCAATTTTAGAAAAGTAAATAAAATGCCTGATTAAAATTTGAACAGATTTTCAATTTACTTCAGATAATATGCTTTTACTATCAAATCAAAATTTAATCATACATGTATTATGTTAAATTTATAAGCTATGAAAAAGTACTTATCTTAGATGTAACTTGATTTCCTTCATAACACACATTTCATCGTCTGCAGAACTTTTCAACTAACCAACAACCCTCTTAAAGCTTAACTCTTGTCAAGCTGAACCAGGAATATTCTGGTTTTGGCAGGAGATATAAACTAAGATCAGACTGCACTTATATGCAGGCTGATCTTAGTCTTAACCTCCTGCTTGTACTTTTCCTGTCAGAGTTGTTTATGAAGTTGTTTTCTAAAAAAAATATTGATTTTCAAACAACAAGTTCTATTGGTGCTTTCAGCCCTTTGATTTGACAGCAATTCAGTAAGGTAATTCATTCAGCATGACAAGGGTTAAAATCTGAAAATAATGAAAATGTGTTGCTAATGAACAAGTACTTGAAGCATTAACTGGAACCGTTTCACACTACCTGATTTAACCCATTCCCACACAACAAAATTTTAGACTGGTCCAAATTCAAAGGAGTTGTAGACGACAATTCAAAGTGGATAAAATTCTAGATTTTTTCAAATTTCTGTTACAAGCAATTTCTTCATTTTACACAATGTTTTCTCAATTGCTTTTCTTTTAGGGGCGTCCAAAAGCGTCACTGTGTGGGAATGGGTTAAGAGCATTTTCTATTCTCATGATATTTTTCGTCATACAAGAGGTGTAAATTTGTGGGATTCTATTTAATGTTTGTCAGATTAATGAATATTTTTCTATAGAGTAGCATTATTGCATAAACCCTTAACTACAAAACACCGCTTATTTATATCATGAAGAAAATATTTTTTAAAACTTTAAGGAAATGAGAAATTACTCATGACAAGTAATTTCTCCTTTTTCACAATGTTTTCTACCTAATTTGGTACTTACTTTCCACTTACTTGTGTGTATGAAATATTAAGATTTATTATGAAGAAATTGCTTGTTACAATTTATCTTCCATTGAGTGAACAATCAAAGTCATATTTTCACTTTGGCCAGGAATGAAATGTCACTTTTGTTGTCCACAAAATGAAAAGCCTTATTGATCTTGTCTGTCTTGCTAGTATCAATTCTTTAAAAAAAAAAAAAAAAAAAATACAATGAAATTTAACTTTGGCCTTTAAATAAAAAATGATCTTACCACAAGGAATACATATTTTAAATTTATAAACTATGAAAAAAGTTCATATCTAGGATGTAGCTTGGTTTTCTTCATTACAGTCATCTCAATATCTTAACCGGAGAACTTTTCTACTAACCATCCACTCTCTTAAATGCTTAAAATCTGAAATAATGAAAATGTGTTGTTACTTATCAAGTTTTTGTGAAATGTACTGCAATTCCCTCATGTTGAATTTTTCAATCCTTTTTTCCCAAAATCCTAGAGAAAAAAAGAAAAAAACTAGAAATTGTTACAAAGTGGACTATTACTCCCTAACAGCGCTTGTCCATATACAAGTGCTATATGCCAAAGGGCCATAGCAAAGAATGGACTTTTTAATCAAAGGGACATAAATCAGTCAAAAATATATGGACCATAACCAAAATAGGATATACACATGTCTGACTTATACAGAGTCTTTCTGTGAAATTTGAATCAATTCCATGCAATGGTTGATTGCAAATTGAGCGGACACGATTTTTCACCAAAGGGCCATAACTCAGTCAAAAATCAATAGACAATAACCAAATTAGAATATACACATCTCTGCTTGATACTGATTATATCTATGATTTGAATAAAATCTGTCCATAGTTGCCGAGAAATTGAGTGGACAAAAAAAACTACAGATATATGGACCAACCGACCAACAAGCTGAGTCCTATATACCCCACAAACATAGTTTTTTTGGGGAAAATTATTGAAAAAAAGAGGACTAAAAGTAACTGTATCACTCTACCGGATTTAATAACATTTTCTGTTCCCACGATATTTTCGTTATACAATTTTTCAGAGGTGTAGAGTTGTTGGATTTTTAGCCATCTTTTCTATAGAGTACCATTATGGCATTAACCCTTTGCCACAAAATGCCCCTTGCTGATACCATGTAGAAAACTTAACTTAACTTTGTGGAAAATGAAAAATTACTTGTAACAAGAAGTTTCTCCTTTTTCACAAAATTTTTTACCTAATTGGGTGCTTACTTTCACTTGTGTGTACAATATATCTAGATTTGTGCTTTTTTTAAAAGGGCTTAACAATGCAGAAATTGCTTGTTATAATTCATCTTTCATGAAGTGAAACAATCACAAGTTATATTTTCACTTCGGCCAGGAACGAAATGTCACTTTTTTTGTCCACAAAATATAAAAAAACTTGTATTAATCTTTCATATAAAGCAAGTTTTTCTACATTTTTCCTGCAGATACGGTTATTTTTCTCCCACTCTTTAACTGTCATAAAACATTGTGCATCCATCATCCCCCTTATCAAGGTATACAAAAAATCTTATACATTCTTTTTGCAATGGATTGATAAACACAACTTCATTCGAATCAGATGGAAAGTGGACATGGAGACAAAAGATACGGGCTGATGCATGGGAAGAAGCTGGAAGAAGGAACTGGAAAAATATGGGTTGGATCAGGTTAAAATTCAGTTGTGGAGACAGGAACGGGTATAGAGGGGTTGTGGTAGGAGCAGGCATTGAGGGGTTGGGGAGGGACCCAGTACAGATGGGGGATAAAGTATGGAAAGTTTTAATGGAAGAGGGAATAAGGATAAGAAGAGTGCATAACAGGGTATGGAAAATGGAAGAGGAAAGTAAGGAATCAGTCTCACCTGTCCACCCTCAAATTAGAAAACACTGTAAGTGCAATTTTAAACAAGAGGACCATGATGGTCCTTTATCGCTCACATGTTTCATCTGCTAAAAATTGCAACTGGAGCCAAATAATTACAAAAGTTTTCATGAATATCAATCCAAACTTGTAGCCTCTATAGTGTAAACAAAGAAAGATAGATACTTCAATAGACGTAAACTTTACAGATTCTTGTTATAATACATGTACATACAATTAATTCAAAAGAAAACGTGACTAATAAATGAACAATCTACAGTTTCTTGAAAGTCACTTTTGTTGTCCACAAAATGAAAAGCCTTATTGATCTTGTCTATCTAGCAAATATCAATTCTTTAAAATGATACTTTTCAATGTAACCTTGACCTTTATATAAACAAAGTTCTTATCACCAGGAAAACATGTTAAATTCATAAGCTATGAAAAAAGTACTTATCTTGGATGTAACTTGATTTTCTTCATTACAGCCATCTCATTGTCTCATCTGCATAACTATTCAACTAACCATTAACCCTACTAAATGCTAAAGTTCTGAAAATAATGAAAATGTTGTAAATCAAACGGGTCCAAATTGTAAGTATCAAATATGGGTATTTTGAACGCCTACATTTCCCTTGTGTTGAATTTTTTCTATCCAATTTTATCCTGAGTCTGTTTAGAAAGAGAAAAACAGTTTTGGAAAAAAGATGACTAAAAGAAACTGTATCAATCAACCAGATTTAATAGCATTTTCTTTTCTAAATATTGTGGTCATACAATTTTCAGGGGTGTAAAATTGCGTGGTTCTATTGAATGTTTGTCAGATTATTGCATACTTTTGTCAGATAATTGCATACTTTTCTATAGGGTAGCATCATGGCATTAATCCTTTAGTACAAAATACATCTTATTAATACCATGACGAAAACATTTTTAAAACTTAATGGGAAATAAGAAATTACTCCATGACAAGTTATCTTTTTTTTCACAATGTTTATACCTAGTTTTGGTACTTACTTTCTACTTGTATGCTGAAGTATTCAGATTTATGATTACTTTTACTCACCTGTTTAGTTTTAATAAAAGGGCTTAACAATGAAGAAATTGCTTGTTATAATTTATCTTCCATTGGGGGAACAATCAAAGTTACATTTTCACTTTTGCAAGGATTGAAATGTCACTTTTGTTGTCCACAAAATAAAAGGTCTAATATTTCTTTCACAAAAAACAAGTTGTTCCTTCTTTTTTACTGCATATGTTTTGTTATTTTTCTCCCAATGTTTAGCTATTATAAAAACTTCTGCATCCAACATCCCAATATCATGGTATACAAACAATCTTTTGCATTTTTTTTGTACTTAATTTAAAAAAAAAATCAATGCAGAAGAATTGGTTGATAAAAAATCTCATTGGAATCAATTCAGATCAGCAGTAAGGTGGACATGGAGACAAAAGATACGGGCTGATGTGGGCAGAAGCTGGAAGAAGGCAACAGCTGGAAGAGATGGGACTGGATCAGATCAAAGTTCAGTTGTGGAGACAGGAAACGGGTATAGACGGGATGTGTTAGGAGCAGGCATTGAGGGGTTAGGGAGGGACCCGATACAGATGGGGGATAAGGAATGCAAAAGTTTAAATGGAGGAAGTGGAATAAGGGGAGGAAGAGTGGATAGAGGGGTAGGGAAAATGGAAGAGGAAAGAAAGGAATCAGTCTCGCCTGTCCACCCTCAAATTAGAAAAAACTGTAAGTGCAATTTTAAACAAGAGGACCATGATGGTCCTTAATTGCTCACATGTATCATCTGCTAAAAATTGCAACTGGAGCCAAATAATTATAAAAGTTTTCATGAATATCAATCCAAACTTGTAGCCTCTATAGTGTAAACAAAGAAAGATAGATACTTCAATAGACGTAAACTTTACAGATTCTTGTTATAATACATGTACATACAATTAATTCAAAAGAAAACGTGACTAATAAATGAACAATCTACAGTTTCTTGAAAGTCACTTTTGTTGTCCACAAAATGAAAAGCCTTATTGATCTTGTCTATCTAGCAAATATCAATTCTTTAAAATGATACTTTTCAATGTAACCATAACCTTTACATAAACATAAAGGTCTTATCACCAGGAAAACATGTTAAATTTATAAGCTATGAAAAAAGTACTTATCTTGGATGTAACTTGATTTTCTTCGTTACAGCCATCTCATTGTCTCATCTGCATAACTATTCAACTAACCATTAACCCTACTAAATGCTAAAGTTCTGAAAATAATGAAATTGTTGTAAATCAAATGGGTCCAAATTTTAAGTATCAAATATGGGTATTTTGAACGCCTGCATTTCCCTTGTGTTGAATTTTTTCTATCCAATTTTATCCCGAGTCTGTTTAGAAACAGAAAAACAGTATTGGAAAAATGATGGCAAAAAAAACTGTATCAATCAACCAGATTTAATAGCATTTTCTTTTCTAAATATTGTGGTCATACAATTTTCAGGGGTGTAAAATTGCGTGGTTCTATTGAATGTTTGTCAGATTATTGCATACTTTTCTATAGGGTAGCATCATGGCATTAATCCTTTAGTACAAAATACATCTTATTAATACCATGATGAAAACATTTTTAAAACTTAATGGGAAATGAGAAATTACTCCATAACAAGTTATCTTTTTTTTTCACAATGTTTATACCTAGTTTTGGTACTTACTTTCTACTTGTATGCTGAGGTATTCAGAATTATGATTACTTTTACTCACCTGTTTAGTTTAATAAAAGGGCTTAACAATGAAGAAATTGCTTGTTATAATTTATCTTCCATTGAGGGAACAATCAAAGTTACATTTTCACTTTTGCAAGGATTGAAATGTCACTTTTGTTGTCCACAAAATAAAAGGTCTAATATTTCTTTCACAAAAAAACAAGTTGTTCCTTCTTTTTTACTGCATATGTTTTGTTATTTTTCTCCCAATGTTTAGCTATTATAAAAACTTCTGCATCCAACATCCCAATATCATGGTATACAAACAATCTTTTGCATTTTTTTTTTTTTGTACTTAACTTTAAAAAAAAAATCTTTTGCATTTTTTTTGTACTTAACTTTAAAAAAAATCAAGGCAGAAGAATGGGTTGATAAAAAATCTCATTGGAATCAATTCAGATCAGCAGTAAGGTGGACATGGAGACAAAAGATACGGGCTGATGTGAGCAGCTGGAAGAAGGCAACAGCTGGAAGAGATGGGACTGGATCAGATCAAAGTTCAGTTGTGGAGACAGGAACGGGGTATAGACGGGATGTGGTAGGAGCAGGCATTTAGGGGTTGGGGAGGGACCCGATACAGATGGGGGATAAGGAATGCAAAAGTTTAAATGGAGGAAGTGGAATAAGGGTAGGAAGAGTGGATAAAGGGGTAGGGAAAATGGAAGAGGAAAGAAAGGAATCAGTCTCGCCATGTCCACCCTCAAATTACAATACACTTTAAGTGCAATTTTAAAACAGTAAATAAGATGCCTGATGGAAATAGATTTTCAATTTGCTTCACATACTTTGCTCTTAACATCTCAAAGTTTTTTTGATATATCAAAATGAAAACAATTCCTGACATTACTTCTAAGTTGTTTTTTTTAATTGAGACAGATTTCTTACACAGGAATGGTCCTTTATGTTGCAAATATTAATTCTATTAAACAATACATTGCAATGTAACCTTGACTTAAGTATAGACAGAAAGTACTTATCTTGGATACAAACTTGATTTCCTTCATTACAGCCATCTGGCCAACTCAATTGTCTCATCTGCATAACTTTTCTACTAACCATTAACCGTATGAAATGCTTAAAATCTGAAAATAATGAAAATGTGTTGTTACTGAACAGGTTCTTGTAAAATGTACTTGTCCAAGTATCTAAGAAGAGGGTTTTGGAAGACCTCCATTTCCCTTGTGTTGAATGTTTCAGTTCCAGTTTTTACCAATCAATGGTTACTTTTCTATAGAGTAGCATTATAACATTAATCCTTTACCACAAAATGCCACCTATTGATACCATGAAGAAAGCATTTTTAAAAACTTTATGGGAGATGAGAAAGTATGCGCAACAAGCAATTTTTCTTTTTTCACAAAGTTTTCTACTTAACTTGGCACTTACTATCTACTAACTATGTTTAAAATATTTGGATGCTTGTTTTTTTTTTTTTTTTTTTTTTTTTGACTAATCGGTCCAGTTTTAATTAAATGGCTTTTTCAAAATGACAAAATTATGAATTGGTCAAAAATGAAAAAGGTTGCAGACATTTAAAAATGTGTATAATTCGAAAACTAATGACTGGATATGGTAGAAAACATTGCAGGAAAAAGAAAAGTGGCTTGATTCAAGCTATTTTCCCTTTTCCCGCTATGTTTAAGGGCATCAAAGGTATTATTGAGTGGTAAAGGGTTAAAAATTTCCAGATATTGAAGAAAACTCCAATTAGTACCCAAAAATTTGAAAATGTTAGGGAGAAATTTGTAAAAAGTAATTTCTCCGTTTTTCTCAATGTTCCCTTACTAGCGTGGTAGATTTTTTTAATTTAGGTCGCCAACCAATCATTCTATTTTTTGTTACTTGACATAAATTTTGCAAAGTGACGGGGTTTGAATTAATCCGTCATTTCACTAGAGTTAGACAAAAGCATCAACAGCGAATATTTATTTTGATGCGTTATTCCTCAGGAATTATTGTTGAATGTAGTGAACGCATTCCATTTTAGTTTGATCAAGACCCTAACTACTTGTGAAAAATTTTAAACAAAAAACACCCTAGGATGTGAAAAACAAAACATCATGTACATAAAATTCAATTCAGGATTTTGTAAGCCGAAAACGATCGAATTCCAATACAACTGTTCAGTTTGCCGAACAAAAAGGTCATTTTTTTTAGAAATGTGACTTCTATATATGACAAGAAATACAAATTAAAAAAAACTTACATAATGAAGCACATTTTCTTCAGGCGATTTCCAAACGAAGTATGATAGATTCCCGCGATACCCGTGAATTTTAGCGCTTGTATCACGTGATTACTCACTCAGAATAGGTAAGGCCCCCACGGGGATCAAATAAATCCCCAGGTGAACGATGTATTGTCCGAATTTGGTTCTATTAAAAACTCTGAGTTCCCTTACATTAATCTTTTGAACACTTAGCGTCTGCTAAGAAAAGGGAAAAATACAAGTGATCCATCAATAGAAAAGGAAACTTCTGGGAAGTGCGAAAACTATCAATCTCGACCAGACTGCACAAGCTGGCCAGAGTTGAAACGTTTCAATCTTTGTAGAATTTCTGAATATGGAAGGGTCATTCTACCTTGTTGTATGTTAACTTAAAAACAACAATCTTTGACTTACTCTGCTGGATCAGGTACTATATATAGAATATCGGCGTTGTCGTTCTAAAACGTCGTAACTGCAGCTTGAATAAAGCTGTAGTTACGACGTTTTAGAACGACCACGACGATTTGTAGCTCGTCAGCGGCTAAAAGGGACTTATGAGTCCAGGATATACGACATGGTTTCCCAAAGACCAACCACAGTCAAAACAACCAGAGTCAAAACAACCAGAGTCAAAACGACCAGAGTCGAAACGCTATTTCGCATTTGAAGATTCCTAGCAATTGATCGTTTCCGCAAAACAAAGAAACAATCAATCGACCAATCAAATCAATGACCATGTTCATATTCATTTTGGCATGAAGTGAACTGTAACTCCGACATTGTCCTATACTGGTTGGAATCATTTTAGGTGGTTTGAATACGATGTAGTTACGACGTTTAAGTCGCGACACTAACAAAATTGCTTCAAACAAATTCCGGCTCATGCCGGAGTTCAAAGTTCACTTCCGGTCTATATAAGTGACTGTCGCGATCGGTCAATTCAAGCTGTAGACCAGTCTATTCAAGCTGTTGATCGGTTCAAAATATTTCAAACGGCACGAACCTAGACTAGAGTCTAGTTAACAAAATAATTAATTAAATAAACAAAAGGTGGCAAATTACTCTGTTGTTGGTCGACCATAATGTCGTAAATACAGCTTGAATGAAGTTGCATTTATGACATTTCGGTCGCCCAATAACGAATTTTTCACCGTTCTGCTACCAAATTATCGTAACTACGGGAAGGATATGGAGTAATACATCGATTTACATATTGCAATTTCTTCCCTTTCCAAGGTGTTTCCTAAAAAGAATTCTGCCCCCCCCCCCACACACACACACACTTTCAAGAAATTGTGTGAAGCGAGTTGTCTTAGTGCCTCGGTAAAATGCATAAAGAACTCATACAATATGATAGTATATCGTCGCTGAGATATCAAGACGTAGTATACCAGTCCTAATCTTAAATAAGCTGGAGTTATGACGTTTTGTTAGCCCCAAAATATGTATATCTACCATAAGACCCATCCCGTCATTGGAAAATAGTTTTGCATGGACGATTATGTTTTCATGATTGTAGGACCCCTACTGCACCCCTGCACTTAAGGCCAGTGAACTCTTTTTACCCAATTGCTCGTGAAATAAAGATAATAGGATTATTTTTGTCGTGACCATTAAGGGTGCGTAATACGTAAGTCTTACATTGATGATGAATAAAGGAATCCATAACGATATCCCCAACGTGTCCATCCGTCCATACACCAATAAACCAATCCATTCATCCTCTCATCCGTCTCCCAACCAATCCTTCCATCCGCCATTAGCGTTATCATCCAACCATGCATCCGCTGCTCATCCGTATATCCATCCACCTAACAAATCCATCCGTCTACCCGCCAAACAACCCACCCAAACAATCCATACATCAATCAATCAATATCCACCCAACCATCGATCCATCCATCCATCTACCCGCATTCAATAATCCATCCATCCATCCACCCATCCAATAATCCATCCATCCATCAATTCATGTGTCTCTATTCCGAATCTAGCAAAAGAACCGGTGAACGTCTCGGGTCGACTAGTGAAAGAGTCGCACTATGGATCATTTTGAATATGACAGAGAACACACGGTCTATGTCCTTATCTATTTCAAAGTCTGACACAACTGACGGATCGCCGCTGTCAATCAAGTAATCGATTGGCCAATCGTGACCTTCAATCAAGGAATTAACCAACTAATCAAATTATTTATTCAGCCCGAACCTGAGCTTATCAACTCTGACGTTGGCGCCATTTTTTTTTTTTTTTTTTTGTTTACCTTGTTGGTTTGGCGGTTAAAACGTCGAAACTACAGCTTATTCAAGCTGTAGTTACGACTTTTAACTCACCAACCAACCATTTTACTTTTCTATTACATGCTACTGGCGTTAAATTTTGCAAAATAACGTTGTTAAAATCGAATCGGAACTTTCTGTCGGAGTCAGTGGGAAGGGCAAAAGAAGTAAGTGGGCGGGGCCAGCGATTGATAGACCGGAAAGGTACCTTGAACTTGGAATTGATGGACATTTGTTTGAAGCGTTTTATGTATTTTTTTTTATTTATGTATTGCGACCTAAACGTTGCAACCGCAGCTTTTTTTTGTTGCATACTAATGGCGATTTTTTTTTTCTTCAAAAAATCACGCCGTCTGATAGCTAAATTGAAATTACTGTCGGGGACCGGTGGGCGGCGCCTGCGACCCGCCTTTAACAAGAAACATATGAAACAACAGATTTAGAGTGATAATCTTTCAGCATTTCATTTATAACTTGCTCCATGTAGATTTTAAAGCTACCCCAGTCAGCTTTTATACAGATGAACCTGTCTAGGTTGTTGTTTGGTCCGATCTGTGGCTTAATTTGTATCTGGAAGACAGTTTACATCTTTAATTAAGGTGTGGTTCGATGTCAGGAAAAGGGCCAGTGTATTTTCTCCTCTGGTGTTTTCTGTTACCAACTGAGTGAGGTTAAAATCTGAAAGCAATAAAGTCATTAAATTTTTCATACATGTAAACCTCTTTGTATCGCAGCCTAACTACAGACCGAAAGAATCAGCCTGACATCCACAGCTTTAACGAATTCAAAAAGTCCTTAGACGTGACAAGAAACCTTAAAGGATCTTTTTGTGCTAGTTGATTTTAACTTCCCCAAATTCTCATGGAGCAGTGTCTATATTCATGTATATAGTATTATAAGAACATATCAATTATGACAAGTCCCTTTGGTTTAATTAAACTGGTAGGGCTCCGCTGGCTACGGAACACACTCGGCCATTCCCGTAACTTTGGGAATTGAACGAGAAGTACCGAGGTTAGACGAGGTTACTGCCCTTAGATCTAGTATTGTCAAAATGGCGAACTACGGACAGGTAAACCAGGAAAAGTTGTATGACTATTGAAAATATCCCCAAAACAAATCATCGTCTGGTTACTATTTTTTCGGTGTTTGTTTATAACTTTAAGTTTTTCGACACTACTATAATTTGAATAGTAATGAGTCGATTCGTACATACACCATTTCGTACATAGAGAGCAGTTAGTCAGACTGGACTTTCGGCCTTCTTTGTTCTGTAACACATTTTACAGTTTATGATGCTGTAGAGGAAGTCACAACATTCGTTGATATATGACCTCTGAAATGCTTCATCCTCATTCATAGATCTGTCTTTTGAGACAAAATTTTATAGGTCATGAATGAAGAATTATTAGCCATTCCAAATCGACGAAAACTATTGAATAGGTGCAGAACCATAAAAAGTAAACATTCAGAGCTACAGATAGAGCGCGTAAACCGTATTTTGGTTTTAAATGTTTCATCGATTCTGCCATAAACCCTATGTTGTAGGTACTCGATGAGACGATTCAAATGAGTACCCACAATATAGGTTTCTATAGAAGAATAAGGATTTTTGAATGCTGTTACTCACTCTTATCTAGACCTGTGAACATTTAAGCATGTGGATGACTACTGTGTACTTAAAAATGCTGCTTTCTAACCTTTTAAGCAGGAATCCCAACAGAACATCAGTCATGTAATTTGGGAGTCCCTTCTCGCAATGAGGAGTCTTGAAAATTGGAGGACTGTAGAGTATGATGAACAACACAAATTATGATTTAAACTAGTTTTTTTTAAAACACCACATTATTTCTATGAAGGAATAAAAGAATAGTTGCAATAGTGCAAATGATCGAGGATGGCCTAACATAAATTCTTTAAAAATGAGCATTTCCTGTTGAGTATAACGTTAAGATTGGTAACCATGCATGATTCGAATTTGAACTCAAGGCTATGATTCTGGTTATGAAAACAGTCTGAAATACTGTGATGTGTGGATATCAAGCATTGGAGAAGTCTAAAGAAAAAGTATGGATGTTGGGAAAAATCAAGAATCCTAAAGAAACACCTAGAAATTAGATTTTGGAGTCCCTGGCCAATTTTTAGAGTCCTCAGGATCCCAAGACACTGTTAGTGTTGATCACTGCAGAAAAACTTTTGTAAAAGAACTACTTTTACCATAAAATGACCTCCTGAAGTAAATTCCAATGAGGTTACTCCAGTTATGTAGATATGATCTTAAATGACCCAAACGTCAAACCAGGCCTATTAGGAATACTATATATGAATCTAGGACAATAGCCCCTCCGGACAATATCCTCTTCTTTGCTTTTTGACAAGGCGGACAGTATCCCCTTCCTAAATTCAACAGGGCGGACATTAGCCGCTTCGTCATTCTGACAGGGAACATAGAAGGGGATATTGTCCAGAGGGGCTATTGTCCGGTTACCACAATATATAGCATGCAGTCTCCCAATTTCAATCACCTTAAGCTTTAAATTTGTGCATACACACTAATACAAAGATAATTTGACTCCATGAACTAAACTGAAAGTAACATAATTTCAATCAGAATATTGGGGTATGAATGAATAAAAGATTTGTAACTAATTTTGTAGTGAAAATACACATTCTTGGTAAGAAATGAGTTTACTGCACATGCACAGAAATGAAACCTATTTAATATGGGAAGTTGCTCGAATACATGGACTAAAAGTATATAAAAGGGATACAACTCAGAATTCCTCAGATCCAACCTCTGCCAACTTTAAACGCTTTTAAAAAAATACACTGCTTTGTGTACAAGTTTTGCAGCTGTGCATATTTATCACACATGAAAACATTTGTAACCTAGACCCATCTGTTCCACGAAAACTCTATGGCTTTTGGAGTACAAACACATTTCTTTTTAACATAAACCACAATTTTGCTTGTTTGCTAGGAGTAGCACCTTTGCTCTTCGTCAGTAATAAGCCAATTCCAGATAAGCACCTCATTTATATTATGCAAAGATCTATGGTAATTAGAAGTTGATAACATTTTTACCTACTTTTTGACAACCCCGGGCCCCCCAGGAAAAAGTTCCCCCCCCCCCCCAAAAAAAAGAAATGAATTTCTTCATTATCCACAATGTTTTCTACCTCACTGCAGACATTTTCAAAATATTCTCTACCTCATAAGACAGACAGATTTAAATTTTATGAACTTGGAATTGTCCTCTGCAACATCTTTGAATCTATAACTTTTGGTAATGAGTTAAGTCACCATGGATTACTGTATATAGTTCGGTGTCCTCTTTCATTATTGTATGTACATGTATGTTCTATTTCAGCCCCCTTATGGTGCCCCTGGATATGGAGCTCCACCTGGAGGCCAACCAGGTCAGATTTGATCTTCTTTCTTTTTCGTGCCCTCCTCCTCCCCTCCATATGGTTAGGTCTTTGTCCCGTCTGTTCGTCTGTGACCCTTTACAAAGTTTGCCCAAAAACTTCAGCATTGACCATAACGCTTTCCTGTATAAACCCAGGATTTTACATAACTATGATTTTTAGTCCCCTACTGGCGAAGCCTAAGGGGACTATAGGTTTGCACTCTGTCCGTCTGTCAGTCCAGACATATCAGTTTTCCGAACTTTTTTTCCTAACCCTGGGAGATATTGAGCTGATTTTTGGTATATGAGTCCCCATCAATGAGTTACAGAACAAGTTCGAGTTAGGTTCCAGTCCATTGATTTTTGAGGAAGATACAGATGTTGGACTTAGAAAATTACTAGGAAATTTCAGTTTTCCTGACATTTTTTCTTAACCCTCAGAGATATTGAGCTAACTTTTGGTATGTGAGTCTGTATTAATTAGTTACAGAACAAGTTTTAGTTTGGTTCCAGTCCATTAGTTTTTGAGGAAGATAAGGATGCTGGACTTCGAAATTACCAGGAAATTTCAGTTTTCTGGACTTTTTTTCTTAACCCTCAGAGATATTGAGCTGGTTTTTGAGTCTGTATCAATAAGTTACAGAACAAGTTCGAGTTTGGTTCCGGGCCATTGATTTTTTAGCTCTACTGGCCGAAGGCCACTAGAGCTATAGCGATGGCTTTTTCCCGTCCGTGCATCCGTGCGTGTGTCTGTCCGTCCGTCCGTCGTCCGTCCGTTAAACTTTTCCTCGTTTACGCGATAAAGTCCACAGTTTTCATCGGATTCTCTTCAAACTTTCACAGAATGATTGTACCATCATAAGGATCGTTCCTTTGGAAATTGGGTCAGATCCGTCAAGAAACCATGGAAAGGGGCCTAATTAAAACTTAACTAAAAAATGTTCGTTTACGCGATAAAGTCCACAGTTTTCATCGGATTCTCTTCAAACTTTTACAGAATGATTGTACCATCATAAGGATCGTTCCTTTCAAAAATGGGTATGATCTGTCAAGAAGCACTAAAAAAGGGACCTTATTAAAATGTCATTAAAAATTCAATTAAAAATCCACGTAACGCGATAAAGTCCGCAGTTTTCATCGGATTCTCTTCAAACTTTCTGAGAATGATTGAACCATCATAAGGATCGTTCCTTTCGAAAATGGGTCTGATCCGTCAAGAAACACGGGAAAAGGGGCCTTATAAAAATTTAATTAAAAAATCCTCGTTTACGCGATAGAGTCCGCAGTTTTCATCGGATTCTCTTCAAACTTTCTCAGAATGATTGAACCATTATAAGGATCGTTCCTTTCGAAAATGGGTCTGATCCGTCAAGAAACACGGGAAAAGGGGCCTTATGAAAATTCATTTAAAATTCAATTAAAAATCCTCGTTTACATGATAAAGTCCACGGTTTTCATCGGATTCTCTTCAAACTTTCTCAGAATGATTGTACCAACATAAGGATAGTTCCTTTTGAAAATTGTTCTGATCTGTCAAGAAACATGGGAAAAGGGGCCTTATGAAAATTCATTAAAAATTCAATTAAAAATCCTCGTTTATAAGATAGAGTCCATAGTTTTCATCGGATTCTCTTCAAACTTTCTCAGAATGATTGTTCCAACATAAGGATTGTTCCTTTGGAAATTGGGTATGATCTGTCAAGAAACACGGGAAAAGGGGCCTTATGAAAATTTAATTAAAAAATCCTCGTTTACGAGATAGAGTCACGGTTTCCATTGGATTCTCTTCAAACTTTCACAGAATGATTGTACCAACATAAGGATTTTTCCTTTCGAAATTTGGTATGATCCGTCAAGAAACACGGGAAAAGGGGCCTTATGAAAATTTCATCAAAAATTCAATTAAAAGTCCTCGTTTACTCGATAGAGTCCACGGTTTTCATTGGATTCTCTTCAAACTTTCACAGAATGATTGTACCAACATAAGGATTGTTCCTTTCGAAATTGGGTATGATCTGTCAAGAAACATGGGAAAAGGGGCCTTTTGAAAATTCAATTAAAAACTCCATTAAAAATCCTTGTTTACGCGATAGAGTCCACAGTTTTCATCGGATTCTCTTCAAACTTTCTCAGAATGATTGTACAAACATAAGGATCGTTCCTTTCGAAAATGGGTCTGATCTGTCATGAAACAGGGGAAAAGGGGCCTTATGAAAATTTAATTAAAAAATTCTTGTTAACACTCTTGAGTCCATAGTTTTCATCGGATTCCCTTCAAACTTTCACAGAATGATTGAACTATAATAAGGATTATTCCTTTTGAAATTTGGTATGATCCTTCAAGAAACACAGGAAAAAGGGGCCTTATGAAATGTTTAATAAAAAATTCTCATTAATAATCTAGAGCCAACAATTTACAACGGATTCTCTTCAAACTTTCACAGAATGATTGTACCATTGTAAGGATTGTACCTTTTGGAATCGGATATGATTCCTCAAGAAACATGGGAAAAGGGGCCTTATTAAAATTTAATTCAAAGATCTTTGTTAACACTCTAGAGTCCACAGTTTTCATCTGATTGACTTCAAACTTTCACAGAATGATTGTACCATCATAAGAATTGTTCCTTTCAAAATTTGGTATGATCAGTCAAGGACCACGGGAAAAAGGGGCCCGATTAAAACTGGATTGAAAAAGTCCTCGTAAACACAATAGAGTCCATAGTTTTCAACAAATTCTCTTCAAACATTCCCAGAATGATTATCACATTAAATGGATTGTTCCTTTCGGAAGTAGGTTTGATCCATCAAGTTTCATGGGAAAAGGGGCCCTATGAAAATTTAATAAAAAAAATCTTAGTTAACACATAATGGCCCTAGATTTCACCTGATTGACTTCAAACTTTCACATAATGATTGTACCATCATAAGGATTGTTCCTTTCAAATTGGGTCTGATCCATTGAGAAACATAGGAAAAGGGGCCTTAGGAAAATTCAATTAAAAAAATCTTAATTAATGCTTGTAAGTCCACAGATGAGATGAGGTTGTCTTTATACTCAAACAGAATAATTATACTTTTGTAAGAAGAGTTCCCTTTGGAATTGGTTCAGATCCATCAAGTAACATGGGAAAAGGGGCTATATGAAAATTCAATTAATTAAACCCTGTTAACACAATAAAGCCCACAGCTTTGATCAGATTTTGTTGAAACTTTCACAGAATGATTGGAAGGTCATAACTATCATTCTTTTCATAACAGGGTTTGAACTGTCAAGAAGCACAGGAAAAGGGGCCTTATGAAAATTTCATTTATAAATCTTTGTTACCAAGTCCAGAGCTTTCATCAGATTTTCTTCAAACATTCACAGAATAATTGCACAATAATAATGATTGTTGATGTTTGCATTAGACCTGATCCATCAAGTATCACAGGAAAAGGAGCAATATGAAATTTAATTTAAAAATCATTGTACCACAATAAAGTCAACAGTTTTCATCAGATTCTGTTAAAACTTTCACAGAATGATTATTCCATCATAAGGATTCTCTCTTTTCAAATTAGGCATGATCTGTCTAGTATCATGGGAAAAGGGGCCTTTAGAGAATTTTATCTATAATCCTTGTAACCAAGTCCAGAGCTTTCATTGGATTTTATTCAAACCTTCACAGAATCATTGTATAAAAATCACGATTGTTGATGCTGACATGAGACCTGATCCTTCAAGTATCACAGGAAAAGGAGCCTTATGAAAATTTTATTTTAAAAAATTGACACCAAGATAGAATCTGCAGTTTTCATCAGATTCTGTTTAAACTTTCACAGAATGTTTGTACCATCATAAGGATTGTTTCTTTCCAAATTGGGCCTGATCTGTCTAGTATCATAGGAAAAGGGGCTGTATTAAAAAGTATTACCAAATCCTCAAAAACACAACAATGCCCTCAGTCTTTATCAGAATCTATTCAAACTTTAATAGAATGATTGTTTCATCATTTGGATTGTTCCTTTGTTAATTAGGTCTGATTGGTTAAGTGACACAAGAAAAGGGACCTTATAAAAATTTTATTACAAAACATCATTATTACAATAAAGTCCTCAGTCTTTATCATTTTCTTCAAACTATCAATAGGATTGTTCCTTTGTACATTGGGTCTGATTTGTTAAGTTTCACAGAAAAAGGGGCCTTATGAAAATTTAATTACAAAAATTCTTGACACAATTCAGTCCACTGTTTTCATTGATTCTCTTTAACTTTTAAAGAATGATTCTACCTTCATTAGAATTGTTCCTTTTGAAATTTTGTTTGTTTGTTCTGTAAAGTATCATGAGAAAAGGGGCCCTATGAATATTTCACTATAAACTCATTAACACAATAAATTCCACAGATTAAACAGATTGATTGTACCATCACTCCAATTGTTGATTTTGACAGTGGATCTGACTATAGCAAGGGTCACATAAAAAGGGGCCTTATGAAAAACTCTCTTAAATATTCTGGTTAACACAATGATGTCCCTTGATTTCACCGGATTCACTTCAAAATTGTACAAATACTTAGATGGTTCTTTTCAGAACTGGGTACAATCCATCAAGTATCATGTAAAAAGGGGCCATATGATTTTGTTTTTAAATATTCTAGTAAACATAATGAATTTCCAGTATTTCATCTGATTCACTTTTAACTTTCATAGAACGATAATACCAACAGTAAAATATCACGGGAAAAGGGGCCCTATGAGAACTTGAATTTAATATCTTTGTTAACACAATAAAGTCAACAGTTTTATTGGATTCTCTTCAAAGATGCATGGAATAATTGTGGCATTTGAAACACAGGAAAAGGGGCCTTACAGATTATCATTCAAAACATTCTTGTGTATGTGATGAAGATCACAATCATTATCAAGTTGTCTTTTAAATTTCACAGGACAATTGTCGGGTTGTAAGGAAAGTTCCTTTTGAAATGAAATTGATCCATCAGAAAACACAGGAAAAGGAGCCTTATTGATTTTCATTCAAAGCAATCCTGTTTATGTGATTAAGTCCACAATTATTGTCAGATTCTGATGAAATATTCACAGAATGATTGTAGGGTCATAAGGTAACTTTCTTTTGGAAATGGAGTGGATCCGTCATGAAACATGGGAAAAGGGGCCTTGAGGATTGTTGCTTAAAATGATAAAGGGGATAAAGCCCCTTTTTTTTTCTTTATGCATTCTTCTTTGAGCAATTAACTTCCTTAAATATCAGATTTCTTAAACGGAAAACTTGATAACCAGTAGAGCGTCTCAGGCCCTCATGGGCCTCTTGTTGGAAGATACAGATGCTGGACTTAAAAAATTACCAGGAAATTTAAGTTTTCCCCATTTTTTTTTTCTTAACTCTTTGTGGTATGAAAGTGGGTTTTGTTATGCGAGTCAATATTAATAAGTTATAGAGTTTGGTTTTGGTCCATTGATTTTTGAGGAAGATATGGATGCTAGACTTGGGAAATTACAGTTTTTCCAGATTTTTTCCTTACACTTGCAGGTATTTAGTGGATTTTTGGTAAGTGGGTCAGCATTGATGAGTTACAGAATGATTTCAAGTTCTGTTCCAGTCCATTGATTTTTGAACAAGATATGGATGCTTTTGCAAGATAAGTTACATATTAATAATATTGCGTTTAATTGCAGTCCATTGCCTTTCCAAGGCTTGTAAAGGATGTTAGGGGTTGTACTGGTGAGAGAGATACCAGGAATAAATTGTAAGGTGCTCAAGCCGCTGTTATATTGACTGAACAAATTGTTGAAAGTGGTTGTATGAAGTGATCAAGGCAAAATATTTTGATAACCCTATGTCCAAAAGCATTCATAATCCTAGACAGAATTTTGAAAGCTTTTGTTCAAAGTTTACTAGGGCTTTAGGGTCTTAATTCTTATTTCTCTTGGAACAGATGACTTAAATGAAGTATAATTTAGCTGACAACAAAAAGAGACGCCTATTTTTTATGTTTGTGTGTATGTGTGTGTGTTTAACAATTGCTCATAAAATCTGATATAACTGTAATATTTTGAAGGGGTAGTAATCCCTTTACCATCCAAAAAATATACCGCTCTAGGGATATATATAAAGCGGGTAGGGGACTTGGTATTGCGATGCGATACTTCAGAATGCTTGTTTAGCTAACAACGAAAAGAGACGCCTATTTTCTATGTTTGTTTGTATGTGTGTGTGTTTAACAATTGCTCATAAAATCTGATACAACTGTAATATTTTGGAGGGGTAGTAATCCCTTTACCAACCAAAAAATATACTGCTCTAGGGATATTTATAAAGCGGGTAGGGGACTTGGTATTGCCATGCAATACTTCAGAATGCTTGTATACTTGAGAAAACATTGATGAAAAAGTAGAAATTGCTTGTAACAAGCAACTTCTTTTACCACAATATTTTCTACCATATAGGATGGTTTGATCATATTTCATAATATTTTCATTGTTGTTAAGCTCCACTTGCTGAAAGCCAGTGTGCTATTGTCTAGTGTTGTGTCCGTCATGAGTCCATGCGTGTATCTGTTAACTTTTACTTTAAAAATTCTTCCCCTCAGAAAGTACTAAAAAGATTTCAACCAAATTTTACAGAAATGATCCTTGGGTGACTCTTTATCAGATTCCTTCAAAGAATTTGAGCGGATGAAAAAGATGGCTTTAATGGGCGGGGCTTAATTCCTTATATGGTTAAACCTTTAAAATCTTCTTGTAAGAAACCAATTGATGGGTTCCCACCAAATTTTACAGATTCCTTCAAAATACTAAGATAAGATGAAATAAGTGGCTTTAATGGGCGGGGCTAGTTTCCATATATGGTGAAAACTTTGAAAATCTTCTCAGAAACCAATAGATGGATTTCAACCGAATTTCACTGGATTGATCCTTGTGTGACCCTTTATCAGATTGCTAAAAAATGAATTGATTGGTTTTAAACATTACTTTTATGGATTGGGCTAATTTCCATATATAGTATATAGTGAAATTTTGAAAGTCTTATCCTTGCAATATGCAGGATGGTTTTCAAGCAAATTTCCCAGGAATGATAAGTAGACATAGATTGGTGGGCACCTCTAGTTTTATGACCATGGGGACATTATTCCCTTGCTTCCGAATCCTTGGTAGATCACTGACTATGTTTGTATCATTCTATAGGTTATGGTGCCCCAAATTATGGAGCCCCAGGACAAGCCCCCTATGGAGCCCCACCGGGTTACCCAGGTGCTCCCCCACCCCAGGGTGGTTATCCAGGACAGCCAGGATATGGTGCCCCTCAAGGTAGGAACTTCTTTTCAACTCATTACCAGACAACAACATTTTAGACTAGTCCAAATTGAAAAGAGTTGCAGACAACAGTTTATAGTTTATGAAATTAAAGATTTTTCAACTTTCTGGGTGAAATACATTGTATAAAATGAAGAAATTGCTAGCAACAAGCTATTTCTTCATTTTACACAATGTTTTCCAAAGTGTTTTTCTTGAGGGGCGTCATTGTGTGGGAATGGGTTAACCCATTATCAGATAAATGAATTTTAGACTGGTCCAAATTCAAAGATGTTGCAGACAACAATCTAAGCTCATGAAGTTTAAGATATCATTGTCTTTTGGGTTAGAAAATATTGTTGCTTCACCCCACTGTTTTCCAAATCTTTTTTCTTGGGGCATCAAAAAGCGTCATTGTGTGGGAATGGGAAAAGTCATTACCATAGAATGACACTTTTCGATGAACTCAAGAATAAAGCTTGAGAAAAAAAAATGTGGAAAATGAAGAAATTGCTTGTTATCCACAATGCTTTCTACTTCAAAGGACAATGGTTTTTAAAAATTCTAGCTACTAAAATTTTCGCCTCCAACTGCTTTAAATCATGGCCAGTCTAAAATTTTGTCATTTGGTAATGCAGATGGTCAAGCTTTAGAAAGATCCAAAGAAGTTGAAGACTCCCATTTTTATGGCTCGAATTTAAAAATTGTTTTCTTTTATGGGTTAAAATATTGTGGATACTTAAGATATCATTTTGTAACACTATGTTTTCCATTGCTTTATTCTAAATGTCTAAAAGGGGTTGTGTAGAAATGTATTTAACCAGTACATGTGTACCATCAATCTCACATTGGTATGGTGGGTGTGATTATGGGTTAGGGTACTGGCTCAACAGTCAAGAAGTCCCGATTCCAAGAGTAGATATTGATCTTCGTTCTTTCAATGGCCCACACATTTGGTGAGAGAACTTGTGTATTCTCCAGAAAGCAGAATCAAGAGGGATTAATCTAAGTTTTAGGAACTTGTTTCTTATCCAATGGATGTGAAAGAAAAGGTTTTAATCAAATGGTCATAAGAAAGCTGGATTGCATGGGAATGGATTCAACCCAATTTTAGATAACGAATTCTGAATATGAACAGAGGTCTAGATAACCCATTCCAACTCAATCCCTCCTTTTTACGCCCCTCGAGAAAAAAGCTGTGGAAAACATTGTGGAAAATGAAGAAATTGCTTGTATCAAGCAATTTCTTCATTATCCACAATGTTTTCTATCCAAAAAGACGAAAAAATTCAAAATTCCATCAACTTGAAATTGTCGTCTGCAGCTTCTTTCAATTTGGACCAGTCTAAAATTTTGCTGTGTTGAAATGGGATAAGAGGGGGTAACAGTATTCTTAAATCCTTATTTCACAATCAAACCATATGATGCTGGTACTCCTTTGAGTTGTCTTGTTGAGACATTTCAAATCAGTACCTACAGCATGGGGTTTATGGCAGTATTGGTGAAATATTTAAATCTAAAATAAAGTACTCTATCTCTAGCTCTTATGTATATCGAGACTACAGGCAATCCAAATCTGTAATTTCTCTCCTAAACTCAATGTTGTAGTTACATCTTTGAATTGTATTGCTGAGACAAACAAATACCCACACTATATAAGTTTTCATAGACAGACTACAGACTAACTTTATTCTTGCTATCTTTAGAGCTCTAATCTAGGTTTAGGATGCTTAACCCTTATCATGTTGAATAAAATCCTTGTTAAGAAATGTGTTAAAATCAAAGGGCTAAAGGAACTGTAAGTCTAGTTGTCAGTGTCCATATTTAGCTTGGAAATTGATCTTATGAAAAAATCTAGTTTAAAAAGGACAAGCAGGTGGCATAGAGTAAGATCAGACTGCACATATGTGCAGGCTTATCTTTGTCTACGCCTCCTACCAAAGCAGGAATATTCTGGAATCAGCATGACAAGGGTTAAATTTGGAATTTGAAACAGCTGCTATCCTGCTTAGGTTTAGGATTATCCATCCATTGGTGAGAGACATATGTCTTAGAGACAAATGTCTGAAAGGATATATGCCGCCACCGGGAATCGAACCAATGACATCCCATGATTGAAGTTTAGGAGTCTTGTGGGCTACTAACTGCACTATGACGGCGGCTAATTGCAACTAACTTTATGCACTAGCATTAACTTTAAAGAACAAACAGCTCCTGTTGTGATTAACCCATTCCCACTCAATGACACTTTTAGACGCCCCTCAAGAAAAAATGCTTCAGAAACATTGTGGAAAATGAGAAAATTGGTTTTGACAAGCCAGAAAGTTGAAAAAATTTAGAATTTCATAAACTTTAAATTTAATTGTCGTCTGCAACTCCTTTCAATTTAGACCAGTGTAAAATTTTCTTGTGTGGGAATGGGTTAACAGGACTCTACTGTAAATGTATGTCAAAAACTTAGTATTTACCCTTGTCATTCTGATCTCCAGTTTTTGCAGGAGGTCTAGATAAGTTTTAGCCTGCACATATATGCAGTCTGATCATAGTCTACACTGCCTTTACAGAGATCATTTTTAGCTCGGCTGTTTTCAGAGAAAACCCGAGGTATTGTGATCACCTTGGCATCGTTCGCGTTGGTGTTTGCTTGGCAAACTTTAACCTTGGTCATATCTCTGTTGTTATTGAAGATATCCTCATGAAACTTGGCATGTGTATTGACCATCACAAGAGCTATCTTAACTATCAAGGAGGTTACTCTTAAAGAATTTTTTAAGAGTTATGCCCCTTCTTTTACTTAAAATTTTTGCATTATCCAGCAGCTGCAGCCGAGCGTTGGCACCCAAGGGCTGTGCTCTTGTTGTAAATATATAAACCCACAACTAGTGCTCCCAGTGCTTTCAGCCCTTTGATTTTAATGCAGTTCTGAACAACCAATCATGTATCATTCCACATGACAAGGGTTAAGTTGACATGTTATTTTCATTTATTCATCGATCTTTACCCATTCCCAAGCAAACCCATCTTCATGCGCCTCATGAAATAAAGCTTTGGACAAAATTGTTAAAAATGAAGCAATTTCTTCTTTTTTTCACAATGTTTTCTCAAGTATAAAATCACAGCAATGTAAAATCCCTGGTTTGTACAGGAAAGAGTTAAAAACAGATGGGAAAAAAAAAATGTTGTTTTGTATAATAAGAAATATGCAATATGAAAAATTATCTATGTAGGTAAAGTTAAAGGTTAAATTTGAAGGTCAAATTACTATATTCGTAGCTCCTGGAGGCTGGGCAGCACCAGCTATTGACCCTAACATTCAGCAATGGTTTATGGCTGTAGACACAGATCGGAGTGGGCGAATATCTGCTAATGAACTACGACAGGCCCTTGTCAATGGTAACTGGACACATTTCAACCCAGAGGCTTGCAGACTTATGATAGGTAAAAGATTGATGAAACACAAGCTTGGACAAACTTAAGATGGCAAAGTGTTGGACTCATTATAAGACAACAAAATTTCAGACTTTGTCTTTATTGTAAAAGTTGCAGACAACAATTTTTTGGCTGAAAGCCAGGGAGCTATTGTCATGGTGTTGTGCGCGTTGTGAGTCTGTCTGTGCATGCATACTTTAAGAATCTTCTCTTCAGAAAGTACTTAACAGAATTCAACAAATTTTCACAGAAAAGGTCCATCGATGCCCCTACATCAGATTCTTCCAAAAATTTGATGGATTTCAACATAATTTTACGGGAATGATCCTTGGATGACCCTTTATCATATTCCTTCCAAGAATTTTGATTGGATGAAAAACATGGCTTCAATGGGCGGGTTAATTTCCATATATAATGAAACCTTTGAAAATCTTTTTCTTAGAAACCAGTAGATGGATTTTAACCAAATTTCACTGGAATGATCCTCTATGGACTCTTTTTTCAGATTCCATCAAATTTACTTTTTGTTGTGGCTTTTAAGCTGTAGCTTATGTCCATATATGGTATCAAGTGGGTTTGTAGAAAAAAAAATATTGAATACCTTTTTCGTCTGAAATGATAAATGAATTAACTGTTGTAAATCAATGAAAAGGTTGATTCCTGAAAACACCATTGCTTAATCCATACAATCAGGCCTGTGGAGCAATACAGGTGCTCAAGAGCCTCTAGTTGGTTAATAGAATTAAAATTGTGTTTGTCTGTGAGGGGGAGAAGATTACATTTCTTTCTGAGGACTTATTCTGAAAACCAAGTATTTCTCTTCTACTTCAAAAGTACTGAACTGGCAATACTTATATTCAGTCAGGGTTCCCACGCATCAGGGAAAAGTCAGGGAAAAATGGAATTTTGTAAAAGTCAGGGAAATGTCACGGAATTTTGATGAATGTCAGGGAAATTTGAAAAATACGGCAAAAGTCAAGGAAATGTCAGGGAATTTTGAACAGACTGTCAGGGAATTTTTCTTTGGAGTTGTTTTCAAGGCTAAGGCAGTTTCTTATGTTTTGGGCTTAAATTGCTAAAAGTACTGATTTTCAGTTTTGATATTTATTTTAAAAAAAATAATAGAAACTGAAGGGATTTGCACCCCTTGCCTCCTGAGCAGTATGGTCGTTTCTGTGATAGTTTCAGTTTTGTTGTTCACTGAATTGAGTTCAACATTATTACAATATCAATGAACCTCTTTAGAAACATGCTATTTACAGTTTTTTGTTAGGAATGCAGTTAATGAATTTTAGTTTGTTTGTTCAAAATGAGTAGGTTAAAAGCAGCAGTTCTATAACTATCATATGCATAATAGCAATACAATACAATACAATACAAAAAGTTTATTGCATTAAACATGTTTACAATGTTTACAGCAAATAACCAAACAAAATAGAGGAAATACATGGATTAACAGAAGAACATGTCATATACGTGAACATAAGTTAATTTCTTCGAGAAAATGCATAATACAAATATTTCGCCAAATTAAAAATCACAGACTTTGATCTATTTGTCATAAGATTAGTGAGTTTTTGAATCGTTGGCCAAGTATAATAGTAACGTTTTAGATATTTGGTTCTAAGATCAGAGTATTTCGGGCAAATAAGTATAAAGTGAAATTCATTTTCGACCATGTTTTTATCACAATGTTTACAAATTCTATCTTTCCTTTCGATGTTTAAGTATCGACCATATTTAATTTCCAAATTATGAGACGAAATTCTAAATCTAGTAAGTGCACATCTGATCTTTTTGTCTTGTATAAAGTCTAGGTATTTTTCAAATGCAAAATCGTGTTTGAAGAGAGAATATGTTTCAAGTCGATTTGTATTATTAATAGTTGAATACCACTGCTGGTTGAATATATCTATTAACCTTTGTTGTATTATATCATAAGTGATTTGTGTGGTAAATTGGTTTTGCCAAATGAAATGTAGACCACATTCGTCTATGATACATTTTACTTGATAAGCCCAATTACATTTATTATAGTTCAGGCCGATTTCTACGTCTCTATATAGCATAACATAAGTATTGAACAACAATGAATTTCGCTCAGAGTTAATAACCTTAATCCAATATTTTATCATTTGGAATTTTCTATGCAATGATAAGGGTATGCGCCCTAATTCGCCATAAATCGCTTCAATATTTGTAGATCTTTTTACAATCAATAGTTTTCAACAAAATTTTAGAAAAACCGATTCAATTTCCGGTGAAGGATGACCTCCCCAGACTTCTGCGGCATAATTTAGGACAGGTAACAATAAATTGTCAAACAATTTTAGTTTATGTGAAATAGGTAAATCAATAGCAATTGTTATTGTTAAGGAAGAGGGAAACATTGGTTGAAACATCAATAAAATGTCAGGGAAAAATCACTTTCTTGTCAGGGAAATGTCAGGGAATTTTGGAACTGCCGGAGCGTAGGAACCCTGTCGGTGTATTCACTGAGGTTACAGTCATATTTTAGCCTTTATCCTTGAAGCTTTGAATGAAATTTAACCTTAGCATTTCTCTGTTGCTTCCAAAGTCTCTAAGTTTCAATGTACATAATGGTATGTATTTTTCAACAGTATGCTTTCAATGATTCTTGGTCTAGGTTATATTTTGACCTTCATCTTGACATTAGCCAAACATATCATTTCTCTTTTACTTATCAAGATTTTGCTTTGAACCTTTGCACATGTGTTAGGGGTATTAATTCAACCCTTTTGGCAAGGATTGATTATTTGACATTCATTTTAGTGACACCTTTCATCTTAGAATTTCCTGATGAAAGTTTAAGGAGCTAGTCTACATAATGTTGTATGTTTGTATAGACTGAAGCCTTTTTCTTTAACCCAATCCCATACAACAGAAATTTAGACTGGTCCAAATTGAAAGATTTTGCTGACGACAATTTAAAAGTTATGGAATTTTAGATTTTTACATTTTACAACTTTCTGGATACAAATCATTGTGTAAAATGAAGAAATTTGCTTGTTAAACTTGTTTCTTGTCTGGATGAGTGCTTAGCAATCCTTTGACAAATTTGATGAATTTCCACACACTTGCTTGGAATCACCTAAAATCATCACCCTCAGGTCTCAAGGGGCGTAGCTCTAGGGGAGGGGGGGGGAGCTTATATAGAAATAAAGATGGATTTTTAAACCGGGATCTCTCCCAAACCATTGGGGGGATATCAATCAAACTTGGCAGAAATGTTCCTTTGGTGGTGCTCTTTAAAACTTGCTAAAAAAATTGAAATCCACTAAAAAGTTTTGTTGCCATGTAATAAAAACTGAAATTTTGAAATAATCTTTGTAATTATCTCCTCCTGATCCAGAAGGCATGGAGCCTTGATTTTCGGCATGAAGTATCAGTACAATGACCTCTTTCAGAATTCACCCTCAGGTCCCCAGGGGCTGAGCCCAGGGGGGAAGGGGGGGGCTTATCTAGAAGTAAAGAAGGATATGTAAAACTACATCTCCTCCCATACCTTTTGGTGGATTTCAACCAAACTTGGTAGAAATGTTCATTGGGTGGTGCCCTATGAAAATTGCTCAAAGAATTGATATCCGTTAAAAACTCTGGCTACCATGGTAACAAAACTGAAATTTTGAAATGATCTTTAGAAATTATTTCCTCCTGACCCAGAAGGCATAGAGCCTTGATATTTGGCTTGTAGCATCAGTACAATTACCTCTTTCAGAATTGCTAAAATCATTACCCTTGGGCCTCCAGGGGCGGAGCCCCAGGGGGATTGGGCTTATATAGAAATAAAGAAAGATTTTTAAAATGACGGCTCCTGCCAAACCATTGGACTGATTTCAACCAAAGAATTTTAATCAGTTGAAATCTCTGGTTCTTATGACAAAAAGAGTAAAATTGAAAAAAAAAAAAAACTTAAATAAAAAAGCCCATCCCCTGCTAACCCAGAAGTTGAAGAATCTTAAATTTTGCATGAAGCGTCAGTTTATTGACCTCTTTGAAATTAATAAAATTTCAGAGCCACAGTGTGATTAGGATTAAGTAGAAATAATGAAGGCAACCCTTTCAAAACTATTTGGCCAATTTAAACCAAATTGGGCAGAAATACGTTAGTACGTTAATAATTACTAAAATATTTGAAATCTGTTGAATGCATTGGTTAGCATGGTAACATAAGTTGTGTTTAGTGGCCCTCTTGGTTAGCTCACCAGAGCATGAAATGATGTGGGTGAGCTATTGTGATTGTTCATCGTCCAGCATCCATCCTTCTGTTAACCCATTCCCACACCAGAAAATTTTAGACTGGTCCTAATTGAAAGAAGCTGCAGACGACAATTAAAATTTGATGCAATTTTAAATTTGCCAGTATTTTGGGGTAGAAAACATTGTGGATAATGAAGAAATTGCTTGATACAAGCAATTTCTTCATTTTCCACAATGTTTTCCAAAGCTTTTTTCTTGAGGGGCGTAAAAAGGAGGGCTTGAGTTGGAATGGGTCAACAACAAAAAAAAATTCTCCCCCTAAACTAATCATGGTATTTCATCCAAACTTCACAGACATGATCCCTAGGTCATGCTCTTTCAAAATGCTTCAAAGAATTGAAATCCACAAAGAACCATGGCAAACAAGTGAAAAACTTAAAAAAAAATCAATAAGCGCTAGAGCTTTAGTATTTGGTAAATATCATTATCTATTGACCCTCTACCAAAATACATTAAAGAAATACCCAGATTTGTATATGAGTAAAGAAGGAAATCTTAAAAAAAAATATTCTTCTCCCACTCCAAAACCAATTTTTGACCCACCCCACCCCCCTCTCCCAGAAAAAACTATTTGGAAAACAATGTTGAAAATAAAGAAAATGCTTAAACCAAATCATTTTTTCATTTTCCACAATATTTTCTACATTAACGGTGAAAAAATCTACAATTTCATCAATTTAAATTGTCATCTGCAACTTCTTTCAATTTGGACCTGTCTAAAATATTGCTATCTGGGTATGGGTTAACCCATTTCAAGATTCAAAATGAAATAAGTTGCAGAAAGCAACTCAAATTGGATTGAAATTTTAATTTAATAGCTCTTAGGGTAGAGAGCATTGAAGGAAATTGTAACAAGCAGGGCAGTAAAGTGCGAGTTTATTTGTTAATGGATTGAACTATAAAGCCTATAGCATCCATATTTGTTCTGCAGCAATTCTCAATGGTTTTGTACTAGGCCCAAAAACTTATACTTGTTATATCTAATTGGCTTTTTTCTATTCAAAAAGTAGTTTATCAGCAAATGACTCAGGTGAGTAATTAGGACCATCATTTAGGGTGATAATTGACCCATTCCCACACAGTGACGCTTTTTGACACCCCTCAAGAAAAAAAAAAGGGAAAACATTGTGTAAAATGAAGAAATTGCTTGTAACAAGCAATTTCTTCATCTTCCACAATGTTTTCCACCAAGAAAATTGAAAATATCTAGAATTTCATTAAGTTTAAATTGTTGTCTACAACATATTTCAATTTGGACAAGTCTAAAAAAATTTTGTCTGGTAATGGATACATTTTACTGACAAAATCTTGTTTGCATGCACTTACTATCTTCATTCTGAAAGTTTGATAAAAATTTTCAGTTGCATCTGAAAAACGATTAATCAACTCAGGGCCAAGAGAGCCTATTTTGCTTTGACCATAAGGAGAATATATTGTATTTTGAAGGTATGTTTGACCGTGATAACACTGGTACAATAGAGCTACATGAGTTTCAGTCTCTGTGGAACTATATACAGCAATGGAAGGGAGTGTTTGAGAGATTTGATACCAACAGATCAGGCAGTATAGAGTCTCATGAGTTTGGGCAAGGTGAGGATAAGAAAAATGCATCACCATTACTTTGTTACCTGAAATCTTTAACCTTTCCCTGTTTTATGAAATTTCAGACTGGTCCAATTTGAAAGAGGTTGCAGACGACAATGAAAAATGCATGCAATTTGAAATCTGACAATCCAATGTGGTAGAAAATATTGTGGGAAAAGGAGAAATTGCTTGTTACAAGCAATTTCTCCTTTTTCAACAATGTTTTCTCAAGTATAAAATCACGGTGACGTAAAAACCCGGGTTTGTCCAGGAAAGGGTTAACCATATCTGCCCCCAAAACACACAATAAAATTAGAATGAAAACCATATATGAGGTCCAAAAGCATAAATAAATATGAAGATAAAAATAATTCTACGTTGTAAGCCTACAATTCATGAACTAAGTTTCGATATTTCAAACTGTGACCCAACACAATTTAAGGTTTGTTTACATAAAAGTATGACATTGGTGATGATGTTTTAACATTCACTACTCATTCAAACAACTTGCTCGGTCATGCAAATTAACAAATTGTCTGTAAATTTTAGTTATCAGCACCTGACAGCGTGGACTGGTTATTAAAAGTATGACATCTTAACTTTCGCTACTCATTCAAACAACCCACTTGGTCACAGAAATTTACAAAATCTTCTGTAAAGCGAAGTCGCCACCACTTGTGCATATAATAGTCTATGCCGAATATTAACGAACATGTGTAGTGAAGAATCTGGCGTATTCATTTCGATCTCAATATAATGCAAAACGAACATGAGTTGATAAGAAAAACACAAAATATTCTTTCCATACTTTCCTTTTGAATTTTGACATTTAAAAGGCAATTGGTTGCTTTAGTGACCAAATAATTGATGGATTGTTTAAAGTGTTTTTTCCTATCTTGGTGTTAGAATATTGCTTTCTCATTGCTACCAAATCCTGCATTCTGATGGAATGAAAAATCAAAGGTTGGGGAAATCACTGTGAGAAAGGGAGAAATTGCTTGTAACAAGCAAGATTTGAAAATTTCCACTAATCAAAAATTGTAGTCTTAAAAGTCTTTCATTTCAAATTTTGTTGTCTGGTTATAGGTCAACAAGTATCCTTGAACCTGTTCCCTATTTGACTTTTTGAAACTTCTGCTGACTTTATTCATTATAAAAGCACATTTGGTCTGATACGATTTTATCAATTGAAGCTGACTCTGCCAAGTTCAATGTCATCTGCCAAGGTCATTTTCAAGATCATTTCAATCAGAAAATGAAACCTTGACATTGGCAGTATCTTTCCAACCAATTTCACAAGAAAAAGGTCTTGAATGACAATTTCTTTGTTTCTGCTCTAGAGATGACAATTTTGGCTCAATCTTTCTGAAACACGCTAAAATGTTTGTATGGTCATGAGGAAGGGCCCTTTGGAATAGGGTGACATTCTGTCAATACCAGTTTTCTGATCATCCGATTATAACCTTTTACCTTTAACTACCCATTGAAATTTGTGAAAATATCTGTATTTTATCAAATTTGAGTTGATTAATTGGCTTGAGAATCTTGATTCTTGTGAGCAAACTAGGGCTATCTTGTTTTAGCTCAAATTAGCAGAAAGTACTCTGGAGCTTTTATGATCAGTGGTTGTCTGTTTCTAAACTACCGGAAAGATTTCAAAGAAATTTTACAGGAATGATCCATGGGTGATGGCCTTCCAAACTACTTCAAAGAATTGAAATCAGTTGTTAGCTCCGGCTGCTGTGGCAACCAGAAGGAATTCCTAAGGACTTCTTTGAAAATCTTCTCCTTCTAAAGTGTAAGGCCTAGAGCTTGTAAAATTTTTATGTAGCACCATCTCATGGTTCTGTACCAAAAGACTTCAGGTTATAGTTTTGTGATTTATTTGACCCTATGTTGTGCGTACTTCAATTTTGCATAGGAGCAAATTCTTTAAAAATCACCATGTAAACTTATCAAATAAATTTTAGACTAGTCCAAATTGAAAGGAGTCACAGACGACAATTTAAAGTTTATTAAGCTTTAGATTTTTTCAATTTTCTGTAGAAAATATTGTGTAAAATGAAGAAATTGCTTGTTACAAGCAATTTCTTCATTTTACACAATCTTTTCCCAATTGTTTTTCTTGAGGGGGGTCAAGAAGTGTCACTGTGTTGGAATGGGTTAACAGATTCTTGGATGATGCTCTTTCAAAAAATTTAAGACGACAGGAATCCATGAATAACTGGTTGCTATTGCAGCCAAAGGTAACTTCTTAGGGAAAACCTATTGAAAAGATACTGACATAAGTTCTTTAAGAAGGATTGTTGTCCACTATGCCCAATTTCAGTCAGGAATTTAAGAAGGAATTGAATTCAGAAGGACATCAAGCCGAATAAAAAGAAAATAACATGGCCAAAAATAAGTTTGGAAAAAGTTGAAACATTGCCAATACAGTAACTTTTGTGGTATCTCAGGTGAGCTACCATGGCCCTCTTTGAAGTGGAATTACTTTTCTGATGAATTTATTGAAAGATCAAGGTCATGTACTAATTTCAACCTTGGTCATATGTTTTTAATGATTGGTAAGTGTTAAAGCCTTTGTATTTAACCTGTGTATTGCATTTGACAATACCCTACTGTTTGTGACATCATCAAGGTCATCAACAAGGGTCAAGATCATTAATAAGGTCAAATTTATAGTTATGAAATTAATCATAAGTTAGGAAGGGTAAGGTATACAGCCGTAATATTTCACATTTTGTATTGTTTGAGACAAAAAAAATCTATTTATTCCAACTATAATATTGTTAGTCAAGGATGTTTCTTCAAGGTCACAATTATATCAAACTATAACATTAACATTGGACTTAACGTTTGAATGACAAGAAATAGGAACTTAATGTGTATATTATACATGTTTGAACATTCCTTGTGACTAGGTCTTTCAGTTGTTACCAAGTTCACGGTCATGTTGAAAGGTCAAAGTTCCTTTTTACAAAAAATTGCAGTTGTTGGGGAATTTGTGTTTGAAAATGTGTAGTTTACAGGTACCCGTAATTTGCTTTGGTGCTTAAAAAAAATGGATGTGGTAATTGGTTTACTTAAAATTTTTCAGCCATCAGTTCGATGGGTTACAATCTAAGTCCACGATTTCATCAAATGTGTATCTGCAAGTTTGATGTCCAAGGCAGACGCTGCATGAAGCTAGATGACTTTATTCAAGCCTGTGTGATGATCAAATCTTTAACAGACATGTTTCAGTATAGAGATACGGCCAGGACTGGAACAATTAACGTAAATTATGAGGACTTTATGACAATGGCCGTGTCGTACAAAGCATAATCTGTCATAATTTTAATGAACACAGAAAGTCAGACAGAGTGGGTAATTGTGGTTTTTAACTATTGTTTAGTAAAGATTGTATTAAGTCATGGTGATGAAAAGGTCCCTTTAGAGAACTGGCTTAATACACTTTTTTAAGACTTATATTAATCTAACCCTTGTCATGCTGAGCCTTGATTTTTCCTGCTTAGGCAGGAGATATAGACCAAGATCAGCCTGCACATATGTGTAGTCTGACCTTAGACTACACCACCTGTTTGACTTTGTTAAGTCAGAGGTGTTTATTAAATCATTTACCAAACCAAATATTGACTCACAATAAGGGTCTATCAGTGCTTTCAGCCCTTTGATTTAAATGCTGCTCTAAGCAAAAAATAATATTCAACGTGACAAGGATCAATTTGATCACAAACACATAATATTGTAAAATTCTCACAAATCGTCTAATCCCATGTTGTTGGAACAAGTTGTTTGGTGTCATTGAGGAGAATCTAAATTTGAAAAAAATCGTCCATATATATATATTTTTGTTTAACCCAATTCCAGAAGAGACAATTTAAGACTGCACAATTTCAAAAAAGTTGTAGATGATCATTTATTGTGCAGGATATTTGACCAAGTTTCATTTTCATTGTGATGTTTGATTGTCACTGGCTAATATTGATGAAAGAATCTAAAATAAGCCTTAGAAAGAATGACAGCAATCAACCACTGATCAGAAAACTTGATGACAGTTAACCCATTTTAACACAATGATACTTTTTGATGCCTATTAAGAAAAAAACTGGGGAATAAATTGTGGAAAATGAAGAAATTGCTTTTTGAAGCCCCCTCAAAGAAAATCGTTTAGAAAACATTGTGTAAACTAAAGAAATTGCTTGTAACAAGCAATTTCTTCATTCGCACAATATATGCTACGCAGAAAGTGGAAAAAATCTGAAATTTCATAAGCTTTAAATTGTCTATGAAACCCCTCTGAATTTGTACCAGTCTGAAATTGGTATTGGGTTAATAATCACAAGTAGTTGAAGTATTAGATACTTTGTAAAACTGTGATAGGCTTTTGACGGACAATGATGGCTGTGCCTATTACATGCAAATATATTGTGTCTATGGAATACATGCTTCCTTTTATGTACAAAAATAGATAGTTATTGGAATTTAAAAATGTATCTTTAAAATGCATTTTCTTAACACCATATAACTGTTTGTCGGTCATTGTTTCAGCTGCTAATTCATGTCTAGTTATGAAATAACCCAAGATTCTGAGTCCAGTTGGAGGGATTTTTTATGTGTTTTGTGTAGAGGTCAATAGAAACTTTATAGATGGTTTTTACAGAGGGTAAATTTCATTCATTTGGAACATTTACATTACGGCAGGATGTGATGATTAGCCATCACATATTGGACTGTTGAATGTCATAAACACAAGATTTTGCAAAGAATTAATTTCAAACTATTTACACCAGTGTTTTTTTTGACGCGTTTCCAACATAAATCATGTATTTGATCCCCCCTAAAGAAAAAAAAACTTCAAAAAACATTATCTACAATAAAGTAACTGTATGTTACAAGCAATTTCTTTATCATCCTGAATGTTTTTCTATTCCTAAAGACAAAGATTTTTCAATTTCATCTTCCGAAGAATCGTTGACTGCAACATCTTTCAATTTGGATCAGTCTGGTAATGGGTAAGAGTGTCTGAGTAACATGAGACATTGCAAAAGGGGAAACATATATTAAACTAGAATATCACATACATTTTCCATGGGTAATTTCATTGACATCCAAAAGTGGCATTCAAACAGTTTACCAAATAGGAAAATAAGTGTACATGTAATTCCATAGATAGGTATTTACCAAACACATGACTTCTAAGTCAAAGTTTTTTCTTACTTTGTATTTAAGAGATGAAGAGAATATTTTTTGTTTTCATGGAGGTATGAACCGAATAAACTAATCACACTGTATGAATACGCGAAGCAGATTCATACATTGTGTGATTAGATTTTTTGGTTCATACCTCCATGAAAACAAAAAAATATTCTCTTCAAACTTATAATTTAATAGCATCAAGCGAAAAAACAAAAGCTTTACAAATTTTGATACCTTTTTGTATGGGACTATATTGTGCGGAAGCATACAAAATTGCTGTGTGCTCAAAATTTTGTTCATGGAGTTATGAATATTTTTTTTCGACCAATTAGAACGCCCGTTTTTGATAGACGAAACTAAAAATTAAATTATTTATGAATAAAGCTTTGCTGACAATGTGTGCCAAAACATTCTAAATCATGATTCAGAAAACATCTTTGAAAAAGTAAAATCTGCAGGTTATCAGTATTCTTTAAGTGTTTTTCCACATTATTCTGACTTTGACTAGTATAAGATTTTGATTTTGGCTTGTTAAATGAACTTTTTGGTAAAATGTTATTCTTTGTGCATATCACTTCTTTCCTTTGATTATGTTTTTTAAACCTTTAAATTGTTTGTTAATCACCTATTTGGCATTCAGTATTTTGATGATTTTTGAATGTGAACACTTTTACTATATTCCTTTTTTTAGTCTGTATGTTTGTTATTAATGTAATAACTACTCAATAAATTGTCTAAGAAGCTTCTATCTTTCTCATTCTTTTCGGTGGCGGCCATAGCACAGTGGTAGCATGCAGGACTCCTAGTCATGGGGTCCCAGGTTCGTTCCCCAGCTGCATCTAATATCCTTAACCCGTTCCTGGCCCACCAACTCTGACAGGATGTCCTGCTTTGATTTCAATCCTTCCCTGGATAATCCCTGGTTTTTATGTCCCTGTGATTTTGTAATTGAAAAAATATTGTGGAAAAAGAAGAAATTGCTTGTAACAAGCAATTTCTTCTATTTCCACAATATTTTCTACCCTACTGAATGGTTATTTTTCAAATAAAATTACCTTTAAATTTTCGTCTGCAAAACCTTTGAATTTGGACAGGTCAAAAATTTTGCAAAACAGGAAAGGGTTAATATCCACTCCCACCATTCGGTAGATAGTTGTAAACCTAGTGGGATGAGCAGCTGGAGGCCTGGAAAGGATATGACTGAAATACTGTTAAAAGTGGCATTTAAACCAGTTTAATCAATACATCAATTTTCATTCTTTTCACTCTCCTCGATTCTTCACTCTATCGCAATTGTTACACCTGTCAATTCAAGGGTTTGTATATGTCAATGTAAAGTTGATCTTATTTGAAAACTATCCATTCAATAGGGTAGAAAATATTGTGGAAAAAAGAAGAAAATGCTTGTTACAAGCAGTTTCTTCATTAATCCATTTTATTTAACCCTTTCCTGTACAATCACTGGTTTTTACGTCCTCGTGATTTTATACTTGAGAAAACATTGTGGGAAAAGAAGAAATTGCTTGTAACAAGCAATTTCTTCTTTTTCCACAATATTTTCTACCCTACTGGATGGTTATTTCTCAAATTATATCAACTCTAAATTTTCGTCTGCAAAACCTTTGAATTTGGACAGGTCTAAAAAAATTTAAAACAGGAAAGGGTTAAGTATAATATCACAGGAATGTAAAAATCGGGGATCAAAGGTTAATTGACGGATCACAGCAGTCCTTCAAAAGATTTATTAACTTATCCTATCATCCATAAGTTGCGGTCAGACATTCTTTAACCCTTTCTCTTACAATCCCTGATTTTTAAGTCCTTGTGATATACTTGAGAAAACATTGTTGTAAAAGAAGATATGCTTGTCATAAGCAGTTTCTTCTTTTTCCACAATGATGGCTAATCTTTAAATTGTACTTACTTTATAATGTCATCTGCTACCCTTTCGAATTTGGACAAGTCTAAAACTTTGAAGAACAGTAAAGGATTAAAACATTATAATTGGGTGGGTGACTAACTAAAAGGTCCTATGTCCCTGTGATATTACACTTTAGAAAACATTGTCAAAAAAGAAGAAAATTCTTGTCACAAGTAATTTCTTCTTTTTCCAAAATAATTATATTTGCTATCATACATGATGGCTATTTTTAGCTCACCTGAGCTCAACTCGCTCGTGGTGAACTTTTTCTGATCATTGAATGTCCGTTGTGGGGCGTCATTTATTGAAGTGTTTACACTCTAGAGGAAACAGTTTTGACCCAATCCTAATGAAACATGGCCATAATAATTGTTAGGTCATAAAGATGAACCCTTTTGATTATGGGAAGGTTTTATTGAAAAACATGGGAATGGGGGCCTTAATGACAATTTCTTTGTTTACACTCTAACAGTCACAATTTTGGCCCAATCTTCGTGAAACTTGACCAGAATGATTGTTAGGTCGTAAGGATTACCCTATTAAGAGAAGGTTCGACTGGAAAACATAGGAAAAGGGGCATTAATGACTATTTCTTTGTTTACACTCTAGAGGCCACAATTTTGACTAAATCTTAATAGTTATTTTGCTTCAGTTGCATTTTTAGCTTGGCTGTTTTTGGAGAAAACCCGAGGTATTGCTATAGCCTTGGTGTCTGTGTCGTTGACATTTTGTGATATCTCTGGTTCTACTAAAGGCATTCACTTGAAACTTAGTACACTTGTTCACTAATAAAAGAGCAACTTATACTATCAAGGGGGATAACTCTAGATGCTTTTATCCACTATCCAGCACAGGTGCATTAATGACTATTTCTTTGTTTACACTCTAGAGGCCACAATTTTGACTAAATCTTAATAGTTATTTTGCTTCAGTTGCATTTTTAGCTTGGCTGTTTTTGGAGAAAACCCGAGGTATTGCTATAGCCTTGGTGTCTGTGTCGTTGACATTTTGTGATATCTCTGGTTCTACTAAAGGCATTCACTTGAAACTTAGTACACTTGTTCACTATCAAAAGAGCAACTTATACTATCAAGGGGGATAACTCTAGATGCTTTTATCCACTATCCAGCACCAAATAGCCAAGCGTAGGCACCTGTAGGCGGTGCTTTTGTTTAACAGTGAGCGATTTGGGACCATCATGGTCCTCTTGTTGAAATTGCACTTAATTTATAATGTCATCTGCTACCCCTTTGTATCTGGACAAGTCTAACATTTTAAAAAACAGTAAAGAGTTAAAACATTTTAATTGTGTGGGCAACGCAAAGGTTGTAAAGGCAGCTTACGATCGGTAGACCACCATTTATTTGCTATTTAGCCCTTGTGTTATGCATATTGCCATAGCCTTGTCATTGTAGTCTTGCAGGAAAACCTATCTCTGATATTACTGAAGGCATACATTTGAAAATCAGAATTTATGTTATCTTTCAAATTATCAATTCATATTATCAAGAGGTAACTCAGTGTATTTTTGAAAGAGTTGTGCCCCTTTTAGACCTGTTTTCCCCCCAAAAAAATTTAGGTCACCTGACCAAGGGTCATGGGATCATCCCTTGCTGTCTGTTAACTTTTTATATTTTCGACTTCTTCTGAAAAACCCATGGAAGGATTTCAACCAAACTTGGTGGGAAGCATCCCCATGGGAAGGTGCTTAAGATTTGTACGACATGGAGTTATCTCCCGTGGGGCCCCATAAGGGGGAAAAAGGGTACATCTTCTTGTCATGAACTGGCAGGTTAGATTGGATTAACAATTTGTATTTAGAGTCTTTAGGCCAAGGACTATTTATCAAAAAAAAAAAACCCTAAGAAATGGCCACATGGGGGGGGGGGTTCAAAGGTGTATAGGGCACAAGCTTACAGTGTAACAACTTTGAAATTCATTTTTTACCAAACCAAATGAATTTAAGGTCTGATATTTGGTATGTAGCATCATCTGGTGTATCTCTATCAAGATTGTATAAATTATTGCCCTAAAGTCACAAGCAAGTCACGTAGGCTTGTACAGTGAAAACTCTAAAAATCTTCTTCTTCCAAACAGTAGGGCATAGAGCCTTGATATTTGGAATACAGCATCATCTGGTGAACTTCTATCAAGATTGTATAAATAATGGCCCAAGGGTCCTAATTAGCTCGTTGCGGGATGTCACAAGTTTAACATTAGCTTATATAGTGAAATTTGAAAAATCTTCTCCCAAATGGGAGGGCCTAGAGCTTTGATATAATTTGGTATGTAGCAATTAACCCTTGACATGCAGGGGGCATAGTAGTGTTGAGGTTTTTTAGAATTAAGATAAAGAATTATCAATCAAGTTTTATTTCAAAGATTACAAAAAATACAAATTTTATTGAAGTAAAAAATATAGAGATATATACATTTGTTTCTAAATCTTTCTGAAATATCTTTTCTCAACAAAAATCTAACAATAAATCAAAATTATTCATTTCATTGGGTTATACAACAGCAATTACAACCCGTCTAGAACTAAAACTCACTTCCATCATCAAGAAATATTCTATTCAGAAATGCACTATAAGAACAGAAAAAATTTCTTGCCTCAAGAAAATGACCAATGACAGCTGTCAATCAAATAATCAGTCGACCAATGAAATCATTCATTTAGACTGGAAGTAGACTTTGAACTCCTACATTGGCTGACATTTATGTGAAGCTTTTTTGTTGGTTATACGACTTTCGCCACTGATTCAAACGTTTAGGTCATCAACCAACCATTTCAGTTTTTTTACATGCTACTGGCTATAAATTTTACAAAATAACGCATTTTAAAATCAAAGCAGAACTTTCTGTTGGAGTAAATGGGTGGGGCTGACAGAGTAAGACAGTGGTGCCAGTGATTTGTCGACTGATAGATTGCCACTGTATATCAAACAAGCACAGCATGTGGATGCCAATGCAGCCATTTAACCTAGGACAATGAAACTTTTAGCCATCAATTAACCAAGGAGATGCCCTATTGTTTTTTGGTAATGCAGGTAAATGGATAATTGTGCTACTTGAATGACAAGGTCCTAGTGGCGGGTATGAGCCCGATTTATGTATTTTTTTTTTTCAATTTCTTTGTATTTTTAACCAGTCTAATATTGTTTTTGAACAATTTCAAGTTTAACTCCTTACCAGACTGCAAAATTTCAGACGCCCTAATTGAAAGAAGTTGCAGACGAAAATTTAAAGTTTTTGAAATTTTGGATGTTTTCAACTTTCAGTGTCGGAAACATTGTAGAAAATGAAGAAATTGCTTGTAACAAGCAAATTCTTCATTTTCCACAAAGTTTTCCAAAGCTTTTTTTTCTTGGGGGCATCTAAAAGTGCAATGAGTGGGAATGGGTTAATCATCAGTATTATGAGAACTTTCTTTAGCCTATTACCAAACAATTCTTTTTTAGACTAGTCCAAATTGAAAGAAGTTGCAAACAACATTTCTTATTTCATCAAATTTTTCCTCATTCTGTCCTTTATGGAGAGATTTCCTGGGAAATTAAGAAATTAATTGTTACACAGAATTTCTTCTTTTCAACAATGTCTGTTGCACTTGATTCTTAAACATTGTAAAAAGGAAGGACTATTTGATAATGTACTTAATCATGCATTCATTTTCAATTGATAATGAGCAAGTCACCCTTCTTCAATTTTTTAAGTATCTTTAAATAACCCATTCCCACACCATCCCCCATTTTATGTGCCAAAGAAATAAAAGTATAGAAAACATCATTAGAACAGAAGAATTTCTTCGTTTCTCACAATATTTCTACCTCACAATCATGGCCCTTATTTTTTCATTCAAATCAATGTTGTTTTGTCATCTAAAATTTCTTAATTTGGATCAGTCAAATATTGTGTTATTTAACAGAGTATAACAATGTAAACACTCTCAAGAGCCACTGTGAGTATTAACCCTTGTCATGCTGTATAAATTACCTTACTGAATTGCTGACAAATCAAAGGGCTGAAAGCACTGATAGAACTTGTTGTTCAAAAATCAATATTTTTTTCAGAAATCAACTTCATAAGCAACTCTGGCAGGAAAAGTACAAGCAGGAGGTATAGACAAAGATTAGCCTGCACAGAAGTGCAGTCTGATCTTAGTCTACATCTCCTGCCAAAACCGGAATATTCCGGGTTCAGCATGACAAGGGTTAAGATGAAAAAAATCTTAGACTGGTCAAAATCAAAAGAAGCTGCAGATGACAATCTCAAGGTCATGAAATTTAATTTTCTGTTTTGATTTTCTGGGAAACATGTAAGAGAGGAGACAAATTTGATCTGCATAATTTTGGACAAATTTACTCTATTTTGATCTTTTGATCTTTATTGCAAATATGACTTTATATGTAAATAATAGAGAAAGCTTCCCCAAATTCTTAAGTGAAACTTTTTTCAGTTCTCAATCCATACAGAAAAACATGCAGAGTACCAAAGTAAACAAGATGTGTTTGTGAAACACCATGCCTCATAATAGATTTGTGTTTTTGGAAATGGCACCTTTATGAGTGACCTTGACATCACCTTGACCTTGGTGTCTGCAGACGTATATCTATGAGATGAGATCTAGCATCATACCAAATATGTTCATTGTATATTGAATAGGCTTAAAGTTTTTTGGTTAAGTTTTATAGACAGCCAACTCTAAAACAATATGCCCCCCATCTCCATCTTTAGATGCCGGGCATTGAAAAATATATAGGTTTTTGATGAATAATCTCCATCTTACAAGTATTATTCTTCTTTAAAAAACTTATCATGAATCTAACAAAAAGGGCTCGTGTATGACACCTAAACTATAATTTTGACCCACAAAAATCTGAAAATATCCTACTCTGACCGTTAGAAATGTCTCCCAAGGGGGGTATTTATTACCCCTTCAAGAGAAATTTCTAAGGGTCACCACAGGGTTTCATCCCTCAATTTTTCCATTATGCTATTGAAAAATGTACAAACTAGACATTTTCGCAAAGCGGACTTATACCCCCTTACCGCGCTTGTCCATATACAAGTGCTATCTGCCAAAGGGCCATAACAAAAACTGACTTTTTAATTAAAGGGTCATACTCTGTCAAAAATCAATGGACCATAACCAAAATAGGATATGCACATGTCTGACTTATACGGAGTGTTTCTGTGAAATTTGAATCAAATCCTTCCAATGGTTGCTGAGAAATTGAGCTGACACGATTTTTCACCAAAAGGCCATAACTCCTTCAAAAATCAATGGACCGTACAAAAATAGAATATGCACATCTCTGCTTGGTACTGATTATATGAGCGAAGTTTTGAATCAAATCCGTCCAATGGTTGCCCAGAAATTGAGCGGATATGAAAAAGCTAGACAAGATAGACGGACGGACCAGCTGACTCCTATAAACTTCCCAAGCATAGTTTTGGTGGGTATAATTAACTACTCACTTCCCACCTTTACAAGAAAGGTCAGTCGGTGCTTAAACCTTCAAATTTGTACCAATAATTTGCCCTTTCTGTTGTTTTGACCCCCTTCAAAATCAGTGTGACCCCTAGAATGGTCATGGTCAATTTCTCCTCAATTTCAAACGCTAGCATGAGCCTGTAAAAAAACCCCAAGTGTTTAATTCACATATTTCACAAAGCAAAAACAATAACAACACAAAGTAATGCTGGTAGTAGTATTTACAATTTGCTTTACACAAACATAATTATTTCATTAACACATTCCCACTCAATCAAATTTTAGACTGGTCCAAATTGAAAGAAGTTGCAGACAACAATTCAAAGCTAATGAGAATTTTTGATTTCTTACAGTTTTGGGGTAGAAAACATTGTAGAAAATTAAGAAATTGCTTGTAACAAGCAATTTCTTAATTTTTCACAATGTTTTCCACAACTTCTTTTTTTCTTTTGAGGCATCTAAAAGTGTCGTTGAGTTAAATGGCCACACCTACTCACCTCTGACATGACAGTTTGACTTTGGTAACATATGACATTACTTTGAATTTGGACCAGTCTACTATTTTGTTGTCAGGTAGTGGGCTTAGAAGTACATGTAATACTATACATCACTCTTTGAATGTATACAGGTAAGGCACTTGAATCTTGCATGAACATTATTAAGGCACAATCATTTTGCATAGCATTGTGGTTTAATAAAAACAAGAGGGCCAAAATGACCCTGGATCGCTCACCTGGGTACTTATTGAATAAACAGGAAGCTGAAACATCAAAGCAGGTCTAATTTGTGATGAGAAAAGCATTACATAAGGGTTGTAAAATTTAATTTGTTGAATATTGAAAATTTGTTAATATTGATAAAGTTGTCATTAAGGCCCCTTTTCCCATGATTTCTGGTGGAACCTTCTCATTTCTGATAGGGTTCATCCTTGGAACCTAATCAATCTTTGTGAACCCTAGGTGTAAGCAAAGTTAAAACCATTAAATTCATAGATTGATTGGGGGTTAATGCCACTTTTAACAGTATTTCAGCCATATTGCGGTGGCTGTAGCACCTGACAATTGATTCCTGTTACTTTTCACACCAGTACTAGCACTACATCCTTTCCTTGCCTCCAGCTGCTATCCCACTTAGGTTTACGATTATCTACCCATTGGTGAGGGACTAATGTTGGAAAGGATATGTGCCACCGCCAGGGATCAAACCCATGACAACCCATATTGAAGAATGGGAGTCTGAGCACTAATAACTGCGCTATGACGGTGGATAATACCATTTAAGCCTCTTTCCCTACTTTCCAATAGAACCTACCCATTTTCAATAGAGTTCATCCTTATGATCTTAAAACCATTTAAAACTAGTTTCAACAAGATTGGACCTTAACTGTGGCCCCTAGAATGCTAAAAAAAGAGAAATTCCCATTAAGGCCCCTTACCTTCTCATTTTTAAGATTGGGCCTAAATTGTCGCCCCCCAGAGGCCCCTTTTCCTATATTTCCAAATGGAATCTCCCCATTTTCAATAGGTTTCATCCTTATTACCTAACAATCATCATGACCATATCTAATCAAGATTGAGATAAAACTGGCCTCTGGTGTAAGCATTTAACCCGTTCCCACACAATCCCACATTTTTACATATTGAAGAAATATAGCTATGTAAAAGATTGTGAGAAAAGAGGAATTGCTTGTAACAATCAATTTCTTCTTTTCACACAATGTTTTCTATCTCATTTGGCCCTAATTTTTCAATTCAAACCAACTTTGTATGGTAGTCTGCAACCTCTTTGAATTTGGATCAGTCTAAGATGTTGGTGTTTGGGAATGGCTTACCTTGTTAGCACAGCACACCAGATATTATCCAATAAGCTCACCAAGAGCATTATGTGCTAAGGTGAAGTAATATTAAAGAATTTTAGGATTTGATGAGTTGATTATTTTTCTTGATGCTAATCAAGTAGATTTAAACCTTGTCATGCTGAATAAAATCCTTTTCAGAAATTCTGTAAAAATCAAAGGGCTGAAAGCACTGGCAGTACTTGTTGTTCAGTAGTCAATACTTTTGAAAATTTATTTCATAAACAACTCTGGTTTCAAAAGGATAGACAGGAGGTGAAGACTAAGATCAGAGCAGTCTGATCTTTGTCTATACCTCCTGCTAAAACCAGAATATTCTGGTTAAGCATGACAAGCGTTAAAGTAACAGTACTATGATAAATACAACTAGTTCAAGCCATTCCCAGATGGTCAAATTTTAGACTGGTTCTATTTCAAACACCCTCCAGACTACAATTTAAGGTTGATGAAATCTAACAGATCTTTATCTTATGAGGATTAAAAAAACATTGTGGATAGTGAAGAAATTGCTTGCAACAGGCGAATTTATTCATTATCCATGGCTTTTTTCTCCAGAGGCATCAAGAAGTGGTGTTGTGTGGGAATGGGTTAAAATTATGTCATTTGCTATCACCAACTCTACAATATGCATTTCTTCCATCAGCTCAAGGGGAGAAGCCTCCCCCAAATATGGAATAGTGATCTTCACATTTGGCTTTGAACAATATGCACTATTTCAAATGTTCTTGCACAAGTGATTTTAAAGGAATCATTAGATACAACCAGGGTTTTCCCTGACCCCCTGCTTCTTTGAATTTGGACCCCCATTTTTCAGAAATAACCCCCAAAATAGCTAGACATCCTTCTTTATCTTATTTGATAGGGGTCATAATGAGGCAAAATGACCCCCTGTTTTGAAAGTCGAGGGAAAACCCTGGATACAACTAAGGTTTTTTTCTTTCACCTTCTAACTTCAGTTTGGAAAACTTCATTTTTTGTTAAAGTTTACTAATGTCAATTTGGGGTCTGTGTGCAACACTGTTGTTAGTGCCCATATTTATATAAGCATTTGTGAAAATGTAGCACTATGCAATTGACATACAAGTAAAGGTAACTATTTCATTGAAGCAAATAGATCTGGTATCAGGAAATATTTTAAAATACAATTCAACATACATACCCAAACTATGTTTAAAATCTTATCTACTTTACTAATTCAAACCTTCCCTGTTTCATTTCAAAATTTTAGGATGGTCCAAATTGAAAGTGGTTGCAGACGAAAATGCAAATAGATGCAATTTGAAATGAAATCATCCGATGTGGTAGAAAATATTGTAGGAAAAAATTGCTTGTAACAAGCAATATCTTCTTTTTCCACAATATTTTTCTCAAATATAAAATCACAGCTACATAAAATCCTGAGTTAGTTCAGGAAAGGGTTAAAACTCTTCACACAAATCTAATAGATATGAAAACAAAATGTATGATCAGAAGTAGAAAACAGCTCATCTAAATGAATCATCAATCAACTGTTTTGGCAGGGGTGTGAAATTCCCATGCCTGACTTGTCCAACATTTGCTTATCTACTTGCAGATAAGTACATTTTTCAAGGCCACTTGTTTGAGGGCAAGCAGATAACAGGACAAATCTTGGACTGGTACAAAATATATCTGAAAATCAATTATTGTTGAAAAATTATATTATGTTTGTATGGAAGGGGATAAAACATTGTGGTTAATAAAGAAAATACTGGGTTACAGCATTTTTGTCATTAACAACAATATTTTCTTAAAATTCATCTATACACAGTTTTGTGGACAAGTTCTTTTTAATTCTGGACAAGTAGAAAATCAAGTCCTAAATGTTTGGGAAAGTGGGAATTCCCATACAACTATCTGAGGTAAAATTGATTCACCTCACTAAGTGCACTAAAGCTGTATTTTCACTAGGGGCAGATTACTTGTTTAACCATTGTCATGCTGTATAAATTACCTTACTGAATTGCAGTAAAATCAAAGGGCTGAAAGCACTGATAGAACTTGTTGTTTAAAAATCAGTAGTTCTTTTAGAAATAAATTTCATAAGCAGCTCTGGCAGGAATAGTACAGGTAGGAAATGCAAACCAAGATCAGACTGCACTTATGTGCAGACTGATCTTGGTCTACACCTCCTGCCAAAACCAGAAAATTCTGGGTTTAGCATGACAAGGGTTAATTTGAATACTTGTTGAGGTTTCACACCTTGTATGCATAGTACAGAAATATTGAAAATTATTGCCAGGTAATTCAGCTTTGCTTAGTTTGTAAACATCCCAGAAAATTTAGTCTTCTTCTTCCAACACTTTCCATGTTAAATAAAACCCTGCACCAAAAACAAAGGGCTCCTTTAAATCTTTTGAAAATCAATTAAATTATCAACTCTTGCTTAATGTCAAACAGGAGGTGTAGACTATGATCAGCCTGCACATATGTGCTGGCTAATCTTTGTCTTAGCCTAATGCTAATACAACAATATTTGGAGTTCAGCATTACACAGGTTAAGTATTCTCCTATGTTCTTATCACTTATGCCATCAAAGATTCAGGCACACACAAAAATCACATAAATCTTGTTGATATCTTAACCCTTGTCATGCTATATAAATTACCTTACTGAATTGCTGTCAAATCAAAGGGCTGAAAGCACTGATAGAGCTTGTTGTTTAAAAATCAATATTTTTGTTAGAAATCAACTTCATAAGCAACTCTGGCAGGAAAAGTAAAAGCAGGAGGTAAAGACTAAGATCAGCCTGCACTTAAGTGCAGTCTGATCTTAGTCTACACCTCCTGCAAAAACCGGAATATTCCGGGTTCAGCATGACAAGGGTTAAAACTATTCTTCAAAACACTCTACTCATTAGGTAATTTATAAACTAGAAAATAGAAGAAATAAAATTTGACAAATTACTAACAATGATTTTACCCATTCCCAAATGACAAAATTTTAGACTGGCCCAAAATCAAAGAAATAGCAGACAACAATTTACAGTTGACAAAATCTGAAACATGTTTGTCTTTTGGGGTAGAAAACATTGAGGATAAGCAAGAAATTGCTTGTAACAAGCAATTTCTTCATTTTCACAATGTTTTTTAAGAGTTTTCTTAGGGTGTAAAAAGCAGGATAGTCTGGAAATGCCTTTAAATACAATCTCAAATATGACAATCAAAGTATTGAAAGTTTTGTAAGCTAGCAAAGCATGGTTTTGTTAAATGATCTTTGTCTTTTTTGGTGTAGAAAACACTTTGGACACTGAAGAAATTGCTTGTTACAAGCAATTTCTTCATTGTACACAGTGTTTTCCTAAGGTTTTTACTTGAGAGGTGTCAAAAGAGTAATTGTGTTGGAATGGGTTGTTACAAGCAATTTCTTCATTGTACACAATGTTTTCCAAAACCTTTTTCTTTGGATTTTCTTAAAAAGCAGGATTAACCCATTCCAACTCAATCCCTCCTTTTTACGCCCCTCAAGAAAAAATCTTTGGAAAACATTGTGGAAAATGAAGAAATTGCTTGTATCAAGCAATTTCTTCATTATCCACAATGTTTTTTATCCAAAAAGACGAAAAAATTCAAAATTCCATCAGCTTGAAATTGTCGTCTGCAGCTTCTTTCAATTTGGACCAGTCTAAAATTTTGCTGTGTTGGAATGGGTTAACTGGGAATTGGGTTTTATAGCACGCCTTAGAAGAACTACATGTTATTGCGTAGACATTCAAGGATTTAGTGGTTAAGCTTCCATTTGCTGTTCACACTCGTTGAACTCTAAGAAGACCTTTAAATTTTGTCTGTTAACTAAAGCTATCAAAACTGACACTTTGCTAGCTAAAAATGATGTTATTCCTACTTCAGACTTGAAATCTGAAAATAGGCTCTCGCAGTGAAAAAACAATTCAAAACAATAATAAATCTATGGCATCATATGGTGGCAATACAACTGGTTTTACTAGCACTCTAAACACGGATATAAAGAACTCAATAGGTTGGGTTTTCATCATTATATATATACTTCTCAAAATAGTATTTGGGCTTCAAATTTAAGAGCTTTTTCTTGAATTTATTTATTTTGTATCCAAACAATCAGATTGCTCCTAAGTAAACTTAGAATTATTAAAGAATTAATATAAGAATTGTTGACCAATATGGAAGACAATAAATTTATCCTTTAGGAGGTATAAGTCTTCTGATTGTTAAAGTTTCGAGAATATTTCTGTCCAAATAATGCTTTGCATTAATTTTACAATAGCTTGAAATTTGTATAATCAAAATTTGTCATTTTTCATGATAGTCAATATATGTTTATATGATTTAACCCTTAACCCATTCCCAGACAATGACGCTTCATGATGCCATTAAAGAAAAACAATTGGGAAAACATTTTGTAAAATGCAGTAAGTGATTTTTCTACCCCTAAAGTTTTGTTGTCTGCAACTTCTTTCAAATTGGCCGTCTAAAATCTGGTACTTTGACTCTTTTGGGGGGGGGGGGGGGAGTAGTCTTGGTAGTGCAGAGGTTAAAGACGTCGGACATTGCAGCGCTTGGCGGCATTGCCGTATCCAAATAAGTTCGAATATACCTAGTACGAGTCTAGAAAAAATTTTTGTTGAAAAGACAAGGGTCACTGCCGTAGTTGAGAGAATTAAATATCCTATAAATAGAATTTATAAAATTTGGTACTTTAACAAAAGCACCAGCTACAGGTACATGACACTACAGAATTTCTCATTTTCTTACACTGTTTTCCAAAGCTTTCAGGGTATTTAAAAGCAGCATTGGGTGGAAATGGGTTAATTCTTGGCAAGTAGAAAATCATGTCTTCCTTCTCCGGGGACAAGTGGAAATAAAATCTTCATTTTCACACCACTGATACTCAAGGGAACATTGAAAATATATAGTTAAATCCTAGTTTTGCTATACCCCACGAGTTTTTTAAACAATATAGCTCTCTTTGACCAAAGTATCAACTTTGTTAATTTAACCCTTTCCTGAAAAATCCCTTGTTTTTATGTCCCTGTGATAATATACAAGAGAATACATTGTGGGAAAGAAGAAAATGCTTTTAACAAGCAATTTCTTCTTTTTCCACAATATTTTCTTACCTGTAAGCTGGTTACTTTTCAATTTCTTTCGAATAGGACAAGCCTAAAATTTTGTCATCTGGTAATTGGTGTATTAAGTGATATTTCTAATAATATTTTATCATATATACTTTTTTGCAACACTTGCCCTGAATAATCTGTGATGCATTAATGAATACTAGACCCACCCTAAACATCATACTTATAGCTTGAAAAACTTGCAGTTATAACATTTATGTTACGAAACCAAGCACAATGCTTGACATAGATAACAGAGGTCATTATACTCTTCCAGTCTGAATTAGTAATTTGATTGGTCAGTTAATTTTCTTTTGACAGCGGCAATCAATCAATCATACACTGGCTGTTAACCATTTACACCAACTTTTTCTGAAGAAATACCTTTAACCCATTAACAGATGACAATTCAAAGTTTATGAAATTTTAGATTTTTTCAACTTTCTAGGCAGAAAAAGTTGTAGAAAATGAAGAATTTGTTCATTTCATTTTTCATTTTCCACAAAATTCTCCGTATTGTTTTTCTCAAGGGGCGTCAAAAAGCGTCATTGTATGGGAGAGGTTAATTGCTACTCACATTTTTCTATTTTCAATAAACAAATTTTATAAAAAATATATACTGATTAACCCTTTCTTGCACAATCACTGTTTTTTACGTCCCTGTGATTTTATACCTGAGAAAACATTGTGGGAAAAGAAGAAATTGCTTGTAACAAGCAATTTCTTCCTTTCCCATAATATTTCTACCATATTTGTTGGTTACTTTTTATATTGCATCCACTTTTAGTTGTCATCTGCAACTTTTTTCAAATTGGACAGGTCTAAAATTTGAAAACAGGAAAGGGTGAATAAACAAAATGTAAAAAGAAGTAAAATTTTCAAAAGATAAAAAAGATTTATAAATCCCAGACCTGCAGATCTAAGGTCATAGAAAGAGATCAGACAGTGCATAAATACAGTCTGATCTTAGTCTAAAAACTTGCTTTCTGAGCTTCAGATTGTAGGAATTGATTACAGTCTAAAATCATTATTTCTCATTATTTCTCATCAAGATCCTATGATGTGGGTATACTCATTTGAGTTGATGGATCCAAACTGGCAATAAAATATTCCATAGACCAATTTTATCATTCATTTAGACTGGATGTGAACTTGTGCTGTGACATTTATCTAAACCCTTTACAAGGTGGCAAAATTTTAGACTGAAAGGAGTTACAGACAACAATGAAGTTTATAAAATTTTAGTGTTATTTTTTTTTCAAATTATTGAGAAGAAAACATTTTGGGAAATGAAGAAATTGCTCGTGCAAGAAATTTCTTTATTTTACACAATGTTTTCCTTATTGTTTTTCTTGAGAGGCCTCCAAAAGCATCATTGTTTGGAAATGGGTTATACATTTCAGTTGAATTGGCAACTTTAATATTGTTACGACAGCTTATTCAAAATGTAGTAATGACTTTTAGTTTGTCAATCAACAATTTGTCTTTTATGTTAGGCCTTTGACAACATATTTTACAAAATAGTTTCTTGAACTTAGCTGAACTGCCTGGTTGGAGGTTGTTGAGCAGGGACAACAATTCAATAATTCTGAAGACGATCCTCAAGAATACCCACAAAATAGAATGTGAAGTAAATAATGAAACATACTGAAATAATTCCCTCTATCTGTAGGTATAATGAGCAGGACAAGTGTTTAATTGGAAAGTTTTCATATGATTAACACAACCCTTGAGTTTTTTTTACCTGTGTTTAGAACTAACCTTCATCTACAATATTTTTGGTGCCGTCGTAAAGCCGACTTTTTCTTGAATGTCTTATTACATTTCTCACAAACTGGATACCTATATGCACTTTTAACTGAGTTTTTCTCTTTTTCTATTTTACTTTTCTCCAATCTTTCTTCAATAGTTTCTTCTTCTTCCGGATTATCTTCTTCATTTTCAGACTCTGGTTCAGAATCTGAATCATCTGACGAAGAGTCTGAATCATCTGATGAATCACTTGACGAATCTTCTTCCTCATCCTCTTCCTCCTTTATTACTTTTCGAGCCCTTCTGGGAGTATTTTGCCGTCCTTGTACAATTGGTTTTGTTTCAGTCTTATTTTCTGCCTCTCTTTTTTCATGTAAGGCATTCCTAGCTTTTCTTGGAGCATTCCTCCTTTCTGGAACAACCTCTTCTTTGACTGAAGTTTTTTGGACTTCTTTGGTTGGTTTCTTGGATGGCACTTTTACTTCTTTGACAGGAGATACATTGTCTTTTTTCTTTGGAGATGTTTTATCCACCGTTTTTGGAGACACTTTTTCAAGTCTTATCTTAATAGGACCATTTTCAGCTTTCTGTGGAGATGACTCTTCATTCTTGAACACAGGGGCGGGGACAGGAGGGGGAGGTGGAGGAGGCGGAGAAGGGAGGGGTTCCATGACAACACCATTATGGCGTTTATAGTGAAGTTTAAGCTGTATTTTCTGTGCAAAAGATGCATTACAAAATTGACATTTATGAGGTTTCTCATCCATGTGTGTATATGAATGTTTGCGTAAACTTGAATTCGAACAGAAAGTTTTTAAACAGACCGAACAAGTTGGTCGTCTTTTAGGTGATTCTTCTTTTTCGGAATGTGACAGAATATGGGCTTTAAATTCAGTTTTTTGGTTGAATTCCTCACCGCACTCGTCACATTGAAAAATCGTCAGTCCATAATGCTCGTTGACATGTTTCCTAAGGCTAATTTTGGACATAAAATATTTATTACATAAATTACACTCATACCTTTTGAAGTCATTATTGTGTCTTCTCATATGTATGTGCAAACTAACTTTAAATCGGAAAGTTGCGTTACAATCTTCACAACGATAAGCACCTTTATCTTCAGGCTCTTTACCATGTTGAACTAAATGTTCTTGGGTCTGGAATGTACTATCACATGGATCAGACTTTAACTCTTCATTCACATTGTGGCTATTTTTTATATGGTTGTTAAGACTTTCTGTATTTATAAATATCTGTCGGCATATTTTACATTCATGTTCCTCAATTCTCAATTCTTCGTCAAATGAGTCATCCAACATATCCTCAGTATTGTACTCCGACTCCCCATTTAAAGTATCATCGTTGACAGATTCGCTCCAGTTGTCCCAGATTTCAGACATTGAATTTTCCTCACTATTGATTCCAACTGAAAGATGAAAGCACAGGAATGAATCAATCAAGAATTACACAAGGTCACATAAAGATAAACATTTTGTGAAAATTTCATCAAAATCAATCAAGAATTGTAGGAGTAGTTGTACATTCTGGAATTTTGAGAGTAAGTCTAATTTAACCCATTCCAACAGAAGAAAATTTTAGACTGGTCCAAATTGAAAGAAGCTGCAGACGACAATTTCAAGTTGATGGAATTTTAATTTTTTTCATCTTTTGGGATAGAAAACATTGTGGATAATGAAGAAATTGCTTGTTTCAAGCAATTTCTTCATTGTCCACTATGTTTTCCAAAGCTTTTTTCTTGTGGGGCGTTAAAAGGAGGGCTTGAGTTGGTATGGGTTAAGTATGACACAGAATAAAACCACAAAATGCTAATATGCCCTACATAAGACAAATATTTAGTGAAAATTTCATTATTATTCATCAAGGATTGTGTGTGTAGTTGCCCAAACAAGAATTTTGAAAAACGGTCTTTTTTTGTATGACGCAGCATAACTACAGGCACTTGAGCATCTGAATGGCTCCACAGGTCTGATTGTACTGATTAAATAAATTGTGTTTTCAAGAGTTCTTTATCTACCAAATCATATTCATCAAGTGTGGCAAATAAATCTTGTCAATCAAATCTTTTAATATTTCAAAATTTTCATTGTTTACAAAAGTCCATTCATTTACAAAGTCAGATGAAAAAGGTATTATATATATTCTTTAAAATAATTTCACTGTAAACCATAAATGGACATAAGTCATGACCATAAAAGTCATGTCTTCAACCAATCAAAATTATTTTGATGAATTGATGGAATCTGAAAAAGAGTCACAAGAGGATCATTCCAGTGAAATTTGGTTCAAATCTATCAACTGGTTTCAATGAAAAAGATTTTCAAAGCTATCACCATAAATGCAGATTAGCCCGCCTATTAAGACATGTTTTTATTCCGATCAAAATTCTTTGAAGGAATCTGATAAAGGGTCACCAAACAATCATTTCTGTGAAAATTTAATTGAATTCTGTTCAATACTTTCTTAGGAGAAGATTTTAAGGTAAAAAGTTTACGGAGGGACAGATGGACACAACGCCATGAAGATAGCTCGCTGGCATTCAGCAAGTGGAGCTGAAAATCACAAAATGCTGAAAAAGCACTAGCTCAGACAAAGACAAACATTGTTGAAAAATTCCATCATAATCCATCAAGAATTGTAGTTGTAGTTGTGCATGTTTGAATTTTGTTAGTAAGTCTCCTTTTTTCTCCATTAAATTCTAAGTTGAATTATCCATAAACTCGCCCACCATCAATCAAAATCCACTTGAAACCGAAAGAATTCAAGAGTTTCACAAAATTAAGGGACTTTAGAAAGTGCCAAAAATCAATAATTAGATTACCTGTCAACCTAAGTCAGGTGCCGATCTGCATGTTGACCTTATTTGCAGTTAGCCAATATTTCATGCTTGACCAAGCTTACAATATTGAGTTTAATAAACTAATAGTGTCAGTGCATCCGTTTGACTAACACTCAAACGATCTTTACATGTTTGAAGTCTTGTCAGAATGAACATCTAATACAATTAATTCAAATTGCCCTTATTTGTGAAACAAATTTCTTTATGGGATGCATATATGAATTGAGACATGAACAGGCTTGATATGGGTTTTCCAAAAAGTGTGTTATAGATATCATTGAAGGAAAGTACCAAGAGCATTGCATACTGATGCTAAAACCGTTGGCTGTTCAAGTGTTTAAAAGTAGGGAAAAAAGGGGTATATGTTAGATTCACAAATCCATTTAAAGTTATTCCGCTTGTTGGAATAGATAGCTTTTTTGATAGTGATCATGTCAAGGGTTATCCTATTACCAGACGGCAAAATTTTAGACAGGCCCAAATTGAAAGAAGTTGCAGACGACAATTTAAAGTTAATGATTTTTTTATTTTTTCAACTTTCTTGGTAGAAAATAATGTGGAAAATGAAGATAATGCTTGTAACAAGCAATTTCTTTATTTTCCACATTATTTTCCAAAGGCTTTTTCCTTGGGGGCGTCTAACGGCCAGTGAGAATGGGTCAATAGTGATACTGTTCTAAGTGTCTATACAATTTTCACACATTGTTTTCAATAGGTATACTTTTGAGGATGTTAAAAGGCATTATTGAGTGGTTTCAATAACTGTATTATTTAACCCTTTCCTGTTTTGCCAAATTTTAGACCTATCCAAATTCAAAGGTTTTGCAGACAAAAATCTGATGTGGATTTAATGTAAAAAATAACCATGTTTAGGGTAGAAGTGTTGTGGAAAAAGAAGAAATTGCTTGTCACAAGCAATTTCTTCTTTTTCAACAATATTTTCTGAGATATAAATTCATAGGGACATAAAAACCAGGGATTGACCAGGAAAATGTTAGGAATGCCAAAAAGCAGTATTGCTTTATCTGTAGAAAACAACATGGTAAAAGGAGCAATAGTTTGTTACAAGCAATTTCTCCCTTTACCGTATGGTTTGTATGTGGTTTTTAGAGTTTCTTCACCTGAAGGTGGAGACTGGGTCATTGCCCTATCACCATTACTCTTGGTGTGTCTGAGCACATGGTTTTCCATCTTTGCTTTCGTTTTGAATCCCTTGCCACATTCAGGACATGTATGTGGGTAATCCCCAGTGTGTTGAACCATGTGATTTTTCAAATGATGATGAATGTAAAACGCCTTGTCACACATATTACATTTATACGGCTTTTCACCTGAAACACGGAAGAGGCATAACTCTTTAACCCATTACCAGACGGCAAAAATCATAGACTGGACAAAACTGAAAGGAGTTGCAGATAACGATTTAAAGTTTAAGAAATTTTAGGCTTTTCAACTTTTTGGATAGCAACATTGTATAAAATGAAGAAATTCCCTGTTACAAGCAATTTCTTCATTTTACACAATATTTTCCAAATTGTTTTTTGAAGGGTGAAAAACCATCATTTTGTGGAAATGGATTAACCCAGTCCCACTCAGTGACGCTTTTGGTTTTCCCCATGGAAAAAGGCTTTGGAAAAAATTATGCGAAATTTCTTCATTTTCCTAAATGCTACTTCTTTCTATTTTGGCCAGTCTAAAATTTAGCCATCTGGTAGTGGGTTAACACAGTACAAACTTTTACACACACCTCAAGAAACAAACTTAGAAAACTTTAAGGAAAATGATGAAATTGCTTGTAACAAGCATTTTTTTCTTTATCCATGTTTTCTATCCAATTAACCCTTTCCTGTATAAACACGGGATTTTACATTGCTATGATTTTATACTTGAGAAAACATTATGGAAAAAGAAGAGATTGCTTGTATCAAGCAGTTTCTCCTTTTTCCATAATATTTACAACCACACTAGATAGTTTCATTTCAAATTGCATCCAATTATCATTGTTGTCTGCAACCTCTTTCAATTGGACCAATCTGAAATTTCAATAAACAGGAAGTTTTCTTTTTTAATTTCACCATCTAGAAAATATTGTCTGCAACTCCTATCAATTTGGACAAATATAAAAAATTCTCGTTTGGTGATGGAATATGTATTTAATTCATCCCATAACCTTTACAATACAATAAAAAATACTTGTCCAAATTCAAACATACTGTTGACAACAATGTTCATTTGATGAAAGTTTTAAAATGTCTCAATTTGGGGTAGAAATCCTTGTGAATGATTGAGAAAATGGCTTGTAACAAGCAAAATCTTCTTTTTCCACAATGTTTTCAAGCCAAAAAGACAGGAGTTTTTTTTAACAAACAAGAGGACCATCATTGTCTTATATCACTCACCTGTGTATCATAATGCAAAACTTAGCCATATATTTGGGAGAAGAATTTTAAAGCAAACATCAAGGCTATAGGCCCTACCCTTTGGAAAAAGACGATTTTTTTTAAAGATTTTCTTTTTCATTTTATGCAAAACCAAGATCCCACAACATAGGACTAATTTTCAGAGTCAAGTTATTGTTTGAATTATTTAGGCAATGATATATACCAAACATCAAACCTCTAGGCCTGTTGGTTTTGGATTTTTAATTTCCAACCTTACTCATTTTTTGAAGTATTTGGGTAACAGGTCATTAGGTGTTGATATATACTAAATATCAAAGCCCTAGGCCTTAAAGCTTTGGAGAAGATTTTTAAAGATTTCCTTTGTTACTCCTATTTAAAATCAGGGATGGCACAGCAAAGGGCTAAATTTTATGGTAGGGTATTTCTTTGGATTGTTTTGGTAGAAAGTCAGTAGGTATACCAAATACAAAAGTTACAGGCCTTGTGGTTTGGGACAAGATTTTCTAGGGATCACACAGTATAGTCCTTATGTTCTGAAAAGGTTTTTTTTTTTATAAGGATTTCAGGAGAGGGTCAATGTATACCATGTATACCAAATATCAAAGCTTTAGGCCTAATGGTTTGGGAGAAGAAGATTTTTTTTCACTCATTTGCCATGGAAACCAGAGTTCTTCATGGATTTTAATGCTTTGAAGTATTTTGAAAAAGCATAACATAAAGATAATTTATGTGAAGTTTGGTTGAAATCCCATAGTTAGTTTAGAAGTAGATTATTATGAAGTTGTGGACATATAGACAGATGGATGGACACCAGACATTGACCAATCACAATTGTGCTCAGGTGAGCTAAAAATAGTCCTCTGCAGCTTCTAGAATTTGGACCAGTTTAAAATGTTGTTTTATGGTAATTAGTCTACTATTCATGAAAGAAGTTTTGATATTTTGAATCATGACCCTCCACAATCTAAGGTTTGGTTACATAAAATCATGGTGTCAGTGATGCCATTTTCAATTTTGTTAGTCATTCAAACAACTAGCATGTAATTCTGCTTGTTCTCAGAGATTACCAGAAGTTCTAAATCGAAAGTACTGACAAATACTCCAAAGTGAAACTAGGTATCCCAAAACCTCGGAATGCCGTTGTTTATAGGGACAAATGATTAATTATAAATAAAATCAAGCTTATTTTTTACCATTTACAAGTAAATTCCAATTTTCACCATGTGCTGTTGCTCAGTATAAATCCCAATTCGTAAATGCATATGTTCAGATAATTTATTGTAATCACAATTTTAACGACGGTAAATAATTTAGGCGAAGTCCATAAAGAAGCTTGACCCTTTATCCACTTGACTAACCCCAGTTGGTCACTGATTGTAGGTCTTAGACATATATGAAAGTGAAACTTCTCAGAAATTTTTAATCATTATGACCTTTGTTGTATTAAAAGTTACCTGTTACAAAGTTTAATCAAGTTTCATACATGTGCAGCTGGTCGGTGTGAATTTCAAATTCGTAAATGACTGGGGTTAGTTAGAGGTTTTTGTTGTTTTATTGTTACCATATTTTTAACGATGGTAAAGAAATTAGACCAAATCAATTAGTCTGAAAGATTTTGTGTAAACATACGTACCTGTGTGAAGACGCATATGTTTTGTAAGATTATGTTTCTGTGTATAACAGTTCCCACACAGTTCACATGCAAACTTTTTCTGTCCTGTATGGGTCTCTCTGTGTCTTTTCAAACTTGGGTAGGAGGAGAATTCTTTGTTACATATATCACAGATATGGGGTCCAAGGGAGACCATTTTCTGAAATAGTTACATATTTACTTATATATTGTTGGGGCTGTATTGAAACAATTGATGTCTCACATATACTGAATTTCATGGATTGCAGCTGTCAATCAAAAATTGATAGAGCAATCAAATCATTCTTTTGAACAATGAACTACATCATTTTTGTGACTTAAAAGTCTTAACTACACCTTATTCAACTCAATTTCAAAATGAAAACAAACACAAGTTGAAACCATAAAACACAAAATACTCTTTCCGAAAAACCCTAGTCATAACCCTCCTTCTGGATAGTTTAGGCTCTTGTTTGCTTTGGTAACCAAATTAACAATAGATTGTTTAACCCATTACAACTCAATCCCTCCTTTTTACACCCCTCCAGAAAAGAGAACTTGAAAACATTGTGGAAAATGAAGAAATTGCTTGTATCAAGCAATTTCTTCATTATCCACAATGTTTTCTACCAAAAATGACGAAAAAATTCGAAATTCTATCTACTTGAAATTGTCGTCTGCAGCTTCTTTCAATTTGGACCAGCCTAAATTTCAACTGTTTTAACTGGGTTAAACTATTTAACTTAGTTTAGAAGATATGGTTTTAACCCAAAGGCCCTGCTTTTTAAGCCCCTCAACAAAAAGGCTTAGAAAAACATTGTGGACATGGAAGAAATTGCTTGTTTCAAGCAATTTCTTCCATGTCCACAATGTTTTCTATCCCAAAAGACAAAAAGTTTTAGAATTTTATCAACCTAAAATTGTCGTCGCATCTTCTTTAAATTTGGACCAGTATAAAATTTTCTTGGGTTGGAATGGGTTAATGGCTATAAGTTTTTGCAAAAAACACTGTTAAACCATTTCCTGTACAAACCCAGGAATTTACACCACTGTGATATTTTACTTGAGAAAACATTTTGGAAAAAGAAGAAATTGCCTGTCATAAGCTATTTCTTCTTTTTCCACAATGTTTTCTACCACATAGGATGGTTTTATTTGGAATTGCATCCAATTTGAATTGTCATCTGCATCGTTTTTCAATTTGGACTAGTCTAAAATTTCCAAAAACCAGGAAAGGGTTAACATGGACGTGGTACTTCTTGTCACAGCTCAGTAGGCGTGGCAAGCATTCCCTCAATTGTCATTGTGACAACTACCTCTTGAACTACGATCTACACAAATTGCCCCCTCCCTTCACTTTTGTTAAGTCATTATCAAACAGCAAAATTTTCGACTGGTCCAAATTGAAAGGAGTTGCAGACAACAATTTGAAGTGTATGAAATTTTAGACTTTATCAACAAACATTTTTTAAAATAAAGAAATAGCTTGTCACAAGCAATATCCTCAGTTTAGACAATGTTTTCCTAATCGTTTTTCTTGAGGGGCATTGTGTGGGAATGGGTTAAGCGAAAGATATGTACTAATTTTTCACATTCATTTTAAATCTCTTCAATTATTTACATATTAACAACCTCCCCATCTTCTACTCCCCAAACTCCCAACTCTTGAAAATCACCTTTTTCTGGTCTGCATCCAGCTCAGACTGTCCATGTAAAGGTACAAAGGATGGATCTGCAGTTTGTATAGGTGTCATATGGTTTGTCCCAAATTCCTGATTCAAGGCTTGCTGGAGAGAAGTCTGATAATAGCCATTTCCTCCACCATACTGGTACGGCTGACCTGTACTGAGGTCCGAAGTATTGTATACCTCATTCTCATACTTCACTGGCATTGCTAACTGAAAGGTTGAGTTGGCATAGTTGGTTTGAATTCCATAGTCTCCGTCTATTTTGTACTGTCCATTGTAGGGGTTGATGTCAATACCACCATCCATTCTTCTGAAATTAAGGAGAGAAAGGATGACAAATTAACAATAGTAGACAAAACTGAATACACAGATTGGGTCTATTTTCAACATAATTTTTATATAACCTTATGTTTGGGGTACCCATTTGGACGGTCTTGTCAAACATTTGATAAGGCTGTTGGCCTCAACAACCCATTACCTGACGAAAACATTTTAGACTTGTCCTATATCTAAGAAGTCGGTGACACCAGTTTTAACTTGATGGGATTCCAAAAATCTTTGTCCTATACGGTTGAAAACATAGTGGATAGTGAAGAAACTTGGTTCAATTCCATCCATTGTTTTTTCAGATTTTTATATGAAAAGTTTACAGATGCATGACGGACACGACATCATGGCAAGAGCCTTCTTACCTTTGGCCAGCGTATTGGCTAAAATGTCAGAAAAACTGATTGACCCAAAGAAAGATATACAGACTGCAAACCTAGTTACCTTCTGCTGTGTGAAACTGATAAAAAAGAGAAAATTTGTGAGTCTACAGTTTTAAGAGACTCATTTTTGTTCATTCTATTTCACTTGAAAAAATCTGTTAGGGTATGAAGCAGGAAGTTTTTTCGAATGATCTTCATTAGTGTTTAACAGTAATCACTATAAACTTGAGGGATGTAATTGACCTCCTAAAAGAAATTTCCGAGAGTCTTAGATTTCTTAACCCATTCCCACACAATGACGCTTTAAAACGCCTCTCAATATGAAAGCTTTAGAAAACACTGTGGACAATGAAGAAATTGCTTGTTACAAGCAATTTTTTCATTATCCACAATGTTTTCTACCCTAAAAGACAGAGATTTTTAAAATTTCTTCAACTTAATATTGTTGTCTGCAACTTCTTTCAATTTAGACCAGTCAAAAATCTTGCAGACTTGAAATGGGTTAAACCAGAAGAGATCTGTTAGATTCCAAGATATATGGCCAGGGATGCAAAAGCAAATCATTGTTGGGTGACCTAAATGTTGTAACTATCTGACTTATTTGCAAAAGGTAAATCTTAAGGCAAGGGCTTTTTCCAGGTAATTTGGCCCCAAATCGGGAAAATTTTATTGATGAAATATTGAACTTTGGAAAATGAAAAACATATTTAACTTGTAATAGTTATTTCATCAAGACTAGAACACATCCCATATTGGGCTTGTCAAGAAATTGGCACAAAAAAACTGAGAAGAAAATGTAGCTGCAAAGCTGGTTAGACAACAAATTTGACACGTCATCCAAGACAACATCATCCGGCTCTTTTAACAAACCTGTATCTCACCATCATTAAACAAGTCTACTAATAAGTTATCAATATGTCAACTTCCAAGTTTAAAGTTATTTGTAAGATTAATGCCTGTTGTGTCATAATTCATATCAGTATCATAACTAACAGTTGCACAAAAAATTGAAGAAAATGAAGAAATTGCTTCATTTTGAATATTTGTTTCCCAAATTGTTTTCTGAAGGGGTGTCAAAAAGTGTCATCATGTTGGACTGGGCTAAGCTACAAGCTTGAAAATCGCATTTATTACAATGTCAGGTTTGATTGACAGGTTAAGTAACTTGAAAGTAAGCATTTCAAATTAAGTACAAGTATCTTCATTTTATTTACACAGTCTGACATAATCCCACTTTTTCTAAATTCCATTAACTTAAGATTGTAGTCTGAAAATTCTTTCAATTTGAACCAGTCTAAGATTTTGTTAAGTTGTAATGGATTAACTCGTTCCCACACAGTGACGCTTTCTGACACCCTTCAAGAAAAACAATTGGGAAAATATTGTGTAAAATGAAGAAATTGCTTGTTACTTTAGTCACATGGCCTAGAGTTAATAACCTTACATTGTTCTGAAACTTAGATCCAGTGAATTTATTTGGGATAACTCAGAAGTAAAGGTGCTTTGAAAGTGCATGTTCTAAGAATAGATTGAATCTTTCAAAATACTTTTTCTGTGATATTTGACAGAACCATTCCCTTCAGCCATTCTTCAAAACTATCAATCACACTTATGTTGGATTCAAATAGTCATCAAAAAATTGATAATTACCACTATAATTTATGCCATCTGTAAGAAATACTTGATATCTTACTTTCTGTACTTACAACAGATATAATTTTTGTTGAATTTGTAGTTAAAAGAAATTTTGAGTTGTTGATTGATTGATTGAATAGGGTTTACCGCCACTTTTAACAGAATTTCAGTCATATTGCCTAACAATGGATTCCTGGTATTTCTCACACCAAAACTACCACTACATCCTTTCCTAGCATCCAGCTGCTATCCCATTTAGGTTTACAATTATCCACCCATTGGTGAGAGACAAATGTCGGAAAGAATATGTGCCGCCACCAGGATCGATTTGTTTGTTTGAATGGGGTTTTACGCCGCTTTCAACAATCTCTCAGTTATATCGCGGCGGCTGGAGCACCTAACAATGGAATCCTGGTATTTCTCACACCAGTACTACCATTACATCCTTTCCTAGCCTCCAGCTGCTATCCCACATAGGTCTACGATTATCGACCCATTGGTGAGAGACAAATAGTCGGAAATGATGAGTGCCGCCGTCGGGAACACTGGGGATTGAACCCATGACATCCCTATGATTGAAGATTAGGAGTCTGACAAATTCAAAGTTGTAAGTGTACCTGTATTCAGACATGACATATCGTGACTGTTTTTGTCCAAACTAATTATTGTTAATGGTTGATATAGTGACCAATTTGTACAAAAATATTGCAGAAATACAAAAACTCTATTTATAATGATTTAAAACGAGTCCCAAAGCTTAACATCTATTATATCTTGATTTTTTTTCCATCTACCTTTTCATGTCCTAGAATTTAAAGGTCTGATCTCCAAATTATAGAATACCTCTGTTTCTAGTGTGTCCTGCAGCCAGGCCTAATATTTTCTAGTCCTGTTTCAAAGTTAGACCAGTCTACAGTTTTGTCACCAGCAATTCTTTCATTATGCACAATAATTATGTTCTACCCCAAAAGACAAGGATTTTAAAAATTCCACCAACTAAAAATTGTCTGTAACTTCTTTCAATATAGACCAGGCTTAAATTTTGTCATCCAGCGATGTTTAAGTTACTGAACCAACAAAATTGCTTTACACCAATGTGTGAGTTTAAAGTTCACTTCAGGTCTAAAAGAACGATTTGATAAGCCTATCAATTTTTTAGCATTAAGCTATTGCAGCTATAAGTGAGTCTAATACAGGGCTCTCACTAGGATTTGAAAAGTAGGATACCAGGAATCCAATACTAAAAAAAATTCGATTCCACATAGAAAAGTTGAATTCTAGTTTGACAAAAATTGGAATTTCATTGTCGTTTTAGCAGATTCACAAACAACTGACATTGTCTCACCATACAGCTTATTGGTAATTATATTTAAAAAGTGTTTGCATTTTAACACAAGGGTCAGTACCAGTATGCCTCTAGCACAAAGCGACCTTATAAAACTACAAACATACACTCATTTTTAAATGACTTTTGTGACATTTGGCCATGATCAGTCTATAATTTGTTTTAGGTTAAATTTTCAGCAAATAAAAGCAGAAGATAAAGAATGGTTGGCAGGGAATAAAGAGAGAAAGATGCTAGTCTTCCTTTTTTCCTTTTCACCTTTTCAATTTTCAAAAGAAAACACCTAAGTATATTTCAGTAGGCACTAAGGATAAAATAGCATATGACATAATAGGCCATTTGAATGAAATTTAACTTAATTCAAGAGAAAAAAAGGGGGTGAGGGATAGATACCTAACACTGAAGATATATTCAAACTTAGGACAGTATAGTCGCTTTCTTCTAAAACATGCACCCGCAGCTGTAGATACGAGGTTTTCAAGGCAAGCAGATGACATTACAGCCAGAGATTTGTTTTGATAACACTTTTTTTCTTTTTGTCAAAGATGGGCCAAAAATGTTCAAAGAATTTGTCAATCATTTATTCTTCAAATATATAAATTTTGAGTTGCCAAGAAAAAAAGCTTTTTAAGAAAAAGTTGTTTGCGACCGAGACAAACTGCGTACATAACAAATTGTCGTTTGTCATGAAAAGTGAAATATTGTGGAATAAACTGATCAATCACATCCTTAATTTAAGTCAATATACACCAAATATTGGTCTTTAATATGAGGCATTCTGATGGTGTCGTTTACAACTTTTACAACCTTTAAAGCATTTCACTAATGTCATGCCTGTTATCGCATTTTCATGCGCAAATAAACTGCAAATAAACAATGCGCAGGGGTCAACACTAACTTTGCATCAATGGTATCCCACATGAATCCCTACTTATTACTTCAGGGTTTCCTCCAGATAATCAGGGATCCCTCCTTGATTATACATTAACACATACACAAGCAATCCTGTCATTCTAAGCCCACTTGAAGAAAAAGCTTTGGAAAACATTGTGGAAAATGAAGAAATTGCATGCTACAAGCAATTTCTTCATTATCCAAAATTTCTTCATTATCCACAATGTTTTCTAAAAAGAAGTAAACGAAAAAATCAGGAGCATTAGTTTATACATTAAGATCTCATGTACTGGAGAAATACTGGAGGATCATGACAGAATCCCTAGACTGTTATTGCTGGGGTCCCTTCCAATTTTCAGGGATCCTTGGGATCCCGAGACACTGTGTTGATCCCTGATGCGTATATTTATCCAGGTTGAGCCTTAGGACACGTGTCATTGAAAATTTTGATGGCCGATTGAATCCTTTGATATGATTTTTGTTGTCCCATGGAATCTGCCAAGAACTGCTGTCGTCTTAGACGACAGCAGTGTTGTTTCCGAGACCAGTGCTCTCAATAAGGGGATGTAGACATATATTATGTCCAGAAATTCAGAAAAACGTCCGGAAAATCAGACCCGGACGTAAATTAACGTCCGAGATTTGAGGGAAACGTCCTGAATTCATGACTAGGACGTTGTCTGAAGTAACAAGATAAAGGGTTTGACAAATAAAGCATGTATAATTCTGGACGAAAGTCCATAAAAAAAACCTCGGGTAAAATTGAATCCACAAGGCGTTTATCAAAATGTATCCATGACGAACGATTTAGATGGAAATTTACATAGAGCGTACTCGATATTAGCCGGTCCAGTAACCGAGCCATCGCAGCATCTTGGACCATTTCTTTGGAAGTCACTCGTTCGGTCGAATTTATTTAAACTAAGTTCACCCAAAATGTCATGTCCCGTCTTCAAGTTTGCGGCGGATACAGATTGGAACGTCAAGAATGTACATCTTTTTTGCATTCTAGATGCATTTATGATTGTATTTATGAAGTCCACCCTAGAAACATCGAAGTTGCCAGATTGATCTTGCTAGAGTGCGGTCCCTTTTCAATGACGTCACATGTGTTGTCTGTAAACATCAACTAGTAGAAATGCAACAGGGAATTTTCTACAATATGCAACTCTGTTTTAAGTTTCATTTTTTTTTGTACCATTACTTTTATTTAAGTGGGTGTTATTTATGGTGTATGTGCTTGGATATCTATGATTTGACTGTCTCAGAATAATCCAGTCTCGATTGATTCGTACCGAACACGTTTCAAAGTCTGTTTTCTGACATTCTACAAATCAGAAATTTCCAAATCCTAAGAGATTTGTTAAAAAAGAAAAAAATATAAAAATACCAAAGTTGGAAAATAATATTGTTTAAGGGGCGGGAATATTGTGGGGAAAGGAGAAATTTATGCAAGAAATAAATTTCTCAAGAAACACCCTCTTCTTTTACCACATTGTTTTCTCTAGTTCCACCCAATGGGACATGAAATTTGGAGACTATAAGTAAAGGATGGAAAAGAATGTACTGTAATATTTATGTATCTTTTTTCATTTCATCAATTTTTTTTGGGGGGGGGGGGTTATGGTTGAGGGTGAGAAAAAAATTCCTTGATTTGTGAAAACTTCCTGAAATTGACAAGGTTTGCGCTGTCGGTCGCCATTGTTGCAAATGCGACAAAAATAAAATTCTGGCGCAAGTTTGTTTCATCTGGCGAAAGTTCGTGGCGCCAAAAAAAGAAATGTTTTGTTAATACGTATATTATGTACTTTGACTTATCTCAGGAAATCAAGTCCAAGGGCTAAGTCTGTATAATTGCCCAAGGGCTGTATATCAGGTCAATTATGTCATTGATTCTGACACAAGACCAACACATTACAATATTTACAGTTCTGATTGACAGCCAATCAGATGAATAAAAAGCTCTCATTGGTTGGAGAGTCGTATTGATTTTATGCTGTAGGCGTGACTTAGTATTATTGATGAGCTAATGATTGCAATCACATAATAGATCAGTTGACCTCTATTATCACGTATAAATAGGCCTTCTGTAAGAAAAGTGTAATTAAACTGCCCGCCATTTGTCTTTTCCTGATGAGTACAATTGCCGTATTCGGGCATATTTTTGTATATATCTGCTGACAGTTTCAGTCAGTTTCTAATCTCGGCACCGCTACCGCGATTCCTTGCTGAAACATTGAATCAGCATTTATGGGTAATAAGAAGGATATTCTGATGAACTGTTGATAGAAACAGTGGTAGTTTGTCAAAATTTGACATTAATTCCAAAAGTTCTACTGTCCCAAAAGCAGACGAACCATCTCATTTTTTTGTTCGTTCGTTCCCAAGAATGTTCAACCTTAAACCAGGGCTCTGCAGACTCCAAGAATTTGGGGAGAAGTCACTTCTCACTAGTCTGCGAATTGGGAGAGGTTTTTCAAAATGGGGACAAGTGGTGAGACTTTCAGGAGAAGCGGATCGCGTTAAAAATCAAATTTTTCCGCGTATTCCTCATTTCTACCAGAAAATAAAATAGCTTTACAACCAAGTAGTTGCATTTTGTATTATGTATTATGCAATAAACATAGAAAATACTGCTTATCTTTTAGTCCTCAATGAAGATCCAATTCCTGTGAACAAATACTTTTGTATTTTTCTTTTTTTAGGTTTGAGAATTCAAGAGTTTGATTCTGAATCTATTTTTTCTAATGTTTAATAATAGATTCATATATGATAAAAAAGTCAACAAATAAAAAAATGCAAATAGTGTATAGGTGGTCTGAATGAAATGAGTAGTGTTCCTATTTGAAGCAGAAAATGAGAAAAGATTTTATTGCAACAACATGTATTTAATGAAACCATTACCAGAAGAAAAAAATCAGACTGGTACAAATTGAAAGAAGCTAAACAAGACATTTCAAAGTGAGCTTAAATAAGAAAGAAGGTGCCAACACAAGTAAGTGAAATTTAGTGTATCATAACAAGAAACTCAGGAAAAGATCGTAGCAGCCTTTAAATTGTTTGCCATAATTTTCTTCACTTGTTACAATTAAAGCAGATAATTCAAATTGAAGGATTCTAATGATAAATGAATTTACTCTACGTAGATTTTCGGCAGAATTATTTTTCATCAAGATTTCAAATTTTTAACTTCTGGTAAATGACACGGCGTCCGTAAATGTCGGCCATTATTCTCGTTATGTGAAAGTAAGCAAAATATCTCGTAGACTGATGATAACTTAATTTACAGAAATAATTAAAACTTAAGAAGGGAAAGGATTTTAAATAGAGATTTCTTGTGCCGATAGTATACAAAGCATTGCCGAAACCAATCAGCGTAGGTGTGAATGAAGCAAGCATGTTGACTATTAGCTGCCAGAACATGCCCCTCTCTTTTAAAATCTGCTGGCCTGGCGACTATAGATACACGCTTGAATTTGGCGAAAGTGATGGCGACAACTTTTTCAAGCCAGAGCTAACCCTGATTGAAACTTGGAATTTTAAAAATTCCTGAAATTGGTCCTTATTGAGAGCACTGCGAGACCCCTATATACATCAACAGTGGCGTCGCATCAGGGGCAGTGATCGCCATCCCAATAATTTGCCTTAAAAAGGTGCCGACCCACTAGTTAAATTTAATGCTTCTGTAAATGAAATATTGGGAGTGGTGAAAAAAGCAGATTGCTCCAGAAGTTTGTATCGGTTTGCAAGGAGATCAGTACACACCACCTTAAGACTGACTCCCTTCAATTGATTAAGTGTGAAGGAGAGGCATTACTAATTCACTTACCACTTAGAAAGGCTGAGAATTAATATAGTAAAATAAAAGATCATGCTATGATAGTTTGGACATATTTTTTTTTTATAAAAACACTGAAATAGCGGCAAATCTTATGATTACACCTTATAATTAAGATTATAGAGAAATAACATTAACTTCGTTTATTAATAAATATAAATCTTTATTTTTTTTTCTCCTGTTGAAATCCAATATTTGATAAAGTATTCTCTATATGTTAGCATGGCTAAACCAAACCAACCTTTGAATTTCAAGTTTCCGAAAAGTTTTTTCTAAAGAAAACGCATGAACTACCTTCATTTAATCCACAATTGTTCAAAAAATCATCTACAGCTCCACTACAATGAGGCATGTAACAATTTTGAGAGAGAGGGAGAATTGACTTGCATTGCTATGTTATTTGATTTTATTGCACAAATTGTATTTATGGATCAAATAATCATAAATGGAAATAGAAACCATATTAACATTTTAGTGACCTGTCATGCAAAAAGGTACCATTTTGGAACTCCGTAATCATTTTTTAAAAAATAAACAGGACACAGAAGTATGCATTGCCAAAATTATTACATAGGAAGATAAATAGGTCATTCCATTTTGGGACATAAAGAAATGCTGGCTAAATGGAGGTCATTTATTGCAACACAATATCAATCTAAGCTTAAAAAGATAAAACTCTGTGGAAAAAAGTGCTTATTTCTTGCATTTCAAATGGATTTTACTTTTAAAACTAACAGAAATGGCGCCATTCATCTTTCAAATTCTAAAATTCTTCTGCCTGTCAGAGGGGACACTCCTCCCACATCCTCTCATCGCGCGCCCAATTTCATAAACCATTTGATGCGCCCAATAGTAATTCTTTTACTTTTTTTCTTTATTCTTTTGAGAATCTTTTTATTTCTATTCAATCATGATTTCTAATGAATCCAACTACTGATGAAAATATGAAGACAGTCAGAAAATCAATAAACATTTCTCAGGATGGGGTCCTAAATAGATTGTTCCCCTGGAATTACCAAATCCTTATGTGATAATTAAGATAATATTTATCATAGAGAAGGTGGGCAATATCGTAGTTACTGGTTAATAAATAAAGCCTATCAAAACTAAATACTACTGGTAGGATTTTTCTTTTCTTAATCTTCAAATTGCAAATCAGTTTTGACCCATAGAAGGTCGTAGTCAAGAAGCCAAGACTTCTCAATTTCAAAAGATAGTACAAGCCGCTATATTTCTCGTTTGAGTCAAAAGAAACTTGTTATCCGAACATTCGTTCACCCGAAATATATAACCGAAACTTCTAGACCTCACAGTCACCAATGCATCGCATAAATTTGGTTACTTTCTCCGGCAAATGTCTTCTATATTTGGTGTCAAACGATGCATTTTACATAAGTGGTTACTGGGCGATATCCAGTCCTTCAAATTGATACCAAAAGATAGTTTAAACAAACAAAATTACCTTCCTTGTTTGGGGGCCGAAAAATGCAAATGGCGGAGGACGCTTCTGTCCAAGGGAGGTAATTACAATGGAATGTTGAAACCCTTTGATGAGTTACGTTTCCAAAAGCAAGATTCATTTGGTGCGGTTTAATTCTAATTACTAGATAAGATGTTCGAGGTATCATACTGATTTGATCACTTCTTGTGCACGGCGTTTCACATTAAAAAAAAATCCTAAGTCTTTTACCATTTTTTTTTTATTAAATAGCCCCTCGAAAATGAAATAATTAGACTGCAGACTGAGAGGGATATTCAAACGAAACCGGCATCTAAATCCACCTTCGAGACCAGAGGCATTTATATATTCTATATCTCTGCCGAGACTGAATGAGAAAATGCTTTAAAACAGCCCTTAACCTCGAATTACGCTAAGAAAAGTCTTGTAGAATTCGGACCAGTACGTAAAATGCCAACGCGTAAATATAATGATGCCGGGTTTTGTAAAAAATCATTATAAATTAGAGAGAATGACACTTTTAAATGAATATGTTTATTAAGTCTGTTTCAAGTGTCTGTTATAAAAAACTACGTATAAAAATGTAAAGTATGGTTGCGTACGTCTAGTGATAATTTTCTGGTTTTCTGTCATCGCGGATAGCAGTGTTTTGTGTTTTGTTTTGTGTTTTTCAGTGTTTATGTATTTCTCATAAAATGACAATAATTTTTGTCTAATCATTGTAGAGTTGATTGCCTCGATGGCCGAATGGTATAGGTGCTTGACTCGTGATCTGAAGGTCACGGGTTCGAGTCCCAACGTCACCGGGGTGTGTTCACGGGACACTTAAGACACCGTAATAGCCAGCCCCGTCTAGCCAGCTGTAAAAGTGGGTAGCAGTGGGCTCCTGCCTCTCTTTCAGGACGTGAAAACATCTGGATTGTGAGTGTATCACCTGGAGAGTACCATTGTTGCCTGGGACAGGATAATAAGTTAAGCAAGAGCATTAATATATATGCACGTTGTATTTCTTCTAATAGTTCTGATTCAAACTGACTAGCTATAACTTTTACATCCTGTAATATATTGGGGATTTTTTTAGTAGAAGATGCATAGAAACATATAATAATATACATGTAGATATCTATTAACTTTTTGAGATATATCTTTCTTCGAGTGGAAGGTTAATCTTTCTTCGCTGCTTAATCCATCGCCAATGAACAAAATTTCAGACAGATCTCAACTTGCTTGAAGACATAATTTCAGAGAAGTGAAAAAAATGTTAAAATAAATTTTAAGTCTGGTTAAATTTAAACAAAAGGAATAGAAATTATTACAGTTTATGTCAATTGTTAAGATTGATTAGTGGCCCCCCTTTTTTTTGGTTAAATTTAATAGTGGCCTTTCTTGTCGGGTCCTTTAAGGACCAGGCCTTTTTGACCAGTTTTAATAGTGGGTCTTTTCGGACTGGGCCTTGTTGGACCGGGCTATTTTTACGCTGGGCCTTTTGACCCGACACCATTTCGAACTTTGACAACCCTGATTCCTCAACAACATGTAAAAGCCTTCAAATATAGTCGAAGTGTTATGTTGGAACTATTGCTCTTCCGGCTGCAGGTAGGCCAGACCGTGAATGACACTGAGTCATCCAAGAGGCAAAAGCCAAGGCCAGGTTTCAGTCAAGCGACAATAGAAAACTGCTTTAACTTTAGCCGCCGACATGAACTTTTAGTTTTCAAGTGCTACGGCTTTTACATTTCACTTGCTTTCATTGTCACAGTAAGACCTTTCTGTTTCTCTGTGATATCAATTTCAGTCAAGGTCATTCTTCAAGGTCATATAATTAATCCGTCATGATTTCCGCCGCACGATAGTATTTTACTCGTAAGTGACAGGGTCTTTTACAAGTAAGACATTGTAGGCTTAAAGATGTAAACCGTAGTGGCTTGCACTCGTGTACACTTCACCATTTGGTACAAGGTAAGTTGTAAGCCCTGAATCACACGATCGACAATAATTTGTGGGATTATCAAAACTCTCATCTTGTCGAACCAAGGACGTCGATATTTTTTACTGTGCACAAAGAAAGGTAACACTTCTCGAAAAAGCCCGTATTTTCTTCTTATCGAAGCAATTTCCTTTGCCGCCCTACAACCCGGCGCCCGTTTCGAAAAGTGCCAACAATCGCACTGTATTGAGTAAGTGATTGTGTTAGCAATAGTTTCGAAATGGAAAGAGTTTGTCAACAAGATATGTGGGTTTTCTATGATTTGTATAGGTTTCACATAGACATGTTCTGAAAATCGCAGGGACCAATATTACATGTAATGTTAAGACAATGAAACGATGTTCACCAACACCATAGAAAATATATTGACATGGTTTTCACTTTACTGCGCCATGAATTGACGGATAGGTACAGTCCGAATCAAAGAATCAATCAACCAAGCAAATATTTTTTTTTAGATCGGAAGGTAATGCAGAACTGCCATCATTGGTCGACATTTATGTGAAGTATTTTTGTGGGTTTGGCGACTGACATAAACGCCGTAACTACAACATGTTCTTATTTAAGCTTAGTTATGACGTTTATATCTCCAACCAACCATTTTACTTTTTTGTTTTATTTTATTAACCACACATTTCGTAAAATAAATTCTATGTTTAATGTCTTTGTAGAACCTCATGTTGGAGCTCGACAGTTGGCGTTGCGAGCAATCCGTGAATTCCAGGTAGTTCCTTTTTATTGCATGTGGGTGATTGTGAGATAGAAAGAAACCGCATTTGGCCAAGTATGTAAACCTTGGAGGACAGGAAGTGTATTCGATGGGTAGACATCCGTTACTTTTAACCCATTCCAACTCAAGCCCTCCTTTTTACACCCCACAAGAAAAAAGCTTTTGAAAACATTGGGGACAATGAAGAAATTGCTTGTAACAAGCAATTTCTTCATTATCCACAATGTTTTCTATCCCAAAAGACGAAAAAAATTGAAATTCCATCAACTTGAAATTGTCGTCTGCAGCTTCTTTCAATTTGGACCAGTCTAAAATTTTGCTGTGTTGGAATGGGTTAAAGGGGGTTTATCAGTTTTTACATTAATAGTGAATGTATTTCCACCATATTTGACTTAGAACTATAGGTTTGCCATGCCCAAGCTTTTACCGCGGTTCCACACGATCCAGCTTTTTACGCGCCTCAAGCTGGAAAATGAAGAAATTGGTTGTTACAAGCAATTGCTAAGTTATCCACAATGTCCCCTATCCAAAAGGACAAAGGTTTATAAAATTTCACAAACTAAAAATTGTCTTCTGCAATTTCTTTCAATTTGGACCATTCTAAAATGTTGTCGTCTGGGAATGGGTTAACGCCTTGTCAAAGCCACATGCTTTTTATGTAAATTTTCGAAAATTTTCAGACATTCTACACGTTTTTGAAAATTGGACTAATCTAAAGTTGTTGTTTTTGTTTTTCAGAAAATGAAGGCTGTTGTAGTATTTCGAATATATATCTATCAAGTTTCCCAACCCTAAACTTGTCCGCATTTAGCCACGCCCTCTTACCTCCGACGACATAGTTTTACTCAATCGGAACACACTCGGTCATTCCCGTAGAACGAGCGAGAGATATTCCGAATGAGTTTAACTAATGTATCAAACGACATTCTCTTATAATTTAATTGTTAGTTTCGTCTAACAAAAACGAGCGATCTGATTGGTCGAAAAATTTAATTCATACCTCCATGAACAAAATTTTGAGTACGCAGCCATTTTGAATGCTTCCGCACAAAATAGTTCACCACAAAAAGGTATCAAAATTTGTTAAGTTGTTGCATTTTTCGCTCGATGCTATTAAATTATAAGAAATGAAGACAATATTTTTTGTTTTCATGGAGGTATGAACCGAAAAACCTAATCACACAATGTATGAATCCGCTTCGCGTATTCATACAGTGTGATTAGGTTTTTCGGTTCATACCTCCATGAAAACAAAAAATATTCTCTTCATCTCTTAAGTAAATTATATATGGTCCGAAGGACATAAAAAAAAAACTTCGTTTGCGGACGATCCAAACGTATTAACTAAGCGCCCGTTGAACTTTTTGTTGTCGTTGTTGTTGTTTAATTGCTGTTGGTTGGTGACTTATTCAAGCGTAAAAATACAATGTAAAGTCGCATCACACCATGAAAATGTTTTGATTAGTAATCGATGGTGAATATCGCGTTTTCGGAATAAATGATTGTTATTGTTGGTCAATTGAACTTTTGATTTACTAAAACGACCCGTCAATTGGTTCGTTCTTTCTTAGAATTGTTGTTATACGTAAAAAAAAAAAAAAAAAAAAAAAAAAAAAAAAAACACCGTATTGAAGGCAAAGGTTGGAGTTTAATGAATGAATTTACGCTTGTCGCTTGTTTTCTAGTCTATTTTTGTCTTTTCGGAGTTATGACGTCAAGAATTTAAGAATGACGTCATCATCAAACTTATTTCCGGGTCCGTACTGTATTTCTCGTCGCTGAAAATACTGACAATGTTGATCAAAGACAGCACAATTTTTATTTTCACTACGATTGAGTTATGCATTTTTATATGCTATGCATATCATGCAGACGTGGTTCTAATTGAAAAGGGTCACGAGGAGCGGAAGCAATTCGACATCGTGAGTAAAGATGTTCCACCGTTTAGAATTCCACAAAATTTCGCAAACAGCAGGAATGAAAATAGAGATACCAAATCACATGAAAATAAAAGAACCTCGCCATTTCTAAATGTAAAGAGAACTGATTTGCAAAGAGCAGGTAAAACGAGATTCAAAAAAAGTTTTACGATGCCTGACGTCATTCTCACTGGGGTTAAGGTCTCGGGTATTTTTGACAGGCAAAACAGGAATCCAAATGAATACAGGTGGAAACATTGTATTTCAAAGTCCGAGGATAAAAATTCTTCAAATAGTGTCGTAATTGTTGAAAAGGGGGAATCGGTGACGCTACACTGTCTCGATTGTTTCTTGTACGACTCGCAGAAATACGATGCAAGGCAGTGGATCAAACTCGACTCATTTCCAGATAAACACGGATTGTATCGAGTGAGAGAAATCGTAGCAGACATGCACGATGAAAGGAGAAGAAACAGGGTGGTTATTGAAATGGACCATTCACTTGTGATTAAGAAAGTCAAGAAGAAAGACACGGGGAGCTACTTTTGTAAAGAAATTGGCGATACTAAACAACCAATGAATTCGCGTCTTGGATGGAACGAGCTCAACGATTGGTTGTTGGAGAATGTAAGTTTGAACCATTTTTATCACTTGGATGTTCTTGATTTAAATCACGAACATTTGATTGACATCTCTGACGAAAACGAGTCTTCAATAAACGAACCAAAAGTTCTTCAATCTTTAAACATTCTTGTCACGACTCGATGGACGCCATGGAGCGAGTGTAGTGTTTGCGGAGATGAAGGCATAAGGAAACGGATTGGACTTTGTGTGGTTAAAAAGCTCGATTTTCGGAAGAAAGTGCCTAACACGTACCTCGACCGTATTCTTGACTTTGCTCATGATGGGTTACTGTGCAAGTCAGAGTATCTTAAACAGTTTTCAAACGAAGACTGGTTGAACAGACCAAACAAGGTTTTAATGGGTGAATGCAATGTACGATGTGAAGAACGATTCAGAAGAGACGCAAAACGACCAGAACGCGTCAGTAGCAAGAAAGAAAAGAAACCGGTGACTAAAACTCTTGAAGACGGCGATTACCTGATCCTTGTCTGTCCAGGCTCGTCCGTTAAGAATACCGCAACCTGGGTCAAAGGTCCATGGTACTTTCCATTAATGAAGATTAAGAAAACCACCAATCTACGCATTAGTTTTGACCATTTTGGAAACCTTCACTTTAAGCGCGTTACATTCGCTGACGCCGGTGAATATGCTTGCTGGGTTAAACAGAAAATGAAGAAACGTTTCATAATCAAGGTAAAGCCTAATTATGTGCGTGAAATATACAAATATACAGGCTACCTATTGATTGCTTTCGCGATTGACTTTGGAGTGTTCCTCTTTCTGACAATCATTAAAATAATTCACAGGAAGACTCAAGTTAGGAAACGCAAGGAAAAGCCATTAGTTTCAAGTAGCTCATCTAACACTAGTACTTCTGCAAGTAGTAGTAGTCGTAGCAAAACTTCATCAACAACATAGAACGTTAGCTATACATGAGAGTTCGATTTGGGTCGTTTTTTATAAACCCTTTCCCGCATGACAAGGGTTAAGCATAAAGTGAGTTAGAAGGAATATAACAGATTCAGACAAAATCTGCTTAACCCATTATCAGACGGCGAATTTTAGGCTGGTCCGAATTGAAAGGAGTTTCAGACGACAAATTAAAGTATATAAAATTCAAATCTTTTACTACTTTCTAGATAGAAAACATTGTGAAAAATTAAGTTATTGCTTTTGACAAGCAATTTCTTCATTTTACACAATGTTTTCCCAATTCCTTTTCGGGTGGAAATGGGGGCCTCAAAAAGCGTTATTATGAAGTAAATCGGTGAACTGATTTGTTATCCGTCCCTCGATTTAAACAGGACCACCCTAATACTAGGGTACCAACTAAACACCTGCAAGTATGTTGAAACAATATATCTGGCCAAGGAATAGGACAATCGGGATTGTTAAAAACCGACGGGATTCGGTAGTTTCCGCGCACTCAAGTATAAAGTGTCTGCTAAGCCCAAAACTGGCTTGTCTTTTGAATACGGATGCAGAGCTACAGATACTTGGATTTTAGAATGAAATATTTTAACAATCATGCCATTAACCCTATGTGGTAGGTTCTCATCTGAACTGTTTCATCGAAACAACATAGGGTTTCATTGAGAAATAAGGATTTTAAGGATTTCACCCCTCCTTTTCTAGAGATATGGAGAAGTAAACCCTTTGCTTTTTTTATAGCAAGATATATAGATTGTTACTCACTCGAAACCTCTTCCTTTTGATCAAGGAGGGAGTGGGTGTTTTGACGCTTGTCCGCATTGTCATCTGACCATGGTCGATATTGTTCGCCAACTCTTCCTTCTCATGCGACGACTCGCATTGAAATCGCATTTGAATCTTATATGGGCCAATCTAGCATTTGCAACGCCCCCAGAAGACGGTTAGTTGTTACGGGGGGTAATGCATGTACACAACGCGGAACTATTTGTTGCCCCGTCTGGTTCTTCAATCCTTTCCTGTTCAATCCCTGGTTTTTACGTTCCTGTGAATTTATGATTGAAAAAAAAAAAAACATTGTAGAAAAAGAAGAATTTTTCGTAAAAAGTAACGTATCTTCCGAAAGGTACTTAGTTTTTTAGTCTGGTCAGCCAGAGGATCGAACCCGCAATCTCTAGATACTATATAAACAGAGCTATTGAGCCTGACAAAATAACTCACAAAATGTATATAGAATGTAACTGCTGACACGGGTCGTCACTGACTTGGGTATAACAGATTATTTACCGATTGCGAAGAATCATTCGACCAACCAAATACAAAATGGCATTCATGTAGGCCGTAATAGAACTTTGAACATTTATGTGAAGCAATTTTGTTGGTTTGGATACGAAAACGTCGTCATCACACCTCATTCAAACTGTGGCTACGACGTTTACATAGCCAACCAACCACCTTACTCTTTTTATTGTATGTTACCCAAATAACGGCGTTTAATATCGAAGTGGAACTTCTATCGAAGTCAGGCGGGGCCACCGGAGTCAGTAGGTGTGACCAGCGAGCCGTAAATTGATGAATCTTCGACCACGCCTGCTAGCTGAGGGGAAGGAATTTACTTAACTAATTACCAGACGATAAAATCTTGGACTAGTCTAGATTTAACCCATTATCAGATGACAAAATTTTAGACTTGTCAAATTTAATAAGAGATTGCAGACGACAATTTAAAGTTTACGAAACTTGAGATTTTTCTACTTTCTCGGTATAAAACATTGTGAAAATGAAGACATTGCTATTTGCAAGAAATTCCTTCATTTTACTTATTGTTTTCCCAAATGTTTTTCTTAATAGTCATCAAAAAGTGTCATCGTGTTGAAATGGGTTAAAGAAGCTGCAGACGACAATTTCAAGTTTATGAAAGTCAATCAATTGCCCAATCGCTGGTCCCGCCCACTTACTTCTTTTGGCACGCCCACTGACTCCAACAGGAAGTCCCGCTGCGATTTAAAAGGCGTTATTTTGTAGAAATTATGGCAAGTATAGCATGTAACAAAAAAGTAGAATGGTTTGCTGGCGACCTAAACGTCGTAACTAGACCTTGAATAAGCTGTAATTACGAGGCTTAAGTCGCCAAACCAACAAAAATGGCCGCAAATACCGAAGTTCAAATCTCAATTCCGGACTGAATCAATGATTTGATTGGCCGATATATTCCTTGATTGAAAGCCGCGATTGGTCAAGGAGTCTTCTAGTAAGAAAATAGTTTCGAAAATGAAGAATTTTCTTGTACAAACCTATTTCTTCATTTCCAAAGAAATGCTCCTACCTGAAAGATGAAAAGAATTCAATTTCATTAACTTGAAGCAATTTTATAAGTTATTTATATTGAGAGCCAACGTCACAAAGAGAGAGAGAAAAATGTAGTGGCTAGACCCGGATACAAACCCTGAACCCATCGCCTACAGAGCGAGTCCTTACCAACTGACCAATCGCGGCTGTCAATCAAGAAATGTACCGACCAATCCAATAATTTATTCAGCCCGGACCTGAGCTTATCAACTCCAACATTTGCCGCCATTTTTATTAACCTATACTGTTGGTTTGGCCTCTAAAACGTCGTATCTTCAGCTTATTCAAGCTGTAGTTACGGCGTCTAGGTCACCAATCAACAATTTAACTATTAAGCTCACCTGAGCACGAAGTGATCTGGGTGAGCTATTGTGATCGATCATCGTTTGTCCGTCCGTCTATCTGTCCGTCCGTCCATTCACAATTACCAAAAAAAAATTCTCCTCAACTAACCGTGGAATTTCAACCAAACATCACAGAAATGATTCTTAGGTCATGCTCTTTTAAAAAACTTCAAAGAATTGAAATCAATGAAGAACTCTGGTTGTCATGGCAACAGAGTTATAAAAAAATCCTCCCAAGCCATACGGCCTAGAGCTTTGATATTTGGTCTACATCATCATCTATTGACCCTCTATCCCTGATTTAACATAGAAAAAAAAGAGAAGGAAAGCTCTTCTTCTCCATAACCACAAGGCCTAGAAATTTGATATTTGGTATAAATCGTCATCTATTGACTCTCTACCAAAATACTTCAAAGATTCACAGTATTCTGAAGACAGCCCTTTACTGTGCGATCCCCGATTTTACATAGAAATGCAGAAGAAAAACTTAAAAAATCTTCTAATGCCAAACAATAAGGCCTAGAGCTTTGATATTTTGTATAAATCATCATCTATTAACCCTCTACAAAAATACTTCAAAGAATTACCGTATTCTGAAAATTAGTCCTTTTCTGTGCGATCCCTGATTTTACGTGGAATTAAAGAAGGAATTTTAAATCTTTAGATATTTTCTTCTCCCAAATCATAAGCCCTAGAGCTTTGATAGTTGGTAAAAATCATCATCTAGTGACCCTCTACCAAAAAACTTCAAAGATTTACCGTATTCTGAAAATTTTCCCTTTTCAGTGCGATCCCTGATTTTACATGGAAATAATGAAGGAAAAATTAAAAAAAAACTTCTTCTCCAAGACCTTAAGGCCAAGAGCTTTGATATTTGGTATGTATTATTGCTTATTGACCCTCTACTTAAGAACTTCAAGGAATTATCGTACTCTTGAAATAAGCTCAATATGTTTGGATCTTCACTATACCTAGGATTAAAGGAAAAAATCTTTAAAGACTTTCTCCAAAATGATTAGGTGTGATTAGGCTTTGATATTTTGTATGTTATATCATAAATCCTTGATCCATCATACTCAGGGGAGCAATATAGGACCATCATGGACCTCTTGTTTGTTAAATACTACTTGCCCTAAATTTTTACAAATAAGGCCGTTTAAGTTCGAAGTGGGGCTTCCTGTCGGAATCGATGGGCGTGGCAAGCGATCCGTCAATTAGAATTCACGAATTTTTTATGGACCAAATTGAAAATATGATTAATAAAGATGTTTTGTCTTCAACATGCTAAATAAGTTTGCTTTGTAACAACTGTTTCCGAACATTTGGAACGTCTGTATTGTGGAAATCTAAGAATAAGATGTACATAGATACTCACCCTTTCTTCCCTGATGCAAATTGACGGATCGCTGGCCCCGCCCACTGATATCCGATATGAAGTTTCACTTCGATATTAAACGGTAAAATATATGGCAATCAACATAAAAGAAAAGGTAAAGCGGTGTCAATAAACACACAACAATTCATCCTTTACTATCTGTATAAATGTCTAAAAGATTGAGGAAAATGAAGAAATAGATTTCTACAAAACTATTCATTCCTAGAAAGTTTTCAACCCAAAAACACAATTTCAATTCAATAAACTAAATAATGTTGTCTTCAGCCTTTTCGAATTTGTGACGGTGCGTTAAAGCTTTAAAGTAGTCCATTAAGAAACTTTGATTTCGTACTTTTGCCACATTATTTTAATGTTTAGACAACAGCAAGTAGCTTGAAGGTTCTGTAGAGTGAGAGAGCACTACTGCATGTAATGTACATGGTTCAATGAATTTTTTCCGGAATTATTTCTTTGTAGAAATTGACATTTGAAGGTGGTCCACCGCAATACAGTTACTTCCAAACCTAGAGAATTTCCTGGGTGGATGAAGATTTGCGAAAAAAAAAAAAAAAAAATATCCACAAAGATAACATTTTCCTGGCCCGTATTTCAAGACTGCTCATTAAGACAGACTAAAATTCATGGGCCAACGAAACTTTTGGGAAGAGCTACAGGTTGCCAAATTGGACCCTTTTTTTGCGCTTTATTTAATGAGGCAAAAAAATGGACGGGAGTGTAACTCATTATTATTCTTCCTGTTTGAAACCCTAAGGCTATTGTGCACTAAATGGATGAAAAGTCAGCGATAAAACGATCGCCCATATAATTGCATACGCAAGCACAAAATAGAGGTGCATAATTTGAGGTTCTCGCGTTAAAATACGTGTACGTAATGGGTCCTACCGTTACACAGAGTTGTATATTGTCCTTTAATTAACTCCCTTGACTCTACTGTGTAGATCCGGTTTAAATTCCTACAATGAGTGTATAAAGGCTGAGACTAAATTCTACTATTTTGAACAGAATCAATTAGATATTTTTTACAGGATTTCACACACAGAAATATTGAATACTCTTGTAATACGTATAGAATATGAAATTTTTGCTAGCCCGAGATTGCGCAGCAATCTGAGGCTAAAGTTACCACGGTAAAATTTCAACCGATGCAGAGTTTAATTTAAAAATGTAAAAAAACACATCTAACGCAATAAATATAACATTCTGCCACGTGGAAAGTAAATCGGGGCGAATTACATGACTGTGAGTATAAATTAATACGCCCGATTGCGGCGAGAGGGACGAAGGCGAGATATGACTCACTTGATGTACTTTCATGCGAGTCTTCTGAATTTGGCAAATTATCAAAAATTGACGAGTGAATGGATAGAAAGAATTTAAGTCGCCAAACCATCAAAAACGGTTAACAAAAATGGCGGCCAATGACGCAGTTTAAATCATAATTCAGGGCTAAATAGATGGTTTGAATTGGTCGATATATATTCCTTGAATGAATGCTGTGATCGATCAAATCTTCTTCATGCAATTAATTGATTTGTGTTTCACTTTTTTCTCTCGTTTTCTCAAGCAAAGCCTACGCAATAGATACATTCTGATACAAATTAATTCCAAAGCTTGAAGAAGTATTTCGTCAGTGAGCGGTATAAACTTCTAAGTTATAGCTTATAAAGAGCTTAAATTACAGGTTTTTGTCGCCGCGAGTTCATGATCGTCGATTTTATATTAAAAGTATACGACGGTGCCGCATCTTTTCAAATTATCACACCTATTAATATGATAGAATTGTGATTACCATGTAATGTAAAGTGCTGCAGCTTACAAATCATTGACCACGGAACTTTGGCAATTTCACGAATAAGGTGAACAGGTTCAAAAATTTTGATAAGCCGAAAAACGTCTAATTCATAAGATATTCTTGTATCTTCCTATGTATAGATAGTGCACAAATATAGACCGGAACTACCCAGGGCTCAAGGGGCATAACAGTCAAGAGGAGTAACTCCGTATATCGGGAGAAAGAAGCAATAGCTTGTTGTTGTTGTTTTCCTGCAGTGTTTTCTCTTGTATAAAATGTGACCGCTAAAACAAGTGATTGTGTTGGAACGGTTTGAATATGCATAAATCAAAATTTCGTGCACCAGTGAAAAAGAAGAAATCACGAAAACGAAAGAATAATCTGAAAAATGAATCAAAACAGAAAAATGGCTTCGTCTTTACCGGATACATATCGGATAGAAATGCAGCCAAAAGCTTTTTGTCTCAATATCAAACAACGTCTCCATGTTATGTATAAGCTCTTTTTTATGAAAAGACCTATTTATGCATTTCGACGATCAAACTAATTGAATTGTGAGTGTTGTGCCAGGAGGATTAGAAGAAATAAATGTTGTCAGCAAAAAAATGTGCTTCAGCCAGTTCACGAACTTGCCATTTGCCCTAGACCTAACAATCACAGTATGTTCTCTGTGTCCAACCCTCTTTCTCTTTCTCTCTCTTTCTCTCCCCCTCTCTCTCTCTTTCATTAATCAATATTTTATGACGCACACCTACATCTTGATTAAAACTATGACATTATTTTTGTTTTCATTGTGGCATGAAACTAAATACCTAATATCACTTCTATCTTTTTAGTTTCGCGTCTCGGTGAAAACAAACATATTTTTTATTCAAATCGTAAAACAAACTTTCGCAACCGGAATCGAAAAAAATGAACGTTTTATGACAGCGTTAAAAACTCAGCTGACACAAGGTTTCTTTATCAGAGCCATCGGCGGCTCTGTCAATAGTCGACAAATCCCCCCCCCCCCCCCCCATCATTAAAGAAATGCAACTTGGCGCAAAGAATTGGCGGATCATGGTGTCAATAAATAGTCTATAGACCGATCAAATCGTTCATACATAGCGGAAGAGAACTTTGAACTCCGGAATGAGCCGACATAATAATCAGCACTTTTATTGTTTTTGGTCACTTAAACGTAGTAACTAAAGCTTTTTCAAGTTGAATTTACGACGCTTAGGTCGTCAAGTAACCGATTGACCAATCAAATGATTCATTAATACCGGAAGTGAACTTTGAAATCCGACATTGATATTAAACAGTTTTGTTAGTTTTGAGATTTAAACGTCGCCAGTACAGCCTATTCAAACTGAAGTTACAAAGTTCAGATCGCCTACCAACGATATACCTATTTATCCTATTTACCTGACCACAATGCTTATTCAAGTTGTTTACGTCGTGTATAGGTCGCCAAACAACCATTTTGTTATTATTTTATTTGTTGCAAACAAAAATTTTGCAAAATAAAGCTGACCTCATTTACGATTCGTCAATTGGCCAAGTCAAACAATTTAACTCAAGTCTGTTTTAACATTTGGCGCATTCTGACTTGGGGCGGAATATTTCTTGCTTCCCAAATGGCCCCTTTTCTCGTAACAGCTCACAATGTATTTGGTAAATTTTGTAAATGAAAATTGTCTGACAAGCTGCTTCATGATTCATTTTAGATATATAAGATTCGTCTAGCAACAAAGAATCATCTGAAAAGTTTGAAAAAAAGTATTGGCCTTGTTCTGATTGCGCTAACGGTTCAGGCTGACAAGGAGCGAAACTTTTAAGAGATGAAGAGAATATTTTTTGTTTTCATGGAGGTATGAACCGAAAAAACTAATCACACTGTATCAATACGCGAAGCGGATTCATACATAAGTGTGATTAGGTTTTTCGGTTCATACCTCCACGAAAACAAAAAATGTTCTCTTCATTTCTTATAATTTAATAGCATCGAGTGAAAAAAGAAAAAAGCGTTGCAATTTTTGATACCCTTTTATATAGGACTATTTTGTGCGGAATCATACAACATAGCTGCGTGCTCAAAATTTTGTTCACGGAGTTGTGAATATTTTTTTCGACCAATTAGAACGCCCGTTTTTGATAGACAAAACTAAAATTTAAATTATAAAGCTTTAACCCATTTCCACGCAATGACGCTTTTTGACCCCAATCCCCAAGAAAAAAAAAAAAAAAAAAAAAATTGGGTAAATATTGTGTAAAATGAAGACATTGTTTTATGCTTAACCTTTGACATTATGAGCCCGGAATATTCCCGTTTTAGCAGGAGATTAAGACACAGATCAGACTGAACATTGATGCAGTCTGATCTAAGTCTTAACCACCTGTCCGTTATATTCCAGCCAAAATTGCTTATGTAATATATTTTCACAGAAATATTGACACATAACTAGTACTTCCACTGCTTTGAAAATTAGATTTTCATGCATTTCTGAAAAAAAAAAAAAAAAAAAAAAAAACCGGCATGACAAGGGTAACCTCCTATATACATCTGTTATTCACGATCTCTTTTTTGAAACATTTGTTTCACAAAGTTACAAATCGACTTTTTACGTGTCATGTATTCAAGCTTTAATGAGGAAGTATTGATTTATAAAAAATAAAGCTACGTGTCATTTAAAACACCTTGCCAAACGACAAAATTTTAAACTGGTCCAAATTGAAAGATGCTGCAGACGACAATTTCAAGTTGATGGAATTTTAATTTATTTCATCTTTTTGGTTAGAAAAAATTGAGGATAAAGAAAAAATAAATGCTTGATACAAGCAATTTCTTCATTTTCCACAATTTTTTTCAAAGTTTTTCTCTTGAGGAGCGTAAAAAGGAGGGCGTGTGTGGGAATGGGTTAAACAGCTTTCATAAGTTCTATCTTTGATTAATTTAATGGGTTTTAACGCCACTTTTAACTGTATTTCAGTCATATAGCGGCGGCTATTCATGGATACCTGGACACCAGTACTACCACTACATCCTTTCCCAGCCTACAGGAAAGGATATTCGCCGCGACCGGGGATTTAACCTGGGACCCTATCACTAGAAGTCTTACGCAATGCCACACTCAACCTTTGACGGAAGAAAATAATTTACTATTGTTTCAAGCAAGGCCTTATCTGGATGCAAAATGCTAAATGGACCTTTTGTGATTAGCATTTAGTAACCACACTATAGATTCTATAATTTCTAATTTACTTTTACCAAACGACAGATTTTAGAGTGACTCTAATCGAAGGAAACTGCAGACGACAATTTATAGTTGAAAAAAAAACTCCGAAAAACTTTGTCTCTCAGAATAGAAATAATGGATAATTAAGAATTTACCAGTAACAGGCATTCCTTCATTTTCCTCAATGTTTCCGGAAGATTTCTTCTAAAAGAGGTGTCATAAAGCAGTAAATGAAACTTATCAGAATGACTGACTCCACGATATCTTGTGTCAGTTCAATTTTGGGTCTTTTAGACACTAGGTCGAAGCTTGGAAAAAATAGGCTACATTCTTTAATCATATGTCTTGAAGTAAGGTCAGATTTTTCTCCATCGGAATTCGTTAGACAACTCGATTTCGGACTATTTGATTAATAAACAAATCACTATGAAACACATGCGGTTGTTTGGACATCAGATGCTTCGTTGTCTTGAAACTCGGTCCGAATTTGCAATACCCTACTAGTATTTATAAGATATGGTACTGATTGTGATTTAACCAATTTGAAGATTAATCCTGTCCTGTTTTTCAAAATTTTCGACCTATCCAAAGACGAAGGTTTTTCAGACGACAATTCAAAGATAATTTCATTTGAAAAATAATTATATTGTATAGTAGAAAATATTGTGGAAAAAAATCGCTTGTTACAAGCAATGTCCTCTTTTTCTACAATGTTTTTCAATCCTAAAGTCCCAGGGACGTAAAAACCAGGGATTGACCAGGAAAGGGTGAAGGGCCGCCACTGTCATATCATCTACCCGTGATATACAAAAGATATATAAGTCCAGCAGCAAAACCCTCGATACGATAAAATTATGTTCGAAATCGATATAATCTCCGGAAAGAATCCCGATCTCTGTTCGGCAAGAAAGAAAATTTCAAAAGGTGAACGTATTTATTAAGACTTCACAACACGTAAAGCATTCCCGGGAATTAATACCTTTTATGATTACTGATAATGTATGATAATGGAAATTGTCGTAGCTTATCCGTTTCCTACAACATTTACTTTTCTGTTAGATAGGGGAGGGGGTAGAGGACTGAACAAGATATGGAAGAATTACAGCATCCTCATATAATACTTAATGGCGTTTAAGGAAAAAATCCTTTCAATCTGAGGCAGACCCCTGTTATTACGTGTAATTGATTAAAGTAGAGATAAAATACATGTGTGTCCAATTTTTGAAATACAGTCGATCTTGCTCGGGCGAACACCTGTTTTAAGCGATCACAAACAAAATCTCCCGTTCAAAGTGAAAAGCTCACATGAAGAAGGGAAACTGCAGACGACAATTTATAGTTGAAAAAAAACTTTGTCTTTCAGGGTAGAAAACATTGTGGATAATTATGAAATTACCAGTAACAGACATTCCTTCATTTCCCTCAATGTTTCCGAACGATTTCTTCTAGAGGATGTGTCATAAAGCAGTTTTATGTGGGAATGCATTAAATGAAACAGAATGATTGACTCCACGATATATTGTGACAGTTCAATATTGCGTCTTTTAGTCACTAGGTCGAAGCTTGGAAAAATAAGCTGCATTCTTTAATCAGATGTCTTGAAGTAAGGTCAGTTTTTCCCCATCGGAATTCGTAAGACAACTCGATTTCGGACTATTTGATTAATAAACAAATCACTATGAAAAATTTTAGAAACACACGTGGTTGTTTGGACATCAGATGCTTCGTTGTCTTGAAACTCGGTCCGAATTTGCGATATTTTATTATAAGATGTGGTACTGACTGTGATTTAACCGATTTGAAGATTAATCCTTTCCTGTTTTTCAAAATTTTAGACCTATCCAAAATCAAAGGTTTGCAGACGACAATTCAAAGATGATCTTGCTCGGGCGAACACCTGATTTAAGCGACCACAATCAATATCTCCTGTTCAAAGTGAAAAGCTCACATAAAGAAGGGGTCTTATTTGCAAGAATCACTTCATACTTAAATCCAATGTTGTTGAAACTCATTAGAATCGTCTCATGGAGACGATTCTAATGAGTTCCAACAACATAGGATCTAGCAAGAATTCTATAATAATTTATGCAAGCAATGGAATCAATCCTTCATTCATTTCGCAAAAAATGTGTTTTAAACGACCATTCTCTTTGGTGACCACTTTTTTTACTGTCCCTTGAGTGGTCGCTTAATACGAGATTTAATTGATGTCTTTCGCGGGAAGGTCGCAGTCGAGAACTCTTTGAAATAGTTTTTCGTGTAGAAGAGCGAATATGGGCATATAAAAAAGTGTTAAACGTGAATTATACATGTTATTTCTTTTTGCCATAATGATTTAAATTAGAAAACAGGCTTTATAAGAAGATTACGTTGAAAAAATGTTCAAGTAACGACTTTGATTTTCGATCATTATAAGATAAACTATGCGTTAAATACTGAAATCATGAAATTGATCAAAACAGGAATCTTAAATTTTGTTTCCGAGAAATTGATATTGGTTACTTTCCATTTAGTCACTATGTTTTTAGGAAGTTGCGTTGCTGTTTAATCAAAATTTGTAAGTGGTAAAACTAGATTGCAAATAGAAAATCATGGCTAGAAATCTTTAAGTCAAACCACATTATTTCCGTTATAGTACGAATATGCGTAGCGGATATATAAATTGGAGTGGAAAGATTTTACTTTTATATTTCATTAAAAAATTTAAAATATTTACTTCATTTTTGATAATGAAATTAAACGTATATTTTTAAAGTTTTGAGTAAAATTCAATGGATCTACTGTATGCACAAGCATTAAAAATAGTTGAGTGCTTAAAATTGTATTCGTGGAAGTATGGAGAAAATCCAGGAAAAACAACAACAACAACAACACACACACACAATAAAAAAAAACAAAGAACAAAACAAACAAAAAAAAAAACAAAAAACAAAAAACAAAAAAAAAAAAAAAAAAAACACGTGAATATTGATATACGAAATTAAAATTAAATTACACTCGAATGAAACAGATGGCTTGCTTGAAAAAGACAGTAACCTAGTTTAACTGCTCTTTGATCAATGTAAATAAGCCACGTGTAACTGTTGAAAGTTCTTTTTTTGTTGTTGTTTGAGGTTTAACGCCACCTTTAACAGTTCTTCAATCTAATCGCGGCGGCTGGAGCACCTAACCATGGATTTCTGGTATTTTAGTACTACGACTACATTCATTCTGAGCCTCCAGCTGCTCCCACGTAGGTTTACGGTCATCCACCCATTGGTGTGAGACAAATGTCGGAATCATTTTTTTCCGCGACCGGGTATCGAGCCCTGGACAAAGTGTTGAATGCGGGGTGAATAGATGGATTACCATGGTAATTCACACGAAATAGCAAATGCATTTCCCTTTTCTCCACATGGTCATGATAACGTTAATAGGTTCACCTTCTGCTTCTCTCATTTTTAATTGGTCGTAGACCAATTTATATAACCATAAACTCGAGATTGTGTCGTTGCAATTTACCAAAACTGCCTTTAGCCCAACTGGACGTATATTCTGACGGGAAAACAGAAGAAAAATCATTTCATTTTACAAGTTAAGAATTATCAAAAGGAGTAAAGGAAAACTGGACTGTCACACGCTCTAAAGATGAATACTTCAAGGATGAACGCGTCTAACCAACCCATTCTTTCAAAACATACATGATACTGCCACTCAGTTATTTTTCAGTCCTAAGTTTATCAAAGTACTGAAAGTTCTGCTGGAGAGCAAATTTGATTATTATGCTTTCAAGCTGTCTAAAGAATTCGCCAAAAGAATAGTATCAATTGATTTTTCCTTTGATTATAATCAGCGCTGTTTAGGAATTTGTTAATTTCAGCCCAGAAAAAGAGAGGGTTTTGAAATTTCATGAACCTGCTGTCAGCATTTGCTCTTAAACTTAAGTAATCATATTTCCATCATTTTTCTGTTTTGGCTTTATAAAAAAAACTTGCAGGGCTGATGTAACCATGACTATATAAAAAATCGAGAATTTTTAAAAATCTAGTTTTCACAAAAAGTTGCCGGTACCCATGTTGCATCAAGGTCATACGTTCGTGTAAAATGATATCAGTTCTAATTAACATTCACGGAAATATCGTACACCAGGATAGAACCTACGTGTTGTGAAAGAAATAGAAATTAAAGTTGTTTTACCATAATTCTAAAGTCGGAATGCACCGATATGTCCAATTTCTCAGTGACGACCAATTACAGTGCGTACGGCACTTTGATTACTGTTAAAAATATACCCAGGAAAACTGTGTTGGCAAAAGCGTACTTGTTACACAGATACTGACTTGGTGTCTTAAGATTCATGATGTCCATTTTTATACAGCATTTCGTCATAAAGGACAGCAAACCAATTACCATAAGATAAAAGATTAGACTATAGTTGAAAATGAAAGAAATTACAGATGACAATTTCAAGTGGATAGAGATTCAAACACTACTGTCCTGGGGATAAAACAATGTGGAAATTGCAGAAATTGCTTGTTAAAGCAATTTCTATATTTTCCACATTGTTTCTTGAAAATTTAACTTGAGTGGCGTAAAAAAAGAGGGATTTTGTGGTAATGGATTAGTGAGTTTCATACAGACCAAACCATTCTTTAACGAAATGGGAATGTTATGGTCATGGAACTAATATATCTGCAACAATAAAAGGTTGCACTGTTACATCTATTATTATTATTCATTTATTTGACTTTAAAAGTGACATTGGTCTCACTAGCAGAGCTGAATATGCAAGAATATCTTTTCCCCTGAAATATACTGCTCAAATTTGCTAAGGATCACTTTTTTTAGATAAATATTTTTATATCGTGAGGAAATAACACGGGTATTTTTGTGCCTGAATCACCAGAAGTCGGTCTTGAGCGTTCTCGCCCCCAGAATACAAATACAAACATTTCCGGTCGTAATAAACCGATTTCTCATTCTTGAAACAACACTGTGGGACACACTAAGGGCATTAGCAATATGCCTTTCGGATATTCAAGAATAAAGCACCCCAATGCCCCTATTCATCTCATCTTGACTAAGATGGCGTCATAATTGTCTATCTGCCGTATTGAAATGGAAATCAATCTGAAATTTGTGATAACTTTGTTGAAAGTTCGCTAGATGTACCAACGCACGTGAAGATACTCGTTTTAGGGAGTAAGTCATTTTCTGAGATCCGTGTGCTTAGTTTACATAACGAATCGACATTTTTGCTACAGAGTCATCAAGCCTATCTTCATAAAAAATCTTTTCTTTCTTTTTAGTCTTTTTGGTTGGGCATCAAATGATTAAACGAAAAGTTGATCAATAGCAAATTTTGATTAGTATATAAAGACTGTCCGACTTTCAATTGAAAAATATTGGCTTATAGTAAAACTCTTACTTCTCAATTCAACGACCTTGACCATTGTAGATCATATTGAACTTGGCGCTAACCAGATATACCCACACAAGTAATTCACAGATATATAAGAACCGGAAGTATTTAAAAGAAATGTGACCATTTGTCTATTGAATAAACAGATGTGAAGAATTGAACTTGAAAAAGGCCTTTTCGTTCACAGGTTTCATTCAAATAGTACCAACAAAGGAACCATTCCCACACAAGAAAATTATAGACTGGTCCGAATTGAGAGATGTTGCGGAGGACAGTTTCAAGTTGATGGAAATTTGAATTTTTCGTCTTTATTGGATAAAAAACAACAACATTGTGGATAATGAAGAAATTGATTGATACAGGCAATTTCTTCACTTTCCAAAATGTCTCCCAAAATTTTTTTTTGGACGCGTAAAAAGAAGGAATTGTAAGGGAATGGGATAATTGCGCAGTTTGCTTTTGACGACCTAAACTTTGTAGCAAAGGTTTATTCAACCAGTAGGTACGACCTGCAGGTAGACAACCATCATTTTTAGTGTTTTTTTTTTGTTATATAATAACGCCGTTAATTCGAAGCCGGGAACTTCCTGTCGGAAGTGGGTGTGGCCAGTGGATTCAGTGGGAAGTTTGGTATATTTTTGACATAATATTGACTAATAAGATATTTGAGCAAAACTTCAGCGTCTGTAGGACGCACTAGGTTTTTCCAAAAAGTTATCTTGTGACCTAGTCTTTTTTTTTTATCTCGAGTAATATATAATGTCCAAACCTCTTCGAGAGATACATCTGGGGAAATCTGGGTTCTGCGACGGACCGGTAGTCACTTCATAAATTGAAACTTTATATTTCAAACTTCATACATATGAAAAATGAGATGTGAAGTATGCTTTACACTCACAATTTCAAGAATCACACTTCAAACCTTAAACCACATTACACATACAACGCTTCTCACTTCACACTTCTCATTTCATTTTTCAAGGTTCACAGATCAAACCTCAAACTTCAAACTTCACTTCCTCATGGCAAAATTCACACTTTCATCTTCTAGTAATCATATATGTCTCCACGTCTATGTCCGCCCCGCTTTCGCTGTGTGTTGTGTGAGATGTGTGTGTGTTTGTGTGTTTCTGTTTATTTATCTTCGCTATCGTAGCACATTCATATATGGGCGACGCCCCAAGAAGATGGTAAGTTGTTACAAGGAAAAGTGCAAGGATACAGGACGAAACTACTGAAAGCCAAACCTGCGGCTGTTTAATGTGCTCAATGGATGCACCTTTACGGTGGGCCTCGGTTTAATGTCTCACCTGAAAGACAATAAGTTTGTTACTTTAATCAGTCAGGGGATCGAACTCGAGGTTTGAAGTCGAGTGCTCTATATCATCTGAACTAATGGGGCTGTATAGCCACGTCACTACTTCAACGGCCCTAGAGTTCAGCGAACGTGCGTACAAAATATTTTATTCACCCAATCAAAATGAAAACATCTGTTCTTCGAACAGAATACGTAGTTTTATATCAACGCTGTGGTGACAATCTATGCCTCGCATTTACTTGAAAGGTGTCTCGTTGAAAGAAGATTTTCTTGAAAGAATTTTTTCCATGTTTTGTGTACGAAACCGTTGTACAGAACACTAAAATGCTGCTTACGGTAAACAGTTTCTATAATAATTTTTATTTTGAAATCCAATTAATGTTTTATCATCATTTGAACCCTTATTATGCTGAATAAAAATCTCTAAAAATTATGTTAAAATCAAACGACTGAGAGCAGAAGACACTCATTTTCGATTTGTAATTATTAGAAAAATGACGATATGAACAATGCTTGCTTTAAAGGGATAAGCAGGAGGTTAAGACAAAGATCAGGCTGCACATACATGTATGTGCAGCCTGATCTTTGTCTAGACCACCTGTCAAATCAGGAATATTCCGGGTTCAGCATGACAAGGCTTACGTTGTCGTTAATCTCCGGGATATATATAATCCATCGCGACATTAGGGTCTATAGGTGAACTAGATATAGGCTAGTAAGTTATCGAAGGTAATTTTTACCTGTATAGAAAAAATTGACCTTCGATCACTCACTATAACCTGTACATCTATACTTGTGTCTACCAAAGCATCGTTGGATGAGCTTCACGTAATTGAACAATTTGATTAAGTTTTTTTTTATATTTATACCTCACTTAAAACAAAAAACATAGTCTCTTCATTTTTCCGAAATATACGGACCCGTCACACGGACTAGGGATACCAATTTCCGTTTACCCCATAAAAAAATATTCTGGTCCAAATTGAACAAAGTCACAGACGACAATTTTAGATGGATATCATTTCAAATTCTTGGTTTTTCTGGTAGAAAACTTTAAATAAACGAAACGTATAGTCAGTTGGCGACCAAAACGTCGTAACTATAGCACATAAGCCAATATCGTCGTTGTCACTCTAAAACGTCGTAACAACAGCTTGATTCAGGCTGTAGTTACGACGTTTTAGAACGACAACGACGATATACTGTCGAATATTATAAAACGAGTACATTTTCGGCTGGACACCCTTCACATAAAAAAAAAAAAAAGAAAGAAAAACTGGGTCCGCGCCAAATGAGGGATTTTTTATAAATGGTTACAATTACTAATGGTTTGAAATTAAATAGATAACAATTAAAATAATCTTACAGGTTGTTTTGATTTTGGCCGTACACCGTGCGTTTGTTGATGCTGCGGGTTGCTGTCGAGGTCGTCCTAAGCCTATTGTTCCGATCGGTTCGTATTTAGGCATTCTGAGTGTGCGCGCGTGTGTGTACACATGTGCACACGTGTGTGTGTGTATGTGTGTGTGTGTGTGTGTAATGATCTTTTAAAATGGGTTTCCACTACCAGCCTGACCAACTTGACCAAACAAGGCCGATAAGTCGGGAATTCTAGACCCATTGCCCGCATCGATCGGCGCTTCTAATCTGTCAAAAAATAATGAATAGAATTTTTTTAGAAAACATTGTTGTTAACGAAGAAAATCCTAGAACCAGCATTTTCTTCATTAAAAGCAATCTTTTCTACCCTTCAACATAAACAATGGGATAACATATCTTAGGATCTTTTAAAAGATACTCTATTTTGTACCATTCCAAGATTTGCTCCGGCTTTTTATTTATCCCCGGGCAAATTGGTATTGAAAATGTCCTTATCAGAAAGTATACAAAAGCCCATGTTGGATAATTCCACACCCCTGCGGAGTGTATCAGTTGATTCATTCTTATATTTGCAGTCATTCCGCGCTTTTTTTTTTGTTTAGGCGTTGGTGTTATGTTGGTAGTCCACTTAAGAAGTATCATTTTATTAAATTAAAACTCTGGACATGTAAATAATAGTTCTCGATCGGCTACGCTAGAACATGCAGGACGTAGTTTGCAAGGACCCTTTTATGCCTAAACTAACGAAAGATAGAAATGAAGTCTAGATGATAGTCTTTTTGCATCACCGACCGTCAAATTAAGTGACCCCCCCCCCCCAAACAAAACAAAACAAAACCCCCCAAAAAACATAACAAAAAGAAACAAATTAACAAACAATCAAACAATTAAACAAACAATCAAACAAAAAACCACACAGAGTAAACTGAAACCGTCGTGCCAACGATGTTGTCCCGGCACGGTATCGCATTTAACGTCACGCTTGTGGCCATTTACGCTGAACTGAGCGTGTTTTGTACTCCAGTTGAACACAGATACATCACAGGCAGGCGACAGAACGTTAGAACTTCACAGAAACACTACAATTTATGCCATACATGCATACGCTACATCTTCACTTGATTTGTATATATTTTTTGATATATGTATAAAACATTTTAATATGAAAAAAGGCAAAACGAGCGATAAAAAAGCTGTTAAAACAAACACATTTTCTAAAAAAAAAAAAAAATAAAATAAAAAAAAAAAAAAAAAAAAAAAAAAAAAAAAAAAAAAAAGAAAGAAAAGATTTGGCTTTCTCATTATAATAATAATCTAATTTTTTTAAATTTCAAATTGTTTTACTTTATGTCTGTACAGCATGTTCTCCAGTACCTTATCCTATGTGCAGGTCCTGTGGCACTATGACTCTAATTCTGAGAGAAAATCGATTGGTTTCGATCCAATCCGTGCCGCTGGTCACATGAATTTGTCGTTGGCAACACATTTCAGATCACCTGCTTGGTACTTGGTATACCGAGGCAGCACATGAGTAAATGAATTCTGTCGTGATATAACTGAAAGATTGTTCAAAGAGACGTTAAATCCACTAAATACGAACAAATTATCCTATCTACTTATTTCCTTTCTAACATCAAATTAATTCTCTTTACAGCAGTAGTAAGCGGATGACAAAAAGAACAAGAATAGTATAAGATAATCACTTTTGGTGACATCAAAACAGACTCTATACTACATAATTATATGTCTTATATAAGCAATGTAACAAGATATAACGTCATTAACAGTTAAAGACTCATAAATAAAAGTTAAAGGAGTTGCTCTTGTTTTCTTTTATTAGATGATTAGAGGTTCAGAGACATACAATACACATTTACATAATAAACAACTGAGAAAATTGAATGCACTCTTATTTTGAGAAAGGAGATAGATAATAATAATCAAATAATGGTTTTATAGTTTGTTTGTATAATTTTAATTTTAACTCTGAATAACCTGCGAGTTACTAGTATATCACTTCTACTTTCACTTTTGTGCATATGTTTCCTGACTATAAGCCAGTGTTCTGCTAAATCACTGAAATGTTTTGTCCAATTAATAATCATTAAGAATAGCAACAAAGCATGGTCACAGCTGATGTTAGAGGAGAACAAGAAATGGATATTTAGTTCAGTAGATTTGAAATAAGTTTACCCAGTTAAAGATAGCTAGATGAAATCGAAATAAATTTGCAGTTGTCATTCATAAGTGCTTTTTGAATAAAATGAAATAAGTATCATATAGGGTAAAAAACACTGCATAACAAAAGGTAGAATGACACTTCTAAAAGGTAATTTCCCCTGTTAACACAATGCTTTTCTAACATATTTTTTCATAAGGATAGTACTTTTTTTAAAGGTAGGTATCGATGTTTTTTCATGTCACAGATTTGAATTACTTTTATTTCCTCTCATATATCATTTAAATACAATATTCCGAAAAGTAGTTTTGCAAAAATCAGAGGTCGCTTATCAGAAAAAAGCAGAATATTTCCCTAATAGCCTACGTAGGCTATTAATATATTATTAGATTAATCCCAGACAGTTGCAAAGAATATAGGATCATTCACGTGGTGCGCATAACCGTTGGAACCTTGCATTTATTTTAAATTACATCAAACCAACGTCAGCGTTACGTCATCAGGAGTTATTTTCACAATTTCTTCAGTGTCCACAATGTTTTCTACCCTACAAATGGTAAAGAAGATTACATAACAAAACAACATATTGCTAGCTTTCAGTACTTTCATTACTTTGATTAGTCTATCCTTTGCAGCAACAACACCGCCTTCCTCCACAGGGTTCAACTGTAATGGAGATCCGTTCAACGTGACGGGTATTTCCACTAAATTTGGTGACTCCGTTAACACCGGAGATTCTTCTCTGATCACGTGTTTTGTGGGTTCATTTGTCTTCATATATACCTGCGAAGCTCAAGGTTTCGTCGCTTCGGTTACATGCGAAACACAAATTGGTAAGATCACGACCAATTTCTTTCCAAAGTCAAATTTACTCTCTTTTTTACTTATTTTTGCCACTGTTGTCTAGCTGTCGCATTTTTATTCACTTGTCCGTCCGTAATATAATTTTTTCTCTGACTAATATAAGTTTTAAAGTAACTTAAGCAGAAGTGTCCTTTGAACATGTCTGTATCTCCTACTAGTATATTTCTTGACAAATGAGTGTTTATCGACAATTTTTATATACTTTAAACTTTGTCATACAAAGGCGTTTAACCCATTTCCACACAACGACACTTTTGGGTGCCCCTCATGAAGCACAATTTGGAAAATATTGTGTAAAATGAAGAAATTGCTTGTAACTATCCTCTATCAAGATTGTATTAACCCATTCCAATATTATAAAATTTTAGACCGGTCCAAACTCTAAGAAGCTGCAGACTTCAATTAAGAAATTATAAAATTTCATTTTTTTTCAACTTTCTTGGTAAAGAACATTGTGGAAAATGAAGAAATCGCTTGTAATAAGCAGTTTCTTCATTTTTTCCACAATGTTTTCCAAAGCATTCTTCCTTGTGGGTGTCTAAAAGCGTCACTGAGTGGGAATGGATCAATAATGGGTCATAATAAGCCCATTCCCGGACGTCCGAAGTTTAATTTGGGACTTTGGACTCAGGTGACCGATATGGCCACATGGGCCTCTATTTTTTATTTTATGCACTTTGAAACTTGCGGTTGATCGCTGGCTCCTCCTACTGACTTCGCTGGTCACGCTCTCTGAGCTTCGTTAGAAATTCCGCTTGGATATTTAACTGCGTTACTTTGCAAATTCATGACTAGATATATTTACATGTATAACAATTAGGTAAAAAGCGACGTGACTTCAGCTTTGATAAGCTGTGGTTACGACGTTAAAATCGCCAAACCACATAAAATGCTTCAGAAAATTGTCGAACGATGTCGGAGTGAAAATTTCACGTCAAGTCAAAAATCAATGATTTGTTTGGTAGTAATTATTTACTGACAACCGCGATTGGTCAGTTGCAAAATTAAAACAACAACAACAACAACAAATAACAGCAACAACAACAACAACAACAACAAACATTTTGCATAAAATCTAATGATGGCACTTGAAAGGTTAATTCTATGCACAACGCGAGATTAGCGCAAAACTGTCATAAGCGCTGATATAAATATTGACACTTCCGCCAGCTTTGCACTCAACCGACGATGTGTGATCCCTTTCAAAAAAGGAAACACTTGGAAGTCAGCAAAGTATCGACACTGATCAGAATGCACCGTTGACTAATTATTTCATTGATAACAAGTTATTTACATAACTTATGTTCATTTAAGAGATGAAGAGAATATTTTTTGTTTTTTTATCGAAGTATGAACCGAAAAAAGCTAATCACATTGAATTTGTGTGATTAGGTTTTGCGGTTCATACCTCCATGAAAACAAAAAATATTCTCTTCATTTCTTATAATTTAATAGCATCGAGCGTAAAAAAAAAAACAACACAAAAGCTTTACAAATTTTGATACCTTTTTGTATGGGACTTATTTGTGAAGAAGCATACAAAATCTCTGCGTGCTAAAAATTTTGTTCATGGAGTTAGGAATATTTTTTTTCGACCAATCAGAACGCTCGTTTTTGATAGACGAAACTAAAAATTAAATTATATTCGAAATACATGTACCAACATGAAGAATCTGTGCTGCACAAAATCTCTTTTCAACTACTTGTTATGCGGGACACTCAGAAAGTTTTTTTTCGCCTATTTACCCAGATAAAAGAGATTTATCTAAACGTGGACTGATTCCGTCTGACGACGGAGAAGGATCAGGCTGCCAGTCAATTCCAGTAATAGCGAACAGCGAAACCGAATTTGAAAACCCAACCCCTCTTGGTCAAGAAACACAAGTCGAATGCAGCACTGGATTCTTTCTTGAGGTTCGACTTAATTGTGAAGCTGGTGGATTTGAACTACAACCAACATGTATAACAATACAGTAGGCCGTTAAGCCGAGGGAAAATAATAAAATCTGTCTTGAAGGTGATCCATCGACGCCTTAATTCTTTAACCCATTCCCACACAATGAAATTTTTAAACGCCCCTAAATGTAACAGCTTTGGAAAACATTGTGGGAAACAAGAAATTGCTCGTTACAAGCAATATCTTCATTATCCACAATGTTTTCTACCCCAAAAGACTATGATTTTAAAGATTTCAAAAAACTTGTAATTGTCGTGTGCAACGTCTTTGGATTTTGTTGTGTGGGAATGGATTAAAGGATAACTGACTGGAAAACCTGTAAGATTGATTACTGACTTAATTGTTTGTGTACTGGAACACTTTGATTTATTGACTGTAAAATTTCTATTAGATTGATTGCTGACTGTAAAACACTCTATTAGATCTACTTGCTGATGCAAAAATTTCTATTAGATCTACTGCTGACTGTAAAACTTTCTATTAGATCTACCTCTGACTGTAAAACTTTCTATTAGATCTACTGCTGACTATAAAACTTTCTATTAGATCTACTGATGATAGTAAAACTTTCTGTTAGATCTACTGCTGACAGTAAAACTTTCTGTTAGATCTACTGCTGACAGTAAAACTTTCAATTAGATCTACTGCTGACATTAAAACTCCCTATTAGATCTATTGTTGACTGTAAAACTTTCTATTAGATCTACTGCTGACTGTAAAATTTTCCATTAGATCTACTGCTGACAGTAAAACTTTCTATTAGATCTACTGCTGACTGTAAATCTTTCTATTAGATTGGTTGCTGATGCAAAACTTCCAGTTAAATTGATCGTTGATTGCAACTTTTTTAAAAGATTTATTGTTAACTGCAAAATGTTCTATTCGGTTGATTGCTGACTTCAAACTTCTCTATTAGATTGATTGATTACAGCAAGACGTTGTATCTTATTTGTGAATTAACCAACTATAAATATATTGTGTCAAATTTTAATTAAAAGTATCTTTCTGCATATTCTTAGAAAGTATAATTTGGATTTCGGAAGAGGAGGAAAAAGGGTAAAAGATTGATATACCGATTTAATATTCAATGAATTAATATACTATACTGATCGTTTGGGGAATTTTTCTTTCTGATCTGAGCAGATTTTGATTACCATTCAGAACTCGGGGTAGAGGGCGTGATTTTCAGCTTAAAAATGTGTATTTCATTTTTTTTCTATCATACCCTATATTTTGGGATCTCTTGGAATCGTAATGTCAAGAAAATTGAAGAATAGCAGGTCAATCAAAGAATCAATCAACTAATGAAATTATTGATTTAGATCGGAATAGAATTTTGAAATGCGACGTTGGTGGACATTTAGGTGAATCAGTTTTATTGCTCTGGCAACTTTAAAGTCGTAAATACAATTTATAGAAGCTGTAGTTAAGATTTTCATGTGGCCAACTGTTGTTTGATTTTGTAACATGTTACGTGTCATAATTTTGACAAGATACCACCGTTTAATAGCTCAGTGGGCGTGGCAAGTGGTCCGTCAATTCCCAAATTAGTACCAACAATATAAGACTAACTTGAGGAGTAACTGTTCAAGATTTTCATTGACCCTTCTGATCTTCAGCTGATGGCAGTTAATATTGAATTAATGTGTTTTGTGTTTGATTATTACATCTTTAGCTGAGCCAGAGTACAACACTTCCAACCATCCCAAACGTGCCCTTATTTAAAGACTCAGACTAGCCTATGCATACGCACAGTCTGATCAGAGTCTTGTCTTTGAGCTCTACAGGTAGACACTAATACAAAACTTCTTTAAGCAATCAGCGAATATTCGAAATAGTGGAGTCGCAGCCCAGAATACTGATTGTCTACACTTCACGCCCGTGTGAAATGACTAAAAATGTCACAATAGGTTTTTCAATTGTTGAATAATCTAATCCTAGATTGCAGAACTTAAGACCAGTACAAATTGAAAGGAGTTGCAGACGACATTTTGAAGTTTACGAAGTTTTAGATCTTTTCAACTTTCTGTGTAGAAAACATTGTGAAAAATGAAGAAATTGCTTGTCGCAAGCAATTCCTTCATTTTCCACAAAGTTTTTCTAATGCTTTATTCTTACATTTGTCTCCCACCAATTGGTTGATAATCGTAAACCTAAGTGGGGTAGCAGCTGGAGGCTATAAAAGGACAGTGGTAGTACTGGTGTGATAAATACCAAGAATCCATTGTTAGGTGCTCCAGCCACCGCGATATGACTGATATGCTATTGATAGTGGCGTTAAACCCCTTTCAATCAATCTAAAGCTTTTTATCTTTGGGGCGTCAAAAAGCGTCATTTTGTGGGAATGGATTCAACTCTATTGATTACACTATTTTGGAGAAAGAAGGGATGGGGAAAAATCAAAGTACTGAAAGTATTGTAAGCTAGCAAAGCATGGTTCTGTTAAGTAATCCTCTTTGTCGAAGGTTATCACGATAAATAAACTAGGTTAAAGTAACCCAGCAGTTAACCCATTACAACATGTCAAAATCTTATACTGGTTCGAATTGAAAGAAGTTGCAGGCGGCAATTTAAAGATAGTAAAATTTGGAAGAAAACATAGGGGACATTGAAGAAATTGCTTGTTACAAGCTTTTTTCTTGAGATGCTTAAACACGCGGAATTGAGTAGTAATGGGTTAGATCACACGCTTTTGTAAGAGTGCACTATAATTTGAATAGAGTCTGTAATACTCTTAAAATACACTAGAACTACTTTTTATGGTGTATTCATTCAACTGATTAGTGGTTAAGCCTCCAGAGGCAGTTTGCACTCGTTGAATTTTGAGATAACCTCAAATTTTGTCTGTTAACTTGAGCTATCAAAACTGACGCTTTGGTAGATAAAACTATACAAAAGATATACGATGTCGAGATTAATTCCAGTTACCTCCCTTTTATTTTGACTATACCTCAACAATATTTAGTCCAGATGCAATTTTGGGGGATGTTAAGAAATCATAGTTCTAACAAGGTGACATTTTTTTAAAGTGGTTCTCTTACAGATTTTCCATTAAACATGATTGTAGCATTTGCTTTTTCAATATTTTCACGATTAAAAATATATGCTCTCGTTAAAGGTAGGTATCGATGTTGTTATTTTTTTTTATGTCGCAGATTTAGTTTTCTTATTCCGTCTCATAAACTATTTGAATACAATATTTCGAAAGGAAGTTTTGCGAAATCAGAAACCAGGGTATTTCACTAACAGGCTAGATAGGCTGTTAATCTATTTTTAGTTACGTGATGCGTATAGGAATCCCGCATTCAGTTTGAATTCGCTCAAACTAACGTCATCGTTACGTCATCAGGAGTTATATTAGCTAGCCAGTCTTCAATCCTGTAAAGATCAGTCCAGAACTGTCGTAAGAGTTAATATGAATATAGACACTTACTGCAGTTTATTGCTAACAATTGATGTGACATAATTTAGGGCGATTGGTTGTTTCCCTTGTCACTTTGTAACCTTCCGTTGACTTTGGGTCATATGCAAATGAGGTCATGCGGTGTCGACAACCGTCTTCCGTGATATCTAAAACAACCTGGAATTCCGGTGAACCTTTCCTATCTCACCACAAAAAGCCACTTTCAGCCAATCAGATTACCGAGGAGTCAATATCTGACTCATATTTAAGTATTAAATAATTGTTTCGCCGTATATTTCGATAATTGGCATTTTTTTCTTTTCTGTGATTCAGAAAACATAGATACCCCCCTTTAAATCGGCTAAATTCACGATAAATTGCAATTTAATAAAGCCCTACTTTGAAACGTCGGAGTTTATCGATTGCGGTCGTTAGCCTTCAAGTGAAGTAGAATATCGACGTAATTCCTAGCGCAAGTAAATGACGTAAATGATGCGTCATGAAAACCAAAAATACTACCGGAACTCGTCATTCAGTTCCACGAACCAAATCTCGGATGCTCACCGTAGGACTATTTCAAACCTTCACGTGGCAAACTTCCATCTCCGTTACAAAGCAAAGCAACTGGAAAATGCACCTCATAAGGTTCTGCCAGAATTGTTTGTGGTCTTCAAATGGAACTAAATATCAGGGCAAAACAGAGAAAAACATGCAACAACAAAAGGAGATACAATCTTTCAGCCAAAATAAGACTTCCGAACCACCCGGTTTTGCCGAGATTTCTAGAGTACGTAAACCTCTACGTGTTCTAGCACTGTTTCCGGCTAACAAAATCTACCGATTTGACTTAATGCTACGGCCGAGGTCTGTTCCAAAGTTAACTGAAATAATCTAACGCGCAAATAAGGCAATATTCGTTAAAATAAAAATGTAACGTATTTACCAGACGAATTTCGATTCCATTCACATCTTATTTCATTGACTAATTTGGCGTTACATAACGCGAACTTTTTTTTTCTCAAATTTCTAAACTGTCGTTTACATTACAAAATCAGCTTACTCCCCTTCTTTCAAATGTCAAATGGTGATCAATAACATTATTCACAATACAACCATTCCTGTGAAATTTGGTTGAATTATGTTCAGTACTTTCTGAGGAGAATATTTTTAAAGTAAAAGTTAAAAGAAAACCATGCACGTAGGCACGGACGGACGCACGGCGGACACAACGCACGATAACAGCTCTCTTTCTTTCAGCAAGACGAACTAAAAATGGACCATCGAGAAGTGCAAATAGTATTGATGTTGGTCAGACTGAGTGAATTGCACAGGTCGACTAGGGAATATAATTTTCGCCTTTGAAAAATTAACTGGATGAAATATTGGCATTCTACCTTACCACATCGAGGGTTTAGAGCAAAAACATTGTATGGGTCTTTGTCGCCTGATGATGGGTTAAGCTTTTTCGTCCTCGGTAACCACACATATAGGGAACATAATGTTTCGATAGCAAAACACCATCTTGTAGGGCAAAAATTCTGATGTTTCACGAGACCGAAGGTGGAGTAGAATATATATATATATATATATATATATATATATATATATATATATATATATATATATAAAAAAAAAAAACGGCAGAGCGAATCAAATACAAGATGTTGTATCGTTATAGTAACTTTGTATTCCATTTGTTAAATACCTACATCCTCTATTAAATAAATTTGATAAAATGATAAGAGATATGTATTTCTACAGGCATTTCCCTTTTTACCACTCTGATTACGTTTATTGGCATTTTGACGTCATCTACAGATTGAAAATGATGTCACCTAAGACTATATTATATGGAACGTTACGTGACCATCAGATACGGAATTTTTCCTGACGTGCCTTATTGTGTCTGTGTGGAATGTATATATTTAACTAGAAATTTTTTTTTTCTGTACAAAAAAGTGCAATTTAATCAATTTTCTTGGATTAGCGAGCCCACAGCCATGCGCACATTAACGAACAATTGACCAATCGCTGGCCCCGCCAACTGACTCATTTGACCCCGTCCATTGACTCCAACAGGAAGTTCCGCTTCGATTTTTGACGGCGTTATTTTGCAAAGTTTATGGCAGGTGGCATGTTACAGATAAGTAGAATGGTTGGTTTGCGACCTAAACGTCGTAACTACAGCTTTAATATGGTGTAGTTCCGACGTTAAGGTCACCAAACTAACAAAAATGATTCACCAAAATGGCGGCCAATGTCGGAGTTCAAACTGAAATTCCAGTATAAATGAATGTTTTCATTGGTCGACCGATTATTTGATTAACAGCCGCGAAAGGTCAATTTAAACCCGATTTACAGAAATAGTTACCACATAGTCTACAAAAGATTGTGGACAAACAAGAAAGAAAATTTGATTGTAACAACCAAATTTCATTTTACTACCATGTTATAAATTGCTTTTTCTCTTGATTGTGTTCAACTAAGGGAAGGTCAAGCGTATTCAGACATACTCTCATTGCGAACGACCAGAGGAGAGAAAGATCGAACCTGGAACCCCTATCACTGGTTACCACTAAAACAAACGATAGGACATGCCGCGACCAAGTCCCAATTTTTAAGTATTTTTTTTTTATTTTTCAACAACGTTATTACCACGTAGGAACTATACACATACATAAAAAACACCCAAACAAATGACGAGGCTCAATCCTCCTCAAGAGCTACAGCTTGAATAAAGTGTAAATACGATGTTTTAAAAGACCTAGTTGATTTATTGTTGAATTATGCAAATAACGTTTACCACTATGTTAGTGCGTAACGTAATACGATAAAGCCTAACCACTTTGACGTAATCAACGTAACGCATCGGAAGAATTTGCGTTTGATTCGACTTGAGTTGAAAAAGAATATTCGAAAACAAGCCTAACCTTTTCAAATGAACAACAAATAAAAACCTACACCTCCCATTAGGCTTTACCCTATCCTGTTCGATCCTTCGTTTTTAAGTCCCTGTGATTTTATACTTGAGAAAGCATTGTAGAAAAAGAAGAAATTGCTTGTAACATTTCAACCCTACTGAATTGTTATTTTTCGAACTGAATCCACTTAAAATGTTCGCCTGCAAATTCTTGTCACAAGCAATTTCTAATTTTCTCACAATATTTACTACCTTAACTGGCACTTGTTTTCTAAATATAGCCATTTTTGAAATGTCGTCTGTAACCTCAAGTCTGATCTTGATCTACACCTCCTGCTTGTCCCCTTTCAACTAGAGTTGTTAAAATAATCAATTTTCAAAAGGAATATTGACCCTCATTAAGGCTTTCCAGTGCTGTCAGTCCTTTGATTTTAAAGCAATAATGTATAGGATTTTAAATTAGCATGACAAGGGTTAAACATGTAGGGAAAATATCTTGATAAATATAAACGGACGGAAATAATCAAAAGCAAGCATCATCAAACTGAGTAAACCCACTTACATCACTTCTTCTCAAATAGCAATAGTCTAATAAAAATGCATAAATGTATAATTAACCCATTACCTGATGGCAAAATTACAAACTAGTCCGAATTGCGAGGAGTTGCAGACAGCAATTTAAAGTTTATAAAAATTTAGATTTTTCCAACTTTCTAGGTAGACAACATTGTGTAAAATGAAGAAATTGCTTGAATCAAGCAATTTCTTCATTTTACTTAATGTTTTCTAAATTGCTTTTCTTGGGGGTTATCAAATACGTCATTGAGTGGGAGTGGGTTAACGCATTTAGGCGAAATACTTCAACACATTTGCGCAAATGTTCACACTCATGTAAAATCACATCAGTAATACCAACATATCCAAAGTGCTTGTATGACTTCCAGTCACGGGGCTATCAGACCCATTAGCTCAGTTGGTTGAGCAGTTGACTTCAAACTTCAACATCACGGGTTCGAGCTTACGAGACTAACAAATTGTCTTGCGGATGAGACGTCCAATCGAGGTTACGTGTGACGTTACATTACATCGAGTACGTTAAAGAATCAGGCGGAGTTCTAAGCAGTATTGTCCTGTATCCGTGCACTATCCCCCGTAACAACCCATAATATTCAACTCATTACAATATGAAAGGAGACAGGTACAAATTAAGGAGCATTTCAAATTTCACTAAATTTTAAATATGCCCGTTTTTCTGATTAGAAAACAATGTGGAAAATTGTAAATAAAGTTCCTCGTCTTCAGCATTGTTTTTCTAAATTCCTTTCGTGGGGCGTTAAAGAGGGGATTATCTGGAAATGGGTTTTTCTTAAGTATAGTCCACAAAAAAGTCTTTACTCAATATACCTACATCTTTACATTTTTAAGAAAAATAGCTATGGTAAAAAAAGGGAAAATTTATTCCATTTCCCTCAACGTTTGATACCGTATTTGTATTACACGGACTTTGAATTCTCATCTGCGAGCTCCTTAAATATTGGTATTTCTAAATCGATATGACGTAGGTATTGAGTAAAATTGATGAGCCCTCAATCTAGGCTTTTATACGACAACAAAAACAGTCGATATTCTACCCGTGACATGGATCCCCCATTGTTCGGTAGTTGAGGCAGTGTGAAACTTGCCGAAGGACAACTAAAAACCGCGTAAATACAGCATATATAAAAGTATGTGAGTTAAGAGACGTCAATAGCAAATATCTCCGTCAGATAAGCCTCTCTCCTTTCGTCACATGAGTCAATTGACTTAAGAATTTTAGAGAAACCTACCTTGAACAATAAAACCTAGAATTCCGTTAAAATTCTCGGCAGTGAAAGAGTGATGGGGCATTAGACCATTTCAACCCTTTTCTGTTTAATCCCTGTATTTACGGCCCTTAGATTTTATAATTGAGAAAATACTCTAGGAAAAAGAAGAAACTGCTTTTAACAAGCAATCTCTTCTTTATCTACAATATTTGCTAGCCAACTGAAAGGTTATTTTCCAAATCAAATCCACTTCAAATTTTCGTCTGCAAATCCTTTGAAATTGGACAGGTCTAAAATTGTGAAAAACAGTAAAGGGTTAAATAAACAATATTGTCATTTTGCGATCAAAATTATGAACTACTTCTTCTATAAAGAGATTCTTGAACATATTTTTCATGAAAATTTTGATAAAGGAGAGTTGTCTGCTTTACCAATAGTTATTATTTCTCGATAAATATTATTTATTCTTTCTACCATGTGATATATTCCGTATCCCCTACTTCGAAACATCGGAATGTATCGGGTGAGGTCGCTAGTCTTCGGGTAATTTCGGTAACGACTGCTAGCGGAAGCCAGTGACGTAATTGATACGTGATGGAAACTACCAACAAGGCAATGGGCCCCTACCGATATCCAGAGTTACTCCGCTTAGTTTTAGTATTAGAGTGACCTCCCTTAAATCTTTGGGTAGTTCCGGTGAAAAAATTGATGATATCGGTATCGAAAAGATTAACAGGTTGTTCCCAGCTATTACTACGTGTCATCAATGTTGAAAACCTAGATGATCTAGAGACTACTTTTTTTAACAGCTGAGCTTAATTTTTAAAGCAAAGTGACGTTTTACGTGTTTATAATCGTAAATGAGCCGGAATGAAAGTGTATTTTTCGGATACACCCTAATTCCGGATACACGTATGAATTACCATAAAAAGAGCTTTTTTTGATCGAAATAAATACAATGATACTCACGGAAATTCATTCCGTTATTTCCTTTTTTAAAAAATGGTTTCACATGTCAAGCGGGGCTTTGAATTTATAAAATATCTGTCATTTTACAAACGGGAACTGTTACAAAGAAGCTCTCCATACGTCTTCATATCATGACCATGGGAATTTACCAAATACCCTTTTCATTTATGAATATGAAATAAATTTAACCGGAATTTCACTGCATGATCCCCAACAAGCTTTGTAAAGTGTCTGAAGGCTTGTGGAAATGATTGTTGCCTCTGTAGGTCCCCCCAAGAGATATCATTCATTTCTTACCAATGGCAAGTAAGAATACCTTTGAAATTCGATGTTTTCATCTTATAAAAATTATGGAAGCTTTTCTACCCCTTTCTTGTAATTGTTAAAGTTTCGTGGGAACTTATTTGAAAGTTAAATCACTTAAGGTAACATAATTATCATAAGTTACCATGATGGGTGTGACCGGCTATTGTCACCTCGTTAGTGAAATAAGCGTATATACCCCTTGCAAATACCTTTATTCCAAAACATTAAGAAATATCATAAATCCATAGAGTAAATTATGTTTTGTTTGTATACATGCTTATTTCGTATACGTATAAACCGTTTGTACGATTTTGAAACTGACATGGACCGGGTAAGTTCATGTCGATCTAATTTTGAATGGACATAGAGTTTTACTGCAGATTTTAAAATCTCCGATTGCGACCGAAACCCGTAACTACAGCTTTTCAAGTTAAACCTTATAAGTTTATGTCGCCCGCAGACGAAATGCTTCTTCAAGTTTTCGAATCGTGTATTTAAGTATTTGAGAAAAAGTGAGAAATAAAAAAATGTATAAAAGAGATGACCGTAATAAGTGTTACAAAGATTAAACTAAGACAATCTTTTTGAACGTGTTAATCCATTTAGTTGATACCAAATTCTTATTAGTATATTGAGATATATCATGCAATGACAAATATGATACAATGTATATATACTAAAAATTCATTTTTTTTTGTTATAAAAAATTGAACTTAAACATTTTTTTTTTTCAGATTTTTCTAACTAAAATATTTTTTTCAAAATTTTTCTGAATGAGAAACGTTTTAAAATAGATTTCCTTTACCTCTTGCATTTATAATCCTTTTTAAAATGTACAAACTCGTAATTTCCTTAGAATTAGATGGAATCGCAAACGTCTTCCTTTGTTACTTGTAATAAGGGGTTATCGGGCGAAAATCAAAAGCAAATAGCCGATCATTATGAGATATATCCAGTGTATATCCAAAATACCACCCGTGGTCTATTACGCAATCAGAGATACCGCCCAGAAGCGTGTAAGTTACTTGGATTAAAACAGCAGTTTATGAGAGGACATCGTTAACTTTTAAATTTGATTTACCATTTAACCCTTTACACAAAAAATCTCAGAACGAAAGAGGATACAAACGAAATTTTAATTGCAATGTGTACCGAAAATAATGGATCTTTCAGATGTGGAGAATATCGGCGTAAAAAGTACTCTTTATCGCCATATTGTTATTCTTGGTTGTTGTTGTGTGGTTTCCTTGTTTTAATAAGTCTTTTCAAGTTAAAGAAGTAGACGAAATGATTTCCTACAAAGGAAGCCTTTGCTAATTTTGTTTCGAAAATGAGAGGTAAAATATGAAAACTGGACGAGAATGAAATTGGTTCCTAGGTCGGGAGAGAAAAACGATTAAAACGTGTAAACGTTAATATAAACTATCACAAAAATTCCACATTCTAAGAGTATTTTAAGAGTACTCAACATTCCTCTGTATGAAATTCTGAAAAAACATCTTATTCTACGCAAAATAGGAGAATTTATTCTCAGCCCTTATATACTCTATATAGCAAATCTAAACCGGAACTACCCAGTCAAGTCAAGGGAGTTAATTAAAGGGCAATTTTCAGGACAACTCCGTATATCGGTAGTGGCCCATTTTCCCTGCAATCGATAGACTATATATTTACCCGGTGAATTTCGGTTCCATTTGAATTGCACTTCGTTGATTAATTTGGCGTCTCGTAACGCGCTTTTTCTCTCTTTATTTTAAAGTTATGAACTATCATTTTCATTATACTATCGGCCTGTAAGCATTTGAAAATTGAGATTGAAATTTTTTCTTTCATAATCCGTACAAGAGCCGCTTTAAATAAATCTTTAGTCACGCCTCTTTGGTATCAAATACATCAAATTTCACAGTCGGAACGTTTTGATATAACGGAAGTATTGCGACAGAAGATAAAAGTAATTAAACTGTTAGTTTCCTTGTTGAACAGGCAACAAGAATACGCTAGAAGTACATTATCGTGACAAGTTTATTCAACCAATTCCGAATAATTTATTTTTAGTTTCGTCTATCAAAAACGGGCGTTCTGATTGGTCGAAAAAATTTATTCATACCTCCATGAACAAAATTTTGAGCACGCAGCCATTTTGTATGCTTTCTCACAAAATAGTACCATACAAAAAGTTATCAAAATTTGTAATGTTTTGTTTTTTTTTTTCGCTCGATGCTATTAAATTATAAGAAATGAAGAGGATATTTTTTGTTTTCATGGAGGTATGAACCGAAAAACCTAATCACAAAATGTATGAATCCGCTTCGCGTATTCATACAGTGTGATTAGTTTTTACGGTTCATACCTCCATGAAAACAAAAAATATTCTCTTCATCTCTTAACCCTTGTCATGCTGTATAAATTACCTTACTGAACTGCTGTCAAATCAAAGGGCTGAAAGCACTGATAGAACTTGTTGTTAAAAAATCAACATTTCTTTAAGAAATCAACTTCATAAACAACTCTGATAGGAAAAGTACAAGCAGGAGGTGTAGACTAAGATCAGCCTGCACACAATCTTAGTCCACACCTCCTGCCAAAACCGAAATATTCCGGGTTCAGCACGACAAGGGTTAACACAATAACTCTGTTCGTTGTCCTATCATAGTAAATCTTGACCATTCAAGGGACGGCCGTTTGATTGCACATGAATTATTACAGAATTCTCACCTAATCCTATGTTTCTGGACTCATAAGAATAGTCTCAACGAGACAAAGATTTGTAATGCGCATATAGTTCCTTCATTTTGATAAAGTTCGACAACTCCAAATTCCATTAAAATCGCGAGAGATTTCTTCGACAGTGGTAATTTTGTAATATTGTCACATTGAAATTACATGTATTAGATAAAAGTGTATTTGAGAAAGTGAGATGGTTAACATTTCTTCATTTGGTGGTGTTTATTCACTTTATTCGATTTTCTCATCCCGCAATGACCTAGAATCATTTTTGAAACGCACGTAATTCATCTCTTGCAACTTTGTCAACTATCATCTAATACAAGTACTCGGTTCTCGAAAGTTTATCCTAACTAACTTGTTTGAATGCCAAAATGAGGCTATCAGCATGCACTAACCCTTTCCTGTTTTAAATTTTTTAAGACCTGTCCAAATTCAAAGGTTTTGCAGAAGAAAATTTAAAAGATAAACATTGAATGGGATAGGAAATCGAGTTGAAAAAGAAGACATTTCTAGTTACAAGCATATTCTTCTTTTTGTACATTTTTTCAGTTATAAAATTACAGGAATGTAAAACCAGTGACCAGGAAACTCTTTCCTGTTTGCAAAATTTAAGACCTGTCCAAATTCGATTCAATTTGAAAAAATAACCATTCTTTAGGTTAGAAAATATTGTGGAAAAAGAAGAAATTGCTTGTTACAAGCAATATCTTGTCTTTCTACAATAAAAACCAGGAATTGAACAGAAATGGATTAAACAAGTTATTCTTCTTAATTAGAAATAAGATGGAGACGAATCAACACAGTGAAATCAAGTTAATTAGCATGCGATGAAATTCGTTGAAATTTGGTTCCCAACTGTTGGCCGATTGGAAAAAGCTTTCTCGTTTTCTGAAATTTTTAGCTTGTCCAAACTGAAAGAGATTGCAGACAACACTGAAAATTGGGTGCATTTTGAAATGAATCCATCCTGTGTGGTAGAAAATAATGTGGAAAAAGGAGAAATTGCTTGTAACAAGCAATTTCTCATTTTTCCACAATGTTTTCTCAAGTATAAAACCCCGGGTTTTTATGGGAAGGGGTTAATGAAAATGACTGTTCAGAAAGAAAAGAAGCAAAAGAGCTAGGCGCTACATAACTTCAAATTAGTCAACTTATAACAACCTGAGTGAAAGGGTGGTTCATCGGCTAAACACGTTTATTTTTCGATTTTGCCGAAACGTCATGATTGCTTCATGATCGACGGTTCGCGTACAAAATATCGTAATTACAGCTTTGATAAAGCTTTCTGTTAGCGTATTGAAGATTTGTGGTTTCAATGACGTATCAATTACTTCATTGTCTTCAGCTAGCAATTTAGTGGTTATCGACCTCATCTCGAGACTAACGACCTCGTCCGATCGATTCCGTTGCTTCAAAGTAGGACAGGAGGAGGGTGCTTCATTAACTTAGAATTATAGTTAATTTAGTTCGTTAGATTTTTCACTAAAAAAGATTAGTTAGATTTATCACCAAGAAAGACTCTTTATCGAGAAAATGACTTCAATATCTATTAAAAAAAACATATATTTTTTCCTTTTCCAAATTTTCATGAAAACTGTTTACCCATTCCAAAACGACAATATTTTAGACTGATCTAATTTGAAATGAGTTACAGAAGACAATTTAAAGTTTTTGAAACTTTGAATTTCTTTATGTTTGGGGTAGAAAACATTGTGGATAATGAAGAAATTGCTTGTAACAAGCAATTTCTTCATTGTTCACCATGTTTTCCCAAAGCCGTTTTTCTTTGGGGCGTCTAAAAGCGCCACTGTGTGGGTATGGTTAAAGAGACACTTTATAAGATGACATTGCACCACATTATAAAGTAAATAGGATAAGAGATAGGGGACAAAATACCAAAGGTAACATCTTTCTGAAACTCTGGATCTCCAAGGATGCATGAACACTAAATGTTTGTAATAAATATGACAGAAATTGTATTCAAATATTGTAAGACATTTTGGATAATCGGCCCAAAATATTTCGATTTTCAGCTAGCAAAGCGTCAGTTTTTGTAGCTTAATTTAACAAACAAATTTTGAGGTCTTCCCAGAGTTCAACGAGTGCAAACTGCCACTTGAGGCTTTACCACTAAATCCATTGAATGCCTACGCAATAAAAATAGTTCTTATTTCAGGAATTTTGCAAATTCTACAACTACTTTTTACTACCACATGAACAAATTTTATACTAATTTTAGACAACTCCTTTTGAAGAATCTCAAGAAAAAAGCTTTGGAAAACATTGTGGACAACGAAGAAATTGATTGTAACAAGCAATTTCTTCGTTGTCCACACTGTTTTCTACCCTACAAGGCAAATGTTATATAAATTCCACTAAACACGATAAGAAGATTACGTAATAAAATCGTGCTTTGCTAGCTTACAGCACGTTCAATTCTTTGATTAAAGTATAACTATAGTCCTTTCGAAACTTAATGTTTCTTCGTCGTGAGTTCAATGAGATCTGACAACAAATATGACGGATTGACCTCAATAGATTTTTGGGAAATTTAGGCAAGAATGCTGGCCACACGGGGCGTTCCCTTAAAACTGTTTCCCAAGAAAACTATATATCGGTTTTTCGTTTATCCCATGGGATATTCGTTGGATAATTCTCTCGTCTTGATCTTCATCAAATGGCATTTATTCAGGGTATAAAAAGTCTGTCTTTTCACTTTTTCACTGAAACACTTATTTCTGAAATCGACATAATTTTCTTCCATAAATTTTCGTTTACCACATTACCGTTTTTTAAAAATTTAGACTTGTCCAAATTCAAATGGGTAGCAAACGAAATCATAAAGTAAGTACAATTCAAAAAGTAACAATCCAACATCATAGAAAATATTGTTAAAAAAAAGAGAAAAAAGTGCTTGTCACAAGCAATTACCTCTTTTTCTTCAATGTTTTTTCTAGTGTAATATCAAAGGGAAGAAAGAGTTAGGTATTGTACGTGATAAGCAATAATGTTACAAACCTGCCTAAAGTAATAAAACAAGGAATATTTTTTGCAAAGCACCTTTTCTTAAACATCTGTTCCGCCTGTGATCACCGTATGATACGGATCGGAATTTATTGTTATTTCAACAGATTATTAGCTTCAAATTTCCTATTGACGTCCGTATGCAAAAAATATGACCAGGGACATATATGAAATTGTTGGTTGGCGACCTTAACGTCGTAATACAGTCCGAATTAGCTTAAGCATAAATGCTTGACTTAAATGTCGGCGATCAACATTTATTTTTGATTATACATTTTGATTGGTCAATCAATATTTTGTTCAATATCAGCGATCCGAAAATTATATAACATGATATCGTCCTTCAATATCATCTATATCAGGATGTATTAAATTTAATAATCAACTTCTCCTTTAAGCCTCTACAACAAAATCCCTCCTTTTTACGCCTCCCAAAAAGTAGGCTTTAGAAAACATTGAGGACATAGAAGAAATAGCTTGTTTCAAGCAATTTCTTCAATGTCAACAATGTTTTCTAACCTAAAAGACAATGAATTTTAGAATTTCATCAACCCAAAAATGTCGTCTGCATTTTCTTTCATTTTCGACTGATCTAAACATTTGTCAATTGAAAATGGGCTAAGCATGATGTTTATACCACTAAAGGCTAATTTTGAACTTAATTGTTTAGCATTTCGTCTATTGTTTATCAAAATGACGTAACTACAGCTTCAATAAAGCTATAGTTACGACATTTTGGTATCCCACATACGATTTGAATCCTATTTAGATGGAGCAGTTTTTAATTTAGACATACACTTTACATATCATATGTTATCGCGTGCTTAACCAATTCCCACACAACCTAATTTAGACTGGTCCAAATTGAAAGAAGCTGCAGAGGACAATTCAAAGTTCGTGAAATTTTATATTTTTTCAACTTTCTGGGTGGTAAACATAGTTGAAAATGAAGAAATTGCTTGTTACAAGCAATTTCTGCATTTTCCCCAATGTTTTCCCAATTGCCTTTCTTGAGGGTCGTCAAAAAGCGTCACTGTGTGGGAATGGGTTAACTTGATGTTGAGGCTCTATATTACCTGAAACCTTTTTTTTTCAGTTTTATGACATTTCAAAAGGTAATTGAAGGAAAATCATAGCAAAAGTCACCGGTGAAGTCGAATGTAGGGTAACATTGCGCAGTTTACGAAGTAAAATATGTAAGTAAAGTTTAATAACTATTTTCCAAAAGAAAACTATAAAATCTTTCCACTCGCTGGATAACTGAGCCATTTCTGACATTTTCTTTTTTTGACAATCCCCAGTAATAATATTGATTCTTATAAGACTTTGATGAAAAAAGAATACATTTCGTTTACAAGAAATACAGTACATCCCTTTTTTTCAATCAAGTTAAACAATCAGCAGACGGCAAAATTTTAGACCGTTCCAAGTTGAAAGGAGATGCAGACGACAATTATAGTTCATGAAATTCTAGATTTCTCAACGTTCTGGGTGGAAACATTGTTGAAAATTAACATTTTCCGCTATGATTTCTCAATTGATTTTCTCGAGGGGCGTCAGAAGGCGTCAATGTGTAGGAATGAATTAAAAATCGAACAGCATCGTTTTCGACTCCTCTCATTAAACACTCAAGTTGTAATATTTGACGAGTTATACATTCATGGAAAACAGGCATTTCTTATTTCCCCCTGTGTATTATTCATTCATTTTTTTATCAAGACATTTCAATTCCACTTTTATATGCCCCCAGAAAAAAGGGTGTGGAAAAACTTTAGCCATGCATTTTCTGCAATGATTTTGACAGGAAGACAAAAATAATGATTGAACAAAATTTTTCATTTTCAACTTTTTTGGATGCCGCCGCCATAGAAAACTTGGTAGCGCATCAAACTCCCAATCTTCAACCACTGAATGTTATTTGTTCGTTCCCCGGCGGCGGCACAAATCCTTTCCGACATTAGTCTCTCACCAATGGGTTAATAATCGTAAACCTTTGTGGGATATCAGCTGGAGGCTAGGAAAGGATGCAGTAGTAGTGCTTGTAGGGGAAATACCAGGAGTCAATTGTTAGGTGTTCCAGCGGCCGCGATATAACTGAAATACTGTTAAAGTCAATCACAATCACAATTAATCAATCAATCAATCAACTTTTTGTATTTTGACTAGACTGAATTTTTTTCGATTTGAAATGGATTAATCATTTTATTTATTGAGCCTCCGGTAATGGTTACAGCTGATAGTTGTTTATGAAAGGCATAGAATAATAATTTCGTTATTCTAGGTGTCGTATTCAAGAATTAATGCAGTTTACGGAAGCTAAACAACTAAATATTCATCCCCCACTTTGTAAAATAAATCATATCCCCCCCGGACGCATTTAACCAGAAACACACTTTTTTTAGACTAAAAGGAATAAATTCGAGATCGTTGATCAATCAAATCATTTATTCAGCCCGGACCTGAGCTTTCAACTCCAACATTGGCCGCCATTTTTGTTATCATTTTCTGTTGGTTTGGCGACTTAAACGCAGTTACTTCAACTTATTCAAGCTGTAGCTATGACGTTTCGGTCGCCAACCAACAATTTTACTTTATTGTTACATGTTACTGGATATAGATTTTGTGAAAAATCGAAGCCAAACTTCCTGGCTAAGTTTATTGGCAGGGCTTGTGTCAGTGGGCGGGACTAGCGATTGGTCACTTTTACAGCGTGCGTTCAACTGAAATCACTGGAAGCACTAGTTGCAGGTCAATATATAATTTGAAAACTGATTTTATTAACGATTCTTGCGTGAAAGGAACAAACAGGTGGTGTAGACTCAGATCAGACTGCACATTTTTTCAGTCGGATCTTTGCCGCCGTCATAGCTTAGTCGGTAGCTTGTCAGACTCCTAATCTTCAATAAGGGGATGTCATGGGTTCGATCCCCGACGGCGGCACATATTCTTTCCGACATTTTATCCTCACCAATGGGTGGATAGTCATAAACATAAGTGGGAAAGCAGCTTGAGGCTAGGAAAGGTTGTAGTGGTAGAACAGGTGTGAGAAATACTAGAGGTCCATTGTTAGGTGCTCAAGCCTCCGCTATGTGACTGAAATACTGTTAAAAGCTGCGTTAAAGCCCATCCAATCATTCTTTGTCTATACCTCCTGCTCAGACAAGAATAGTCCGTTTTTAATATGACACGGTTAAATCACTTCATAGTAAAATTGTCGTCTGCAACTGCCTTCTATTTGGACCAGTCAAAGTTTCTGTGGAAGTGGGAATGGATTAAATGGTATAATAAAACCTTTTTTTTAACAATCCAGCTTTTCGATACTCCATTCAAGACAAACGCTTTGTAAAAAATGGTAGACAATAAAGAAATTGTTTGTAAAGACAAAAAAAAAAAATAAAAAAAAATAAATAAACAAATATTCCTTCACTTAGAATTGTCATCTGCAACTGCTTTAAACTTAGACCAGTTTAAAATCTTGTCATTGGATAATGGGTTAAGAAGATTTGTTGAAAATATAAATCATTGAATCAAAACCAGTAAATTATTTGCTTTGCTTTGATTTCTGGCACTATATTATAAGACACGAAGAGAATATTTTCGTTTTCATTGAGATAGGAACCTTAAAATCCAGTCCCACCTATGTTTGATCCCGTGTCGTGAAGTCATACAGTACGATTAAGTGTTTAGATTCATAGCTCATTGAATAAAAAATGAAAAAATAAATAAATAAATGAAATAAATCTTCATTTCTTAAATGCTTCACAAGATATCAGCACAGAAATAATGAAGGAATTGACCAATCGCTGCTCTCAATCAAAGGACCAGTTGACCAATGAATTCATTCAGATCAGAAATGAGTTTTGAACTCCATCATTGGCCGCCATTTTGTTTACCCTTTTTGTTGGTATGGCGACTTTAACATCGTAACTACAGGTAATTAAGTTTCAACCTTTAGGTCGCCAACCAACTATTCTACTCTTTTGATGAATGCTACTGTCCATTCCATAAATTTGGCGAAATAATGTCAATTCAAATCGAAGCGGGACTTCCTGTCGGAGTCGACGTGCGTACCAAAACGGAGTAGATTAGCGGGGCCAGCGATTGGTCATTGCTGAAATATTGTTGTCGTTTTTTGTCAAATTGAAGGAAGGCACCGACGTCGTAGAAAACACCATGGAGAGGAAAGGGCTTTTTACCTTTTAACATATGACAAATTGTAGACTGGTCCAAATTGAAAGAGCCAGAAGACGACAATTTTTAAATGATGATTTTTTTCTAAAAATGTTTGTCTTTTGAGTAGGAAACACTGTGAATAATGAAGAGTTTCCATTTTTTTTTCATTTTAAACTATCTTTTCCTCTTTTCCTATGCGTTTTCTTAACCCTTTCCAACACTATCCCGCTTTTTACGCATGTCAAGAGAACACGATTTTGGGAAAAATGTGAAAAATGATGAAATTGCTTGTCACAAGCAATTTCTTCATTATCCACAACGTTTTCTTCCCCAAAAGACAAATGCTTTTTTTTAAAATTCAATCTAACAAAACGTGTCGTCTGCAATGTCTCTCAGTGTACCAGTCTAAAATTTTGTTGTCTCGTAATGGGTTTAGGGACGTAAAAAAGAGAGGATGTACCGTAATGGGTGAGATTATCTTTTTTCATTCTCTTTTTGCACCGTTCACATAAGTCAAAGTAGGAGACATATTGGGATCGTTGTTTCATTAGCGTGTTTATCAATCATGGACGCTAGCGTTGTTATATAGTGTCTCGTTCTCTACCATATATAAGTATTGTCTCAGTGTGGAGCGAGAGAGAGAGGATATAAAACTGACTTACTATATGTTGATGTATTTCAGTGAAGTTTGTTAATTAATACAGATAGGTTGTCTTTCATTTTAATCTATTACTAAACAGCAGAATTTTAGACTGGTCTAAATTTAAAGGAGTTGCAGAAGACAATTTTAAGGTTATGAAATTTTGGATTCTTTTTATTTTTAGGATAGAAAACATTGTGAATAACAAGCGATTTCTTCATATACCACAATGTTTTCCTAAGCTCTTTCTGGTGCATTTTTTGTCTTTTCTTTATATAGATTAATAAAAAGTGAAATAAGTTAGAAAAGGGATGACATTGAAAAAAGTTTCATAACAGAAACTTATTATGATAAATATATTTAAACAATAATTCTTTTTAATGATAATACTATCATCATGATAGTAATTTAGTGTCTACAAATAATGTGTATATTCTCACTAACGAAATTAATAGAATATAGTATATATGAAAAAAAATATTGTGGTTTTGTAATGTTTTGCCATTTAGATATTTAAACATAATTATTTTAGCACATTAACACACAATCAAACTTTTGACCCATTCAAGAAACGTTTCATAGAAAAATATTTGAAAAAAGAAGAACTAGCTAATGACAAACCATTTCTCCTTTTCTCACATTTTTCAATGTTACTTGTTACTTATTTTCAAAATTCTTCGCACTTTGAACTGTTGTCTTCAACAGTTGGTGGGATCTAAAAGTTAGTCGTCTGGTAATGGGTAAATAGTTTAAACCACTTTGACATGTTATGACTACCTTTTAGCAGCAAACATCATGACTTTGAGTTAATCTTTTTTTTTTTTTGATAAATATAGTTTTTAAACGAACGAAATACTTTTAGGCAAAAATGGAGGGGTATTTCATACACATCGCAAACAAGTTAGAGAAATATAAAATCGAACACGGCCAGGGTAAGGTCGATTTGATTCGTGAGTTACGAACCTGGGATCTCTGGCGTGCAGTCCTTGCGGAGTTTGTGGCCACTGCATTGTTTGTGTTCATTGGAACGATGTCTGCGGTATCCATGGCAACAGGAGATGATCTCAGCAAGATAGTTAGGGTGAGTCCAATTGTTTATTACCTTTATTTGCAATATAATCCTTAGTAAACCAATTACCAGACCAAAATTACCATATTTAGACTCATCCAAATTCGAAGATCTTGCAGACTAAAATTTGAGTTGATGGAATATTATATTTTTTGTCTTTTGAGATAGAAATTATTGTGAAAAAATGAAGAAGTTGCTTTTTACAAGCATTCCCTTCATTATTCACACTGTATTCCAAAGTGTTTTTTTTTCTTTATGAGTGTCAAAAAGCGCCATTGTGTGGGAATGGGTTGAGACGCTTTACTAGCTGACATCTAGCGGATCGCGTTTGTCAATGAACGAATCAATCGACCAATCAACGTATTCATTAACCCATTCCCACACAACAAATTTTTAGACTGGTCCAAATTGAAAGAAGTTGCAGACGACAATTTCAAGTTGATGAAATTTTATTTTTTTTTGTCTTTTCAGGTAGAAAACATTGTGGATAATGAAGAAATTGATTGGTACAAGCAATTTCTCAATTTCCACAAATTTTTCCAAAGCTCTATAACTGAGGCGCGTAAAAAGGAGGGCTTGAGTGGGAATGGGTTAAGACCGGCAAAATCAACGACCAGTAACATATAACAAAAAGTAAAATGTTTTGTTGGCGACCTTAATGTCGTAACTACAGCATGAATAATCCGAATTGACGTATTGCTGGAGCCCGCCCACTGCCTCCCCTTGCTAAGCCAGCGCATTCAGAGAGGGAGTTCCACTAGGATTTTACACGGCCTTACTTTAGAATATTGATGGCCAGTAATTAACCCTTTCCGGGTCAAACCCTGGATTTTATGTCGCTGTGATTTTATATATTTAAGAAAACATTGTGGAAAAAGGAGAAATTGCTTGTAACTTATCCTTTTCTACAAGGATGAATACATTTCAAATTGCATCCAATTGTCATTCCCGTCTACGACCTCTTTCGATATGAACCAGTCTAAAAATTAAAAAAAAACGGGAAAGAGAAAAGCTGTAGTTTTGAATCTTCAAACCAACAAAATTGCTTCACATAAATGTCGACCAATGTCTGAGTTTAAAGTTACTTTTAGGCTAAATGATAATTTGATTGGATGACCGATTCCTTGATTGACAGCCGCGATTCGTCAGTCAGTGTGCTTAGGGTAGACTGACCTGACATACTCCTAAAATCTGCTTAGAACAGATAAAATAGTCGATCCTGCACGCCCTCACGAGAAATCCCTTTTTCACAAGTTATAAGTCCAGTTAGGATCAATCTAGAATTTTGTCGTCTGGGTATTGGATAACCAGACAAAATTTTTGACAGGTGAAAAAAATTCAAGTCGATATCTCTTCATTTACTCGTGAACAAGTACAGGAATAATAGTTAGCGATTCAAGCTGTAGTTGCGATAGTCGCAACCAACAACTTTTTTTTTGTTACATGTTATTTATCATATATTGTGCAGTATCTAAGTGGAATTTCCTATCAGAGTTCAACGAGCGTGGATAGCGATCCGTCAATTAATTGGTATAAATAAATATGTTATTTTCTCATCGTAATAAAAAAACAACAACAAAAAACTCGTTCTTGGCAATTGAAAAGTCGCTGGCCCCGCCCACTGACCTCGCTGAGCTCGCCCACTGACCAGGTGGGTACGCCCACTGACCGCACTGGCCCCGGCCACTGACCCCGTTAGGTCCGCCCACTGACCTCACTGGGTACGCCCTATGAACCTGCTGGGTACGCCCACTGGCCATACTGGCCCCGCGCACTGCGCCCGATTGACACGCCCACTGACCCCGCTGGGTATGCCAACTGACCCCACTGGCCCCGCCCACTGATCCCGCTGGGCACGCCCACTGACACCGCTGGGAACGCCCACTGACCCCGCTGGGCATGCCACTGGCCCCGCTGGCCCCGCCAACTGACCCAAATGGCCCCGGCCACTGACCCCGCAAGGAACGCCCACTTCCCCCACTGGTCCCGCCCACTGACCTCGCTGGACGTGCCAAAAGACCCCGCTTGACACGCCCACTGACCCCGCTTGTAACGCCCATCGATCCCACTGGCCCCGCCAACTGATCCCGCTTGGCACGCCCACTGACCCCGCTGTGCATGTTAATGGCCCCGTTGGCCCCGTCAATTTAGCCCGCTTGATACGCCCACTGACCCCGCTAGGTAAGCCCACTGGCCTCGCTGGCCCCGCCCACTGACCCCGCTGGGTACGCCCACTGTCCCCGCATGCCTCACCCACTGACCCCGCTGGACACGCCCACTGACCCCACATTGCACTCCCACTGACCCGCTTGTAACACCAACTGGCACCGCCAGCTGACCCCGCTGGGCATGACAATGGCCCTGCTGGCCCCGCCTACTGACCCCGCTTGATACGCCCACTGACCCCGCTAGGTACGCCCACTGACGCCGCTGGGTACGCCAACTGGCCCCGCCCACTGACCCCGCTGGGTACGCCCACTGTCCCCGCTGGGTATGCCCACTGGCCCCGCTGGCCCCGCCCATTAACCCCGCTTGGCATGCCAATGGCCCCGCTTGCCCCACCCACTGATCCCGCTTGGCACGCCCACTGGCCCCGCTGGACTCGTCCATCGACCCCGCTGGGTACGCCCACTCACTCCGCTGGGTATGCCAACTGACCCAGCTGGGTACGCCCACTGGCCCCGCCGGACCCGCTCACTGACCCCGCTTGACACGTCCACTGATTCCAACAGGATGTTGCGTCAAATACGTTATTTTGGTAAAATTTATTGTCAGAAGCATGTAACAAATATTTCAAATGGTTGGTTGGCGATCTAAACATCGTAAATACATCTTAAACAAGCTTTAGTTACCAAGTTCAAGTCGCCATATCAACAAAAAATGCTCCACATAAATGTCGGCAATTTTTTGCAAAGTTGACTTCCGGTGTAAATGATTAGTTTGACTCGATGATTAGTCGATTGTTTTTTAGCTAGCAAAGCGTCAGCTTTGATAGCTTTAGTTAACAGACAAAATTTTGAGACCTTCTCAAAGTTCAACGAGTGCAAACTGCCACTGGAGGCTTAACTACTAATTCTGTTGAAAGCCTACGCCATGAAAATAGTTCTTATGAATTTCAGGAATATTGCAAACTATGAACCTTAACCTTAACTATAACCTTATTCAAATTGTAGAAAACCCATTCTCACGCAATGCCATTTTTTATGCATCTCAAAAATAAATATAAAATAACAACTTTGGAAAACATTGTTGACAATTAAGAAATTGCTTGTTACAAGCAATTTGTCAACAATGTTTCTATCCTAGTATGAATATATCTCCGCCAACATTAAATTGTCATGATCTGCAACTCCTTTCAATTTGAACCAGTCTAAGATTTTTTCGCAATGTAATGGTTAACTCCTGGGTTAACTTTGATAACATAGTTCATTTATCATGATCACCTATGAATAAGAAGATTACCTAACAAAACCATGCTTTGCTAGCTAACAGTACTTTCAGAACTTTGACTTCTATTGGCAGCCTCGAAGGGTCAATTTCACACTTAATCACTATTTGTTTATAGTGCCGAAGAAAAATTGTTTATGGCAAATCTGTGGGAGAAATAGAAACTGATTATAACAACACTATTCTTATATTTTTTTCTTCCACGTATCCCTCTCATTTCGCGAATTATGTACACTTCGAAATGTTGTATGTAACTTATTTGACTTTCGATCTGTCTGATTTTTTTCGTCTGTTTATAAGTTAGACTTGCCCGATTTGAAAAGTTTTTGTAGATGAGAATTTCAAGCGAAAATGGATTGCGAATTCAAGGACAAATAATGAATGAAACACATGTAGTATGTTTCCCACAATGTTTCCTCGGAAGGTTCCAACATGTAAACAGCAGATAAAAGAAAAAACAAATGAAACGATCACTTTTCAATGCATTGATCGAATTCCCTTGCACTAGAAAAAATGTTATGTGAAGCACTTTGTAGTTTGGGCGACTTACACGTCGTAACTGCAGCTTACCCATGCCAACCAACAATTTTACCTCTTTTTTCACGGTTCTGTCTGTGAATTTTGCAAATAACGAATATCGAAACGAAACTTTCTATCGGAGTCATAGGGCGTAGAGTCATAGGGCGTAGAGTCATAGGGCGTAGAGTCATTGGGCGTAGAGTCATAGGGCGTAGCCAGCGGCGTCAGTGGGCGGGGCCAGCAATTCACCAATTTTGAATCGAATCCATTTGCATGTAAACAATTCAAAACTTTTTTTGTTTATCATTGTTCTATCCAAAGCTATGTCGTTCTTCAAGGTAGTTGAAATGACACATATAGATAATTTAAGACCTGAAAACAAAAACCTTGTCCAAATCTGAAATAAATCAACTATATAGAGGCCATAAAAACTAGCAATTGTCGCAAATAAAGGTACCATATCGACAAAGGGGGGTCTAATATCGGAAATACCATAATCATTGGAAAAAGGGATCTTATCGGAAAGACGGGCTGCACGTTATCGAAAAAACAGGGGAGGGGAGGGTGGTCACATCGTAATAATGTACTATATATATAGAGAGAAAGGACCCTATAAGAATAGAAGGGATCATGTCGGGGCCCTAAGAGGTGAAGTAAGGAAGAGAAAGAAGCATATCGATGAAAAAAGGATTATATAAGCTGAAGAGGGAACATACCGGGAAAACAGATTGATTGATTGAATGGGGTTAAACACCACTTTCAACAGTATTTCAGTCATTTCACGGCGGCTTGAGCACCTAACAATGGATTCCTGGTTTTTCTCACACCAGTACTACCACTACATCCTTCCTAGCCTCCAGCTGCTATCCGACTTAGGTTTACGATTATCTACCAATTTGTGAGAGACAATTGTCGGAAAGTATATGTGCTGCCGCCGGGGATCGAACCCATGACAGCCTATGATTGAAGATTAGGAGTCTGACGCGCTACCGACTGCGCTATGACGGCGGCCACCGAGAAAACAGAATCACATAGGAAGACTTCTTCCGAAAAAAGACAAAAGAAAACGAAGAAACGGTTCTTAATCATATGAAAGGGACCATTTAGGAGGAAAGGGGCCATATAGGAGGAAAAGGGGCCATGTTAGGGGTGGGGATCTTACAGAATACAGAAGGAAACATGCCCGAAGAAAAAGGACAACAGAACAAGTAAAGGGATAAAATCGGATAAAAAGGAACCATGTTAGAAAAGGGAGCATATCAGAAAAGGGAGCATTTCAGAAAAGGAAGCATATAAGAAAAGGGAGCATATCGGAAAAGGGAGAATATTAGAGAAAGGAGCATATCAGGAAAGGGACCATATAAGAGAAAGACCATATCAGAAAAGGGACCATATAAGAAAAGGGAGCATATCAGAAAAGGGACCATATAAGAAAAGGGACCATATCAGGGACCATATCAGAAAAAGGATAGTGTCAGAAAAGGGAGAATATCAGAAAAGGAATCACATTAGAAAAGAGAGCATATCGGAAAAGGGATAATATCAGAGAATGGAGCATATCAGTAAAGGGAACATATCAGAGAAAGGAGAATATAAGAAAATGAACCATATAATAAAAGTGAGCATATCGGGGACCATATCAGAAATTGGAGTATTTCAGAAAAGGAACGATTTTAGAAAAGGGACCATATCAGAAAAGGGGCCATATCAGAAAAAACACCATACTTGAAGAAAAGGATTCATGTTCGAGGGAAAGGGACCTTATAAAAAGAAAAGCAATTTCTTCATTTTCAATAAAGTTTTCCAAAGCTATTTTTTGAAAAGCTTGAAAAGGAGGGCTTGTGTGGAAATGGGTTAACACATTACAACTCTGCAAAATTTTACAATTGTCCAAATCATGAGGGATTGCAGACGACAATTTAAAGTCGATGAATTCCAGATTTTTTCAACTTTCTTGGTTGAAAATGTTGTGTAAAATGAAGAAATTGCTTGAATCGAGCAATTTCTACATTTGATAGAATGCTTTCCTTTCTTACTTGACGGGCGTCAAAAGGGGTCATGGTGTGGCAAAGGGTTAATTTCTATTACAGCGACAGCCAATTCCAATGCATGTTATAACAAAAATGTCTTTCAGCGAACATATTGCACCTTTACTGTCAAAAAACTCAAAACTGAAGTAGGATCGTACTACAGTTACTAGGTTTTTGTTCCCGTTACTGAAGGCTCTAGTTCTAGACATAATATTCTACGAGAGAACCTGACTTAAATGTCACCACTGTTTAACTCATTCCCACACGACAAAAATTTAGACTAGTCAAAATTGATACATTGAATATCAAAATTGAAATATTGAATAACAGTTTTGAAATAAGATACTGTCAATCACAAAAGCGATAGAATAATCGAAACATACATTCAGGCCGGAAGTGAAATTTGAACTCCAACATTGGGCAACATTTATGTAAAGCCTCTATAGTGGTTTTGCGACCTAAACGACGTAACTACATTTTATTCAATCTGTAGTTACTACGTTTAGGTTGCCAACAATCCTTTTTTGTTACATGTAACTGGGCGTACATTTTATAAAAAAAAACCCCGCAATTTAATATCTAAGTCGAGCTTCCTGTCTGAGCTCAGAGGGCGGTTCCAGCGATCCGTCAATATTGATGGATATGCTCAAGTAATAAAGTTCTATTTAGAATTAGAATAAAAGCGAGATAAGACTGAATTACTTATGACAATCAATCTTTTTCTTTTCTAACAAAGATGCAACTAAAAACATCTAAGCGTGTAACAAAGCTGTAGTTACGACATTTGGCCCGCGCACTGACGATATCATTCCATAACTGCCACCCACATTAAAATATTCGCTTATTTGACCTCTTCATTACTTAAATCTTAATGAATTAAGTTGAACAATGTGAAGAGCGTTTTGTTTTGTGTTTTCATAGATATACATGTATAAGTCTAGATGTACTTGTACTTCTGTTTTATTCTGTTTCGCGGCTTCATTTAATTCATGGAGAAGAAAACAAAACGTCTCTCCATCTCTTAACCCATTCCCACACAATAAGGTTTGATGCCCAAACGAAAAGATAAATCTTTGAATAACATTATGGAAATTGCTTGTTACATGCCATGTCTTCATTACCAACGATGTCTTCTTTCCTGAGAGAAAAATATTTCTTTAATTTCATTAACCCGAAATTGTTGTTCACCTCTTTCTTTTCCTGCCAATCTAAAATCTTATCATCTGTCAACCCATTACCAGACGGCAAAATTTTACACTGGTCCAAATTGAAAGGTGTTGCAGACGACAATTTAAAGTCTATGGAATTTTAGATTTTTTTTCATTTTTTTGGCAGAAAACATTGGTTGAATTGAAGAAATTGCTTGAATCAAGCAATTTCTTCATTTTGCACAATGTTTTCCCAACTGTTATTTCCTGAGGGACGTCTAAAAGCGTCACTGTGTGGGAATAGGTTAATGGGTTAAAATTAAGCTATCTGATGCGTAGATATACCTATACATTTATATTTGACCTATCGCTGGTCCCTCCCACTTACTAATTTGGCCATGTCCACTGACTCCAACATGAAGTCTCGCTTCGATTTTAAACGACGTCATTTTGCAAAATTTATGGCCAGTAGCATGTAGCAGAAAAGTAGAATAATACATTGGCGACATTAACGTCGTAACTACAGATTGAAAAAGCTGTAGTTACGACGTTTAGGTCGCCAAACCAACTTAAAAGGTTTACAAAAATGGCGGCCAATGTTGGAGTTCAAAACTGATCGAAATGAATGATTTCATTGGTCGACTGGTTAATTGATTGAGAGCCGCGGTTAGTCAATTACCTGATCCCTAAAAACCCCAAAAACAAAGCAAACTAAACAAAAACAAAAAAAGGCTCTAAGTATGATTCCATCGTTCGATAGTAGTACATATGTGTTATAAGGGTTAGCGTTGCCGGACAACAGAGAGCGACAAGGAAACACCGCGGGTCATCCGATTTGGTCATTCGATATAACAATAAAAAATCAAATAGAATATATTTCGTCCTAAAATTTGATCTAGTTTATATCTCAACCCAATATTTTGAAATGAGAAAACCACTTACAAGTAGTGGGCACGCCCATTTAGAGTAATATTGTCTAGGACGCTGGTTTAGTCCTAATAATTTCAGAAAATGAAATAAAATAATGTGATGAAAATAATTTTCAATTTTTAAAAATTCAAGTCATAATATTGATTAAAAAAAGATGATGAATCGAAAAATCAAAATGCGTTTCAACTGACAATTGATTGTCATATCGTAAAGTACACAGTGGTTAATCCATTCCCACACAATGACACTTTTTGACGCCCCTGAAGAAAAACAATTTGGAAAACATTGTGTAAAATCAAGGAATTGATTGTGGCAAGCAATTTTTTTTCAATTTCCACAATGTTTTGTACCCAGAAAGTTGAAAAGGTCTAAAAGTTCATACACCTTTTGGAAAAGTCTAAAAAAATTACCGTCTGATGGAGGACACATTTCTGGATATATAAGCCATTTAGATTGTTTCCGCCGAGTTTTTTTCTGCAGTGGGTGAAAATGAAGGATTGAGTTTTAACCCTTTCCTGTTTTTCAAAATTTAAGACTGGTCCAATTTCAAAGAAGTTGCAGACGACAATTAAAAGTGAGTGCAATTTGAAAAGTAACCAACCCACAGGGTAGAAAATATTGTGGGATAAGAAGAATTGCTTGTGACAAGCAATTTCTTCTTTTCCCAAAATATTTTCTCTAGTATAAATACTCAGGGACGTAAAATCCAGAGATTAACCAGGAAAGGGTTAAAACGTTAAAAATCAGAGAATTATGTTGCTGAAAACTTTGATCGGTGATTTTTCTACGGTATAAAATTATCGGATTCGATATAAGTCTGTCCATGTCCCTTGTGATTTACGCGGCTCTTGTGTAATCTCTGCAATCTGGCTCCAGTATAACAGAGCCTAATTAATTGAGTTCGATCTAGATCTACGTCATCCATACTGGAGTAGTTAATTAGTCCAGGTGCGATTGAGATCACTCAGCGTGTTTTTGGTCTTAGCCTTGAATTGACCAATTTGTAGGCCCGTTCACTTACTCCGTTGGTCCTACCCGGAAGTTCCATTTAGATTTTAAACGTCGTTATTTTGCAAATAATGACCAGTAGTATGTAACCGTATAGTTCGTTGGCACCTGCATGGTCTTAAATTCGTTCCTTTATACTTCATGGTTGCTTCATGATGCACAGACAAAATAATACCAATAGCGATCACCAATGCCACGTAACTTTAGTTTGACTGTACTGTAGTTGAGAGGTTTTGAAGGCCCACTTGTGAAACAAACTATTCTTCTTCTTCTCATTATTATTATTACCTAGAAAAACTCGAATGGTTGGGGAGAGCGCAATTAACTTACAAAATAATTTATTTACTTCTAAAGATTCGTTTATGACAGCAGAAAATAGAGAAACGTGATTCTCGCATATTTCGAAGATATACAACAACATACTAAGTTTATTTTTTTCTTTCATTTGTTTACCATTGTCGAACGTATGTGTTATTAAGTACTTGTTTAGAATATTATGTAATGATGATGAACATTATTATTCAAGTCATTTAAGCGAATAAACTATATGTTATGTATGTAACACAAAAGAAAAATGGTTAGTTGGCGACCTAAACGTCGTAACTACAGCTTGAATAAGCTTGAACCGATCCCTTTTCCCCCAGTATTTGTTTTACTCAGAAACAGGGTGGTCCCATCTCGCCTGGTGGACCACGAATTTACATGGAAAAAGTTTTCTTGCAATCTGTATTTGACCAAAATGCGGTTGTCCATTAAATAAACAGTCCACCAATGAAATCATTCGTTGAGACCAGAAATGAGTTTTGATCTCCAACATTGGCCGCAATTTTTATTAGCTTTTTTTTGTTGGTTTGGCGATTAAACGTCGTAACTACAGCTTGAACAAGCTGTAGTTACGGCGTTTTAATCGCCAACCACCTATACTTCCTTTTTGTTACATGCTACTGGCCATGGATTTTTTTCAACTAACGCCGATTAAAATGGAAGCGAGACTTCTTGTTGGAGTGAATTAGCGGGGCCAACGGACCAAGTGGGCGGGATCCGCGGTTGATCAATTCAAAAGATCACGTCAGAATTTATGCTTTGAAACATATTCATATTTCATCGAAAATATTCAATTGTGTCTTATTTGTTAGAAAAAGGGTCTTTCTAGGCTTTAAGAAAAAGGCGTCTGTCCGAGTGTGCAGAGAAGTCAAAGAGTCGCCGAAATTGAGCACAGGGACCGGGAAATTGTCCAATTTTTGCACAGTATTTAAAACTATAAGATACACTTGTTCTATGAAATATGTCTCAAGAAAGCCTTTGGTCATACGCAATTACTCCGTACCAATGGTGAAATACTTGTTAGAAGACTGAGTAGCATTTAATTTGTTTCCACAAGTAAAGGCTTTGGAAAGCATATTGGACAACGAAGAAATTGCTTTTTACAAGCAATTTCTTCGGTATCCAAAATGTTCCCTACCCCGAAAGACGAATAAGCTTTTTTTTCTTTTTGAAAATTCCATAACTTTACACTTGTCATCTGCAACTTCTTTCAATATGAAACATTTTATTGTCTGGTAATGTTTTGTTAATTAAAAATCATTTTCAAAAATCCGAAAGCTAAAATATTGTATAAAACCGGGGTCAGTGGCTTAGGTCAGGAAAATCTGTCATAAATACTATGTAAATCTCGTAAACATTTACAATGAAGCTTGTACTTTAGATAGACAAACAACCAGGTTCTCAAGTGAAATTTGATTAGTTTTTTATTTGTTTGAGTGACCCGTGGTACTGGGTAAATAGTTAGATGACCGATAGACTTGTACCACTGTCGACATTAATAAAGGCTTTGTAAAAGTCGACGGCGGTACCGGTCTAGATGACCGACTGTCGTCCCAGCACGTGCTTAACCCTTGTCATGCTGAACCATGAATTTCCCGGTTTGAGCAGAAGGTGTAGACCAAGATCAGCCTGCACATAAGTGCAGCCTGATCTTGGTCTACACCTCCTGCTTGTACTTTCCCTTCAAGAGATGTTTATGAAATTTGTTTCTGAAATAAATAATGATTTTTGAACAACAAGTTCAATCAGTGCTCCTAGCAAATCAGTAAGGTAATTTATACAGCATAACAAGGGCCAAGAGAAGTTTCGAGCTTAGAGGCAACATGAAAATACATTTTTGTTGTTGTTTTCCCTTTCTTTTCGTACTGTATAATTTACATGAATTCGCAGGAAATGTCAGACCGAAAATGTTCAATGTGCAATTATCTTTTTAAGCAATGATATGAATGTACTTGTTTCGATTTAGGAACCAACCTAAAAACTTAATCACACTGTACAAATACGCGAAGCTAAAGATTTCAGGTTCATACCTCAATAATAAAAATGATAATAATAATAGTAATAAAATAATCTCATTATTCATTATTCATAATTTAATACCATTAAGTAAAACGAAACAAATATTTCACTAGTATTGGCTATTTTTTATTATTATTATTATTATTATTATTTATTTATCCTTGTCGTACAAGCATTTGAAATAGTTTCATGCTCAAAAGTGAAAATTAAATTAACAAACAAAATTAAAATAGAAAAAATAAAAGAAAAACATTTTTGTATTAACATGCATTGGAATTGGCTGTCGCTGTAATAGAAATTAACCTTTTGCCACACCGTGACCCTTTTTGAAGCCCCTCAAGTAAGAAAGGAAAGCATTCTATCAAATAAATAAATTTCTACAATATTTTCTGAAATTACTGAATCATTATCTTAATAATAATAATAAAAAATTAATCTCATTATTCATTATTTATAATTCAATGCCATCAAGTTAAACGAAACAAATATTTCACTAGTATTGGCTATTTTTTTTTTTTTTATTGATCCTTGCGTACAAGCATTTGAAATAGGTTCATGCTCAAAAGTGAAAGATAAATTAACAAACAAAATTAAGATAGAAAAAATAAAACAATATGAAAATAATTTTTAAAAAGTCAGCATCTCTAAACGCTCGAATCTTGAGAGACGAATCTAAATTCAGTTATTAACCCATTCCAACACAGTGGAATTTTAGACCGATCCAAATTGAAAGGAGCTGCAGACGACAATTTCAAGTTGATTGAATTTATAATTTTTTCGTCTTTTTGGATAGAAAACATTGTGGATAATGAAGAAATTGCTTGATCCAAGCAATTTCTTCATTTTCCATAATGTTTTCCAAAGCCTTAGGATTGAGGCGCGTAAAAAGGAGGGATTGAGTGGGAATGGGTTAAAGAAGTTAGGGACTCGCTCATTCCTTTATTTTAATTTTCCCGACTATGCGGAGATTAACAAACGAACAAACATATTCAAACTAGCTCAGAAATAAACCGTAAGGTTTAACTGAAAACTTGTTGAGTAATTGCTCATTTTACCATACTTTTACTGCTATCACAAAACCGTAAAAACGGAACCGTTTATTTTTGGGATATCAGCGTAGTGATTTTAACGCTCTCAAAGTAACGCCATTTTTATATTATATAACTACAATATTTTCCAAGTAAGTCGGAATTCTGTTACCCTTTACTGAAAAAATCCGTGTTTTTAAGACCGCGTGATTTTAAACTTGAGAAAACATTTTGGGAGAAGAAAAATTGCCTGTAACAAGCAATTTCTTTCTTTCTTTCTTTCTTTTTTTTCTTTGCTGCCACACCATTTTCTACTCTGTAGGTTGGATACATTTCAAATTTTTCTCACTTACAACTTGTTTAAAAAATTTCAAGTCTAAAATTTTGAAAAACAGGAAAAGGTTAACGCTGAATCTGGTTTCGTATATATAGACCGAATTGTTTTCGTTTCTGACATAATAGTGATACAACTCAATTATGTGTTGTTAGAGTGTATTGTGGCGTATTTCAGTTCGGTGGCCTTTATTAACAAATAATTTAATTTTCAGTTTCGGCTATCAAAAACGGGCGTTCTGTTTGGTCTTCAAAAATATTCATCCCTCAATGAACAAAATTTTGAGCACGCACCTATTTTGTATGCTTCCGCTTCGCGTATTCATACAGTGTGACTAGGTTTTTTCGGTTCATACCTTCATGAAAACAAAAAATATTCTCTTCATCACTTAAATAAAGAACTATTGTATTTTATTAATAGCTGAGAACTGGCATACATGCATACAATGCAGAGTCGCGAACTTTTATTTTTTGGAAACATATGTAATCAACACTTATCATGAAAGTACAAAAACATATTTAGCATCCGAGATCAACGGTCATTTGTGCGACCTCTTCTTGAACTTTGAGAACACAAAGTGCAATCATAACTCTCTAATGATGGATCTCGACTCATAGAAGGTTTTATCTATAGTGCATATGGGGGAGTTATGAAAAAATATATAAGTATTCGCGCCTATTAATTTTCGTTTCCTGGAAACGAACTCGGGACCTCTGAACTGTCTATAAGACGAGCTTACCATTTAAAGAAGAATCATACAAAGAAAATTATAATTAGAATGTAGGAGAAGTAAAACAATCGATGTATCGAAAAAACGAATTTTTGAGTCGCCTGTTTGAGTAAGAAATCAGGCTCTCATTGTTTACGTACTCGATCATGCGGAAAGTCACAGTTTCTAATGAAAAGAAACGTGTTTGATAAGAAAGACGCTTACGTCTATTCATAAGTCTCATTAAACGTGAAGTATTCCATCAATTATGATCGACAGTGGACGACATTGTGGGCCGTCGCTTTGAAGATGCAAACTTCTCTGCAAATGAAAATTTTGTTTCGGAATATAACAGTACAAATAATTATCCTAAATTTCATCTGCATCGCTCATCGAACTCACAAAGAGAATTCATGTCCAAAACTACCAGACTAGTCAATATTTTTTCTTTTAATACTGCTCTTTTAAACTGTTTGAAAGTATACGTCTTAGTCCAAAATAAGTGAAATATTTCCCATTCAGCTGTTGCAAAGTCTTTCTTTTTTATGAAATAGGTTATTCATTTAGATTTGGTTAACGTTGTTAGTCATAATTCTTTTTCACCCTCATGAAATTATTTAGACGCTCTTTGTTCAAATTAGACAATTTCCCAATGTTATTAGAGAAAAAATAACACCCTTTGTCTCACCCGAGAACTATGGTACAACAAGGGGTGTTTAAAACGATTAAGCAATTTTATTCAGAGGCTTTAACCCATTACCAAACGCCAAATTTTAGACCAGTCTCAAAAGAGTAAAATAGGTGGTTAGCGGTAACCAAGTTATGACTACAGCATTTTTTAAGCCGTACTTACAACATCTAAGTGACAAAACCGACATAAATGCTTCACAAAAACTATCTGCCAATGTCAGAGTTTAAAGTTCACTTCCTATCTTAGAGTATGATTTGATTGGTCTATACTTTAAAGAGGCTCTTGAGGCTCTTGATTTCCATGAAAAAATGATATAGGAAAATTATCTGCTTTTCCAATATCGATTAGCATAATTTTCACGATAAAAATTATTTCTTCGTGCTATATCTAGTAAATTCGGTAAAAAATTATTTAACCCATTCAAACTCAATCCCTCCTTTTTACGCCCCTCAATAAAACAGCATTGGAAAACATTGTGGAAAATGAAGAAATTGCTTGTATCGAGCAATTTCTTCATTATCCACAAAGTTTTCTATCCAAAAAGATGAAAAAATTCAAAATTCCATCAACTTGAAATTGTCGTCTGCAGCTTGTTTCAATTTGGACCAGTCTAAAATTTTGCTGTGTTGGAATGGGTTAAATGTGAAATATTTCTTATACCTTACTTTGAAACGTCGGAATTGGTTCGACTGTACTGCTAGTGGATGCCAGTGACGTAATTGATACGTCATGGAAATTACTAATAAGTCAATCTTCCGTGCAATGGACGGATGACGTATTTATCCGATGAACACCGGATCGGTTTGGTTGTACTTGGCTAACCTTTAGTCGTCTCGTAACGCGATTTTTTGTTTCTTTTCTCTCTCTTTTCCCCCTTTTTTAAGTTAAAACTGTGATTTTCATTACAAAATCAGCTTAATCGCCGTCTTACAAATGTCTGGAAGCAATACAGTAAGAAATTTGAAAATTGAGATTCAAGTTTTTCCTTTCAAAATCTGTGCAAGAGCCGCTTTAACGAATTCCCACGTGACACAATTTAATACTGGTTTAATTGATTGATCGAATGAGGCTTAACGCCGCTTTTAACAGTTTTTCAGTCATATCGCGGCGGCTGGAGCACCTAACAATGGATTTCTGGTATTTCTCACACCAGTACTACCACTACATCCTTTCCTAGCCCCCAGCTGCTATCCCACTTAGGTTTACGATTATCGACCCATTGACGAGAAACACTGGTTTAATAACACTGGTCTAATTTGAAAGATGATGCAAACAACAATTTCAAGTTTGTGGAATTTTTTAAGAAAAACTTTGCCTTTAGGGATAGAGGACATTGTGGATACTGAAGAAATTGATTGTTACAAGCAATTTCTTCGTTATCTACGATGTTTTACAAAGGTTCTTTCTTTAGGTGTGTAACAAACAGTAATTGATGGGAATGGGTTAAGCCTTTAGCATTTCTCTAGAGATAAAAACAGTGTGAGAGAAGAATCTACGCTTCTTTTTTAATTCTAAATTTCTTTTTTAGCTAGCAAAGCGTCAGCTTTGATAGCTTCAGTTAACATACAAAATTTTGAGGTCTTCTAAAAGTTCAACGAGTGCAAACTGCCACTTGAGGCTTAACAGCTTAATCCATGGAACGCCTACGCCATAAAAATAGTTCTTATGTATTTCAAGAATATTGCAACCTCTATTCAAATTGTAAAGAACTCTGTCAAAGGCATGCTTTTAACCCATTCCCACCTTATCCCGCTTTTTAAGCACATAAAGAAAAAAGGTTTGGAAAACATTGTGGACAATGAAGAAATTGCTTGTCACAAGCAATTTCTTCAATGTCCACAATGTTTTCTATCCAACAAGGGAAAGATTTTCTAAATCAAACCATGCTTTGCTAGCTTATAGTACTTTCTGTACTTTGATTAACTTTTTTCCTATATGTACACTATGAGATGGATTCTCTGTACTCAGTGTTAACCATCCCCCAAATAACCCCTCCTTTGTATGCTTCTAAAGAAGGGGCTTTGGGAAACATTTTGGACATAGAAGAAATTGCTTGTTTCAAGCAATTTCTTCTATGCCCACAATGTTTTCTATTCCAAAAGAAAAAGAATTTTAGAATATCATCAGCCTAAAATAGTTGTCTGCATTTCCTTTCAATTTGGACAAGTCTAAAACTTTGTCAACTGGGAATGGGCTATACAAGTAGGCTAAAGTAGTGCATTGAAGTGTGATAATCATGCCTTTAGAATCTCCAAATTTTCGTCAGCTGAACAAAAACTTTGTTTAGAGGATGACATACAGCGAGGGAGGGGAATAAAGAATTTGATGATGTTTTTGACATTTCTTGGGTGATAATACTCTATTTTAATAACTATGCAAATAAGCAGAAGACTGGCGGCATATGAAAAAACTGCGTTATATGTTGGGTGGAATATTTTCAATTGATCCATTTTATATCAATAGAATTTAGTGCAAAATCTATAAAAATAATAAAAAAAAAAGATAATTTAGATCTTATTACAAACAGGTGAAGGGCTGTCAATGATAGGTTGTGCCCAAAGCGTTCGTCACAAATTGTCTGAAGCTTCGCAAACACGAAAATAAGAAAATAAGTCCCCTTTTCCCATAACACTGTTATGTTCACTAATGAAATATAAAGAGTCTCTAGTCAGCAGCTTTTTGAGGAACAAAATTTTACCTATGATTAAAAATAAACCAGATAAAAACTCAGGTTTTATTATGAAGCAATATTATAGATATATTATACCCCATTTCCCCTTATCAGAATAGTGTCTAAATGAATAATATATAGTGCGTTGTCTGTGGATCTTAATTATTGATTTAAATATGAAATCCAATTAAAATTTAATCCGTAAATAATAAACTATTAGCATATTTTTTTCTTCTTCTTTTTTCCCTACTACACTTCTTTTTTCCCTACTACACCAAGCCCCCCCCTCTCTCTATGATGCACCAACTTATAGAGTATATCTGTTAGTTGGTTATAAGAATTCATATTCATATTATTTGTCAACTGGGTGTATGGAAATGGCTTCAGAAGGACTGATAGAAAGTGATGTATAGCTAAATACGTTGAGCCCCATTTCCCATAACAATATTTTATCTAGGCGAATTGCAAAAAGGGCTTTATCTGATGGGGCTTTAAATTATTGTAATTATTTAAATAACCATTCGGTACATCGGGAAATATTGTAGAAAAAGAAGATATTGCTTGTTACAAGCAATTTCTTCTTTTTCTACAACGTTTTTCAATTGTTAAATCACAGAGACGTAAAACAGGGTTTGTAGGGGAAAAGGTTAAACATGAAAAATCATTATATTCTGACAAGTAAATCAGGTTATGTCAGAGAAAAACTGATTTTTGAAAAATGGCCCTTTTTGTATAACACAGCCTTCAGTTGAGAAACAAGTAGAAATACTCCATCGAATACTCACATGAAAATTCAATAAATTTCGAAGTCACAAGAGAAAAACAGATTGTTTATGTTAAGTCCACTATTTGCATGACACAGCCTTCAATCGGAGAACATGGAAATATTCCAGTGAGCTCAAACATGACACTTTATCAGCTCTTGTCTAAGGGCTGTGGAGAAATTGCTTTACCCATTCCCACACAACAAATTTTTGGACTGGTCCAAATTGAAAGAAGTTGCAGACGACAATTTCAAGTTGATGGATTTTTTTTTTCGTCTTTTAAGGTAGAAAACATTGTGGATAATGAAGAAATTGCTTGATGCAAGCAATTTCTTCATTTTCCACAATGTTTTCCAAAGCTCTATAATTGAGTCGCGTAAAAAGGAGGGCTTGAGTGGGTATGGGTTAAGGTGGAGTGACACAGAGAAGCGCATAGATTTGGTAGCTTTAACCAATTCGCACACAATTTTTTAGACTGGTCCTAATTCAAAGAAGCTGCAGACTACAATTTCAAGTCGATGGAATTTTAGTTTTTTCCGTCTTTTTGGATAGAAAGCATTGTGGATAATGAAAGAAAATGCTCGATAGTAGCAATTTTAGATTTTTCCGTCTTTTTGGATAGAAAACATTGTGGATAACGAACAAATTGCTTGATACAAGCAATTTTAGATTTTTCCGTCTTTTAGGATAGAAAACATTGTGGATAATGAAGAAATTGCTTGATATAAGCAATTTCTTCATTTACCACAATGTTTTCCAAAGCTTTTTTCTTGAGGGGCGTAAAAGGGGGGTTTGTGTGGGAATGAGTTTATAAATACTGTATTTACGACCACTCATTCAAGATCCTCTAAGCGCTTAGACAGACGCCGTGAAACATCTTAAGGAATATAAATTCAATCACGCTAAAGATGGTCAAACTCTCTCATTTTTTCAATTTCAATTTACCAATAGCAACATATCATTATATTGTGATTTTTTTAAAGAAATGAAAGAAAGAATGATAAGAAGAAAAAAGAATTGGAGAATTCTTTCATGCAAAAAATCCGATTCATTTTTTCTCTGTTTGTGACAAGGAATAATCCTTATGATAATAATGATGGTTATCATTATCCCAATAAAAGAATATCATCATTATTCTTACTATCATTATGGTCAATTAAAGCCAGTCCCACTCAAGACTTTTTTAGACTTGTCAATTTTGAAGGGGCTGCAGACGATAATTTGAAGAAAATGGAAGTTAACATTCTTTCAACTTTCCGGGCATAAACAATGTGAAAACAAAGAAATTGCTTGGTTCAAGCAATTTCTTCTTTTCCCACAATATTTTCCAATTGTTTTCCTGGGAGGGGGGGGTCGTCAAAAAGAGTTTTTGTGTGGGAATAGGTCAATCATTTTAACCCTTTCCTGATCAATCACTGGTTTTAATGTCCCTGTTTTTTAACATTGGAAAATATTGTGGGAAAAGAAATTTCTACTTTTTCCGAAACATTTTCTTCCCTACTGAATGATTATTTTTCAAATAAAATCAATTCTAAACTGTCGACTGCAAAACCTTTGAATTCGGGCAAGTCTTAAATTCTATAAAATAGTTAAGCAGCGGTAATGAAAAAGGGGCTGTTATTGGAAAATAAAAAAAAAACAAAACAAAACAAAAAAACCCCAACCAACCACCACCACCACCAACAACAAAAAACAACAACAACAACAAATATTTGATATATATGTATTCATACTTTTAAACCAAATAATTACTCATTTTGTTTGTCAATGTAAATGTTGACGTTAAACCATGTAAACAAAACTTGAATAATAACAGTGACGATAAATGTCTTTTTAAATAACCAGACGAGAATATTTTACACAGAATCTAATTGGTGACTTTTCAGTCGCTAACCGACCATTTTACTTTTATTTACAAGTTAACCCTTTCCTGTTTTATGAAATTTTAGACTGGTCCAATTTGAAAGAGGTTGCAGACGACAATGAAAAATGCATGCAATTTGAAATCTGACCATCCTATGTGGTAGAAAATATTGTGGGAAAAGGATAAATTGCTTGTTACAAGCAATTTATTCTTTTCCCTCAATGTTTTCTAAGGTATAAAATCACAAGGACGTAAAAACCAGTGATTGTACAGGAAAGGGTTAAGGACCAAAAAATTTCCAAAATAAAGCTGTCTAGTATATAAGTGAAATTTTCAGTCGGAGCTCAGTGGGCGGGGCCAGCGATCCGCCAATAAGTTAAGACATCTAGTTCAACTTTTAAAAATTGTAATCACGATGAAAATATCATGAAATTAGCTTTCGACATAGGCTCTTATATACAGACAGTTTTCAGACACAAAAACGGATAGGTAAGCCAGGCGAAGTACTTGTATTTGTTAATTAAATAGTGAAATAGCACAGGCTGTTTAAAAGTGGCTCATTTGAGCAGATGGAGGTCTGACACAGGTTAATTAAATAGAAAATTGGAAAAGGATGTTTTTGGTAGGTAGAGCCCATGGACTAGTGCAATATTAAGTTGATAAGTAAGGGGTGATTAAAGGTGGCTCACTTTGGCTTATAAAGGTTTGCTGTATAGTAAATCAGTACAGGATGTTCAAAGGTGATCCACTGTGGCAGGGATAGCTCTTATACAGGTTTGCTGTAACGTAAATCATTACAGGGGTGTTTAAAGGTGACCAACTGCGGCAAGAAGAGCTCTTATACAGGTTCGCTATTTACTAAATCATTACAGGGGTGGTTAAAGGTGACCCACTGTGGCAGGTGGAGCTCTTATAAAGGTCCGTTGTATAGTAAAGCTGCACGGGTTGTTTAAAGGTGACCCACTGTGGCAGGAAGTGCTCTAATACAGGTTCACTGTAAAGCAAATCAATAAATGGGTATTTAAAGGTGACTCACTGTGACATCTTTGATATGGGTTAACTGTATAGTAAATCAGCACGTGTGTTTAAAGGTGACCAACTACATCAGGTGGAGCTCTAATGCAGGTTCATTGTATAGTAAATCAGCAAGTGTGTTTAAAGGTGGCCCACTGCGGCAGAAAGAGCTCTAATGCAGGTTTATTGTATAGTAAATCAGCAGGTGTGTTTAAAGGTGGCCCACTGCAGCAGGTAGAGCTCTAATGCAGGTTCACTTTATAGTAAATCAGCAAGTGTGTTTAAAGGTGGCCCACTGCGGCAGAAAGAGCTCTAATGCAGGTTTATTGTATAGTAAATCAGCAGGTGTGTTTAAAGGTGGCCCACTGCGGCAGAAAGAGCTCTAATGCAGGTTCATTGTATAGTAAATCAGCAGGTGTGTTTAAAGGTGGCCCACTGCAGCAGGTAGAGCTCTAATGCAGGTTCACTGCATAGTAAATCAGCACGGTGTGTTTAAGGTGACCCACTACGGTAGATGGAGCTCTAATACAGGTTAACTGTATAGTAAATCAGCACGGGGTGTTTAAAGGTGACCCACTGCGGCAGATGGAGCTCCAATACAGGTTCACTGTATAGTAAATCAGCACGGGGTGATTAAAGGTGACCCACTGCGGCAGGTGGAGCTCTAAAACAGGTTCGCTTATAGACAAACAGCAGGGGGGGGGGGGTAAATTTACCGACTTTTGCAGATAGAGCTTCGTCATAGTTGTATATTAAATCTGCACAGGGGTGTGTCAGGCGGTACTCTAATACAGGTTCGCTGTATGGTTAATCAACACAAGGGGTTTAAAGGTGGTCCACTGTGGCGGGAATAGCTCTAATACAGGTTCAATGTATAGTAAATAAGCACGAGGTGTTTATAGATTACCCGCTGTGGCAGGTGGTGCTCCTATAAAGCTTCGCTGCATAACAAGTCAGCACGGAGTGTAAAAAATTGATCCAACTTGGAAGGTAGAGCCCTTATACATTTATCATATAATAAATTAGCACCGGGTAACTACGGTGACCTACATTGCAAGGTCAAACTTCATTATATCTTAATTATAAAGGCAGATGGTACCCTTGAACAAGTGGGTTGTCAACCATGTATGGGGAAGAAGTTTATTTGACGTATTGTGTCTAATCATAAATATACATATAGATTGATAATGATATTAATAATAACAATGATAATATTTGCGTGTGGATACAGAAACCATTCCATCATTTCAACTAATCATTAACATAATACCTAATGTTCATCCTGACCTAGCCATAAGTGTTTGTTTGTTTGAATGGGGAACTTAACGACACTGTTTCATTCATATCGCGGCGGCTGGATCTCATAACCATGGATAACTGGTATTTTTCATACCACTTCTTCCATAACATCCTTTCCGAGCCTCAAGCTGCTCATCCCACTTAGGTTTACGATTATACACCCATTGGTGAAAGAAAAATGCCAGAGAGAATATTCGCAACGACCGGGTATCGAACCAGGTATCCATTGACCAGGAGTCCTAAGCGCTACCACTCCGCTATGGTGCGGCCACGAGTGTTTGAAGGAGTGATCTTAAACACGGGATAATCAATGCAATATTTCCAAATCTATATCTGACACGAAAAATCTCGGTTTTTATGTCTATATAGCAAATACTCATTCGTATCTATTGAAATCAGTTAAGCTTGTTTTGCCGGTGAGGACGGCCTGATAACGGATTAAACTAGTCGGATTTGATTGATTACCGCTTCCTATTTAGAAACTAATTAGTCTACGGAGCTGCATGATTGAGGGGGCAGTTAGACTTGATCACTAAGGGATAATTTTATTCTTCTTTACTTCCCTTTTCCCTCTTCTCTAACTTTCTTTTTAGGAAAAAAAAAAACCGCTTGAAGGATATTCTCCTCCTCCTGCACACTCCTTGCATATTTGAGAATAATTTAATTGTCAGTTTCGTCTATCAAAAACGAGTGATCTGATTGGTCGAAAAATTTAATTCATACCTCCATGAACAAAATTTTGAGCACGCAGCCATTTTATATGCTTCCGCACAAAATAGTTCCATACTAAAAGGTATCAAAATGTGTAAAGTTGTTTCATTTTTCACTCGATGCTATCAAATTATAAGAAATGAAGAGAATATTTTTTGTTTTCATGGAGGTATGAACCGAAAAACCTAATCACACAATGTATGAATCCGCTTCGCGTATTCATACAGTGTGATTAGGTTTTTCGGTTCATACCTCCATGAAAACAAAAAATATTCTCTTCATCTCTTTACTATAAAACACCAAATATTCGTTGGAATAACCTGAAATTGACTTGTTTTAGCTAACAAACGTATTCGCTTAGTAGGAGATCACAGGGTTAGGCGAGCGATAAACAAGTAGAGATCGTTTGAATTGTATAATGCGAAAATCCGTTGTGCTATTCGAAAGCAGATGTCATTACTTTTTCGTAGTTCGACCTAGTACTTCACAAAAGACTTGGAAGTTTAAATTCTTCATTTGATTTTTTGTGCGAAAAATGAGTTTTTACCGAAGGAGGTGAACAAATAATAGAGTAGGTTCAACCGTTTGCTTAGTGTCTGAGTTCAAATTTCACTCCCGTTCTAAATGAATTATTTGATTTTTCAATCGATTTTTGATTGGCAGCATAGGGGTGATCCGTCATTTAATACTGTTAGCCTAAAGACTGTTCGATAAGCTTGTTCAAAAATCATTTTACATCGAGAAACAATTGAATCCCTCTCGATATTGCTCCCCGGGTACACCAAAACTCGCATTGTGCAATATGAAAACATTAATTTTCCTTTCCGTTCATACCGAAATCCATATTTTTCAGATTGCTTTATGTTTCGGTTTGATGATCGCCTCGTGCATACAGATGTTTGGTCACGTGTCTGGGGGTCACATGAACCCGGCTGTTTCCATAGCGATGGCGATTTCGGGTACCATCACCCCTACCCGAGCAATTCTTTACGTGATAGCCCAGTGTGTTGGTGGAATTCTTGGTTCTCTACTTTTGAAAGGGTAAGTGCATAAATGTCCTATTGCCGTAAATTCACTTCACCCATAACACACAATGGCGATTACTGACAACTTGGAAAAATACGATCATGGAAAACTTTGTGGGAAAAGGAGAAATTGTTTGTAACTATGATTCTCCTTTCTCACAATGTTTTCTACCATATTTCGCTGTTGTTGTTATTATTGTTGTTTTTCAAAGTAAGCGCAATTTGAAATATCGTCTGCAACTTCTCTCAAATTGGACCAGTCTAAATTTTTTGCATTTAGTAGATGGATTAATTCAGATTGTGTCGAAAGTTTGGTGGAAGGCGCGTAAGTGGGATGAACAGTTTTAGGCTTGAATAGAAAGTTGTTGTGTAGTGGTGTTAGAAAGTACAGTAAGGCTTGGTAATATTGTCGCCGCGATATGACTGAATTGCTCTTGAAAGTGACACTAAATCCAATTCATACAATCGATGTTGCTAAATCTGTAGTTACGAAGTTTTGCTCGTAGACGATAAGCATGTGGAAAGGAAAACATGCAAATAATTCTTAAAAGTTAATAATCTCAAATCGGTATCATAAAATAAATTCTACAGTAGAGCAGCCTTTAAGATCGTCTGCAAGAAAATTTGATTGGTCTTTTGATTGAATGGGGTTTAACGCCACTTTTAATAGTATTTCAGTCATATCACGAGGGCTAGAACACCTAACCATGGATTCCTGGTATTTCTCTCTACAGTACTACCACTCCATTCTTCCGAGCCTTCAGCTGCTCATCCCACTTAGGTTTACGACTATCCATCCATTTGTCGGGATGCATCAGTTTGAATAAGTCCATTTTTTTTAGGTAGCGAGTCATATTCCAGTTTTACTTTACTTACAGTGTCAGCCCAGACCCAGTGCACAATAACCTCGGTTTGACATCCGTTAATCCAACAATAACAGCTGCTCAAGGCTTCGGGTGTGAGACAGTGTTCACATTTATTCTGGTCATGTCCATATATGGGTGTACAGACTCAAATAGACCGATGTTCGGTAGTCCGGCCTTGGGGATTGGTTTGACGATTGCAGTTGTTCATCTAGCAGGGGTAAGATATCGTCGTTAGGTCCATTCCGCCCATTCAAGTTGTGGTTACGATGCTTTGGTAGCAAACAAACACCGCATGACTTGTTTTATATAAGGATGCACATTTCTTCGAATCGAACTCAAAAACAACATATCAAATATTTGCGACCTTTTAAAAAAACAGGACAACATTTTTGCGTTGTGAGCTTAAGATAACCCCCAAGACAACAGAAATTTGAACGTCGATTTCAAATCAGTACAAGTTTGTGTGGTTTAACCCTTTATCAAATTCTACACTGGTACAAATTGAAAGAAGTTGCAGATGACAATATCATGTTTTTTGAATTTAGAAATCTTTCCTCTTAAGGACAGAAAACATTGTGTACACCAAAGAAATTTCTCGTTGCAAATAATTGTGTGGTTGAAAGAAAGTGCGGTATGGGGCCACAAACAGTAGACAGCGTAAACACAAATACAAAATAATACAAATGAGCCTGTGTGTGACATTTCCAACCATTTCGCAGGTGCATGACTCGCACGCATTGAGCACCCTGAACAGCCATTCGGGGCAATTAGAATATTCGCTGGTTGTTTAAAGAACATTTGGGTCAGTATCTATCTACAGAGGGCAGAGTGAAGACTCTGATCAGACTGTGCGGATGCACAGGCTGTTCCGAGTCTTTACTTGTCGCACATGTGTAATGGTTGGAAATGTCACACACGCGCTCAAATAAATGTTTGCGAATTTAAAAGATCCATGATTCTCGTATAGTCTAACAAATAAGAATCCTGAAATCCTCACTAAAATTGTTTACAGAACCCTCCATTATGAATTTTAGAATAGATCACAAACCCGCTATGAAAAGCTTTACCGGACAGGAAACGGAAATAAATTTCAAAATATAGAATATAGATCCCGGGATTTCTTGGAGTCCAAATCAATTACACTTTCGGATTGTAAAGAAAATGATTCGAGAAGCCACGTGTACAAGAAGCGGAAACCGGAAGACAAGTGTTACATCGGATGAAACATTTGGTCAGACATTCAACGGATTTCCACTCATAGAGTTCTACGAATTTCACTTAAAAATGACCATGGAGAATCTCCCAATGGAAATAGCAAATTGTATGATTCTTTCTGATTTAGTTTAGATAGATAATGTGAAAACGTAGAATTCACTGGTCTGAAATGACCACAATCAATCGTGTCTAATATTTGTTTACAAACATACGATTATCCCGGTTCGACTATAAATACAAATTCTAAATATCTCTTGTGGTGGGTGTCTTGTAATTAAAACAATTTTTATAGAAAGAAAATGTCAATTTCCAAAATTTATAATCACTAAATATCTCTTGTGGTGGGTGTCTTGTAATTAAAACAATTTTTATAGAAAGAAAATGTCAATTTCCAAAATTTATAATCACGCGGACATTCGATTTCGGTCGAAGTGTTACGAGCGTTTTCCAGAAATGTTAATTTCTAAATAAGCATTTTTATTTCAGATCCCCTTTACCGGGGCCAGTATGAACCCAGCCAGATCGTTTGCCTCTTCTGTGGTGTCAAACAACTTTGCTGATCATTGGGTTAGTTTATTTACAAACGGATAAGTACCATCTAGAGATGTACAAGTTATAGTGAGTGATCAAAAGTCAATTTTGTCTATACCTGTATAGACAAACTTGACCTTTGATCACTCACTATAACTTGTACATCTATAGTCCTTGTTTTCATCTAAAAGTCAGGCCCGAAGGAAACTTCTTCGGATTGACAGAGGCTGGTCAATTTAAACCATAGATATACGACAAAATTTCAAAGTGGTTCAAATTGAGAGAGAATACATACGACAATTCAAATTAATTTTTTTGTAGAAAAGAAATGTGTTGTCGGAAAATGGGTAAATTGCATGTTAACATGATCGAAATAAAAATAAATGGCGAATCGGGTATCAATAAAAAATTATACATTGGAATTGTAAATGAACATTGAGCTCTAACATTGGTAGATATATATGTGAAGCATTTTTTGCGACTTAAACGTCGCAACTACAGCCTATTCAAGCTGTAGTTATGACGTCAGGAACGCCGGATTTTCCGAAATAAAGCCATTTGATTTCTAAGTTGATCTTGATTTCCTGCCGAATCAGTAGAGTCATTTGACCAATTCATGTTTGACAAAATTTTAGACAGGTCTACATCGAAAGGCGGATCGCAGACGACAATTCAAATTTCATTTTGATTTACAAATCAGGGCCATATTTTAGCATTAAATAAATATTTTTTGGAAAACGGCCAAAATTGCCGGTAATTTGGTCGAAACTATTGGTACTTCCACGGAGAAACTTGATCACATGACGATTTATAAATATTTGACAGGTGTATTGGGTTGGTCCTGTCCTAGGCGGCGTGATTGCTGCTCTATCCTACAAATATATCTTTAGTCCATACAGAGGGAAATTGTCCACAGAAGAAGCCGCCAATATGATGCGTGAGTAGATTGATTGATTGATTTGATAATTGATTGGTCGATTGATTTGACTTGATTTGGTTTGGTTTGATTTAATTTGATTGTTTGGCTTGTTGCTCGGTTTGTTGTCTGTTTGTTTGATTGGTTGCTTAAATGATTGATTGGTTGATTGATTGACAGACTGGTTGGTTGGTTGATTGGTTGATTGATTTCAGTAACATCGAGGCAGCTGGTGAACATACAAATGACTTCCTGAAATGTCTCACACCATTACATCCACAATATTCGACCCGATCCTAACCACCAGCTGCTCACTCCACTTAGGTGCACCACTAAGCATTCGCTCATCGATGGGATTCAAATAAGGCATGTCTCGATGGTTTTTGAAATCTTGTAGCCACGGCTTGTTTCTAACCGTGACAAGTTGTGGATGCTGGTTTGCGTAGGCTGGGCGACAATCAAAAGTTTAAAACCAATTTCACATTAGTGCCATGCACTGTCTCATATCCTTTCCATCAATTCACTAAATCCGAAAACCAAATCAACGGTTGGCGACCAAAATCTCTATACATGACTACAATTGATAAAGTTGTGGTTAAAGTATTTGATCGCTAACCGGCAGTACTATAAACCATAACATTAACAAACTATCCCTAAAAAATGAATAAATATACAAATAAATAACAATAATTAAAAAAATGAAATGTTAGCCGAACATATTTTCCCCGTATAGTTGTAGGTGTTTTTGGTAAGCCGGATGTGTTAAGCCGGTTATTTCATGTATTTGTATTTATTTGTCCATATTGTACAGAATTGTACGTGGATGTTAATAAAAGTTCTGTTCTGGTCAGTTGTAGAACAGAATATTGATATAGCCGGGGCTCGAACTCATTATCACAAAGAGTACAGCGTCTTAACGACTGAGCTGAGCTAAATATGGGCCCGGTTAACGATACACTCATTCCCACATAATCCCTCCTTTTTACGCACCACAAGAAAAAGCTTTGGAAAACATTGTTGACATAGAAGAAATTGCTTTTTCTAGCAATTTCTTCACTGTCCACAATGTTTTCTGCCCCAAAAGACAACGACTTTTAGAATTTAATCTACCTAGAATTGTCGTCTGCACCTTCTTTCAGTTTGGACCAGTCTAAAATCTTGGCGTTTGGATATGAGCAAAAGAGAGTATAATAATTAATTCATCTAGATGAACAAATAAAGCTATAGTGTTTACTTTTGTAATCCCAAAATAAAGAACTTGCTATTTCTATATTATTTAGTATTGAATTATTATATAAGTATTTAAACTCTTTATTCATATTTCTTGTATTTACTGAAATTCCTTAACTTATTACCACAAAATTCCGTTTTAGACGCGCTGAATAGGTAATGGATAATTTTTGTTACAACGTTTACGATATCGATGGAAAACGTTTAAGCAAATAAGACATTTCTTGTAACAAGCAATTTCATCTTTTCTCACGATGTTTTCGACCCAATATGTCACTTATTTTCATTTTAGATAAACGTTACTTTGTCGTCAGCCTGAAAACTCTTTCAATTAAGAACAGTCTAGAATTTCGTTGTTTAAAAATAGGTTAATGGCACTTTCCTTGGATATGGTTAGAATTGAAAAAAAATGACTGTTTTCTAGATTATTTCCCATAGAAACTTTACAGCAAGACACAGATGATAGACAATTCCTTACTACAGTTGAGTTAAATCGTAATAAGAGATTTTTGTTTAACCCTTTCCTGTACAATCACTGGTTTTTACGTCCTTGTGATTTTATACTTGAGAAAACATTGTGGGAAAAGAAGAAATTGCTTGTAACAAGCAATTTCTTCTTTTCCCACAATATTTTCTACCCTGTTGGCCAGTTACTTTTCAAATTACACTCACTTTTAGTTGTCGTCTGCAACTTCTTTCAATTTGGACAAGTCTAAAAATATGATAAACAGGAAATGGTTAAGCAATGACAAGAAATAGCTTATTTCCTCGAATTACTAGTTGATATACGTTACCATGACAATATCCGATATTTTGGTTTCAGTTTCAGATAGAAGCATGATCCTTATACCACGTGACTACTTTAAAGGTGCTCCAGACATTAGCATAGTTACCGGCAACACGAAATTGTGAATTTTGCAGAGTACAGTGGGTGATCTCCGGCAAGCGGGAATTAACAAAAATACATACGCATGAATACACATAAATAATCGAAATCCATATATTTGAAATTTTATTCATATCGTAAAACGGTAGGTCTTTCGTCAACCTATTACTTGCAGATTTGTAGTGTAGTGTAGTATTGCCCAATAATGATAGTAACCTGCGGTCAGTGTGAAGGTAATATGGAACAAACCTGTTTTATCGGTAGAAAACTTCGCGGTAAAGGAGAAATTGCGTGTCACTAGCAACTTCTCCTTTATCACGATATTTTCTATTGTGTTTTCATATTCATGACTTAATGTCCGGGGTAAAAAAAAAGTTCGATCGAAACTATCGCAAATAAAGGAGCAACCACAGACAATTTCTCCTTCACCAAGGTATTTTGTATTGTATTCTGTTAAAAAATTGTATAAGCCCTTGAGAATAAAATTGACTTGCCCGAAACTGTTTGAAATTGTTGAAAGACCGCGGCTCAAACGGAGTGGTAGCGGGTAAGACTCGATCTTAGTCATGGGGGTTCAGGGTTCGATATTTCCAGACTTTTTTTCCAGTTCGTCAATGCTATCGTATTGTAATGGGTTAAACATGACTACTCTGTGAGATTTTAAAACGATAAAAAGCAATTTCTGCGTCCAAAATGAAGAAAAAGCATTTCGACCAATTTCTCGACAAGCTTTCTGTCCCTTGGTGTAAAATCCCCAGGTATTACCATGGAAACATAAAGCTTGATCTTTTGTTTACTAATCATTCTAATTTAAAGAACGATCTTCTTAGTTTGGCTGGTTTCAAATAATTGGCATTATTACCCGTTCTTATATATAAATATATACATGTATACGTTATAGTTATTGTTTTACATGCATATACTACTATTGTTATTACTATATTATAGTAAGAGATCAAAGGTATAGACAAAATTGACCTTTGATCACTCACCATACTTGTACATCTATATATCTTATGACAGCTTTATTGGCTTCATTAAGAAAATGTTCTCATAGCTTGCTTTCGAGTTTATATTAACTTTTGTTAACCCATTCCTACACAATCCCTCCTTTTTAGCCCCTCAAAAAAAAAGAAAGTTTTGGACAACATTGCGAAAAATGATGAAATTGCTTGATACAGGCAATATCTTCATTATCCTCAATGTTATCTATCCAAAAAACATGAAAAAAGTAAATTTCCGTCAATACAATTTAGACTATCCGAGAATTTAGATGTGTTGGAATGGGTTAATGTTTTTTTCTTAATATTTTTTCTGTTGTCTAAAAATTCATTTTTTTTTCAATTCACCTATTCACAACAACAACAATATCTAAGGGACTGACAAAGTTGACAGTTTTTGTACCTAAACCAATTATCAGGTTACACAATTATAAACTGGCCCAGATTAAAAGAAGTAGAAGACGACAATTTTAGTTGACGATTTTTTAAAACTGTATTTTTGGGTGGGAAATATTATGGATAATGAAAAAATGCTTGTTACTAGTTATTTCTTCATTATCCACAATGCTTTCTACCCTAAAAGACAGAGACTTTTGAAAGTTCATTTAACAAAAATTGTCGTCTACAACTTCTTTCAATTTGGACCAGTCTAAAATGCTGTCGTCAGAGGTGCGTTCTTTACGCCGAGATGAAAATCCCCGTAAAAAAAAAAATATTTTAGACATTTTAAAGAACGATTTTTGATATTTTGAGTGAAAATATTCGACGTCGTCAAGGCTACTTGTTTAAGGCAATGCTGAGTAGGCTTAAATTCCTCATTTAGAATTCTTATGATTCTTATTTAGCGGCTTAAAAATATTAATCTAAAGAACGCCTTTTCTTAAAAAATCTAAATAAGAATCACGACGAAAAGAACGCACCTCTGGTAATAGGTTAAAAGTAGAATGTTGAATGTGACAGAGAGGATAGGCCTGACGTGCCATTTACAGACACTCTAGTTTAACCCGGCCATTCCAACACAATAAACTTCTGGACATGTCCAAATTGAAAGAAGCTGCCAACAAAAATTTCAAGTATATGGAATTTTATTATGTTCATCTTTTTAGGTAGAAAACATTTTAGATCATGAAGAAATTGCTTGTCACAAGCAATTTCTTCATGATCCTCAATGTTTTTCCAAAGCTTTTTTCTTTAGATGCGTATAAAGGAGGGCTTGTGTGGGAAAGGGTTAAATGTTTTCCAAAGTTTTTTTTCTTTAGACGCATAAAAATGAGGACTTGTGTGGGAAAGGGTTAAGGAGAGGTGTAGTCCTATTCATTTATCATTGCTGCCATAGTATTTGCCAATATGAGCGGCTCCCATGAGGACGAAACTTAGTTGTTACGGGAGAGGAAACTTCTAAAGGCTCGGCCTGGTTCACACCGACACTCTTTGGTTTAACCCTTTCCTGTTGTTGTTTTTTTTTTTTAATTTTAGACCTGTCCAAATTCAATCCATGGTTTTGCAGACAAAAAATTAAAGTGGATTTTATCTGAAAAGTAACCATTCAATATGGTAGAAAATATCGTGGAAAAAGAAGAAATTGCTTGTTAAAAAATTCAACAATTTGTTCTCAATTTAAAAATAAGAGGGAGGCGTAAAAACCAGGGATTGAACAGGAAAGGGTTAACACAACACCAAAAGGACAGTTTTCTTAATATGATCAGCCCAGGGCTCGAAACCTTGTTTTCGCGGATTGTACTTGAGTGCTCTACCGACTGAGTCTGGTTCAATAAGTCTGGTTCAATGATTTGGACGGTTGTCTCATTGCAGGTAAGGTATCGAAGCGTTTGAGTTCGAATCCCGACCGCGCTGTAGATACTTCCTTAGCCAAGACTTATAGACCCGTCGTGATATTAATACTGAATATAAGAAGCAACTAAAAGTCAAGTGCCATTTAGAAGTTAAGATGTGACTGTATATACAATGTAAAGTTGAATTGTATTGTTAATTCACTGTGTTATCCAACAGCATTATTTGTATAGTGTCATTGAATAAAATTCTTTCTACAAACTCTATTTCTATTTCTCGCCATTTTTTTTAAAACATAACAATTCTATCCTACATTCTCTGGTGCCGGAGAAATTACGTTGTTTTTTTTTTTGCTCTTAACTAGTCTAAATGACCATAAGAATTTATCAAATTACGCTATTTTGAAAGTAACGACTCCATTATCACTAAATTCGTTTATTGTAAAAAAAAAAAAAAAAAAAAACCCCTTGCTTTCCGCTTTTTAGCAAAATCATAATAACGTATTGCCATCCATTTGCTGGCTAAAACGCCATTATGTCTTGCACAGCTTTATTTATTCATTAACCCATTCCTGTTTTTCAAAGTTTTAGACATGTCCAAATTCAAAGGTTTTGCAGACAGAAATTTGTTTGAGTTCAATTTGAATTTAAGACCGTTCTGTAGGATAGAAAAAATTGTTGAAAAGGAAGAAATTGCTTTTACAAGCAATTTCTTCTTTTCCTACAATATCTTCTAAAATATGAATTCAAATGGACGTAAATCCAAGGGGTTGAACTGGAAAGAGTTCGATTCTTCAATAGAGTACCTAAGCTTTCGAAATACAGATTTTCTCCTCTTGTCCCTGGACAAGTAAGAGTAGTTTTCCACTTGTCATCGCAACAACGGCTATGTTAAGTCTATTCCTCTTTCGGTCTTGCTTCGACCCCTTTGCCAATTGACCAATCGCTGGCCCCGCCCACTGACCCCCAAGGCCCCGCCTATTAACTCCGACGGGAAGTTCCGCTTCGATTTTTAACGGCGTTATTTTGCAAAAGTCATTGCCTGTAGCATGTAACAAAAAATGCTTGGTTGGTGACCTAAACGTCGAATAAGCTTGAATAAGCTGTAGTTACCACGTTAAAGTAGCCAAACCAACAATTAAGATTATCAAAAAAGACGTCTAATGTTGGAGTTGAAACGCTCGGGTCCCGGCTAAATAAATGAATTGATTTTCTTGATTGACAGCCGCGATTGGTCAACTGGCGAATCGCTGACGCCAACTGAGCTCCGGCAAGGAGTTTCACTTCGATATGAAGCGGCGTTATTTTGCGAAATGAATTACCAGTTAAATGTGACAAAAATGGATGGTTGACTTCATAAACGCTGTACCTATAGGTTGAATAACCTTTTATTCACGACGATATGATTCGTATAAATGCCTATCAGTGTTGGAGTTAAAAGTTCACCTCTGGTCAAAAGAATGATTTGATTGGTCAATCATTTTTTGACATCCGGGTTTCGTCATTTATCAAAAATCATATTAGTTACATGTTTACCGCCACTGTGAAGAGCTTTTCAGTTATATTGCGATGGCTGGTGCACCTAACCGTCCAAGGTTTCCCGCCATTTCTAACACAATTATAACCGCATCGATTGACCCGAACTGCCAGCTGCTCACCCAATTAGGCGCACTGTTTATCATTCGTAAGAAAAAATTGTCGAAGTCATATGGTCAAAAGTCAAAGACTTTTGTCAAATGTGGTAAATAATGTTGCCCAAGTCTGTGTTCGAACTCATTACCCCGGATAATGAGCACAACGAGCTACCGTCTAAGAAAACCAGGCTCTACCCGAGTTAGATTCACGTAGTTAACCCATTACAACACGGTAAAATTTTAGACTAGTCCAAATTGAAAGGAGTTGCAGACGACAATTTAAAGTTTATGAAATTTTAGACTTGCAATTTTTTGGGTTGAAAACATTGTGGAAAATGAAGAAATTGCTTTTGCAAGCAATTTCTTCATTTTACACAATGTTTTCTCAATTGTTTTTCTTTAGCAGCGTCAAAAGGCGTCCTTGTGTGGGAATATGTTAAAGTGTTATTTGGTGGAAAATTGCGAGAAGGGACTATTTTCACTTGTTTTGTGTTTTTCCATTCTCCACAAAAACAAAATCTTCAGGTAGGGTTTGTATATCAAAGAGAAAAACTAGAACGGTACTTGAGGTGTTCTATAGATTTATTGCATTCACCAAATCATGTGTTGACAGAATAACTTCCCACAAAATGTTTGTTTTATACACACTTTCTTCCGTTTCCCTAAAGCACTGAATGAGCTCGGGTACGATATTTCAGACAGCTAAAGCTTTGCCGCTGTCAACGAAAAATCGATAGATCAATCAAATCATTCATTTATACTACAAGTGGGTATTGCGGCACATATTCTTTCCGACATTTGTCTCTAACCAATGGGTGGATAATCGTGAACCTAAGTGGGATAGCAGCTGGAGGCTAGGAAAGGATGTAGTGGTATACTGGTGTGAGAAATACCAGGAATCCATTGTTAGGTGCTCCAGCCGCCGCAATATGACTGAAATACTGTTAAAAGGGGCGTTAAACCCCATTCATTTAATCAATCAATCAACCAAGTGAGTATTGACCTCATTTTGTTGGTTTGACGACTTATTTAAGCTGTAGTTAAGACGTTTATTTCACCGTAATTAATTGTTTACTCTTTGTCATTTTAAGTGATAATAGGCAAACTCTTCTATCCAAAAGCAAAAACTCTTGATATTGGAGGCATTTGCTAAACAAGAGGGCGATTTGCATAGGGGGCTCACCAGAGTTAAAGGCACGGGCCCTTTGTGTTAGGAGGAGATAGTTCTAAAGATTTTTACTAAATTTTACCTTTGTTGACATGATAACCGGAACGGTTATGATTTATAGAAAACTTCTTTATTTCTATACAGGCCAGATCGTCCTTGGCCTCTTCAACTTTGGACCCGAGGGTAATGATTTTAGCAATTTTGAAAGAGGTAATAGTTCTGATGCTTCATGCATTATATCAAGATTCCAGGCTTTCTGGGTCAGTAGATGATTTCTATATTATCATTCTATATGCCGGGGATCGGACCCATAACATCCCATGATTGAAGAATGGGAGTCTGATGTGCTACAGACTGTGCTATGACGACGGCTTAAAAAATCGATTGACCATTTAAATAAAAAGTTAAGACCGAAAGTGAAATTTTGAGCTCCGATATGTATAACCTAACGATTTCATTGATCGATTGTAGTTACAACGTTTAAGTCGCCCACCAACGATGTCTTGCTTTCTATACCTGACAATCTACAAAACTGATCTCTGGCCACGCCCACTGACCTCATACAGGAAGTTACACTACGATAATAAACGGCGTTATTTTGCAAAAAAGTAAATAGTTGGTTCGCGACGTAAACGTCGTAACTAAAGCGTAAATAATCTGCAGTTTACGTTTAAAGGGAGGTATCGGTGTTTCTCAAACTTAGATAAGAAAAAAATACAAAGTGCCGAAAAATACACTCAAACGAACATTTAATACTTTAAGTTGAGTCAGGTATTGTCTTGGTGGTAATCTAACAAGCCTAAAGTGGCTTTTAATGGCTATATCGGAAAGGTTCAGCGGAATTCCAGTTTATTTTTATCACGGAATTCGGCTGTCGACATCGAATGACCTCATTTGCATATGACCCAAAGTCAACTGGAGGTAACAATTTTACTAGCGAAACAGGCAACTCCTAATTTATGTCACATGAAAGGGTTAGCGCAAAACAACGGTAAGTGTTTATATTCGTAATAACGCTTACGACAGTTTTGGACTGATCTTTACAGAATTAAAGACCGGCTAGCGAACATTACTCCTGATGACATAACGATGGCGTGGTTGTGATGTAATTTAAACTAAGTTCAAGGTTTCAACGGTTATCCGCACCACGTGAATGATTATATAGTCTTCGCAACGGTCTCGGATTAATCTAAAAATAGATTAATAGCCTACGTAGGCTATTAAAGAAATACCCTGCTTTTTTTCTGATAAGCGACCTCAGATTTTTGCAAAACTACTTTTCGGCTTATTGTATCAAAATAGTATACGAGAGGAGATAATTAAAATCTGTGACATGAGAAAAAACTCGATACCTACCTTTAAGTCGCAAAACTAACAAAAATTGTTCACACAAAGAGCGGCCAATGTTGGAGTTCAAACTTCGCTCCAGGCCTTAATGAATGATTTGATTTGTCGATTGTTTCTTTGATTGACAGTCGCGATTGGTCAAATATCAGTGCAGCAATTTCCAGACGGCAAAATTTTAGCCTGGTCCAAATTTAAAGAGTTGCAGACGGCAATTTAAAGTGAATGGAATTTTGGATTTTTTTTTAACTTTCAGGGTAGAAAACATTGTGGAAAATGAAGAAATTTTTTGTAACAAGCAATTTCTTCATTTTTCACAATGCTTTCTAAAGCTTTTTTCTTGGGGGCGTCTAAAAGCGTCACTTAAGCGCAACTCTTTCATCTGTCATTTGTTACATATTGATAAAAATCAGTTAAAACTTTTGTGGAAAAGGGAGGAATTTCTTGTAAGAAACAATTTCTATCCTTATGGTACCCAAACATTTAGTTGATACGCACTTTTAATTGCCGTTATCAACTTTTTCTAGTTGCGACGAAAATGAATTATGCGGTCTTTCACGGAAAGCGTTAATACGACTTAGGCGGTGGTTGATTCGTAACCAGACGACAATATTTAAGACTTTTCCAAATTGAAGTATTGATTGATTGAATGGGTTTAACGCCACTTTTAATTTGTTTTTAGTCATATCGCGGCGGCTGGAGCACCTAACGATGGACTCCTGGTATGTCTCGCTCTAGTACTCCCATTACATCATTTTCTAGCCCCCAGCTGCTATCCCAGTTAGGTTTACGATTATCCACCCATACGACTTAGGCGGTGGTTAATTCGAACCCAGACGACAATATTTAAAACTTGTCCGAATTGAAGGATTGGTTGATTGAACGGGTCTAACGCCGCTTTTAAGTTGATTTTAGTCCTATCGCGGCGGCTGGAGCACCTAACGACGGACCCCTGGTATGTCTCGCTCTAGTACTCCCATTGCATCATTTTCTAGCCTGCAGCTGCTATCCCAGTTAGGTTTACGATTATCCACCCATTGTGAGAGGCAAACGTCGGAAATGATTATTATGTGCCGTTGCCGGGATCGAACCCATGACTACCATGATTAGGAGATTAGGAGTCTAATGCGGTACCGATTGCGCTATGATGGCGGCTCCAAATTGAATGAAGTTGAAGACGACGAATTAAAATCTTCGAAATTTCAAACAAATATTTATCTTTTAGGAAAGAAAATATTGTCGTCAATGAAGAAACGACACATCACAAGCAATTTTTTCATTCTCCACAGTGTGGGTGTTTTTTTCTTTGTTTGTTTTTGTTGTTTAAAAAAAAAAGAAAAAAAAACCGGGATGCAGTATTAACCCATTCCCACACATTGACGCTTTTTGACGCCCCTCTAGAAAAAATACTTTTGAAAACATTGTGGAAAATGAAGAAATTGCTTTCTACAAGCAATTTCTTCATTATACACTATGTTTTCTAACTCAGAAAGCAAAGATTTCTAAAATTCCACCACTTAAGCATGGTCGTCTACCTCTTCGTTTGAATTTTTGGCCTATCTAAAATTTTGTTTTCCAGGAATGGTTTAAGCGACAACTGAGGGGACTTCCAAAAAGAAACCATTAAATCCACTTTTTGTGACACACATGCAGGATCGACAAAAACGCATACTTATATTATCGTAGACTTTTGTTGTTACAACACTTTGGATTATTCTGATTAAATGAATAAATAAAACCTCTGTAAGAAAAATATTTTAAAGTGTTTTATTTTTTCTAACATTACATAAAACTCTTAATAAGGTGCAGACCCATCTAATATATTAGTGAGAATCATAGATTCCATGTTACTCTTCATATTTCATTAGTAAAATGTTTTATTTATCTAAGAATGTAATTAACAGATTCAATAATTCCAGTTTTTAATTGACAAAATTGGGATAGACAAAGTACCAAATATCGATGACAAACTTAGCATCAGAAGATTCGTCATGAAATACAAGTAAAAATAAGTCAAAAGGGCATAATTCCTACAAAAAAAATCACTAAAGAATTGCCTTCCTTGATGGTTTAGATTGCTCTTTTTAAATAAGTGACCATATAATACTTAATTGCAAATAAATATCTACAGAAATATGATAATAATGAATGCATTGCATTAAGCCTTATCACGCTGTATCCGGAATATTTCTATTTAGAAAAGACCCGATCAGCCTGGACATAGGTGCAGTCTGAACTCAGTCTACACTTCTTGTTTGTCCTTATTCACTTACATGGTAAAATAAGTGGACAATGATAATGGTTGATCTAGGCCTTACTGCTATAGATTTTATAAGTTTGGAAGAGCACAATAAGGCAATGTTTTAGGCAAAATTTGAAAGCTCTAGGCAAATTAATAGCTTGGTAGACGGATGTTTTAAACCCATTCCAACACAATGATGCCCCTCTAGTAAAAATATTTGAAAAACATTGTGGAAAATAAATTGCTTGTCACAAGCAGTTCCATTCCATGGATTTAAGTTGAATAGATGTTCTGTAAGTGGACCATGTTCGATACGGTGATACAGAGTAAACTACCAGTGACAGTCTACAATTATTCTTTGAAAATTTTACAATTCATTTTTGACGAGTCTTGAATTTTATTGTCTGGTAATAGGTTAGAATTGCCTTGTTTGAACATTAGTCTTATTTTATGTGATACATACTTCCGTAACCCATATCTTCACTTGCAAAATTAGGACCAACTGTTAACCCTTGTCATACAGAATAAAATGTTCTCTTCAGAATTGCATTTGAATCAAAGGGCTAAAATTTGGGTCAGTAATTTTTTTGATAAATAGTTTTATAAACAACTCTGACTTAAATCAATGTGTGCAGTTTGACCTTCGTCTATACCTCCTGCTAAAGCAGGAATATTACAGGCTCTGTGTGATAAGAGTTAAAGTTTCGCATTTTATGGATAATTTTCTTAGCAAACACTGGCAAATTATGAACTTTTTTTCAAACACTGTGGTATGCATCACTGTGGATATTTTATTTGACAAATGAAATTTAAATAAGTTTGTCATCCATAAATGCTAAATTTCGAAGAACTTTAACCGTTACCTCTTCCTATCAACCCATTCCCACATAATGACGCTTTTGGACGCCCCTGAAGAAAAAAATTGGGAAGACATTGTGGAAAATGATGAAATTGCTTGTAAAAAGCAATTTCTTCATTTTCAACAATGTTTTCTATCGAGGAAGTTGAAAAAAATCCAGAGTTCCATAAACTCTGAATTGTCATCTTCAACTCTCTTCAATTTGGACCAGTCTAAAAATTTATGGTAAAAGGTTAATTCATCTTCTTTAAAGGGTTGTTGCCAGAATTATTTGAACCCATTCACAAACGATGGCACTTTTTGAAACTCCTCAAGTAAAACGATTCAGGAAACACTGTGTAAAATGAAGAAATTACTTGAACCAAACAATTTTTTCATTTCACACTATGCTTTCAACGCAGAAATTTGGAAAAATTGAATATTTCATAAACTTTGATTTATCATCTGCAACACCTTTCAATTTGGACTAGTAAAAATGTGTCGTCTGATAATGGGTTAACTAGCTCATATTCAAAGATACAGACAACAATATTTGTTTATGAAATAATGTGAATAATGATGAAATTGCTTGCTAAAAGTTTCTTTGTTTTCCACAATTTTTTCAAGGGTTTTTTCTTAACCCTTGTTATGATGATCCCGGAATATTCCTGCTTTGGCAGGAAGCGTAGAAAAAGATCAGCCTGCACATAAGTGCAGTCTGATCTTAGTCTACACCACCTCTTTCTCCCCTTTAAGCCAGAATTGTCAATTTCCAAACAAAATATTGACCCCGACAACCAGATCTACAGTGAAATCAGTTTTTTTAACTTTAATGCAGTTCTGACCAGAAATTTATTCAGCAAGACAAGGGTTGAGGGGCATAAGTTTTCTCGATCAATATAAAAACTATAACAATATAAATCACCAAAGCCTCTGTATATTAGTCTAAGTAACTCAAGACAGGAAACAATTTTTTCTGATACTTTTCAAAAATCTCTCCAATAATCAATGTATTTTACATCACTAGAATTTGAAGACAGATGGAGTAACCCATTCCCACACAACATAATTTCAAACCAGTCCAAATTGAACGAATTTTCAGATGAAAACATAAAGATTGTGTAATTTTACATTTTTTCAGTTTTTTGGGTAGAAAAAAATGTGTTCAATGAAGAAATTGCTTGATTCAAGCAATTTCTTCATTTTACACAATGCTTTCTCAATAATTTTGAGGGAATGGGTTAAAAGAAGCAAAAACATAGTAAAATCTATCATCTTGAAACAACAAAGTAATAAAATCTAATAACAAGTACATGCTGTATGAGGATTTTTTTTAAATGGTAAAATCATTTCATATTGTAAAGTAAAAAGGGACATTATCACTTGAGATGATCTACCAAAGGCTCAAAAGTTGCCTCCCATAATATAATACAACATCATACATATTTTGGAGTATTGTATTAGAACGAAATATTTATCACGCATGTCCAAGACAAGACAAGATAACAGAATATTGACCAGTCGCTTACCAGACCAGCTTACTCCAACAGGAAGTCCCACCACTTCAAAATTTATGACCAGTAAGATGTAGCTAAAAAGTAGAACAGTTGGTATGCTACCAAATATAATAACTACAGGTCAACTAAGTTGTAATTATGATCATGTTCAAGTCACCAAACTAACAAAAAAGGTCAACAAAAATGGCAGCCAATATTGGTGCTCAAAAATCATTTCTGGTTTAAATGAATGATTTCATTGGTCAACTAGTTATTTTATTAAAAGCTGTCATGTCCAACATGAAAATTAAGTGGAAAAAATTTACTTTTTCAGAAATCTTTTTTCTTTATATATCTTTATATCTCCAAGGGAAAGTCATCAAAGAGGTACAACCAACAAAGTTAGTCTTGACCTATAATGACACTATCACACATTTTGATGAGTTAAATTATTATGTTTTATCTGTAGATATCCAGATGTTTTGTATATACCATGCCTCTTGCAACCAATTTTTCTCTTTCTCTCTGTTTCAACAGCAATCCATCTATTCCACAACACTGAGAGGGATTCATCTTAGTTGTTTTCCACACAATCCCTTGTTTTTATAACCCTTGGGATATAATGATCCCATTGCTTTGATATTTCATGCTCAATGATGTTTATTTTCTTGCTTTTTAATTTCTTATTTGTGTCAGTCATAATATAAGAAACTGCTCATGGTTTCCAGGTCGGTTTTTCTACATTTTGAGAGGATTCCACTGTAATTGGTCTCGAGTTCGATGAAGCTGGTCTCCGACCTTGTCTGGATGGAGGCCTACCGTCTAATGTACCAGCTGAAGAATAACGATTTTTCGTTGAAATATTTGTAGTATCTCTGCTAATATTAGTATAGTCTACAGGTGAGAACAAATGTGGTCGAGGCTTTTTAACTTTCTCTGCCCATGGGGCCTCAAACGTAGGCTCTTCTAGCCGGGGACCAAATAAAGTCTCATCACAAAAAGAGGCTGTATATTTTTTAGGTCTGTACCTATTCAGTTTTTCTTGAATATTTGATTTTCTGAGGACACTTCCTCTGTCTGATTGACTTGTAGACAGAATTTCCTCCCTTGTATCAGGGGACCAGAATAGCGGCGGTCCTTTTGCTTTTCTCAGTCTCTCCTTCTCCCTTTTATTTCTTGGTGTCTCATCCCACGGAGCTTTAAAATCCATGGCATCATCTTGTCTAGGGTGGTGAGATGAAAACAAGAGTTCATCAACATTTGATTTCTCAGAGATAACCCTATACCCAGATCTTGGTCTGTTGGACTGACGAGATGAAGGTCTAACAGAGGCCACTGAAGGAGGCCTTGAACCAGTAAGCTCTAAGTTATCAATCATTATGGATAATGGTTTTAACTGTCATAGCCTGAAAAGGAGCAAACCTCAGGAATTAGAAAAAAATAAATAAACAAGAGCTGTCGATGGACATCAACACTCTACTATTCTGAGTCCAGTGGATAGTAACAGGAATTCAATGTCGACATTAGGCATAATTCAATAACATGAATGTCCAAATAATGAGTAATTTTTAAATCATGAATCTGAAAACATGTCAAAAAAATCAAAGCATAAAAATTGTAATGCTTTAATGTGTTTAATGTGTAATGTTTTAAACCTGTTATTATCATAATCATAAATACAAATCTTGATTTTGGACTAAAGGGTTAGTACCCTTTACAGGGGTAAGATCTTGAAGAAAAGGTTAATTTTGAGGAAATTATCTTTTCACATTTGATGAATATTTTTCTTGTACTTGAATGTGAAATATAGAACAGAAATACCAGATATTAAATTTCTTTAAAAATCAAACCATTTCTTTTCAAATTTTATATAGAATAATCCAAAACTTAAGAAAATTACACCTAGGTGGGGAAATTTTAAACCAAAGGAGGGGAAAAATATACATTCAAGAGGGGAATGGGGCCTCTTTCCTCTGTATATTTTGGTCTTAAAAACACTGTCAATTAATTGTCAGTGGGCTACCTACTACTAACTATAACTTTACTCTTGTCATGCTGAACTAAATCATCTGAAGGATTGCATTAAAATCAAAGGGCTTATAGTCCCAGATGCAAACATTATGGTTTAGTAGTTCTGTTGAAAATCTATCTTATAAAAAACTTTTGCTTAAAAGGACAAGCGGGAGGTATAGACCAAGATCAGTCTGCACAAATAAGCAGGCTGATCTTAATCTATACCTCCTACAAAAACAGGAATATTCTGGTTCAGCATGATAAAGGTTAATAATGCTTTAGTTACAAGATTCATTTGTACTTTAATTTAATTTTCAGTTTTGTCTATCAAAAACGAGCGTTCTGATTGGTGGAAAAAAATTATTCATTACTCCATGAACAAAATTTTGAGAACGCAGCGATATTGTATGCCTCAGCACAAAATAGAGTATTCATACAGTGTGATTAGGTTTTTCTGTTCATACCTCCATGAAAACAAAAATTATTCTCTTCATCTCTGAAAACAATGTTTATTTCATTCTTGAAGATTAAAATTTCCACAACTCATGCATGATGCACTATGCAGCAATTTCATTTTGTCAAGCTGTTTTGCAAAACATTGTATATATATCGGATTCAAGTAGTTTCACAGTCAGTGTATTTGTTATCCAATGGAATTATTGCATACTGTCATCATCTATTTCAATCTATTCAATTAACAGTTCTCCAGGTAATTTTCACAGGCAACGGTATTGTACTTATCATATTTAACCCTTGTCATACTGGTACGAGAATATTCCTGCTTTGGCAGGAGGCATAGACTAAGATCAGCCTGCACGTATTTATGTGCAGTCTGATCTTAGTCCGCACCACTTGTTTGTCCTTCTTAAGCTAGAATTGTCCATTGGATCAATTTCCTAACTAAATATTGATCCTCACAACCAGACCTACAGTGCCATCAGTCCTTGGATTTCAATATTATTCTGAACAAGGATTTTATTAAGCATGACAAGGGTTAAGATGAACCAGTACCAGCAATAATTAGGTAGCCAAAGGAATATTAATGAAAATTTTAAGTTTCTGTTGTTACCTTATATACTGGTAATATAAATCATGCCATATAATGTCAAATGACAAGAAATATTTACATTTTTAGTTTTATCTAAACAAAACCTCTTCATGTTTTAATGGCTAGAAAAATATAAATAGATTTGTTACTTGTCAACTGAAACTCAAAATCAGAGTGATAACTTTGTTTGCATAAAATACCTAAATTATTATCAACCCTTGTCATGCTGAATAAAATCCTCCACAGAATTGAATTTGAATATCAAAGGGCTGAAAACACTGGAATCACTAATTTTTGGTTAACCCATTCCCACACAAGCCCTCCTTTTTACGCCCCTGAAGAAAAAACTTTGGAAAACATTGTGGAAAATGAAGAAATTGCTTGTATCAAGCAATTTCTTCATTATCCACAATGTTTTCTATCCCAAAGACGAAAAAATTTAAAATTCCATCAACTTGAAATTGTCGTCTGCAGCTTCTTTCAATTTAGACCAGTCTAAAACTTTGCTGTGTGGGAATAGGTTAATAGTCAAGTAGAAAATTTATAATTTAAACCACTCGGGTTTAAAAGGGAACAGCAGGTAGTGTATTTCAAGATCAGACTACATATATGTGCAGGCTGATCTTTGTCTTTACCTTCTGCCAAAACAGGAATATTTCGGGTTCAGCATGGCAAGGGTTAACTACAAAAATAGTTATTGCCCATTATACATTTAGCTACAACTTTTCAGGCAACACTTAGTCTAATCAAAATTTTGAAATCTCATCTGCAACTTCCATTAATAAGGACAAGTAAAATATGTTTTGTTTGTTAAGTAACAACCTAAAGTTGACATTGGCCAATTCACAGGCTGTGAAACAAGAAGTTGAATAGCATAGGATTTAACCCATTACCAGATGACAACATTTTAGACTGGTCTAAATTGAGAGTAGTTGTAGATGACAATTTAAAGTTTATGAAATTGTACCAAATTTTATAAAATTTCTAAATATTTATGTAAAATGAAGAAATTACTTGTTACAAGCAATATCTTCATTTTACACAAATGTTTTACCAATTTTTTTTTCATGAGAGGCGTCTAAAAGTGTCACTGTGTGGGAATGGGTCAAGTCCTGAAGTCAAGGTTTAATTTCTGATACTATTGGCACGGTGATAAAAGGGCTCCAAGAAACATTCCTTTTTCACATGATCAATATGATCAGAAAATAGATATGTGAATCTACTTTTGTGTTCAGACATCAACTTATGGTTTCATTGTAAAGTTGGTGGGGAAAAAGGGAATCCTCCGACCCCCTGCCAAAAAACACAATACCAAGCATCACTTAAGTTATGTTTGCAAAATGAAAGTCCCAAATATGCTCCAATTTTACTTAGCATTCTTCTATAAATAATCAAATTATCTTACAATTAACTACATGGACGATTGATGTGAATAAGACTAAAAGGGATCATTGTTGTTCAAATGGAACAAACTTTACGCAATAAACATACCATTTTTTCCCGAGTGCCTTTCTGGAATGTCAACAACAGACACAATAATGTCATTTATTTTATTCTTTTCTTTTGGTTAAAATTAGGAAAATTATTGAAATCAAAAGAAATGTGTGATTTTGGTGATGTCATGGAGCCTTTTCGACCATGATCAGATTTAAAACAGGGCCACATTGACTATCAATTTTTTGTAAAACTGGTAGAACTAAAAAAAAAAAGGCCCATTGCGATAAATTCATCAGGAACTACCAGGTCAACAACCTTGTAAAATAAAGGTATTGAATATCTTACTTTGTGTTTCTTAAAATTTTAAAATCACGTGTGCTCCTGAGTTCTATATTTGCAAAAGTAAGCTCCTACAACAATACCAAATAATGTCAGTATCAGTCCATACTTTCCGTATTCAGTTACCATATACTATACAAAAAAATCTAACAAGATAGGAGTAGGTAAGCACCCTTTCATATGAGCAAGATCAATGAACAGGACCGTAAAGAGTTATTCGGTAAGCGCACATTTAAGAATAGCGGTGCGCGACTATCGCTTAAACACCCGCCAAAACGACTTCTGACGGGGTGTCCTGACAATACAGTCTATATGATCTGAAAACACTTACGCTTCAAATGAACTAGTTAGTTTTTCTGCTTGTTACACAAACAACAAAATGTCGCTTGCAATGCTTTAAGATGAATTTATCGTGTCATTTTGACTTTTTCTTGCGGGCACTTGCAGTTTCCTATGTAAACAATTCAATGTCGCGTGTAGTCGCGTTCGTAACGAGATTCATATGATGTGATTATTATGCGGCTCAGCTGGACCGCTCTTCACAGTCAACTCGGCCTGATAGACTGGTACCACTGTCGACTTTAATAAAGACAATTTCATTTCGTTTTTTTATAACACATATCACGTGATCTCTTAGATATGAATACACCTCGGGTTACTTCTCATCTCAACTTGCCACGGACATTCAGTTAGTTGTAGCCAAAGACAATAATATGGCACATGTAAAGGATGATATCAAAATTCGTTTAGAGACTTCTTAACATGCTTTAGTTTGCTTTAAATTATTGAAAAATAAGGTTATAATCAGCGCAGTAATTTGTTTTTTGTGATTCGCCGTCCTGTGTTTGGTAATCACGTGATCAGTCAAGTGACATGTGGTAGTCATGTGACCATAAATAGGCAATGTTTACGAATATGGCTCAGGTCGCAAATGCATATATTTTTACAATTATCACGCCGCCCTGTGCTTTAAAACATTCTAGAGCGATTAAGGGGGATCGTAGGCATCAAGCAAACGCGATTTTTGTTGGAATTACAGCTTTTACTCAATAATCAAAGGCCTGAACGGCCTCAAATGCAGTCAGGACTGTATATTAACAATGTGTATGATAGTTGAAGTCATTCTCTGGTTTGTCTGTTAAGTTTTCCTTATTATGAAATCACATTTGATGACTTCTATCTTCCCCCAACTCCCGACAGAGTCCCAACCATGTTTTATCGCACAATATCTGACTTGATCAACAGTGTAATTGTCGAATTTGGACAAAATATACGAAGGATAGTTTAAAGAGCATCACCCTCCGATATTTCGAAAGAAAACAACTGTAGTTACGAGATTTTAGCAGAATACGACGAAATTCAGCGTGTGGAAAATTATAAAATTCTACCATTACCTTAGGCTGGTACCACTGTCGACTTTAACGAAAAGCTTTGTTAAAGTCGACGGCGGTACCGGTCTACCCTTATAGTCTGCCTCCCTCAAATCCTACGATGACTCCTGATGGCATTTCTTGTTAACGCTCGGCATCCTTGCTAGAATTATTCCTTAGACTATTACAAACAAGATAGGGATGGATGCCCAGCGTGATTTTCTACATTTATTTCATTTAGTTCTATTTAACTACATGTATATAAGTAGTCAGTCATTCAAATACTAATCTCGTTTATCTCAGCTTCCAGATGATCGTTTACTTAGTGAGGCTTTTGTACTAGACAAGTCGCTCTCTTCCGATTTGGCTCACTGTACGGTTATACACAGTGATATTGCACAAATAAATGAAAATTGACTACAATGATTTGCAACCTCACCCTGAGACATCATTGCGAAAATTTGTTCATTTAATGAACCCAGAATCATTAGAAGAAACTAGATAAATAGTGCCTTTATCATATCTTCTATATATTACGATAGTTTCAATATTACATTCATTTATATCGATTGCACTACGTTGTGCTGTGACAGGGAACAAGTCAAACCGGCTCCTTGTGAAACCGGCCCCGGTCAAACCGACCCCAAAACGGTCAAACCAGCCCCACAAAAAGGTCAAACTTGCCCCTGCATCAAAAAAGGGTTAAACAGGCCCCTAAATCGATAAAACGGCCCCAAAATCGTCAAACAGGCCCAGCTTATTGTAAGATGTATGTAAAGTGATAAATGTATTTAACTATGAAGTATCAAAGTTTCCAACGTTTTATTCACACATTTTATTCTTAATTTATTTTTGTTGTTGTAAAAATTGGAACCCGTGTATCAAAAAATCGTTTATTCTTGATATGAGGAATGTTTATAACGCTAAAATCATTAACAAAATATGAATAATATGAAAATAAAATGTGCTTGTCTTGTATCGAACACTTTACCTTTACTGTATTTGATGAAAATGATTAATTAGTCAGTGGTGATAGTTAATTAATTCCGATTACGAATTTTAAGGTAAGTGCTAATTCAAAGATCATTTATTAATCCTTTAAACATGGTTTGTCGGCCTATTAGACGTTTAAGTCGACGACGGTCTTCGTGGGACGGTGCCCTAATTCGGTAGCGACGATAATACACGAAATTAAACTTTAAGCAGTGTAAATTTTATGTATATTTGGGCATGTTGTTTTACAGGTGTACGTCTGTCTGTCCGTTTATCTGTCTGCTCAAAGCCTAACATGTAAATTTTACTTGCCTAGCTTATCTAAACTCCAAATCTATGCAATGTACAATGTTCACACTAAGCATGAAGGTAGATCTCATCACTTATGTAAGTCATTGGTCAAGATCAATCTCTATATATTGATAAACTTGTTGTTGGAATATTGTTTAATGAATATGGTTAGATTTTTTAAACTTTACGAGAGACCATTTCAATCTAAGCTGTGCCGTCAGTATACACCGTCGTCCGTCGAGCCGGGCGTCACTTAACAATATCCAAATTCTCAATTCCCCACAATATATTCTTTACGATAGTGGCATTGTTTGGTGGTGATTTTTTTAATTAAATCAAGCGCTGCGTGTGTTTCTTCTCCTTAAATTTGTTAACATGATATAATTGTATGTATATGGAGGAAACGTCCAATATTTCGTTATTCTATTAAAAAATCACAAGGTAGAGTGTTGTTGCTTCAAAATAGCAGAATGCAGAATAGGGAAATGCTTACTTACTTTCGATATTTTCACAGTATATATCAAAACAATACTTCTCCACGGGTGACGAGTTATGTATATGCTATTATCTGTATAATCTCCTTTGCTTCGATTAATTGATAAAATGACACACTGATAAAAAAAAATCTTACAAATATGATATTGAAAATAAAAGAAACCAAAGGAGAAACGGGTCGGTTTGACCGACAGAAAATCGACAATGTGGCCGGTTTGACCGATTTTGGGCTGGTTTGACCGGTGCCGGTTTGACGAAGGACCGGTTTGACAGTAAAGCCATGTAACGTCTTTGGAGGACACCCACTTTTGTGCAGGTTTTATGAATAGAATCTTGTATCTCATATATATGCTTTAGGTTGTGAGATATTTGTAATTTGACGTACATTCAAAGTCAAATAATATAACTGGACTCAATTTTGGTGACTTTAATTGATCATTTACCGATTAACTCTGCTCTATCGTTATTTATGTAATCGATGAAAACTATGCAATGGTTGGTAAAATTAATCGATTGGAGGTCATTTCATCTACGGCCGATTTGGTCTGATCAATCCGCAGAATAAACTAGTTCCCCGTCACGCAGAACCAAAACAACACAACATTAATCGATGACAGCGCATAAAACAGCTGTAAAAGTGACAGTTTCTTGAATAGTCTATTGAAAATAAACAGTTTGAAAATTGCAATCATAACTTTTTTTACAATGGCCGAACCAGTAAGGCCACCAAATGAATCGGGTGATTTTCAGGAAGCCGAAGAAAGCGAAACCCTGTACGATGTCGAACTGGCCAGAGAGGGCGTGAATATGCTGCTTAATAACCAATTTGAGGACGCATCCAAATTATTCAGCAAATATAGGTATCTAATTTGATTTCTTTGTATAAATTTTTAATCCTACAACTGTCTGATAAATGGATGATATGTGATAAAAACCGTACTGCTGAAGAAGAGACATTCGTACCCATGATGATTCGAACGTTAACTTATTAAAAGGAAATAAATTGATATTTTGGTTAAACAGGTTACATAACTTGATGAAATGGGAAAAATGACCTTCTATCAAAAATATGGTGTTTGAAGTCAAGGGACAGAGTGTTGTTTTAATGCTAATATTGATAATTTAGGGTTTTCAATATTCCTTATAATTTCAATGGGTACTGGTTTAACTCAACAGATTAACCCATTACCACACAATCCATTATTTTAAAACTTTCAACAGCAGATTCAGCATTTCTGTAATGGGGTTTCAAACTTACCATCTATGGGTGTCTGTTTTTCCAATAGCTACGATATCGTAGCTATTTTTCCAACTATTTCCAAAATTTTAATGAATTTCCCCACAATATGAAATAAGTTGGCTACAAATACCCTTTTTGATTTAGACAGACATTCCATAATTTTTTCAAGCAATTCCTGGACATTGCACTAAAATTGTTGGGTCTACAGAATATTTTGGGGACACAACATTCCCTCCCATCCAAGTACCCCACCAAAAAAATATTATCAATATCATAAAAGCAGTCTTATTCGTTTTACTACCATAGATAAAATTATCTGCATTCTGATTATTTGATTCTATTGGTTTCGTTACTTACTGTGAATGAAAAAGTATAAGAAAATGATAAACATCAATGTTGTGACTTTATATTTGTATTTGTTTTATACACTTTTCAAGCTCAGTTTCCAACAGACTTTGAAAATCTGGTACTAAATCTGTAATCATCCCCATAATCCGGGACGTTTGGCATGCCTAATTTAGACCTGTCTGAAATTTTGTCATCTGGTAATGGGATAACTTTTGTTCATATCCAACTATCCATTGTAATAGTAACATTGTTTTTAATATGTCAACTTCACCTCATTTTTTTCAGGGAAGAGAGCCCCCTTATGCATGCAGGCTACAGCTTTGTATTTTTTATGGTAAGAGTGCTGATAAACTGTCTACCACACAATCACACATTTCTACTGAAGAAAACATTGCAACAAAGGCAGAAATTCTTTGTTAATGGAACAATCTTTCCTACCCTACATTACTTTGAAAAAGATTGTGAGAAAAAACAAGAAATAGCTTGTGACTAGCAATTTCTTTGTTGTTCACAATGTTTCCTATCCAAAAAGAAAAAGAATTTCAGAGGTTCATCTACTTAAGATTTTTGCTATTGTTGAATAGCTTAAACACAAAGTTGCCTCTTTCATTTTGCACCATTTAAACATTTTGTTTGTTTGATGGTCCCGGGTTCGATCCCCGACGGCGGCAATACTCTTTCCGACATTTGTCTCTCACCAATGGGTATATAATCGTAAACCTAAGTGGGATAGCAGCTGGAGGCTAGGAAAGGGTGTAGTGGTAGTACTGGAGCGAGAAATACCAGGAATCCATTGTTAGGTGCTCCAGCCGCCGCGATATAACTGAAAGATTGTTAAAAGCGGCGTTAAACCCCATTCAAACAAACAAATTTGTTTGATGGACTTGTTGATTGCCTGACTATGTTTATTTGAAACCCATCATTTTGTAAAAGCTCTCAACATAATACATTTGTCTATTTATCATCAACACTTCATGCCAGCATTAGTAACACACATTGAAGTTGGATGTAAGTTTGAAGATAAGCAAATGGTGGAAGTCCTGCCTGATTCTTTTACATGCTCCATGTATAGCAAATCACATAGCAACCCACTTTGATCATATCAATACTAAATTGATAGATTGTGGCTGGCAGTAAAAAAAAATGTACATTTTACACAATGTTTTCCAAATTGTTTTTCTTGAGGGCATCAAATAGCCTCATTTTGTAAGAATGGGTAAAGGATTGTTGCTCAGAATAATACATGTACATGAATAGTGGATAAAGTTCAAATTATTATTTCCTTTTTGTGCATTCTTCTTTAAGCAATTAATTAAGATCCTTAAATATTACGTTGAATTAAGGGAACACTTTATAACCAGTAGTCTCAGGCCCTCACTGGCCTCTTGTCTTCCTAAGGGTTTTAAAAGAGTTCAGTTGTGTTGGAATGACACAAAAAATGGCAGTTTACAAAACAATTTTGGTTTGTGCATGCCATCTTTATCTCACAAACTGTTAAAAATCCATAGCAGCACAATTATTGTAAGTAAATATTTAGACACTTACAATTGTTTTTCTCTGATCTTGAAATATGTTCAAAATTAATCGTTGTTGGGTATGGTGTAGACAACATATAGCGTGTGTAGACAACATAATTGTTACTTTATTTGCCTTGGTTTCAGCAAGGGTTGATGTCATTTGAGGAAGATCAGATGGACAAAGCTCTAAAGGCCCTGGAGGAGACAGAGAAAAAGTGTGAAGTCAGTGATGGGTTTGTGAAAAGTATACGAAAAAAGTTGTCTAAAAAGAAAAAGAAAGAGGTATTTAATAATAATTGACAAATCACTGGCCCTGTCCACTTACTTAGTTAGCCCCGCCCACTGACTGCGACAGGAAGTCCAGCTTTGATTTGAAGCAGCATTGTTTTGAAAAATTTATGGCAAGTAGCATGTAACAAAAAGTTACGATGTTAAAGTCACTAAACTAACAAAAATTGTTTAGGGAAATGGCGTCCTATATCAAAGAGATCAAAACTAATATCTGGTCTCAATGAATGATTTCATTGGCCGACTGGTTATTTGATTGACAGCCAGGTTGATCAATTGTAAAGCTATAATTTATATTCTTTGAAAGTCTTTTCTATTGAAATTTTCTACCTTTCAAGGGATATTACTTTCAAAGGGTTGATGGCTGAAAGGTCTCCATTCTAAATGGTTTGTGATCAGATTGTCAAAGGTACTACATTCCTCTTTCTTCCTGAGTTAAGTTTTTTGGTAAAAATCTGCTTCAGGCCCCCTTTTATGAAATTCAAAGCAACTGGTTTTATGTGATAAGAAATTCTTAGCTGACTTGAGGCAGGCTCAGGATAAGTTTTTAGGACACTTAGTGTCATGTATACTCTATAGAATATATTTTGATAAAATTCTTCTGAAAATTGCTCATGCATGTATTGTTTATCTTGATAAGGCCTTGACCCCTCTTGAAAATGGGTTTGGTCAAGTGAAAACATACATTTCTAGGTCAAAATTTTGAAAATGCTTCTTTAATCAAATCTTCACCAAACTTTGTCAGGATGTCCATATTTATTAGCTCATGCAACCTATCAAAAATCAGTGTTTTAGGGTAAAAATAAGTTACTAATTCAAATCTTTGAAAAATTATGTTTATGTTCTAGAGGCCACAGCTTTTGCTTATCTTCATCAAACTTTGTCAGAATGTTTATACTGATGGTATTCTGTACCCTATTGAAAATAGGCCTTGTCAAGTTGAAAACCATGGCAGGTTTATCACTAGGTGAAATCTTGGAAAATTCTTCTTTACCTGAAGGGTAATTTCAGTTACTAAATGATATATGAAAAGTAACTGCATGCATTCGAATCCTTTATACAAGGGAAGTTACTGTATCTTCTTACTTTTCTCATTTAACCCTTTCCTGTTTTTGGACATTTTATGCTGGTCTGTATTGAAAGAGGTTGCAGACAACAATGAAAATTGGGTGCAATTTTATATGAATGTTTGTTTGAATGGGGTTTTACGCCGCTTTCAACAATCTTTCAGTTATATTGCGGCGACTGGAGCACCTAACAATGGATTCCTGGTATTACTCTAACTAGTACCGCCATCACATCCTTTCCTAGCCTCCAGCTGCTATCTACGATTATCCGGCCATTGGTGGGAGACAAATAGTCGGAAAGGATGAGTGCTGCTGTCGGGGATAAAACCGGGACCTCTAGATTGGCAGTCTGATGAGCTACCAACTGCGCTATGACGGCGGCTAAAAAAAACATCCTTCATGGTAGAAAATATTGTGGGAAAAGGAGAAATTGCTTGTTACTACAATTTCTCCTTTTTCCATAATGTTTTCTCAAGTATAAAAATCACACAGACGTAAAATCCCGGGTTTGAAAAGAAAGTGTTAAAATGTGATGCAGTAATCAAAGGAATTATGTTATTTTGTCATCTGCTAATGGGTTGAACTGAAATAGTTCAGCATAGAATTAGTATCATTGCTAAGTGTAACCCATTATCAGACGACAACATTTTTCAATGGTCCTAATTAAAAGAAGTTGCTGTCAACAATTATTGGTTCATTAGATCTTGACTATTTTGTCTCTTTGTGTAGAAAAAGATGTCAATAATGATGACATCGATTATCATAAGCAATTTCTTCACTTTAAGCAATGTTTTCCAGATACTTTTTTCCCTGTAGGGTTATAAAAAAGAGGAATTGTGGTGATGATGGGTTAAATCTTTTCAGCAATCTGTATTCTGTTTTGTTTAATTTTCAGGGCCAGATAAGTCTAGAAGATAAAATACAGAGACAAGTTATAGTCGGAGATTCCCTGTTGTATCAAGCTATTCTTGTTTTCACAGGCCAAGATATACCTAGTTATATTAAAGGTGGATGGTTGTTACGAAAAGCTTACAAAATATATGAAAAACTCTTTAAAGAAGTTACCAACCTCCGAGAGAAACCCAAAGTAAAAAATATACCTCCAGAGTCTGCTTCAAATAGTAGCTTAAATTCCTCCGATGGACCATATGACGGAAATGAAAACGAAATACCAAAAGAAGTTTTAGATCGCTTGCAAGGAGCAGTTAATTTTGGTTATGGAACTTTTCAGATATGTATATCAATGATACCTCCAAAAATCCTGAAAATTATAGAGTTTCTAGGATTTGAGGGGGATAGAAATGCTGGTCTGGATGCTCTAAATTATACATGTAATTCAATGGATATGAAGGCCCCGCTAGCTACTCTAGGATTGTTATGGTACCATACAGTATTACGACCTTTCTTTGCTCTTGATGGAGCCAACGACTATGATGCAGGTACTTATTTATTTCCAAATGATGAAGTTTAGTATAAATAAGGATAAAAGAGGTTTCAAATGATTATTCTTAATGCAGAGTATGTACACTTAAGAAATATGTATTGTTAAGTATGTGGAAGAAACTTGGAAAGGCAAATTTTAAGTATTGTCAAACAAACCAGTTATTATTTTACAAAATTATATCTTATATCAACGAATTAACCCTTGTAATGCTGTAAAATTACCTTACTGAACTGCAGTCAAATCAAAGGGCTTAAAGCACTGATAGAAGTTGTTGTTCAAAAATCAATAATTCTTTAAGAAATCAACTTCATAAACAACTCTTAATAGGAAAAGTACAAGCAGGAGGTGTAGACTTAGATCAGCCTGCACATAAGTGCAGTCTGATCTTAGTCTACACCTCCTGCCAAAACCGGAATATTCAGGGTTCAGCATGACAAGGGTTAAGGAGAAAAAAATATTAACTAGACAAGATATAATTACATAAATCTATTCCCTTCTACACCAAAACACTATATATCTTCCCTCTATCTTTTGCAAGGTTACAAAATTTTCAAAGAGACTGTATAAGAAAGAAAAAATGCTGATAAATACAATATTTTTAAAGTATATTTTTGGTTACTTTGTCTACCTTATATAATATCTTTTACAGGTTGCATTGAAGCAGAACAATTAATAGAGGACAAAAAGGATACATTTCCAAATTCTTGTCTCTTTCTCTTCTTTCAAGGACGTATACACAGACTCAGGGTAAGAGTCATGATTGAGGAAATAATTTCATCTTTTTATCATCCATTCTCATTATTCTTCTAATGTTGAAATCAAGGGGATCTATACATGGAAAATCTGTAGTTCCATATTAACCATTGTTATGCTGAATCTGTTTTTGGCAGGAGGTATAGACAAAGATCAGCCTGCACATAATATCCCAGCTTGCACTATGAAGGAAACTCAGGGCAAGTGCTAGCATTTGATACTGTGGAGTCACTGACTCCGTGATCATGAAATTCAGGGGAGCAAAACCGATTTTGGAGTTAAATTAACTAAAAAGAGGGTATCAATCCCACAACTTCTATGTTGTGGCTGACCTTTATTTGTTTACATTGATTCATTTTTATTAATCCATTACTGGACAACAGAAATTTAGATTGGTCCAAATTGAAAGAGGTTGCAGAAGACAGTTTAAAGTTTGTGAAATTGAAGATTTTTTCAACTTTTTAGATAAAAAATATTATGGGACATAACATACAAGCAATTTCTCCATTTTCCACAATGTTTTTCCTAACTGCTTTTCTTGAGGGGCGTCAAAAGCATCATTGTGTGAGAACGGGCTAAGATCTCATTTAACGATAGGGAGTAACCCTATACTTTCAAGTTCAAAGTCACATCTGCTGTCCTCATAGCGCAGTCAGTAGCACGCCAGACTCACAATCTTCAATCATAGGATGTCATGGTGACACATATTCTTTCCAACATTTGTCTCTCACCAATGGGTGGATAATCGTAAACCTATGAGGGATAGCAGCTGGAGGCTAGGAAAGGATGTAATGGTAGTACTAGTGTGAGAAATACGAGGAATCCATTGTAAGGTGCTCCAGCAGTGATTTTACTGAAATATTGTTAAAAGTGGCGTTAAACCCCATTCAATCAATTAATCAATCAAAGTCACATCTATAGGTCATATGACAAGCACTTGTTTTGGGCTTCCTTGTCTGTGACACATAGCTCTTTTAATCCATTCCTACACAATGAAGCTTTCTGACACCCTGGACAAAAAAAGCTTTAAAACATTTTGGAAATGAAGAAATTGCTTGTTGCAAGCCATTTCTTCATTTTCAATAATGTTTTTACTTAAAAGGTGAAATAATTCAAAATTTCATTAACTAGAATTTATTTTATTATTATTAATTGCTTGTTGCAAGCAGTTAATTCATTTCCCCAATGTTTTCAAAGCCTTTTTTGTCCAGGGTGTCAAAAAGCATCATTGTGAGCTAAAATCACCCACATTTTTGGAATCGTAGAGTAAACACTGTTTATATAATAACATCAATACATTTTTTTTGGTTGGTCAAACCGCTAAACAAACCAATTTTACCTTCAGAAACAGACTGGTCAATCGCTCGAGAAATACAGTGAAGCCTATAAAGCTGCCAATGGACAAAAAGAATTGGAACTGATGTGTCTATATGAAATAGGTAAGTAATGACCAAATATGGAAAGAAAAAACTCCAAGGAACTCTTTTAAGCTTACCCGAGCACAATGTCCGGCATCTGGTGTCGTCGTCCGTCTTTAAACATCTTCTCCTCCTGAACCAGAAAGCCAATGTTGATGAAACTTGGCAGGGATGTTCCTTGGGTGGAGCTCTTCCAAAATTGAACAAATAATTGAAATTCACACTTAACTCTGGTTACCATAGCTACAAGAAAGGGGAAATAAGAAATCTTTATAAAATCTTCTCTTAAACCTTAAGTCCAAGTTACTTTTGATATTTTTTTATATTTTTGATTACCTTTAATATTTGGTAAGAAACACTTTGTAGGGGACCTCTATCAAGTTTGTTCAAATGATACCTTTTGGAATATATTTTGGCACACCCCATTTTACATTGAAACAAAGATGGCAAACTTTAAAATCTTGATCTCTGAAACCAGAAGAAAGACAGCTTTGATATTTGGTATGCAGCATCTGTTAGGGGGCAAGTTTGTTCAATAAGGACCCTTAATTCATATTTAGGTTGTTCAGGCACACGCCAATTTACATTGAAACAAAGACAGCAAACATTTTAAATCTTCTTCTCAAAACCAGAAGATGGAGGGACATCTGGGATGTCATGGGTTCGATCCCTGACGGTGGCACATATCCTTCTGGACATTTGTCTCTCACCAATGGGTGGATAATTGTAAACCTATGAGGGATAGCAGCTGGAGGCTAGGAAAGGATGAAGTGATAGTACTAGTGTGAGAAATACCAGGAATCTACTGTTAGGTGCTCTAGCCGCTGCGATATAACTGAAATACCGTTAAAAGTGGCATTAAACTCCATTCAATCAATCAATCAAATAATACCCATGGGTCATAATTAGGCTCTGCATGGGCGCACCCCTTTTTATATTGAAACAAAGAAGAAAAACGTTAAAAATCTTCTTCTCTGAAACCAAGAGCTTTGATATTTGGTATGCAGCACCTTTCTGGAGACCTCTCAACTTTTTCATATGATTCCCCTTGGGTCAAAATTTGGCCTCTGCTTGGGCACACCCAATTTTACATTGAAACAAAGAAGGAAACTTTTCTTCTCTGAAACCAGAAAGCCTAGAGCATTGATTTTGGCATGTAGCAACTCATAGGGGACCTCTATCATTTTTGTCAAGCCTGCTTGGGGTGAGCGAGACATAGTTGTCACTATGACAAGTCATGTATGTGCATTAGTGAGTTAGTCCGTTCATCCAAATTTGTCTGGACAATTACTCCTACATTTATGGATGGATTTCAAAAGAACTTGGCACAATTATTCTCCATCATAAGAAGATGTGCCATTTGAAAGAATTTTTTGGATAGCTTCAAGTTCAAGGTCACAGCTCAAGGCCAAACACTAAGATTGTTCTTGTCCGGAGCATTTCTCCTACAATTATGGATAGATTTCAAAATAACCTTGCACAATTATTCTCCTTCATGAGTAGATGTGCCATTTGAAAGAACTTTTTGGATAGCTTTAAGTTCAAGGTCACAGCTCAAGGTCAAACACTAAACTTGTGTTTGTCCGGACAATTACTCCTGCATTTATGGATGTATTTCAAAACAATTTGGCACAATTATTCTCCATCATGAGTAGATGTGCCATTTGAAAGAATTTTTGGAGAGCTTCAAGGTCAAAGCTCAAGGTCAAACACTAAATTTGTGCTTATCTGGAGCATGATACCTACAAAACATTGCAGGCTCGACAGCAGTGGTCATGGGACAACCATCTAGTTGTTCATATTATTGCGATTGGTTTATATGGGCTCAGCCCAGACTCGCTTTGATTAATATTTGGACTCCACCCAGCTACACCTAATTTTAATATACAAAGAAAGAGGGAAAAAATTTTCTGCTCTGAAATAAGAAAGCCTAGAGCATTGATTTTGGTATGTGGAACCACCTAGTGTACCTTTAAAGGGATTTTCATGTGTTTACCCTTCGGAATATTTGGGCTCTGCATGGGTGCAGTCTATTTTTGTTGAGCTTGCTTGCAGTGAGCGAGACATACTTGTCACTATGACAAGTCAGAGTATGTGTATTAGTCCGTTAGTTAGTCTGTCCGTCCCTCCAAATTTGCCCAGACAGTTACTCCTACATTTATGGATGAATTTCAAAATAACTTGGCACAATTATTCTCCTTCATGAGTAGATGTGCCATTTGAAATTTTTTGGGGGATAGTTCTAAGGTCAAGGTCACAGTTCAAGGTCAAACTCTAAAATTGTGTTTATCCGGACAATTACTCCTACATTTATGGATAGATCTCAAAATAACTTGGCACAATTGTTTCCATCATGAATAGATGTGCCATTTGAAAGATTTTTTGTGATAGTTTTCATTTCAAGGTCACAGCTCAAGGTGAAACACTAAAATTGTAATTGTCAAGAGCATTACTCCTACATTTATGGATAGATTTCAAAATAACTTGGCACAATTGTTTCCATTATGAGTAGATGTGCCATTGAAAGAATTTTTTGGATAGCTTAAAGTTGAAGGTCACAGCTCAAGGTCAAACACTACAATTGTGATTGTCAAGAGCATATCTCCTACAATTATAGATGATTTTCAACATAAATTGGCACAATTATTCTACATCAATTAGATATGCCATTTTAAATAATTTTTGGGATAGCTTCAATATGAAGGTCACAGCTCAAGGTCAAACACTAAAATTGTGCTTGTCTGGAGCTTGCAGCCTACAAAGTTTTGCGGGCTCGACAAGAGTTGTCCTGGGACAACCATCTAGTTTACATCGATACATGGTAGAAAATCTTTTTTAAAAAAATGGGGGACCTCAAACCCTATTTTGTTTTTAATTCACTATCTAGTTCATCCCAAATCTTCCTTGCAATGTGTGTGCTACTTTTCTTGCACAAAAATCCTTAATCTTTGTAAGTATGTCTTTTGGTTTCTGATTTCTTGTACAAGATTTTCTTTACAGTTGACTTTTGGCCATAATTGGGTCACTAGCCCTTTGATTACTTCTGCAGTCATCAACTCAGGTGAGCGCTTTAGGGCCAATGGCCTCCTTGTTTTAAGACATCAAAATTTGAAATATGCCTTTAATGACATATGTAAACCAGCAATTAGACTGAAAGAACTAAAAGTCTTTCCTATATATAACAGTTGATCTTGCTCGAGCATCCATGTCTATTAATTGACCAGTTCCATTAATAGAAATACCCATTGAATAAGCAAAATCTCTCAGGAACTGAAAGCACTTTTAGCTCACCTGAGCTTCAATGATAATGTACAGTAATAATGATAGTTGATATTGACATTAGACCAGATACGTCATATATCACAGAAAAAGGAGCATTATGAAATTTATTTTTAAAATCCTTGCACCTCAATAAAGTCAATAGATTTCATCAGATTCTTTTTAAATTTTCTCAAAATGATTGTTCAATTATGAGGATTCTTTCTTTTCAATTTAGGCCTGATCTGTCTAGTATCATGGGAAAAGGGGCTTTCTGAGAATTTCATCTATAATCCTTGTAACCAAGTCGAGAGCTTTCATTGGATTTTCTTCAAACCATCACAGATTCCTTGTACAATAATTACGATTGTTCATTCCACTGTTTTCATTGATTCTCTTTAACTTTTAAAGAAAAATTGTACCTTCATTAGAATAGTTCCTTTTGAAATTTGGTTTGTTCTGTAAAGTATCATGGGAAAAGGGGCCCTAAGAAGATTGCACTATAAACTCATTAACACAATAAATTCCACAGATTACACAGATTGATTGTACAATCATTCCAATTGTTGATTTTGACAGTGGATCTGATTATGGCAAGTGTCACATAAAAAGGGGCCATACGAAAAACTTTCTTGAATATTCTAGTTAACACAATGATGTCCCTTGATTTCACCAGATTCACTTCAAAATTTCACAGAATGATTGTACAATCACTTAAATGGTTCTTTTCAGAACTGGGTACAATCCATTAAGTATCATGTAAAAAGGGGCCTTACAATTTTTTTTTTAAATATTCTAGTAAACATAATGAAGTCCCAATATTCATCGGATTCACTTTTAACTTTCACAGAATGATAAAACCAACAGTAAAATATCACGGGAAAAGGGGCCTTATGAGAACTTGATTTTAACATCTTTGTTAACACAAAAAAGTCAAAAGTTTTATCGGATTCTCTTCAAAGATGCATGGAATAATTGTGGCATTCAAAACACAGGAAATGGGGCCTTACAGATTATCATTCAAAACATTTTTGTGTATGTGATGAAGATCACAATCATTATCGAATTGTCTTTTAAATTTCATAGGACAATTGTAGGGTTGTAAGGAAAGTTCCTTTTGGAATGAAATTGATCCATTAGAAAACACAGGAAAAGGGGCCTTATGGGTTTTCATTCAAAACAATCCAGTTTTATGTGATAAAGTCCACAATTATTGTCAGATTCTAATGAAAATTTCACAAGATGATTGTAGGGTTATAAGGTAACTTCCTTTTGGAGATGGAGTGGATCTGTCATGAAACATAGGAAAAGGGTCCTTAAGGATTGTTGCTCAAAATGATACAGGGATAAAGTCCTGTTTTGTTTTTTTTTCTCTATGCATTCTTCTTAGAGTAATTAACTTCCTTAAATATCAGATTTCTTTAAGGGAAAAACTTGATAACCAGGAGAGCGTCTCATGCCCTCATGGGCCTCTTCTTTAATCTCTTTTTCATTGTTTACAATATGGTCTTTACATTTAAGTATAATAATCAATTTGTTGACATGGCAGGGGGGAGACTAAAGTGAATTATTGTTTTTAAAGTAATGGTAAATGGGTTTGTTACTTGATATTATCGCACATTTACCTAAATGTCGTTCCATAGGCGGAACACAGTCTAGAAATTTCTTTTGAGCAAAAGTTAGTTTACTTTTGTGGCCCTTTGGCAAACTATGTCTAATATTGTTAATTCTTTTGATTTTATAATACAGTTATGGACAAGGCTTTTTTGACTTAGAGATATCACAAAATGATTCTTTAGAAAAATCTTCTCCTAAACTTTTTGGCCAATTTTGACCAAACTTGGAAGGAATATTAATAAGGTGACCCTTTTTAAAACTTGTTTGCAATTGATTTGCTAAAACATGTGGGCTTGGCATGGCCAGGCTTATTAGACATAAAGAGATCATTGAATAATTCTTTATAAATCTTATCCTTCATAACCATTTAGACACTTTGGACCAAATTTGGCAGGAAATACTTTGGAAGACCCTTTTTGAAACTCATTAGTGAAATTTTGAGTTACTAAAAAATGTGGATGTGGCAGGGCCTGACTTATCAGACTTACAGAAATCACGGAATTATATTTTAAAAATCATTTGTGTGGCAGGTAGGGCTTAGTTCAAATCATTCTAAGGTGAGCGATTTAGGGCTATTTTTTCCCTTTTGTTCTTAAAAAGAATCTAAACAAAACTCTGTGTTGTTGGAACTCATTAGAATCATCTGAATGAGATGAGTACCAACAGCATAGGATTAAGCGAGACATTTACACAAATTTCTTTATGCATTCGAATCAACCCTTTCAATAAAGTGTATTAAACAACCATTCTTTTAACCCTTTCCTGTACAAACCCGGGATTTTATGTCACTGTGATTTTGTACTTTGTAGCGAGCAATTTCTCCTTTTGCCGCAATATTCTCTACTACATATGATGGTTGCATTTCAAATCACATCCAATATATATAGATGTCTGCAACCTCTTTTTATTTGGACCTGTCTAAAATTAAAAAAAAACTGGAAAGGGTTAAGCGACCTCTTTTTGTTCGTCCCTTCAGTGGTTGCTTACTTCAAGATTTACTGTATAGAGAAAAATATATGGCAGAGATGTATCGTAGCGTATTATGTTTTCGACGTTCTTGTGTTTTCGACGGTGATAATTTTCTTACGAAATCGCCGATTTCTCGCGAGATTTGCCTTAGCCCCGCCCTGTTCTAAGTAAACAAACATCTCTGGGAGCCGCACAACTGTCATTCCGATGAAATATGGAAATCCGGCAGGTAAATTACTTAAAAAACTGTAACACACTAGTAAAACTTGATATTTTGTTATTTCCTATTTTGTGTTACTATGATACACTTGAAAAGAAGTTTTTTTATTCATAAAACTATTAGAATATTAAGAATCGTCTGCAGCAGGCAATTCTCCTTCGGAATGTCACGTGACCTGTCAGAATTCTTGTACAGTGTGGTCCAAAAATGTTTAACAAAAAATAGGTGTCCTTAATGTTACACAACAAAAACTTACTTGGTATCAATATTTCAGATTTCCTTTTTATCTATTAGCTTTAGTTTTCAGGACTGTATGAATTTGTAATAATAAGTCCTACTTTAAATTATGAAATGACCCATTCTTAAAATCATATTTTGGTATCTCTCTCTATATAAAGCCATATTTTCAATCAATTATGAACTATTTTACCAAATAAGGATATTTATATGAATTATAGGAAAACACATTTGTAGAATTCTATAATCAAGATCTCCATTTCTTTGTGCATTAGATCTATATACAATCCCTTAGATTTTTTTTTTAAATCAAATTTCAGACCAAGTGTCCTGTTCGTGGCAAGTACAGGTCATATTCTGCAGATGACTTGAATGATGCATACAAGACAGTTATAGAGAAAGGATTACCAGTTGAGAGAGTAGCAAAGATGTTCAATGTGCCTATCACTACACTGAAAGACAGAGTGAAGGGGAGAGTAGATATAGACACTGTGAAATCTGGTCCAGACACCTTGTTCAGTCAGGAACAGGAGGCTTTCCTAGCTCAACATTTGACATCCATAGCAGAACTTGGCTATGGTTATTCCAGACAAGAAACCATTAATCTTGCCTCTGATTATGCAGTGCACTTAGGACTTAAGAACAAAATGAAACCTTTAAGCATTACATGGTTGTATAGCTTTCTTGGAAGATGGCCTGAATTGAAAGTGAAAAAGCCTCGAAGTTTTGAAATTGCCCGTGCAAAATCTGCAACCCGACCAACCGTTACCAGATATTTTCAAGAGCTTGATAGAATACTTACAAAGTATAACTTGAAAGATAAGCCATCTCACATTTATAACATTGATGAAAAAGGATTGAATCTTGAACACAAACCCCCTAAGATTGTAACAGGAGCCCATTATAAGGCACAAGCTGTTACTGCTGGGAAGTCTAAAACAGTAACTGTAATTGGTGGAGGAAATGCTGTAGGTCAACAAGTCCCACCCTTTTTTGTTTTCCCAGGTGCCAGGATGTTACCCTCCTTGCTAGATGGAGCAACAGCTGGATCTAATGGATCTGTCTCTGAGTCAGGATGGTCAAATACTGAAATCTTTACCTCATACATGTGTGAACACTTGGAACCAGTACTTCCTAGTCGTAGTAAAGAAAATCCGGTAATGGTCTTGTATGATGGTCACAAGAGCCATGTATCTCTTGGTCTTATAGAGTGGGCTAGATCTCAGAATATAATTTTATTTGTCTTACCTCCCCATTGCTCTCACTTATTACAGCCAATGGATGTTTCATGCTTTTCTCCTTTTGAAGTTGGATGGAATGCAGCATGTCATCAATATTTGAGGGAATCAGGTGGATGTGTAATTACACGTTATGATGTAAGCAAAGTTGCTAGCAAAGTTTACACTTCAACTCTAACACCTGTAAACATTCAATCTGCTTTTAAACGTTGTGGAGTCTATCCATTTAATCCAGATGTTGTCAGTGATGTGTCCATTGCTCCTTCCTTATGTTTCCGCCCTGTGAGCAACACCAAAACTTCACAAGATCATCCCCAGGCCGAAACAGATGCAGCTAGTTGTCATCAAGCTACTGATATTACAAACGCTAGAATGTTTTTGGAAGAAAAGGGTAGTAAGGTTTTGCAGAATGTGCCAGTTGCTAAAGTAAGAAAAACACTGAGTAAAGTTGTTGGAGGAAAGGCTGTTACAGAAGATGATGTGTATGCTGCTGTAAAGAAGCACATATCTGAGCAAAAGCAACCTAAACTTAAGCGACCTGTTTCCCCTACTGCTAGTACCAGTACTAAACAACCTATGCCCAAGAAGAAATCAAAACCCCAAATTATAATTGATTCTGTTTCGGATTCAGATGATCATGATATGGCAGACACAGACAAATGTGTAGTTTGTAAGAGTCACAGTGTGAAAGATCTAGACAAATTGCCCTATTTAACCATAGTGACCTGGGGTTGCTGTGACAGATGTAATGGCTGGGTGCATCTGAAATTTTGTAGTCCTGTCAGGGTTCTTAGAAGGAATGACACCTTTCTGTGTCCTTCCTGTACCAATGAACAGTAAAATTAAGCACATCTTATTTTGTTTGTTTGTTGTTATTTTTTTGTAATCTGAATCAGCTTAAAAGATATTTAAATTTTGGTGTTATGAAAAATATTGTTCTAAGACCTTTTTTCAGTTTTTTGTGATTTTTGTAACCTCAAGTTATCATTTTTCTGTTTAAAAGAAAAGGTACCCAAACTTTCTGATCACCCTGTAGCTCATTTACATAGACCAATGAGAACCGTCGAAAACATAATACGTCATCATCAGAGTAAACCAAAATGGCTGCCCAACAAAATGACATGTGAAAAGGTAAATATTTGACGTTTTTTGCTTGAATTTCGCAGTTGTTGAGAAAAATGAATGTTTTTTGGCCTCATGTCTTTAAATTTCGAATCCCAAAGCATTTAAATCTGAACGGGACGATAAATGCTTACACCGTCGAAAACACAATAATCCGGGATACAGTTTGACCATTTTAATCTTGATGTTCTGAACCCTGGGGATCCCATTTATATGTCAGACTAAAAACCTGAGATATTTATAGGTTTCTTGATTTAAAGTTCACCAACCCTTGTGCCCCAAAAAGTATGTTTTTTTCCACACATTTATAATTTAATTTTCAGTTTCATCTATCAAAAACGAGCCTTCAGATTGGTCGAAAAATTTAATGCATACCTCCATGAACAAAATTTTGAGCACGCAGCAATTTTGTATGCTTCCGCACAAAATAGTCCCATACAAAAAGGTATCAAAATTAGAAAAGCTTTTGTTTTTTTCACTCGTTGCTATTAAATTATAAGAAATGAAGAGAATATTTTTTGTTTTCATGGAGGTATGAACCGAAAAACCTAATCGCACAATGTATGAATCCGCTTCGCGTATTCATACAGTGTGATTAGGTTTTTTGGTTCATACCTCCATGAAAACAAAAAATATTCTCTTCATCTCCTAAATGATATATTTCATCATTACAGCATGGTGCAACATGATGAAGTTGAACTGGAAAGATGGCCTAGCTGCATTTGGCAGGTAAATAATGAGATAGACTATAATAATTTTTTTCCACTGTTAGAATGGTTTATCTTTATTTAATGAACAACAAAAACTATGCAGTAGTTTCCTGCTAGTAGAAACACCAATTTATCAAATATCTTGTTTGAATTAACCAGAAATTACTATTAAAAGGAGCTATTTGATTTTTAAATCAAATATTAGTGCACAAAATTGGTTGCAAGTAAGTGATGAATTGCTATTATCAAGGTTGCAATTAAGAGGATTCCACTGTATTTTCAAAGCAAAAGTGAAAAAAAAATGAAAGGCAATGTGAAGCTGTCATCACAACTCTGATCCTGCTGAGGTAACAATCATTTGGGCAAAATGAATGAAAATATGATGAAATCCTGCCAAAACAGTGAGTTCATCTTTTTCATAATTTTACCGTTTCTTCAAGCGAAATTATCAAGTCATTTTCCTACAAGAAATCTCAAATATCCATTGGAAAGCATTTAAGTAATCTTCTTATCTAGGCTATGTTGTTTTTTTTTTCTTTATTAAATTACATTGAAACCAGTAGAGCGTCTTAGGACCTCATGAGCCACTTGTATCATTTAACTCATTCCAAAATAATAACGCTTCTTGTTCCTCCTCAGGAAAAACAAGTGGGAAGACATTGTGAAAAATGAAGAAATTGCTTGCAACAAGCAATTTCTTTCAATTTCTACAATGTTTTATCCCCAGAAAGTTGGAATAAATGGAATAAACTAAATTACCGTCTGCAACTCCTTTCAATATTGACCAGTTTAAAATTTTGACACATGATTAATGTAGGGCAATAGGTTGGATTCCAGACTGATTTGCTGTTCATGAGGGAATGTCCCTAGACAAGGCATTTATAGACCCAGTCAAGTACTGGTGATACCTAGGCAGCACATGAGTAAGCAAACTGTGGTTGTGTTATTATAAAAGACTGATTTAAACACTTAACAGCATTAAACCTATTCAACCAATCAATTGATGGATCACTTGCTCAAGACCACTAGCTCGAAACAGGAAGTTCCACTTCGATATTATCCCTTGTCATGCTAAACCTGGAATATTTCGGTTTTTGGCAGGATCTTGGACTACACCTCTTGCATGTACTTTTCTTGCCAAAGTTATTAATGAAATAAATTTCTAAAAGAAATATTGATTTTTGAATATCAAGTTCTATCAGTGCTTTCAGCCCTTTGATTTTACAGTAATTTAGTAAGGTAATTTATACATCATGACAAGGGTTAAAAGGAATTGTTTTGCAAAATTTATGGCAATTAACATGTGATATTAAAGTAGAATTGTTGGTTGGCGACCTATATGTCATAACTATAGATTTAATAGGCTGTAGTTATGACATTCAAATCCTCATACCTACATAATTTTCTCACATGTTCCAATGATGTAGTTTGGAGCTCACTTCTTGTCTAAATGAATGATTTGATTGGCCAAATGGTTCTTTGATGGACAGCCGTGCTAGAAATCTGATTCTTGTAGGGCCATCAGTGCTTGAAATAATCATATTTTGACATTGAGAGAGTTAGACAGAGCGCTTTTTTTTCAGCACTTTTACATTCTAACATTTTCTCTAATACATTTTATATGGGCTTACATAATATATTCTATCTCATAACACTGAATTATGCAGAAAGAACCAAGGATTTATTAATGTGTTTTCGTTAAAAAAAACAAATTCAATATGCATGTCCTTTTGATAACGTTCTTGCCTTTCTCACCTGTTTGTTCCACAGTGGAAATGTTATTGGGTATTATTAAATACCATGTTGGCTAAATCACTGATGAAGGTATACTGGCAATCGGCTATGTAAACATTACAAAATATACGTATACATTTTTTTTTTTTTTTAAAATCAACCCTTGTCATTCTGAACCCGGAATATTCCTGTTTTGGCAGAAGATAAAGACAAAGATCATTCTGCACATAAGGCAGTCTGATCTTGGTCTACATGTCCTGTTTGTGCCCTTTAAGCCAGAAATGTTTAGATAATCATTTTCCAAAAGAAATATTGACTCTCAATAAGACTTTTCAGTGCCGTCAGTCCTTTGATTCTAAAGCAATTCTGTATAGAATTTTAATTCAGCATGACAAGGGTAAAGAAGAAACCAAGCATGAGGATCACTTTAAGTTTATTGAAAGATTTTGTTGATAGAAATACTGAAAACATTCAAGAGTCTTGCAATTCAGTTCAGTGGCTTAAAATATTTTCTTCAACATGCATATTGTTGCCAATCTCATGATATTCATGAAAATGTTGTAAACCTGTGTTTCAGATTGAAGTCAGAAACTAAATGGTCAAAATGCTACTATGCTTACATGGAAGCAGGTATTGTTTGATTTTGACTTTCTAGCTCACCTGAGCACAAAGTGCTCAAGGTAAGCTATTGTGATAGATCAATATCTGCAATCCACCTTTCTGTCTGCCAATCTGTCCATTTACAACTATAACAAATCTTCTCCTCCTAACTAACCATTAAGATTACAACAAACCTTCACAGACTTGATAAAGATAAGCCAAATGTTGTAGAAGGAAATCTTTTTTCCAAATCAAGCCTAGAGCTTTCAAATTTAGCATGCAGAATCATCTAAATGGTACTCTACCAAAATACTGCAATTTATTACTCTTGAACCAACAAAAGCACTATGTTGTGGGTTCTCAATTTTACATAGAGGTAAAGGAGGAAATCTTAAGCAATTTCACCTTTTCCAACAAAGTTTCCATAGCCATACTTCTGCAGGGCGTCTGAAAGTGGGATCATGTTGTAATCATTTAATCAGAGGCCTTTTCACCATTTGGGAAAGTTTGATTGTCATTTATATCTCTGTTATTTTTTGCCAAAGTGCATATTATGTTTGCTATCTATGGCCTGGACAATGTGCATTTCACTTTTCAACCAAACTTTTGTAAAACAAAGGGTGTTTTTAGCTCCATTGGCTGAAGGCCACTAGAGCTATTGCGATGGCTTTTTTCCGTCTGGCGTCCGTCCATCCATCGTCCATCTGTTAAACTTTTCTTTGTTAACACTTGTAAACACGGGAAAAGGGGCCTAATGAAAATTTAATTAAAAAATCCTCGTTAACACTCTAGAGTTCACAGTTTTCATCGGATTCCCTTCAAACTTTCACAGAATGATTATACCATCATAAGGATGGTTCCTTTCTAAATTGAGTCAGACCGTCAAGAAACATGGGAAAAGGGGCCTAATTAAAATTTAATCAAAAAATCCTCGTAGACACTCTAGAGTCCACAGTTTTCATCGGATTCTCTTCAAACTTTCTCAGAATAAATTGTTCCATCATAAGGATTTTCCCTTTCAGAATTGGATATGATCTGTCTAGAAACACGGGAAAAGGGGCCTAATGAAAATTTAATTAAAAAATCCTCGTTAACACTCTAGAGTCCACAGTTTTCATCGGATTCTTTTCAAACTTTCACAGAATGATTGTACCATCTTAAGGATTGTTCCTTTCGGAATCTGATATGATCCGTCAAGAAACACGGGAAAAGGGGCCTTTTTAAAATTTATTAAGAAATCAATTAAGAAATCCTCGTCAACACTCTAGACTCCTTAGTTTTCATCAAATTCTCTTCAAACTTTCACAGAATGATTGTACTATCACAAGGATTGTTCCTTTCGAAATTGGGTATGATCCATTAATAAACATAGGAAAACGGGACTTTGAAAATTTAATAAAAAAACCTCATTAATAATCTAGAGTCCAAAGTTTTCATCAGATTCTCTTCAAACTTTCACAGAATGATTGGACCATCATTAGGATTGTACCTTTCAAAATTGGGTACGATCAGTCAAGGACCATGGGTAAAGGGGGCCTTATGAAAATTTGATTAAAAAAAATCTTTGTAAACACAATTGAGTCCACAGTTTTCAACAAATTCTCTTCAAACATTCACAGAATGATTATTATATCAAATAGATTGTTCTTTTCAGAATTTGGTTTGATCCATCAAGTTTCATGGGATAAGGGGCCCTATGAAAATTTAATAGAAAATCTTAGTTAACACACCATGGTCCTAGATTTCACCTGATCGACTACATAAGGATTGTTCCTTTCAAATTGAGTATGATCCATCGAGAAACATAGGAAAAGAGGCCTTAGGAAAATTCAATTAAAAAAATCTTAATTAATGCTTTTAAGTCCACAGCTTTCATGGGGTTATCTTTATACTCAAACAGAATAAATATACTTTTGTAAGTATAGTTCCCTTTGGAATTGGTTCAGATCCATCTTGTAAGAAAAGTGGGAAAAGGGGCTATAGGAGAATTCAATTAAAAATCCCTGTTAACGAAACAATGCCACAGATTTGATCAGATTTTGTTGAAACCTTCACAGAATGATTGTAAGGTCATAAGGATCATTCTTTTTATAACAGGGTTTGAACTGTCAAGAAACACGGGAAAAGGGGCCTTATGAAAATTTCATTTATAAACCATTGTTTCCAAGTCCAGAGCTTTCATTGGATTTTCTTCAAACATTCACAGAATAATTGTACAATAAAAATGATTGTTGATGATGACATTAGACCTATTCTGCCAAGTATCACAGAAAAAGGAGCATTATGAAATTTAATTTTAATATCCTTGTACCACAATAATGTCAACAGTTTTCATCAGATTCTGTACAAACTTTCACAGAATGTTTGTACCATCATAAGGATTGTTTCTTTCCAAATTGGGCCTGATCTGTCTAGTATCATAGGAAAAGGGGCTATATGAAAAATTATTACCAAATCCTCATAAACACAACAATGTCCTCAGTCTTTATCAGAATCTCTTCAAACTTTAATATAATGATTGTACTATCATTTGGATTGTTCCTTTGTAAATTGGGTCTGATCAGTTAAGTGACACAAGAAAAGGGACCTTATGAAAATTTTATTACAAAACATCATTATCATAATAAAGCCCTCAGTCTTTATCATTTTCTTCAAACTATCATTAGGTTTGTTCCTTTGTACATTAGGTCTGATTTGTTAAGTTTCAAGGGAAAAGGGGCCTTATGAAAATTTTATTACAAAAATTCTTGACACAATTCAGTCCACTGTTTTCATTGATTCTCTTTAACTTTTAAAGAATGATTGTTCCTTTTGAAATTTGGTTTGTTCTGTAAAGTATCATGGGAAAAGGGGCACTATAAACTCATTAATACAATACATTCCACAGATTGCGCAGACTGATTGTACCATCATTACAATTGTTGATTTTGACAGTGGATCTGATTATGGCAAGTGTCACATAAAAAGGGGCCTTATGAAAAACTCTCTTATTCTGGTTAACACAATGATGTCCCTTGATTTCACCGGATTCACTTCAAAATTTCACAGAATGATTGTACAATCACTTAAATGGTTCTTTTCAGAACTGGGTACAATCCGTCAAATATCATGTAAAAAGGGGCCATATTTATTTTTTTTTTAAATATTCTAGTAAACATAATGAGGTCCCCATATTTCATCGGATTCACTTTTAAATTTCAAAGAATGATAAAACCAACAGTAAAATATCACGGGAAAAGGGGCCTTATGAGAACTTGATTTTAATATCTTTGTTAACACAATAAAGTCAACAGTTTTATTGGATTCTCTTCAAAGATGCATGGAATAATTGTGGCATTTGAAACACAAGAAAATGGGCCTTACATATTATCATTCAAAACATTTTTGTGTATGTGATGAAGGTCACAATCATTATCAAATTGTCTGTTAAATTTCACAGGACAATTGTAGAAGTTCCTTTTGGAATGAAATTGATCTATCAGAAAACACAGGAAAAGGGGCCTTATTGATTTTTATACAAAACAATCCTGTTTATGTGAGAAAGTCCACAATTATTGTCAGATTCTGATGAAAAATTCACAGGATGATTGTAGGGTCATAAGGTAACATTCTTTTGGAAATGGAATGGATCTGTCATGAAACACAGGAAAAAGGGCCTTGAGGATTGTTGCTCAAAATAATAAAGGGGATAAAGTCCTGTTTTTTTTCTTTATGCATTCTTCTTTGAGTAATTAACTTCCTTAAATATCAGATTTCTCTAAAGGAAAACTTGATAACAAGTAGAGCGTCTCAGGCCCATGAGCCTCTTGTTGTTTTTTCAGGTCACCTGATTGGAATTGTATGCCATGTGTTAACTTTTTACACTTTTGACTTCCCTTGGACCACTTTCATCCAAACTTGGCTGGAAGCATCCCAATGGAAAGGCACTCCTGATTTGTATGCATAATAGGGTTATTATAAAGAACCAAATTTGGTACATCTAAAAAATATTGACGTGAATTGGCAGTTGGATTTGATTCACACTAAATCTCTGATATTTGGTATGTGACATCATCAATTAGACCCCCACCAAGAATGCCCAAATTAAGCCCCCAAAATCAAACTTGGGTCACACATAGGGCTCATATTGTGAAAACTTTAAAAATCTTCTTCCCCCAAACAGAAAGACCTAGAGCTTTGATATTTGATATACAGGTCATCTGATGGACCTCTATCAAGCGTGCCCCAGGGTCAGAATTAGCCCATTCTCGGATGTCACAAGTTTTACATAGGGCTTATATATCGAAAACTTTAAAAGTCTTCTCCTAAACAGGAAGGCCTAGAGCTTTGATATTTGGTATGTAGTATCATCGGGTGGACCTCTTTCAAGATTGTATAAAATATGGCTCTTTGTCCAGTTTTTAAATATTTGGCACAATGTTGTATCTTGATGAAATAATCATGTGCAGAGAACATCTTGGGACCTATCTTTAATTTCACAATAACAGGTAAAATGACCAAAATCACCTTGTGTCTATAATATTCAAGGATGGATTTTAAATAAGTTGAAACATCTGTGCAACTTGATGAGGTTGTATGCAGAGTGCAAAAGTTTGTACCCTACCTTCAAGGTCAAGATAACAATTCAAGGTCAAACAACAAAATTAATCTTGTCAGGAGTATATCTACAATATTTCAAGTGTGGATTTCAAAATAAATTCACATACTTGTGCAACTTGATGGGTTGGTGAGCAGAGTGCTAGATTCTGTGACCTACCTTCAAGGTCAAGGTCACAATTGAAAGTCTATTGACCAAATTTACAATGTCTGGATCATATCTATTGTGATCACCCTTAATTACTTTGAGGATTGTCAAGTTAAGACTGAGACATCCACTGGTCACTCTTACATCCGACATATGTCTCTCACCAATGAGTGGATAATTGTAAACCTAAGTGGGATAGCAGCTGGAGGCTAAGAAAGGATGAAACGGTAGCACTGGTGCGATATATACCAGGATTCTATTAATTAAAAAAAGATGTAGAAGACAGTTTCGAAATGAGAAAATTTTGAATATCTTTGTCTTTATGGTTAGAAAACAAGGTTGAAAATGAAGAAATTGTGTATGTAACAAGTAGTTTCTTCATTTTCAACCTTGATTTTTCATACTCAAATATTTGATTAAAGAAGATTTTCCCCGGACTTTTTCAATAATTTGAAGTGATTTCAAAAGCATCTTTATAGTAGAGTTAATGTGGACAGGGATTGCAGGTATGACTAATCAGGGGATTTTAAGTTAAGACCAGTATAAAAATTAAAGGTAATAGTCACACTTGAATAAAGAATGTAATAAAGATCATGAAATAAGTTCAAATCTGACAAAAGAAGATCATTCCGTATCATTAAAGCATAAATTAAGATGTGAATTTTATGACCCCTGAATAATTTGTTAGACACTCCCCTTAGATAGGGACAAGGGGGAATAAAATGATCCATCGGAAATTTGGGCCAGTAGAAACACTGGGCCTTGGCTTTGTTGACCCGAAAAGCTTTTGCCTTTGCCATATTTCTAAGTTTATTGAAGATATTAACCTGAAAAGTGGCATTTGTGTTCACGATCAAAGCAGTAATTGATACTCTGTAGGTTGATAGCTGAAAATGAATCTTTGTCTGAATTATGCCTTTTTATGCCCCCGCATCGATAGATCGGGGGCATATTGTTTTACCGTGTCTGTCCTTCCGTCTGTCTGTCTGTCCGTCTGTCTATCTGTCAGCAAAATTCCTTCCAATTTTCCTATAACTCAAACCCTAATTAAGATACAATGCTGATATTTGGTATGTAGATAGGTATCAACAAGGGGCAACTGGTGAAGGTCATTTCATCAAAGTCAAGGTCAAAATTTTAACCCTTTTCCCTAAAACTTTACACAAAAACTTAACCTACCAACTAAACATTTTCCTATAACTTCATCCCTAATTAAGTTACAATGCTAATATTTGGTATGTGGATAGGTCTCAACAAGGTGTAACTGGGGAAGTTCATTTCTTCAAGGTCAAGGTAAAAATTTTAACCCTAAAACGTTCCTCAAAAACTTAACCTGCCAACTAAACATTTTCCTATAACTTCATACCTAATAAAGTTACAATGCTAATATTTGGTATGTAGATAGGTCTCAACAAGGTGTAACTGGGGAAGTTCATTTCTTCAAGGTCAAGGTAAAAATTTTAACCCTAAAACGTTCCTCAAAAACTTAACCTACCAACTAAACATTTTCCTATAACTTCATCCCTAATTAAGTTACAATGCTAATATTTGGTATGTGGATAGGTCTCAACAAGGTGTAACTGGGGAAGTTCATTTCTTCAAGGTCAAGGTAAAAATTTTAACCCTAAAATGTTCCTCAAAAACTTAACCTGCCAACTAAACATTTTCCTATAACTTCATACCTAATAAAGTTACAATGCTAATATTTGGTATGTAGATAGGTCTCAACAAGGCGCAACTTAAGAAGATCATTTCATCAAGATCAAGGTAAACATTTAACCCTTTTCCCTAAAACAAAGAGAAAAAACTCCAATAAAAATCACCCGTTTCTAAAGAATTCCTGTATCGGGGGCATGGTGTTTCACAAACACATCTTGTTTGCACTTAGATTCATTCACTTCCAAGCACTTGCAGACAAGTATGGCATCTTCATGCCAAAATATCAGAGGGAAAAATTACTCTGTCACACATTTCTTCCCCACCATGATAGAGAACTCCCCATGAAATTTTGTTAGAATCATATTCCTTTACTAATTTAAAATATAACCCTTTCCTGCACTGTCTCTGGTCTAAACATCCATGCGATTTCATACTTAGGAAAATATTGTGAAAAAAGGAGAAATTGCTCGTGAAAAACAATTTCTTCCTTTGCACATTATTTTCTACCACATGGGATGGTTTCAATTCAAATTGCACTCACTTTTCATTGTCATCTGCAACACCTATCAAATTGGACCAGTCTAAAATTTAAAAAAAAACGGGAAAGGGATAAACAGCATGTAACTTGGGCAACATGTACCAAAGACATCTTTTTGTTTTCTAAATCTCAGTTTGTTTAGGAAGTATGGGTGACATTAAAGCAGCACAGTCCTACTTCAAGGATGTCCCAACTTTGTTTAAAAAGAAGAACAACCAGATTGAGGCATATGTGAACAGACGAGCAGAGAAATTCAAGAAGGTGCCAGTGACTCAGGAATATTGTCGATTGTTGACACTAGAGCTAGTGTTCTTGTGGCATGCTCTTCCATCCCTCACCAAGGAAGAGCTACAGCCATATTTGAATGGTAAGATTTTTGGAATAGATAGTTATCTTGCCAACCCCACTGATCTCCCATCTTTCCTTCCATAAACTTTTTTTTAAAAAAATCTTCTTCTCAGAAAGTACTGAACAGATTCAACCAAATTTCACAGAAATGATCCTTGGGTGACCCTGCATCAGATTCCTTCAAAGAATTTTGATCCGATGAAAACCATAGCGAGGCTAATTTCCATATATGGTGAAACCTTAAAAAAAATGTTCTTCTTAGGAACCAGTGGATTGATTTTAACCGAAAGTTAGTGGAATGATCATTTGGTGACCCTTTATCACATTCCTTCAAAGAATTTTGATGATCAGATAATAAACATTGCTTTTATCGGTGGGGCTTATTTCTGTATACGGGAAACTTTAAAAATCTTCTCAGAAACAAGTGAATGCATTTCAACCAGATTTTACAGGAATAATCCTTGTATGACCCTTTATCAGATTCCCTCAAAGAATTTTGATTGAATGAAAAACTTGGCTTAAATGGGCGAGGTTTTTTTCCATATATAGTGAAACCTTAAAAATCATCTTCTCAGAATCCAGTGGATGGATTTCCAGCAAATTTGAATTATCATTAGGTGACTTTTTCTCAGATCCCTTTTAGAATTCTGATTGGATGATAAACATGGCTTCAATGGGTGGAGCTAATTTACATATATGGTGAAACCTTAAAAAATAATCTCAGAAACCATTTGATTGATTTTAACCAAATTTTACTGGAATGATTATATTGTGACCCCTTATCAGATTCCTTCCAAGAATTTCAATAGGCTAATAAACATGGCTTTAATGGGTGAAGCTTATTTCCATATATGGTGAAACCATCAGAATACATTTCAACCTTATTTTACAGGAATGATTGGATGACCCTCTATCAGATTCCCTCAAAGAATTTTGATTAAATGAAAAATTTGGCTTAAATAGGCTAGGTATATTTCAATATATGGTGAAACCTGAAAAAAATCATCTTCTCAGAATCCACTGAATGGATTTCAATCAAATTTTACAGGAATGATCATTACATGACCCTTCCTCAAATTCCTTCAAAGAACTTTGATTAGATGATAAACATGGCTTGAATGGGCAGGACTAATTTCCATGTATGGTGAAACCTTAAAAAGTCTTTTAAGAAACCAGTGGATTGATTTTAACCATATTTTACTGGAATGACTATTTGGCAATAAAGATTAAAAATCTATAAAGAATACATTGAATGGATTTCAACAAAATTTCACAGGAATAATCCTCGGATGACCCTTTATCAGATTCTTTCAAAGAATTTTGATCAGATTAAAAGCATAGCATAAATGGGTGGGGCTGATTTCCATATATGGTGAAAGCTTTGAAAATCTTTTTCTCAGAAACCAGATTTCAACCAGATTTCACTGGAATGATCCTCTGGTGACTCTTTATCTGATTCCATCAATTAATTTTGATTGGTAGGAAACATGCTTGAAAACACCACTTGCATAATCTGACTATCAGGCCTGTGGAGTGATACAGGCGCCCAACCGCCTCTTGTTTGTCAAAACTGGGGGTGGGGGTGGTTAAATTTCTGGGTAACATATTTCTGCGGTCCATGACCTTACCAGAAGAAGGATTAAATTTCTGCGCTTTGAAATAGAATATAGAGTAATAAAGAGAAATTGGAAATCAGAGTTTCATTGAGTTTGATTTTGTTTGCTTACCAGGTAAGACTAGCCTAAAATTTTATCACTGCTAAAAGGATAATCTGACGTAATTAGTCTGTAAACTCTTTAAAGGAAACAATGCCTCAAGTAGGTGTGAAAAGAAAGACAAGTCAAACTGTTACAAATTGGTCGGCAAGAACAACATGATTATTGTAAAATTGCCCTTTATGTTAAAAGGTAATAGCTACCATTATCTGCACATACATGAGACATGTTTATACTAGACCCATTGATGAACAACAAAAATTTCTACCTTTATGGTTAATTTCTTATGGATTCTAATTCTGTGGTGCAGCCCATGACGGCAGAAATAGCAGAAATAAAGTCCCCGTAGAATATAAGTGCTGAACTGATATACCATTATGGTATTAACAGGGATTTATTAATGCTGAGGTTACCGACAACCATTTACCTTTATATTACATGTTACAAGCAATAAATTTTGTTGATATTGAAGTTGAACTTCCTGTTGGAGTCATTGTGCAAGGCAAAGGAAATCAGTGTGCTGCGCCAGCGATCCGTCTTTTTACAGGAGTAATAGACATTTTGATTAAAAAAAAATCAATCATGGACAAGACGATTTTTCATGTTTAATTTTATAGTATAATTTTACAGAAGCTTCTTCTCAGAAACTATTCGTTGAATTTCAGTACTATCTTAGAGAAATGACTCTTTAATAATAAATCTTTAATAACCAGTTGCCTTCAAGAAATTTTGATGATATAGAGAACATGACTTTCATTGGCTGGGCTTATTTAGAAAAATGGTATTCAATGCAAGTTTTGAAAATTTGCTGTTCAATTCAGTTACCCCTTTCCCATTCAAACCCATGATTTTTACACCCATGTGTTAGTATACTTGAGTAAACATAGTAGAAAATGAAGAAATTGCTTGTAACAAGCAATTTCTTCTTTTTCCATAATATTTTCTACCATATAAGAAAGTTACTTTTTGAATTGTATTTATTTTATATTGTCGTCTGCTACCCCTTTGAATTAAGACAAGTCCAAAATTTTGAGAAACTGTAATGGGTTAACTCAGACCTGTGGAGCAATGCATGCCTCTAATTTAACTATTGATATTTGTTTCAGTGTGTGATATGCAAACAGATCACAAAGTATCCCACCTTAAGTGTTTGTTAGAAGGTGCTGTTTTTGCTCAGATAGGCGAGGAAGAAATGGCTGAACAGGTAATGAAGAATTTTCAGCTCACTGGATTGAGGATGACTCTTTCTTTAACATGTTTATATACATTACCACACAATCCCAGATATTAATGCCAAAGAGAACTGTGTTAGAATACATTTTGAGAAAGGAAGAAATTACCTATGAATTTCTCCTTTTGTTACAGTGTTTTCTATCATATTTGATATGTGTTTCTTCATTTGGATTTTGATTTGTCTACTTCTTAATTTTAACCCTTTCCCAAATGACAAATTTTTAGATCTGTCCAAATTGAAAGGAGTTGCAGATGACAATTTCCAGCTCAAGAGAAATTTGAGTATATCTCTCTTTAGGTAAAAAACAAGGTTGAAACTGAAGAAATTGCTTCATGCTTAGCCTTGTTTTCCTCAAGTCTTCTCTTGAGGGGCGTAAAAAAGCAGGATTGTATCAGAATGGGTTAACAGGTGAAACTGTGGTTGTTCATGTTGTTAATTAGTTGAACTTCCTGTGGGAGGTAGTTTGCATCTCCAGCAATCCCCAAATTGTTGGTGGAAATACTAAATCTGGTAACTTACCATGCTTTGGTTGTCTGCAAAGAAAATGGTTTTCAAGAACTGTTTGGCTCGGTCTATTTCAATGTTTGATGGTCATCAGTGATTAATTAACCCTTTTCATGCTGAATACAATCTGCTTTAGAATTGCACTTTAAATCAAAGCACTGAAATCTCTGGGGCACTAGTTGCAGGTCAATATTTCTTAGAAAACTGATTTTCTTTACAATTCTTGCTTGAAAAGTGCAAGCAAGTGGTTTAGACTAAGATCACACTGCACTTATGTGCAGGCTGATCTTTGTCTTTACCTCCAGCCAAAACAGGAATATTCCAGGTTCAGCACAACAAGGGTTAATTGACTTGCATGTATAATAACCAAGAAAAGAAACAGTGGAAGAAGTGAGGTTTTTATGCTATAACACTGTCCCCTCCCCAAAGCCCACTGAATAATTTGACCAAACCAAACACCTGGTAAATTGTTGTAAAGCTCCAACATTGACTAAAATGTGATTTTATGGGTGTTTCTAATCAGAAATGAAAAACAACAACTGAAGTTACAAGACTTTAGCAGAAACTGACGGAACTCGGCGTTAACTATCTATTTTTAATAAATTGAAAGGTCTATTGTTCTTGAGTGGAAAAAAAGATTTCTTAAGTTCACAAAGAAGAGAAATTGTCAAGTTTTTCAACAAAGGTTCCTAAAATCAATCCATTATGCATGAGAATTACATGACAGCATAATGAGAGTGTGATAGCAACTGGAGGCTAGGAAAGGATGTAATGGTGGTACTGGTGCAAGATATACCAGGAATCAAATGTTAGGTGCTCCAGCTTCTGCAATATGATTGAAAAATTGTTAAAAATGGCATCAAATTCCATTTAAATGAACAAATTTTGGGTCCCTCTGATTCAGTAGCAAGAATTGAATGAAAGTTGGACTAAATCTTTGAAAAAAGGAGTTTTTTCCATACTTAGAATATCTCTGCTTGACCCTTTCCTGTACAATCACTGACTTTTATGTCCCTGTGTTTTCATGGTTGACAAGACATTGTTGAAAAAGAAAAAATCGCTTGTAACAAAAAAATTCTTCTTTTTCCACAATATTTCCTACTCTACTGAATGATTATTAATCCCATTAAATTAACTGTAAATGGTCGTCTGCAAAATCCTTGAATTAAGACAGGTGTAAATTTTGCAATACAGTAAAGTGTTAAAAAGAGAAATTATCAATTGATAATCCATTTAGAAGTTTTGATAATCAACTAAAGGCATTAATGAAAATCTATGTTTTTGTTCTATATTTCCAGTGTTTGAAGGAAGCTGTCGCTCGTCATCAGGGAATGAAAGAAGATCTCCATGTTACACCATTTGCTTACTTTGAGATGGCATCTATATACATGAAAAAACCAGAGGTAAGAGGAGGTTGAACTTGGATATTTAAAACACATTACCAGACATCAAAATTTTAGACTTGTAAAAAGTGTAAAAAGTTGCAGAAAACAATTTCAAGTTGGCAGAATTTAGAAAATCTTTGCTTTAAGGGTAGAAAACATTGTGGTCATTGAAGAAATTTCTTGTGACAAAGGGTTTTTCTTGAGGGGCGTCAAAAAGTGCCCTTTTGTGGGAGTGGGAAATCAATTCCAACACAATGACATTTTTGGATGCCCCTCAAGAAAATTAATTAGAAAAAACATCATGTAAAATGAAGAAATTGCCTGTAACAAGAAATTTCTTCATTTTCCACGTTTGCTACCAAGAAAATTGAAAAAGTAAAACTTCATAGACTTTGATTTGTCATCTGCTACTTGTTTCAATTGGGACTTGTCTAATATTTTGCTGTCTGGTAGTGGGTTAAGGCATTAACATGAATAAAAATAAATGTATGATATGTCTAAATTTTTATAATACACAGTTAAACCTGTCTTAATCAGCCATGCAGGGAGAAGGTCCAAAATGACTGCTTTACCCACACAATCCTGCCTTTTTACACCCCTCAAGAAAATAGTTCTTGAAACAATGTGGAAAATAAAGAAATTTCTTGTTGGAAGAAAGAAAGACAAAGGTTGTAAAAAGTTTAACAATTTTGAAATTGTTGTCTGCAACTTCTCTCAATTTGGGCCAGTCTATAAAATTTTGTTGTGTTGGAAAGAGTTTAGCAGGTGACCTCTTAGTCCAGGTCTAAGGAACTAGTTTTGTTTTTTGGTCACATGAGCTCTCGGTGAGGTATTGTAATCGGTCAATGTTTGGCGTCCCTCCATCTGTCTGTTCCTCCATTCACAATGACAAAAAATCATCTACTCCTAAAGTAACCTTGGAATTTCAACCAATCTTCACAGAAATGGTCCTTAGGTCATGCTCTTCCAAATACTTCAAAGAATTGAAATCCATGAAGTACTTTGGTTGCCATGGCAACCAAGTGAAAAAACTTAGAAAATCTTCTCCTCCCAAACCATAAGGCCCAGAGCTTTGATATTTGGTATAAATAATCATCTATTAACTCTCTACCAAAATACTTCAAAGAAATACCATACTCTAAAAATTAGTCCTTTTCTTTAAGATTCATGGTTTTACTTAGAAATAAAGAAGTCTATTGACTCTCTACCAAAATACTTCAAAGAAATACCATACTCTGAAAATTAGTTCTTTTCTTTAAGATCAATGATTTTATTTAGAAATAAAGAAGGAAAACTTTGAAAATCTTTTTCTCCCAAACATTAAAATCTAGAGCTTTGACATTTGGTATAAATCATCATCTATTGACCCTCTACCAAATTCTTCAAGGATAAACATTACTCTGAAATTAGCCCTTCTCTGTGCAATCCCTGATTTTACATACTAATAAAGAAGGAGATATTTGAAAATCTTTTCCCAAACCATATGGCCTAGAGCTTTGATATCACACTCAGTGGAGCGATATTGGACCATCATGGTCCTCTTGTTTTTATTTGCAGACCAAAGCCACTGCTGTTTCACTTTTGACAGAAATTAAGGTAAGAAACAGAAACTGCACATTGGCATGCTGAAGGAAAATGGGAAACATTGTTTGAAAATAAGAATTTTTTTGTCAAAGGAATTTTACCTGTAGTAATTTATTTGTAAATTTCAAGCTGGAAAAGGTTTCATGTTCTTTTCCTCATATTTACATAAAAAAAATTAATCCTTTAATGTTTTGCAAAAATTTAGACCTAACCAAATTCAAAGGTTTTGCAGACTACAATTTTATTTAAAAAAAAATCACTTAGTAGGATATAAAAAATTTTTTATAAAGAAAAAAAACTGCTTGTAACAGTTTTGCAGACGTCAATTTTATATAAAAGATAATCACTTACTATGATATAAAATATTGTGGAAAAAGACGAAATTGCTTGTAAGAAGCAATTTCTTCTTTTTCGACAATGTTTTCTCAAGTATAAAAACATGACATAAAAACAAGGAATTGAACAGGAAAGGGTTAACAGATCCCTGACCATGCCCGCTCAGCTCCTACAGCAAGTTCCACTTGATATTACAACTTAAACATTGTAACAGCAGCTTGAATAAGCTGCAGTTATGAAGTTTAATTCACCTAACAAAAATTCTTCATAAAAATGTTGGCCAATATTGGAGTGCAAAGTTCTCTTTCTGTCTTAAAAAAGGATTTTATTTGTTGATTGATTCTTCATTTGACAGCTGCAGAAAACATGAAGTCAATTGCTGAACTTTTTGGTTCTTATCATATTTAACCTTTTTCCTGATTAATCCTGGTTTTTACGTTCCTGTGATCTTATTCATGAGAAAACATTGTGGGAAAAGAAGAAATTGCTTGTAACAACTTATCCCACAATATTTTCTACCCTGTAGGGTGGTTACTTTTCAAATTGCACTGAATTTGAGTTGTCTTCTGAAACTTCTTTCATATTGGACGAGTCTATTGTTTTCAAAAACAGGAAAGGGTTAATAAATAGTGCTTTGATCAGTTGGCTTTATAGGAGGATGAGGCTGTTAACCCTTTCTCAAAATTTTAGATAGGTCTAATTTGATGAAGTAAGATGACAAAAGATGGTGCAATTTGGAAAGTAAACAACACATGTTAGAAAATATTGTGGGAAAAGAAAAAAATGCTTGTAACAAGCAATCTCTTCTTTTTCTGCAATGCTTTCCCAAGTATAAAATCACATGGACGTAAAAAGTTTGGGAAATTAACTTTGATCAGGTAAAAATCAGGTAAAAGTTTTATTCAGGCCCAAGAAAAAGCACCCATATATGTTTAGCAAGTTAGTTGTAGTTTAATTTCCTCTTCTTGATTCTTATGAATGACACTTTTTGAGTTTGGTAGAGTATGCCTATAACTTTTTAATTCAATTATAATGTTGCACAATTTTTTACACAGAGCTTGTGTAATAGTTCCTCTCTCAAACTGTGTCACGGTCAAATTCCAGTCCTGAAAGGTAGTTCTGTCTCTGGAAAGCTTATCAGGAAAAATGTTCTAACTCTTGTTGATATCTGTTAGAAATGCACACTGTATACCGATATCGGTGCCATCAAATTACTATATGATAACGCACCAGCCAATAAATCTGCTAAGGCACAAGAATATCTGAAAGAATCGGGACTTGATGCCTAAGATCATCCCCCATACAGCCTTGACCTGTTCCTCATGACCTTAAATTGTCCCAAAACTAAAAGAAATGCTGGCAAGGCACTGTTTTGAATCCCGTTAGGGTATAGAAATAGTATAGGGTGGTGTTCAAAATTTGGTAGATCCTGCAAAATGTTTGTGGAGGCAAATAGGGCATATTTCAAAGGTCTGAGATAAAAAAGGTTTTGATGTTTCAAGTGGATTTAAAAAAGACCACCCTACTCTACAGAAATAAAAAGGTTAGTTTAGTTAAATTGGTTTGAGAAAATGCTGAAAAACACTTAAAGGGCCTATCATCTATAACAATATTTTTTTTAATTCATCACAACAAAATGCCACATTTGGATGCCCTTAAGAAATGTATGATGGGAAAATACGTGAGAAAAGGAGAAATTACTCACTACAACAATTGTCACCTTTTCACTTAAAGGGCCAATCATCTTTAACGATAAGTTTTTTAAACCATCACTACACAATGCCACATTTAGATTTGCTTAGGAAATGTAGGAAATGTAAAGTATGTGAGAAAAGTAGAAATTGCTCATAGCAACAATTCTCACCTTTTCACTCAATAATTTCTTTACTTTATTTGGCTTCTGTACTTCATTGCACTTTCAGTTGTTGTCTGCACTTAACCCATTTCTGTACAAACCAGGGATTTTACGTCACTGTGATTTTATGCTTGAGAAAACATTGTGAAAAACGAAGAAATTGCTTGAGAAAAGAAATTTCCTCTTTTCCCACACTGTTCCTACCACATAAGATGGATTCATTTCAAAATGCATCCAATTTTTATTGTAGTCTGCAACTTCTTTTAATTTGGACCAGTCTAAAATTTCAAAAAACAGGAAAGGGTTAAAAAACAGCTTGCACCAGTCTAAAATTGTTGTCTTGTAATTGGTTTTAAGTTGTTAATCCATTACCAAACTGCAAAAACTTTAGACTGGTCCAAATTGGAAAAGTTATATTCGACAGTTTAATGTATATGAAATTTTAGATTAATTTTCAACTTTCTTGGTAGAAAGCATTTTATATTTGAAGAAATTGCTTGTTACAAACAGTTTCTGCATTTTGTACAAAGTTTTGCCAATTGATTTTCATGAAGAGCATAAAAAACACCATTGTTTGGGAATTGGTTAAAGTACTTACTTATGCAGATGGTTTTGAGTGCATATAGCATCTTTTCTTTATGTTTGTATTTCATAAATTTTTCAGGAAAAATACAAAGATTATGATTTTGAAAACCGCTTGGTCGTCAGAGTAAACAATGCTTTAAAGGAGCTGAAAGGCAAGACAAAGTAAAAATCAGACTGCTTCATTCATATGGATCATACAGAGGTTCCCAAATCTACTCTAAGGTTGTTCAGGATATGGTAACAGAAACTAATCAACACTTCATATATTGGCAGTGATTTGGATTTTATAATGTTAAATTATTTTGAAACAATTTTTTTTCATGATTCAAACCCAATGAATGTTGGTACTCATTGAAGTGGATTGTCAGTATACTCTCTAATCTGGAGTTCTTGTAATTTAGAATCATTGAACAGATTGAGTTATTTCCCTTGAAGATGGTAAAAAGTTTTACTACTTTATATTATTCCTCACAATCATGCATGGTAGATCTTTGAGCAAAAATATGTTAAAATTATCTTGAAGTCAGTCATTTCTCCTTTTGTCAAACTTTTTTTTATCTTGAAAACTTTTTCTAGAAAGAACCTTTCAAAAGTTACCACAGATTTTTAACAGACATAATATCTGTAAGTGAGACTCGCAAATAAGTAGCCATGACCACCAAATCTATCTGCTTTGAGCCCAATATACCCTCTGGAGTTCAACTTAAGTGAAGAACTGTAAAGTGTTGTTTCGTTGTTTAAATTCTTTTCTTAACACATTACCAGATGACAAAGTTTGCAGTTAGAGACAACAATTTCATATTGATGAAATTTTAAAAATCTTTGTCAATCTAGGTAGAAAATATTGCAGAAGATGAAGATATTTGATGTAACAAGCGTTCCTTCACAATCCCTCCTTTTTACGCCCCTCAAGAAAAAAGCTTTTGTAAACATTGTAGAAAATGAAGAAATTGCTTGTAAAGAAATTTCTTCATTATCCACAATGTTTTCTATCCAAAAGGATGAAAAAAATTAAAATTTTATCAACTTGGAATTGTCGTCTGCATCTTCATTCAATTGGAACAGTCCAAATACTTGTTGTGATGGAATGTTAATAGGAGAAAAGAAAAAAAAAAAGAAACTAAAAAGGTAAAGTATTTAGGTAAATTTAATGCACTTCAATGTATAGTCACTTTAGTTTTGTATTGTGTACTGCAGGAATTTATTCTTATGTCAATGCTCTTGAGGAAGAGTGTTGACATCTCATAAGTGGCTATAGATCTGTGGTCTTTATTTGCCCAATATATTTAGCCGCAGCCATAATACAGTTGGTAGTGCATAAAACTCCTAATCATGGGACCCGGATTTGTTGCAAACCTAGGTGGGATGAACAGCTGGAGGCTGTTGTGGTATTACTGGTGTGAGAAATAGAAGGATTCCATGGCTAGGTGCTTCAGCTGCCTTGATATTACTGAAATACTGGCGTTAAACCCCATTCAATTCATCAATGCAACATTTTACAAATGGGCCAAGTAAAGGACCTTATCAGCATGTGTTTACGTCTGATTCAAGTCTGATTCAAGGCTTCACTCGAGCTCTTTAGATAGACAAAGACTTACAGCTCCTTCATGTAATTAGATATTATTCCAAATGCAATGAGTAGCTGTCCTAGCTGCCCAATATCTGCACTTAACTCATTCCCAACTAACATAATTTTGGTCCAAATTGAAGGAATATGCAGACGTCAATTTCAAGTTGATGTAACTTAAATTTTTTTCATCTTTTTAGATAGAAACCATTTTTGATAATGAAGCAAAGCAATTTCTTCATTTTCTACAATGTTTTCCAAAGCTTTTTAGCTCACCTGAGCACAAAGTGCGAGGTGAGCTATTGTGATTGGTCGTTGTCCGTCGTCCGTCCGTCTGTCCGTCTGTCTGTCCGCAATTTCTTTAAAAATCTTCTCCTCCTAAACCAGTAGGCCAATCAAGCTGAAACTTTGCAGGGATGTTCCTTGGGTGAAGTTCTTCAAAAGTTGTTAAAAGAATTTAATTCCTTCTAAAACTCTGGTTGCCGCGGCATATGAAAATGGGAATCTTTATTAATTCTTTAAATATCTTTAAAAATCTTCTCCTCCTGAACCAGTTGGCCAATCAAGCTGAAACTTTGCAGGGATGTTCCTTGGGTGAAGCTCTTCAAAAGTTGTTAAAAGAATTTCATTCCGTCAAAAACTCTGGATGCAGCGGCATTTAAAAATGGGAATCTTTAGTAAATCTTTAAATATCTTTAACAATCTTCTGCTCCTTAACCAGTAGGCCAATCAAGCTGAAACTTTGCCGGGATTTTCCTTGGGTGAAACTCTTCAAAAGTTCTTAAAAGAATTTCATTCTGTGAAAAACTCTTTTAATCACGGCATATGAAAATGGGAAATTTTAGAAAATCTATTTTGTCTTTTTTTTCACAGACTACAAGGCCAAAGGCGTTTATATTTTACATAGAACTTAATCATATGGTTTTCTACCAAGTTTTTAAATATTTAATCTCTGGGGTCAAAAATGGCCCAGCCCCTGAGGTCCGAAGTTTGGAAAAATGCTTAATTTGAGCAATTCAAAAGACTTAACCTCTTAAAATATAAGGTCTAGGATATTCATATTTGGTATGTAGCATAACTAGATGGTTTTGTACTATATCACCAAAAGTTGTCTTCCTCGGGTCAAAAACGGCCCTGTACTAGGGGTCCAAAATTGGGAAAAACACAAAATTTGAGTATGCTAGAAAAAAAGAAATCTTCATTTTAAGGAGGAGGGCATTTATATTTTGGGTGAAGCATAGCCTGGCTGTTATCTATCAGTTTTGATTAAATTTTGCCTGTAGGTCAATAAACACCCCTTCCCTGGGTGTCCAAAGTTTGTAAAAATGCTCAATTATACCATGTTCAATAGTCTTTTCCTCCAAATGTACAAAGTCTAAGGCATTCATATTTGGTATATAGCATATCCAGATGGTTCTCTACCATGTTGGCTAAAATCTTAGCCCTGGGATAAAACATGGCACTGCCCCAGAGGTCAAAAATTTTGGAAAACACTCAATTAGAGCAACATCAAAAGTCTTCTCCTTCTGAAATATAAGGTGATGGGCATACATATTTGGCATGTAGCATGACTAAATAATTTTGTTCCATGTAACAGGAAAACATGCTCTTAGGATAAAAAATGTCTCTGCTCCTTGCGTAAAAAATTGTGTAAATCGCATTGAAAGAATTCTTGTTCTTAAATATAGGTTCCAGAGCATTTACATTAAAAACATAGGATAACATTATTGTTATCTACCATGTTTACATCCTTTGGACAAACATGGTCCTTCCCAAGGCATCCAAAGATATGAAAAACGCCCAATAAGAGCATGTTCAATTATCTTCCACTCCTCATGTATAAGTTGTAATGCATTCATATTTTGATTTATAGTACATCCAGATTGTTCTCTACCAAGGTTGCTAAAATTACACCCATTGAAGTATCAGACAGTAATAAGAGTTTGATTGAAATCTAAATACAAAGAATTTCAGGTAGAAAACACTGTGAGAAATGGATAAATTGCTTGTCACTCCCTTTCTCACTATGTTTTTTTTTCAAACCTGAGGGTGACAAATTCTTGGATAGTTTGGTAATGGATTAAACTATAAAGCCAAAGGAATTCAATCTTATTGTAAAGCATTACTGGATTGTTTTGTACAAAGCCCAAAATCTTATATTTGTTTTATTTATTTTGCTCAAGTTGTGTCTTTTTTATACTAAAAAGTACTGTAATTTGCAGATGCCTCAGGTGAGCGATTTAGAACCATCATGGTCCTCTTGTTTCTTGAGGGGCGTAAAAAGAAGGGATCGTGTGGCAATGGGTTAAAGCACATGTGAAATGGTGGGGAATGTCATTCAAGAGCTTGTGTATGATAAATTTGTGAAGGACGCTGCCAAAGGGCAGTTGGTAGCTTGTCATACTCTTAACCATAATGTCAGGGATTAGATTTCCAGTAATAGCAAATATCCTTTCCGACATGTGTCTTCCACCAATGAGTGGATGATCGTAAACTTAACCCTTTCCTGGTTTTTGAAATTTTAGACTGGTCCAAATTGAAAGAGGATGCAGACGACAATGAAAATTTGATGCAATTCGAAATAAAAACACCCTATGTGGTAGAAAACACTGTGGGAAAAGGAGAAATTGCTTATCATTAGCAATTTCTCCTTTTTCCACAATGTTTTCTCAAGTGTAAAATCACAGTGACGTAAAATCCCGGGTTTTTCCAGGAAAGGGTTAATCGGGATGAGTAGCTGGTGGTAGTGCTGGTGTGAAAAACTAGGAATCCATGGTAAGGTGCTCTAGCTGCCACTATATGACTGAAATACTGTTGAAAGTGGCGTGAAAAACCATTCAATCAATGAATAATATGTATATGTGTATAAATGAATTTAGCTCTGTTCATTTAGGAAACTTTCTGATATCAATAATGGTTATCCAATTAGGGCACATCATCTAAGTATGTTCCTTCTTTCAAATAGAAACATTTTGAATCAGTACCATAGTATTGGCACTGATCAGATTTTAAGCTCAACTGAGCAGGTAGTGCTCAAGTGAGCTATTGTGATCCCGTCATCTGTTGTGCGTCGTGTGTCTTGGGTCATCCGTCAACAATTTCTTTAAACGACATCTCCTCCCAAACCACTGGGCCATTTTGAACCAAATTTGGCAGAAATGTTCCTTAGGTAGTCCCCTTCAAACATAGCTATAAGAATGAAATCTGTTAAAAAACTGGTTGCCATGGCAACAACAGTGAAATTTCAAAGTAATATTTAAAAATCTTCTCCTCCTGACCCAGAATGTGCAGAGCCTTGATATTTTGCATGAAGCAACAGTATATTGACCACTTTCAAAATAGCTAAAAGCATGATCCTCGGGTCCCCAGGGGTGGAGCCCCAGGGGGAAGGGGTTTATAAAGAAATAAAGAACGATTTTTAAATGACATCTCCTCCCAAACCACTGGGCCAATTTGAACCAAATTTGTCAGAAATGTTCCTTAGGTGGTGCCCTTCAAAAAAAGCTAAAAGAATTGAAATCCGTTAAGAACTCTGGTTGCCATGGCAACAACAGTGAAATTTTAAAATAATCTTTAAAAATCTTATCCTCCTGACCCAGAGGGCCTAGAGCCTTGATATTTTGCATGAAGCAACAGTATATTGACCTCTTTCAAAATAGCTAAAACCATAATCCTTGGGTCCCGAGGGGTTGAGCCCCAGGGGGATGGGGTTTATATAGAAATAAAGAATGATTTTTAAATGACATCTCCTCCCAAACCACTGAGCCAGTTTGAACCAAATTTGTCAGAAATGTTGCTTAGGTGGTCCCCTTCAAATATAGCTATAAGAATTGAAATCCGTTAAAAACTCTGGTTGCCACGGCAACAAAAGTGAAATTTCAAAATAATCCTTAAAAGTCTTCTCCTGCTGACCCAGAAGTGGTAGAGCCTTGATATTTTGCATGAAGCATCAGTATATTGACCTCTTTCAAAGTAGCTAGAATCATGATCCTTGGGTTCCCAGGGGTGGAGCCCCGGGGGGGGGGGGGGTATATAGAAATAAAGAACAATTTTTTAAATGACATCTCCTCCCAAACCACTGGGCCAATTTGAACCAAATTTGTCAGAAATGTTCCTTAGGTGGTCCTCCTTAAAATTAGCTTAAAGAATTGAAATCTGTTTAAAACTCTGGTTGCCATGGCAACAAAAGTGAAATTTCAAAATAATCTTTAATAATTTTCTCCTCCTGACCCAGAAGGCGTAGAGCCTTGATATTTTGCATGAAGCATCAGTATCTTGATCTCTTACAAAATAGCTTAAATCATGATCCTCGGGTCTCCAGGGGCGGAGGCATGAAGCATCAGTTCACAGACTTCTTTCTTATTTCTGAAATTATAACCCATGGAAAAAGTTTTTTCAAATCAGCACTAAAGCCTTGGAATTTGTAATTTAGACTTTTGGATCCCCAGGTTCTTAGTCTTTATATGTAATTGTGGCCCACTTGTTTCATAATCCTAACCTTAACATGAAATTAGACTGTTGAAAGAAAAAGAGCCTTTATCTCAGGTGAGCGCCCCAGGGCCAACGGCCCTCTTGTTTAAATAAACCAGAATTAGTTGTTTTAGAAATAATAATTTTATGATAAAGTAGATATACTAGTCTATATTCAAGTAATTACCATATCTAGACTGGTCAAAAGTCGAAGAAGTTTCAAGACAATTGTAAGTTGACAGAATTTCAAATATTTCTGTCTTTCTTGCTAGAAAACAATGTGGAAAATGTAGTAATAACTTGTTTAAAGAAATTTCTACATTTTCCACTTTGTTTTCCAGGACCTTTTTCTTGATGGGCGTCAAGAAGTTGGATTGTGTGGGAATGGGTTAAATTGGCCAAAAGGGAAAGTCTACCCAGCTTGTGCATTATATACAGTCTTGCTAGTATCAATATATTTTGAGCTTAACCCTTTCCCGTTTTTGGAAATTTTAGACTAGTCCAAATTTTAAAAGAGGATGCAGACGACAATTAAAACTGGATGCCATTTGGAATAAAGCCATCCTATGTGGTAGAAAATATTGTGGAAAAAGGAGAAATTGCTTGTTACAAGCAATTTCTTCCTTTTCCACAATGTTTTTCAAGTATAAAATCAAAGGAACGTAAAATCCTGTGTTTGAACAGGAAAGGGTTAAAAGATACTTCCTTTCTATTTGAAGGTCATGATTTTCTAGCTGTGGCAATAACACAATTTGTATCTCACCAGACTCAATCATGAGATCCAGGGTTTGATTCCTGGTTGTAGTGAATATCCTTTCAAAAATTTGTTATCCACTAATAGGGGTATAATTGTAAATTTAAATGACATGAGTAGCTGGAGAGTTGGAAAGGATGCAATTGTAGTAATGGTGTAAAAAACACCAGATATCTATAGTAAGGAGCTCCAGCTACTGCAATATGACTGAAATACGGTTAAAGACGGCAAAATTATAGGCTGGTCCGAATTGAAAGATGTTGCAGCAGACAATTTAAAGTTTATTGAATTTTGGATTTTTTTTTTCAATTTTCTGGGTAGAAAATGAAAGAAATGTTACAAGCAATTTCTTCATTTTCCACAATGTTTCCCAAAGCTTTTTTTCCTTGGGGTTGTCTAAAAGTGTCACTTAGTGGGAATGGGTTAACCCATTCCTACTCAATCCCTGCTTTTTACGCCCCTCGATAAAACCATTCTAGAAAACATTGTTGACAATGAAGCAATTGCTTGTTACAAGCAATTTCTTCATTATCCACAATGTTTTCTATTTCAAAGATGAAAAAATTAAAATTTCCTCAACTTCAAATTGTCGTCTTTAGCTTCTTTCATTTTGGACCAGTCTAAAATTTTGTTGTGTGGGAATGGGTTAAGCCTCACTCAAACAACCATGACTCTCTAACTTGGAGATCAGCAGTATATCTGATATATTGCTGTTTTTTGTCTAATGAAGTACTAGTTGTTTTTTTGTTGAGAATTTATTTATTTGTTTGCAGTTAATGTTATTCTTTAGCTTGTACTTTAAGCCCTAACGTGCTCACTTTCTTTTGATTTATACATAATTGTTGATACCTTCTACACTGAAGGTGTCTATTGTTTTATGTTGCTTGTCTTACTGTCTCGACCCATTATCGAACATCACATTTTTAAATTCAAAATTGAAGGGTGTTGCAGATGGCATTTTAACCTTTTTCCAGACATCCAAATTTTAGACTGGTCCAGTTTCCAAAAAGTTGAAGTTGACTATTATTTCTAGTTGATGGAGTTTTAAAATCTTAGTATTTTGCGGTAGAAAATATTGTGGACATTGAAGAAATTGCTTGTGATAAGCAATTTCTACATTCTACGCAATGTTTTCTGAAGTGTTTTTCTCTTGAGTGGCATAAAAGAAAAGCAGGATTATAAGGTAAAGGATTAAAGTGTGTGAAAATTTAAGAAAAAAATGTTCATTTACTGCAATGAAAATCTTAATACAACTGATTTAAATCTACATGGCACTGTTAACCCATGTCATGCTGAATTTTTATCCTCTTTTCAATATATTCTATAACTGACATAATTAGATCAATGTTGAGTTCCAAGATTTTCTCAACACAACAAGAAAAAGCAGGTAGTGTAGGCTAAGATCAGACTGCACATCTGTGCAGGCTGATCTTAGTCTATACGAATGCTAATGCCATTGCCAAAGCAGGAACATTCCGGCATCAGCATGACAATGGTTAAAATGTTTTGTAATTTTTAACACCTTAGGTTGTATTCAATTTCTTACAAATGACATGTTATTTTCATTGATATATATCTGATAATGGTAGGTCAAGTCCAACTAATGTCTGTCAACTCTTTAGTTGTTGGGCATTTGTGTTTCACATACATATTTTGCTTTTTTTTCTCTGACTTGTGTGCCAGTTATTGCTTTTGATTCAATCTTTTTGATTAAATCTTTATAATTTATTTGACATGCTCTCAACTATGTATCCACAACTAATGTAATTATCATGTTGACCAAATTCTGCAGTTTGTTGCTGTCAAGTGAAATGAATTAATCCATTCCCACTCAATCCCGCCTTTTTACAACCCTATGCATAGGAGTTCAGGAAAACATGACAGAAAATAAAGAAATTGCTAGTAACAAGCAATTTCTTTATTTTCGAACCTTGTTCTCTACCTCAAAGGACAGAAGTATTCTAAATTCTATCAATTTAAAATTGTCATCTGCTACTTCTTTAAATTTGGGCCAGTCTAATACTTTGGTAATGTATTATCCCATTTTAACCCATTACAACTCAATCCCTCCTTTTTACGCCCCTCAAAAAAAGCTTATGAAAACATTGTGGAAAATGAAGAAATTGCTTGTATCAAGCAATTTCTTCATTATCCACAATGTTTTCTACCCAAAATGATGAAAAAGTTTAAAATTCTATGAACTTGAAATTGTCGTCTGCAGCTTCTTTCAATTTGGACCAGTCTAAAATTTTGCTGTGTGGGAATGGGTTAGCCATTATCAGATGACAAAATTTATGGCTGTTCCGAATTTAAATAATTTGTACACAACAACTTGAAATTTGAAAAATCTTTGTCTTTTTAGGTAGGAAACATTGTGAATAATCCTTGTAACACACAATTTCTTCTTTTTGGATGTTTTTCCAAAGCTATTTTCTTGTCAAACATTATAGTTAAGAATTGTGTGGGAATTGGTTAATTCACAAAAAATGTTATAAATCTGCTTTTTTGCCTGTATTTTTGATCATATGCTAAGCATTCTTATAATTATATAATCAACATAGTGTTACAGAAGCACAAGCTGTTTTTGTATACATGGGAAAAGCTGAAAACAGCGCAATCATATTTGACTGTGATATGTAAATGGTTGTAAATTGCCATATTTGAAATCAAAAACAAAAATTATCCTTCATTTTACATTATTGAGTCATGTAACAAACAGTATACATATATAAGGTTAACATAGCGGTTGATAAATCAATCAGCAACATTTGATTTTAACATTTTTGTTGCCCACTCATGAAATTGTGATTGAATCTTTAATTTACATACTGTATACAATCTACAGAATTTGATAGAAAGCTTTGTATGAAATAGTAAACCTTGTAGAAAGCTAAAAATTGCACAAGTAATTTTTAGCTCACCTGAGCACAACACTCTCATGGTGAATATTTATTTTATGTGTTATATCGATTGTCCATTATTTTTTGTGCAACATACTCTGTAAAGATGAGCCTCTAGAAAACTCAAGAAGCTAAATTTTTTGTCCAATCAACATACAATTGGTAACAATAGTTTTCTTTATAAAATCTCAGATGAGTTCGAAATTGGTCCATCTGAGGTAGGAAAGAAGGTTAATAGGTCAAATCTTGAGAATACCTTTGGGCTTATGAGAGGCCATATTATAAGCTCCTTCTTGATATTTGTCTGGATGAATTCTAGCTTAATCCATTCCCCAACAATGACGATTTTAAATGCCCCTCAAAATGACAGCTTAAGAAAACATTGTTGAGAATGAAGAAATTGCTTGTTAAAAGCAATTTCTTCATTCTCCACAATGTTTTCTATCCAAAAAGGATGAAAGAATTTAGAAATCTATCAACTTGAAATTGTCTTCTGCAGCTTCTTTCAATTTGGGACAGCCTAAAATTATGTTGTGTGGGAATGGGTTAACATTTTCTCATACAGTTCTTCTTTTTGAATAAAAAAGTTTAGACAAAATTAAACCTCAGTTTGGACCAGTCTTTAGTTTTGCTGTTTGATAATGAGTTAAAAGTGGAGTTTACTGAATATTGATTACCCATGAATCTACCTTTATAAATTGTGTGAAAACAAGACTATAAAGATTTTGTGTGTGAATTTTGTCCCGGTATTCTTTGATTAGAACCAGATATTTTGATTAAAATCATTAAATTATTGATATTTGTACTTTTATTCCTCCAGACATGTTCTAGATTATAGTACATATAATAATATTCTTAGAATATTTTTGTCAGTCGTCTGTGCTTATTTGGGTTAGAGCATTTCATGCATTGATGTTGTAGGAGGCCTATAATCCTGTTGAATGTTTTTGCCTATTGAGAGCCACCGTCTAGAATCGCACTCAGAACCTCTTGGAAGGGAAGCCAAACAAGGTCATCATATTGTGCTCTTACACCTTATAACTGGTTTTGCGGTTTCAGATGTAAAATATTACACCAGATATTTGTGTATGAAATGTGACCCATCAGCTTAAAAGGGACCGTTTAGGAAATGTGAATTATTGACGCTGGTTTAGTTCTCAAGGCGGAAAAGGGTGGAAAATTTTCACCATTAGTAGATTTTCTGAAAACAGAATTGTTATTCGGTAGGCAACCTAAACATTCTTACTTCTGCGTGAATAATTTGTAGTTACGACATTCAAGTCGCCTACAAGGAAATATGTTTGTCGTAAATGTTAGGGTTGGTTCAACATTGCACTTCAGATTTGATTGATCAATTAGCTTCTCGATTGACAGCAATGATTCAATAGTAGGGAAAATCGAATAGAAATCAATGTTTAACTCTGTTTTTCATGTGGAAAATAATACCAAATAGAGTTTATTGAAAATTAAACTGACTATCAAATTGACCAATCTTGGCTGTCTATCAAAAAAACACCAGCCAATCAAATTATTCAGTTCAACTGAATTTGAACTCCCGACATTAGACGCCATTTATGTTAATCATTATAGCTCCACAGGCTGAAAGCCTGCGATATATTGTCATGGCGCTGTGTCCGTCCTTCTGTACGCCAGTCCCAACGTAAACTTTTACTTAAAATCTTCTCAGAAAAAACCAAACAGAACTCATCCAATTTTCACAGAAATTTTCCTTGGGTGATGCTTTATCAGATTTCTTCAAAGAAATTAATGGTGGGGATAATTGCCATATATTGCGAAACCTTGAAAATCTTTTTCTCAGAAACCAGTTGATGTGTTTCAACCGAATTCAACTGAAATGATCCTGTAGTGACTCTTTTTTAGATTCCATCAAATTATTTTTGATTGCTTTAAAACGTGGCTTTTATGGTCATCGCTTATGTGGCTTACAGTGAATCTTTAAAAAAAAAAAAAAAACGTTATTACCTTTTTCATCTGACTCATTTAATAAATTGACTTTTGTAAAACAATAACATGTTTGAAATATAAAAAGATTTCGGTTTATATTGAATTTCCGTAAACACCATTTGCTTAATCAGTACAGTCAGGCCTGTGAAGCGATACAGGCGCTGAAGCGCCTCTATAGTTTGTCCCGCAAGAAGCAAGCTAGTCAATTCACTTAACCCATTCCCATTACCTGAAGGTATACATTTTTGGAAACCAATTTTAGAAAACGAGAAAAAAGTTGCTTGTAATTGACAGTTTCTCCTCATCCCACAATGCTTTCTAACTGAAATGATAGTAATTTAGAAGTTTTTTTTTAATTCGCGCACAGTTTAAAAAAGTGCTCTACAACTTGTTCCAGTTCGAAACATTCAAATATTTTGTTATTATTCAACAAAACTTTAGATTTAAAATATGTACCGTTGTTTGTCGTGAAAATTGACGTAACTACAGCTTGAAAAAAGTCGTAATTACGTCATTTAGCTCGTACAACAACGATACCATATTGAAAGGAGAGAGTCTCCCTAAAATATAATCAATTTGGCCATTTAAGAGATGAAGAGAATATTTTTTGCTTTCATGGAGGTATGAACCGAAAAACCTAATCACACTGTATGAATACGCGAAGCGGATTCATACATTGTGTGATTAGGTTTTTCGGTTCATACCTCCATGAAAACAAAAAATATTCTCTTCATTTCTTATAATTTAATAGCATCCAGCGAAAAATGCAACAACTTAACAAATTTTGATACCTTTTTGTAGTGAACTATTTTGTGCGGAAGCATTCAAAATGGCTGCGTGCTCAAAATTGTGTTCATGGAGGTATGAATTAAATTTTTCGACCAATCAGAAGGCTCGTTTTTGATAGACGAAACTAACAATTAAATTATACGAGATCAGATAAAAGAAAAGTGTTCTTTATTCTAGAAAATAATCAATTTTCACTTTCATTTATCTTTCGTAAAATGTTACGCGAAATATAATACGATTAAATATATATGTACATGTTTAGATGTAAAAGTCTGTGATTGTTTTGATAAATTTCAAGTTTGACTAGAATAACATGATACAGTTACATATTCCTGAAATTGAAATACTTCAAGTTTGACAAGAATAACATGATGCAGTTACATTCTCCTGAAATTTAAAAAAAAAACCTTCAAGTTTAACTAGATTATAACGATACAGTTACATTAGCCTGAAATTGAAAAAAAAACCTCTAAGTTTGACAAGAATAACATGATACTGTTACATTCTCCCGAAATTGAAAAAAAAACTTCAAGTTTGACAAGAGTAACACGATACAGTTTCATTAGCCTGAAATTGAAAAAAAAAACCTTCAAGGTTGACTAGATTATCACGACACCGTTACATTCTCCTGAAATTGAAAAAAACCCTTCAAGTTTGATTATATTATCACGATACAGTTACATTAGCCTGAAATTAAAAATGATACCCGGATGTTTTAGATTTATGCACAACAATTGAAAATAATAAAATTCTAATCTAATCTGGGCCATGGCGACATTCAGGACCTTCAGTCCTTTGATTTGTTACTTGTAACTGGCCATAAATTGGTCAATATTTGTGCCGTTTAAAATCGAAGCGGGACTTCCTGTCGGAGTCAGGGGGTATGACAAGCGGTTGGTCAGTTGATATGAATACGGTGTTAACTTAGTATTCTTTTTGGATGACAAAACACTAGCAAACACTTCCCTTTGAAACCCACTTTTAATAAACGAACGAGTAAAACGGGGCTCCATTTCTTGGTCGTAAAAGAGTGCTTTGTCATCCCGAACCCATCTGGCTACTTTAACTAATATTTCTTGAAAAAAAATAGAATAAAATAACACACTACACGCAATTTAGCTTCCCGTCGTTTTAAGGATGAAAAATAATTAATTAGTAGTGTTTTTGTGACCGCTTTGCACTGAGAAGTCTTAATATCCGATCTTCATTTAAGGGTTTAAAGTTTTCCGGTATAAATACAAACATTTCCTGACCCCTGGGTGACTCCTCCCTGTTATAATTTAACTCATATTTGAAAAGTTTATGTATAAAACAATTTTTGCCGCCAAAAATCAAATTGTAATAGTCCACCATTTAGACTGGTAAAATTCAAAGAACTTGCAGACACTAAAGAAAGATAATATGACCCCCTCATTTTTTCTCTTTATAAGATACTTCTTGATAATCTGAACTTACGACGTTTTATTCGCTAAACCAATGAACATGATTTAAGAGATGAAGAGAATATTTTTTTGTTTTCATGGAGGTATGAACCGAAAAACCTAATCACACTGTATGAATACGCGAAGCGGTCCAACACAAAATTACAAACGGTTTGCAAGCTAAACGTCGTAACTACAGCTTGAATAAGCTGTAGTTACGTGAATAAGCTGTAGTTACGTCGTTAAAGTCACCAAACAAAACTTGCATCACATGAATGTCTGCCAATGTCGGAGTTCAAAGTTCGCTTATGGTCTAAATGAATGTTTTGTTTGGTCCATTGTTCTTGATTGTACTTGTTTTTTTGTGACTACACGTTTCTACGGTCTATTTTGCGCCGATAGGGCTACCATTTACGTTGAACAAAAAAAACATGCCACGGAAAAACAATAATATTACCATTTACCTTTAATCGATATATTGCGACAGAAAAATTCTCAAAAATCGATGTTTTCGACGAATCAAGTAAGATGGTACTCAAGTTTTCATAGAATAGAATTGAGGGGTTTTCCGTTTTCAAATATGTTCAACCGTTATATCACAGCTTTCTATAAGATGGCACTTGATCGACCACTAGTGATTTACATCTGGTATATCGGACTAAAAACGGTAAGTCGATGTTTAACGAACTGGTCTAAAAGTTTTAATTAAGAGATGGGGAGAATTTTTTTTTGTTTGTTTTCATGGAGGTGTGAATCGAAAAAACTAATCACACTGTATGAATACATAAGTATGATTAGGTTTTTCGGTTCATACCTCCATGAAAACAAACAATATTCCCTTCATTTCTTATAATTAAATAGCATCGAGCGAAAAAAGCAAATCTTTACAAATTTTGATACCTTTTTGTATAGAACTATTGTGTGCGGAAGCATACAAAATGGCTGCGTGCTCAAAATTGAGGTATGAATTAAATTTTTCGACCAATCAGAACGCTCGTTTTTGATAGACGAAACAAACAATTAAATTATTTAAACTTAACCCTTGTCATGCTGAACCCGGAATATCCCTGTTTTGGCAGGAGGTATAGACAAAGATCAGCCTGCACATAAGTGCAGTCTGATCTTGGTCTACACCTTCCGTTTGTCCCCTTTAAGCCAAAGTTGTTTAAATAATCAATTCTCAAAAGAAATATTGACCCTCACTAAGACTTTCCAGTGCTGTCAGTACTTTGATTTTTAAGCAAATCTGTATAGAATTTTTAATTCAGCATGACAAGGGTAAAGAGCTGCAGATATATGCTGTTGTTTCATGTTTAACCCTTTCCTGTTTCTCGAAATTTTAGACTGGTCCAATTTGAAACATGTTGCAGACGACATTGAAAAGTGGGTGCATTTTGAAACGAAACCATTCTATGTGGTGGAAAATATTGTGATAAAAAAGAAATTGCTTGTATAAAGCAATTTCTTCTTTTATCAGAATATTTTCTTAAGTATAAAATTGCATGGACGTAAAAACCAGTAATTATACAAGAAAGAGTTAAACCTTTAAATGTCGTTATGCGTGCATTAAACCATCTGCTGTACGTAATCATTTGAATCGTCCTTGCAAAGGGCGTGGTTCAGATTTGATGAGAAAATAAGGATTCCATCTTTTATCAGCCAATGCGCTATGGTCTTGGCTTGAGCGTTCCTAGAAATTAGCGTGTTCATTTCGTCTAGCTTGATTGGTCTATGATTATGATATAATCGACGGATATGCTCTGTCGATTGACCAACCAAACCCTTTATTTAGACAGGAAGTAAAATGTCGAACTCTGACATTAATGACAAACAGTTTTGAATTTTGGCCGGAATTAAGCCTTGAACTCCTACATTTGCCGCCATTTTTGTGAAACATTTCAAATGGTTTTGCGGCTTAGGTCGCCAACCAACCATTTTACTTATTCGTAACACTCTACTTGGCATAAATTTTACAAAACAATGCCGTTAAAAATCGAAGCGGAACCTCTTGTCGGAGTCAATGGGCGGGACCAAAGGAGACAGTGAGCTGGGCAAGCGATTGGAGAATTCGAAATTTGCGGTACGAAAGATCCGCGCACGTAATACATCTTCGCAAAATTTTCAAACCATACAATATATTTACGCAAAACAAGATACCGTGAGCAGGGTCTTTCATTGTTTTACAGGGAATATTAATTCTACCGCTATTGAACATCCACAGTGTATTTCCTGGGAGTCTGGAGAATGTTGCTGTTCTATTTGTTTACATTTCAACTATGGATTCTATATACAACATCGGAATTCGAGAAAATGGAGGTTGGTTGATTCCGTTAACTTGAAAATAATTCATGTTATAACATTTACAGCTATTGTAAATTTTTCAAATGGATATATTCTAAGGATTATTTTTTGTTTCCCTTTATCAATTATTTAACCCATTCCAACACAATAATGCCTTTTTGGTGCCCCTTAAGAAAAGCTACTGGGAAAACATTGTTTAAAATAAAGAAATTGCTTGTAACAATCCAATCAACAACAAATGTCTTTTGAAAAACTATGTAATCGGATATAAATCCTAGGCTCAGAAATCTTAACTCATTTAGAGCGGAATTACAAACGACAGCTAAGTTGTAATTACGACGTTTCAAGCTCCAAAACAACAAAAATGCTTGAATTAGGGTGTCAGTTAAGTACTAATTTCCGGACGAGTGATTTGATTGGTTAATTATTTTTTAATTGCTAGCGCCGTTACGTAAATGCCAAATACCTGTTCATATACCACTCAGACATTCTGATCCAAAGTCAGGAGGAAAGAGCATTGTGAAAATAAAACATTTTATCTTCGAACACATCTTTTTGGCCTTGTCTTGACTGTATATTAATCTTGAGCGCTGTGTTAAGGTGTTATTTCAAAAGTAGAAGGATAGTTTGATATTCTGCAAACCTAAATACGCCCTTGTCAGCCTGCGAAGTCCAAACAGCCTCACCAGGACAAGTCTTTGCCCACCATTTTCTTTTCTGCTTGGCTGGTCAAACTTATCAAAGCAGATAATGTACAGATAATGTTTTCCAACATTCTAGACTTGTCCAAACTCAAAGATGTAGCAGACGAAGTTAAAAATTAACCCATTCCAACACAGCCCCCCCCCCCCAAGAAAAAATGTTTGGAAAATATTGTGAAAATGAAGAAATTGCTGGTACCATACAATTTCTTCATTACCCACAATGATTTCTATTAAAAAAGACGTAAAAATTACAATTCCATCCAATTGAAATTTTCGTCTGAAGCTTCTTTGAATTTGGACAAGTCTGAAATTCAGTTGCGCGGGAATGGGTTAAGTACAATTCAAAATTTCACCATCGTATACGATAGAAATATTGTCGAAAAAAAAAACAATTGTTTGTAACAAGCAGTTTTTTCCCGCAATGTTTTCTCAAGTATAATATCAACGGAACGTAAAAATCGGGGATTGTACGGTAAAAGATTAACATGTTATTTTACGCATATTTCTTCATTACAGAGTACAGACACATTTGATCTCTACTTCGCAAAAAGTCCACAGGGTTTGTATTTACGTTTAGTAACATAAACAAAATCCAATTCTTCTATCTGCTAATAGTTTATTTGACTATTCCTGCATTCTGATTGTCGAAAAGGTTGTATGAAAAAACGTATCTGGATGGAAGGATACTTTAGCAAAAAGTAGGCCCATAAGACAGCTGTCTCAAACTGATAAAAAGAAAACGTTTATCTAAAACCTTTTTGCGGCATATACGATGATGTCACTAAATTACTTAAAATCATGAAAAGTTCTGTTTTTATCAATGTGGTATGAAACTAAAAACTTACTGAGACTTCCGCGTGAAGCGGATTCATAAAATGTGATTTAGCTTCAGTTCCACACACCAATGAAAATAAATATCTTTTGACCACCTCCAAACAAAGAGCAAAAATGACAAAAGCGTATAACTAATAGGTCAGGTATGGGTCTCTTATGAGGCTATATTTAGTCCATTCCCGAATAATCCCGCTTTTAAACCAAAGTATAAAGAAGGGGGTTAGAGTTACAAGCAATTTCTTCAATAAGCACAATGATATATATTCCAAAGTACGGAAAAAAATCATTAAATTCACATTGTCACATCTTTAACCCTTGTCATGCAGAACCCCGAATATTCCAGTTTGGCAGGTGCTTTAGACTATGATCAGTCTGCACAAATGTGCAGTCTAATCTTAGTCTTCATCACCTGCTTGTCCCTGTTACACCACAGATGAAAGTGAAATTGATTGTAAAAAGAAATAATTCTGTGCAAGAGCTTCCAGTGCTTACAACCCTTTGATTTAAATGTATTTGTTGAAACATATATTATGCAGAATGACATAGGTTAAGTTTGGACCAATCAAAGTTTGTTGGCTAGTGTTTGTTAAAAACCAACGTGAAGTAAGGTACCTAGAATGGCCATTACAAAGGCAGAAACTCTGTAAAAAGGTTCCACATTGTATTACCAGTATCTATTCACTTAAGAGATGAAGAGAATATTTTTTGTTTTCGTGGAGGTATGAACCGAAAAATCTATTCACACTGTATGAATACGCGAAGCGGATTCATACATAAGTGTGATTAGGTTTTTCGGTTCATACCTCCATGAAAACAAAAAAAAAATATTCTCTTCATTTCTTATAATTTAATAGTATCGAGAGAAAAAAGCAAAAACTCTACAATTTTTGATACCTTTTGTATGGAACTATTTTGCGCGGAAGCATTCAAAATCGCTGTGTGCTCAAAATTTTGTTCATGGAGTTATGAATAATTTTTTTCGACCAATCAGAACGCCCGATTATGATAGACGAAACTGAAAATTAAATTATGTAAGATTTGTTTCAGGGAGTTTGCGACACGTGTCGAATGATTATCAACCTATCTATAGACTAGCGGTCACACCCGTGTACCATGCTCTTGTTAACCATTGTCATACTGATAAAAATCTTCTAAAATGCATTAAAATCTAAGGGCTGACAGCACTGGTTGCAAACATGATGGGTTGATAATTCTTTTGAAAATTTATCTTATAAAGAACTCTGGGTTAAAAGGGACAAGCAGAAGGTGTAGACAAAGATCAGACTGCACATACGTGCAGACTGATCTTTGTCCACACTTACTGCCATAACAGGAAAATTCCGGGCTAAGCATGACAGGTGTTAAAGACAAATCGACGGAACGTCGGCTCAGCCTTAGACAGGAAGTGTGACTAAAAGCAGGGGGCTCTATTTTGAAAATAAGTATGGTCAATTACATATAATAAATAAAAAGAATTATAATTGGCTAGCTAAATACCGTCACTAAAGCTCGAATAAGCTGTAATTACGACATTTAAAACCAACAAAAATAGTTCACATAACTGTCGTGAAATGTTTTAATTCAACGTTTATTGTCGTTCTATTTGTATGATTCAATTGGTCTATCATATTTTTGGTTGAAAGAAGAGATCAACCAATTACAATATACATTTGGTAGTGTTATTTTAAAACTGTTTAACAGTTATGGTGTGACTGTTTGCCTCGCTAATTCGGTCTATCTCTTGTCACATGCAATTAATTTATCAATAGCAGCCGTCTGTCAAAGAATCAATCGACCAATAAAATTTGCTTTTAGACCGAAAGTGGACTTTGAAATCCGACATTTGCCGACATTTTAGTGAAGTATTTTTTATTTTGGGGTGAATTAAACGTCGGTACTACAACTTATTGAAGCAGTAGTTGCGATGTTTAAGACGACCACTAACGATTCTACTTTTTTGTCACATAGTTCTGGTTATAATTTTGTAAAAAAAGGCCGTGTAATATCGAAATGGAAATTCCAGTTGGAGTCAGTAGGCGTGGCTAGTGGTGTCAGTGGGCGGGGCCAGCGATCCACCAATTATAACTGCATCTCTGTGTACTGTGACTGGATGCAGTCCCTTTAATCCAAGTTTATGTAAGTGGTTAGTACTGAGCAAAAGGAAGTTTTTGTTTAGCACTAGCCACTTACATATAAAGGATAATCAACTGGTTATTTCTAATATAAAAAATCTCTCACGAGAATCTGTTGTTAGGCGTTAAAAAGGGAGTCCGAAGGACGAGTTTTTCTAACGCATAACAACGTATGCCAGTGAGAGATTTTTCATTTAAAAAATAACTATTTGATTATTCTATTCCTTATTTTCGAAACAGTTTTATTTTTCAATAAACTTATACATTTATTTCAATTATATTCGTCATCTTCGTCCCTATGAACCGTGCGCATCAATATCAGCGAATTTTGTTTTCAATAATTTCTGTTCGCCATCTGGGATTGCCTTTCAATGTGTGGGAGTGTTTAACAGGAGTTTTTGAAGGGAAAGTCCGTATTTTAAGGCACTTAGAGATATGCAGTGCCAGGCACGAAAATAATTTGGACGAAACATATTGTATCTAATTGATCGTCGATCTAACGGCCCCGGGATTATTCGAACATCGATCGCCCATTCAAGACTTCGACAGAACCGTAGGGTAGACAGTCTGTGATCACTCGGTCTCCTGTCTGGAGCGTACAAAACAAGCTCATGTGGGTTAGGTTTTAGTGTTTATCACTTTAACTGCAATATCATCAGTATTAGAGATCTGAAATGATTTTGGACGTTACGGAAAATTATGCATTTGTTTGAGTCACTCAGTGATAACACAAAAATCCAGGTCCGTTATTGTTTAAAACGGTTGTTAACAAAACGGTTATTTTGAATTGATATCAAAATTATTACACTTGGAAATCCTAAGGCTTTACAGCTAGGAATATGATAAAAACATTTCCTTCTTTTTGGAGTCAGGGGACTTAATTGACATCCTTGTCAAACCATGGAAAGATTTAATCCCCTTTAAGAGATCTGGTAGCCAGACTATTGCTTCTTTATCATTTTTGACAAGAAAATTGCTTTGCAGACTGTTCGTACGAGGAAAAATCCAAGAATTTTCCAGAGCTGTACAATGTATCGACTGATAGCGAACTCGGTCCGCCATCAAACTTTGACGTCACGTACTTTGAGAAGGCTTACGTGAAGAAATTAGCGAACTACTTTTACCCGGGTATTATTCTAGAAATCCATCCGCCAGAATTGGGTAAGAATATATATATGTGGTTTACCTGCCAAAACGGTCGCGATTCCTCAATGTTTACGGATGAGACATTAAATCTATATGTATACATATATAAGTATTTAGCGAGTCTCATCAATTTTTACATTTTTCTTCCTTTTTATTCGTATTAGACTGGTAAACCTGTCCCGTCCACCATGCTCTTCGATATTGGATATATGTAGCTTAGGATATGTTCGTCAATCAGCATCTGTACCTGCTTATTCATCAAGTCCGCTTATTATGTGGTTGCACTCCAGTCCGATTTACACCTATTGAAAATAGAGTAAAAAGGGTCAGTTTTTTGCAGTGTATAGCTCTTTTACCAAGTTTCGTTTTGATTCAAACCTGGGTTAATCTTAAGAGCTTTCAATTTGCCTTACTTTGTAGGGACAATGATACAAATTTACGTTGAACACAACAACCATCAAATTTTCCTTAATTCGGGACGGCCTAACACTGGGGATGGACATTTCAAATCTCATCACTTAACAACAAATAGTCCCAACAAGAATCCATTAGCACGGTGTGGAGCTGGGCGCCGTTTTACTAAAGTTTTCATAAGAATTTTCGTAACTTTACAATTACGACAAAACTTACGTAAATTCTAAGTTCATTTTACTAAACTTGCGTAAGTTTATCGTAGACGTAATTATATATGTGTCGTATCTGTGATAAAGGAGAATACAATAATAGTGCACGTCGATTGACATCTCTTTCAACATTTAACAAACAAACATCACCATAGAAATAATGAATTGAAAAATAAAACAGTATACTTTAATTCGTCATAGAGATATCTAACCGGTGTAATTGTGATACTGACTAATCTAAATTCTCATAAAATGTGACGTCACGAAGTAATGAATGACGTAATCATGACGCACAAAATACAACGAATTCATAGAAAACAATACACTATTTCGTCTAGACACCGATATTTATGAATGAACTTTAAGGAGTAAATATAGACAAAACCTTACACTGGTCATGTTTGAAGGAAATGTAGACGACGATTCAATGTTATAATAGGAAAATAAGTAGATTTCAAATTGGCCTGCATATTTTATAAAGAAGAATTATTTTAGGAAAAGCAGAAAATTGTTTATTATCAATGTATCCTTTAGCTAGACTGTTTCGTTTTCATTTTTTAGTTTGTTCCTCGTGTGTAAGGTAACGGAATTTGTCAAACTCACCGAAAGAAAAAAACACTTTTGTTGCTCTTATTATTTATTAATTTTGTTATTACTTGATCATTTACTGAAATTTACCAAAAAGTCATTATAAATAGATAGTTAATACAATGCAAACTGCCCAATTTCACTATTCTAAAGACTTACGATGCTACTTACGCCACGTTTTTCTGAACGTAATTTTACGCAAAAGTTACGTTAGTCTTAGTTACGAACATATTTAGTAAGACGCACTTACGATTAAAATTTGAACGTACGCAAAAACTTACGAAAAAGGCGATCCTAAGGACTTTAGTAAAACGGCTCCCTGGACCATATGTGTGGCCTAGGAATAAAAGCGTACCCATTCAAAGGTCTCGGTTTAGTTCATAGAGTTATATGTTTCCGCAACCAAAAAACCAGTTTACCTTTTTCTTGGGTGTGTTGAGCCGTGGCTCTCTTGTTAATGTTTGATGTATTTAAGAAGAAATGGCGGTCTGTCACTATCAAAAAATAAAGTTCATCAAAATGCAGTGGAGTATATTCTAATGTGTGCGGGGTAATATCTTTTAGAGCTTAAAGGAGGTATCGATGTCTTTGGGGTTTTATTTTTGTTGTTGGTTTTTTTCATACCACAGATTGTAATCATTTTTATTCACTCTGATGTTATTTGAAACTAATATTCTAAAGAGCTGATTTGCAAAAAGTCAGAGATTGTTTATCAAAATTATAATGATATTCTAATAAGTAGCATTGCAAAATTGGTAAATCGTTTATCAAAATATAATTTATGTTCTTTTCTTAACAACTAGATCTATATATCCAACTTATCTTTCTTGTCGAGATTTGCAATGCATTTTGGGATAATAACGTAGTACGCCAAACGGTTGAATCACGCATCCAGTTTTAAAAAAGTTTGATTGCGCGCTAAGGCCTCAAGACTAACGTCAACGTGACGTCACTGAGTGTTATACAGATGTGTTATATTCGCCAGTCAATTGTTTTTCCGATTCTTTAAAACTCAGATCAACCTGGCGTAAGAGGTTATATCGATATAGGCAATTTCAACAGTTTTGTGATAACCCAATGATATGAAGAAACTCGTGGTGTTGGTTGTTGCCCCTGACACTTTGTTTTCTTTTATCTAATTTGAGCCGTATTCAAATGAGGTCATACTCGAATGTTGTGAATTCTAATAGTAACGCCTGATTCGACAGAACAGTCATTAAAATACCTGTTATCGTTATTCATGAAGACAATACTTGCTTTCTATTTAAGTATCAAACACTCGTATGGGTTCTTAGAGCATTTGCGAAAATTGTATTTCTAGATTTAAGAAATGTCGATTCCATGTTTTTGTCAAGGTGATTGCAATGATTACGTTAATTATGACTGGGTGTATCTTTCTTGATTTGTAGAGTTTTGATCGTTGGGCGGCCGAAGTATCGTAATTAACCCACTAACAGGCGAAAATTTTTAGACTGGTCAAAATTGAAAGAACTTGTAGACGATAATTTAAAGTGTATACGAATTTTAAGATTTTTCAACTTGCTGGGTATAAGACACTTAAGAAAATGAAGGAATAGCTTGTCTTTATTTTACACAATGTTTTCCCAATTGTTTTTCTTGGGGCATTCAAAAGCGTCACTGTGAGCTTATTTAGATTTTCTTTACGGTTTTAAGTTTGTGACTGTTTAGGGGTGGGGGGGGGGGTGATTTCATTTGTATGCAAAAAAGGAAACCTCCAGAGAGACAAGTGACTATCTGTAGTTAAATATATTCATAGTCGACCCATGATGGGTCGTGAAACCTTAGCTCTAAATGGATTTGCTTTGTACATGTAGACATTGAACGTTTCAACAAGAAATATTTTTCATTTTGAGATCGCCCACAACTTTCTATCTCTAGAAATGGTCTGCTAAAATTTTCGTGAAACGTGTCCGTTTCGTATTTCTATCTCTCGTCCATGCATTTTGCACTATTTTCCAGGTACAGAGGAACTGAGGGGATATGAGATAGACATTACATGGAAAAACAATGCAGCATGTTTAATTTACGTCTTGAACCAGACGGCAGAACACCATGTGAGTATTATAGATCTCACTTTAAAGGTCAAACGAAACGCCTTCGTCGCGACAATATTTGTTATCTGTATCAAAGTATTTGCTCGACCTAATTTTCATACCAAGAATGTCGAAGGTTTGATATTTTTATTCGATGTCAAAAAATGGAAGTGCAAAAATGGTAGACTCTTAGAAGTGTTCCGCTTATTTTCCCTAGAACTAACTTCCAAACTGTCATAGTTTCATTTGCATAATGTGTTCATATGTAGAGTGTCATGAAAAAAATCACAATGGTCGAATCAGAATTGTGTAAATGTTAAAGGTAGCCATCTTCAAATCAAGTTATATGTCAACAAGGTTCACGGTTCATCCAAGGTTTGATTTACGGCAAATTTCGGATTGTTTTTAGCAGATTAACAAAATGAAATACAATAAATGAAAATAGAAAGATCCTTACATGTGAGAGGTTTTTTCTTGTTTGTTCTTTTTACTGCTGTTTTCATTTGTTCAAAATCTTATTTGCACTCTTTAAATCACCAACCAACGAACGTGGTACATATACAGTAAACCTTATATTGGGCGACCATTCATGGGACGAACAAAAAAATGTAGCTGAAGAAAATGGTCGCTTAAAACACATTTCTGTGAAATATATCAAGGATTCGATTGCATTTATAAGTTATTACAGAATTCTTGCTAAATCACTTGTTGTTGGAACTCATTAGAATTGTCTTATAGAGAAGATTCTGATGAGTTCTAACAACATTGGATTTATTTATGATATGTTTTAAGCAAATACCACCACTTCTTATGTCAGCTTTTGATTTTTGATTGTGGTCGCTTAATGCAAGTAGTCTCTTAATAGATGTGGTTGCTCGAGCAAGATTGATTGAATAATTATATTTTTAGAAAAAGTTTACGTCTCAATGCATGATGAGAATCGACCAATCGCTGGCCCCGCCCATTGACTGCTTTGGCCCCGCCCATCGACTCCGCGAGGAAGATCCGCCTCTATTTTTAACGGCGTTATTTTGCAATATTGATGGCCAGTAGCATGTTACAAATGAGTAGAATAGTTGGTTGGAGACCTAAACCTCGTAACTGCAGCTTGAATAAGCTGTAGCTACGACGTTTAGGTCTCCAAACCAGCAAAAATGGTTCACCCAAATGGCGGCCGATGTCATACTTCAAACTGAACTTCCAGTCTAAATGAATGATTTCATTGGTCGACTGATTATTTGATTGACAGCTGCGATTGGCCAATAATTGACTCGTCTGATCCTCGATGCGTACCACTGATAAGGCACTGTTTTACTCAGGAATGTGTTCATAGTTGTCTTTAACTTCATTTAAAATGTAATAGTATCTCGAAACAGTCATTCAGCACCCACATTGTGCCCATATTTACGACATAAGTTGATTTGATAGATACATCGATCATTGTTCAACTAGCGTATGAATAAATTTTTGTGTTATCGTAATATTTGCAGATTTTTGGGGGTTTATTGATATAATATTAGTGAAAATTTGAAAAATAGCGTTTTAAAACGTCGTGGTGAACTGTAAAAAGTGTTTGTTCCAAGCAAATTTTACTTTTACCACGATTTTGCTTTTTTCGCGATATACCACCAAAGAATTGCTCAAACCAGTGGTATTCGTCGAAAGGGTTTCAGACTATCGGGTCTTCATACTTACCTTCCGCAAATATACAGGTCTGTTTCGCTTTTTTTTTTTTTTTTTTTTTTTGCTTTTTCTACTTGAACCCTTTCCAACACAATCCTGTTATTCTCCGCGCCACAAAAGTAAAACTTTTAGAAAAAAATGTGGAAAATGAAGAAAGTGTTTGTTACAAACAGCTTCTTCATTTCCATTTCCCACAATGTTTTGTCAAAGATGATGGCACACATCCTTTCCGACATATGTCTCTCACCAATGGGTGGACAATCGTATACCTAAGTGGGATAGCAGCTGGACGCTAGAAAAGGATGTAGTGGTAGTGCTGATGTGAGAAATACCAGGAATCCATTGTTAGGTGTTCCAGCCGCCGCGTTATGATTGAAATACTGTTTAGAGTGGCGTTAACCACCATTCATTCAATCAATCAATCAATCAATTAATTATAAAGACGAGCTGTTATCATTCAGTTATATTATTGGTTCTAGGAAGAAATTTCTACCGAACTCTACCCGGTAACAGAACTGATGAGCTTCTGGTTTACTGTGACTTCCCTCCCACCCATGAACCATACACAGTCTCTAGAACCAGTTCAGATGGTCACAAGTGTAGGCTATTACAGTAAGTCCATCATTATTATAATCTTTTTTTTAAGTGAAATAATTACTCTTTGTATCATTCTCTTGCCAAACAGTGAGCGTTTGAAGTGCATGTATTAATGTGCTTGTACAGATCTAATTGACCAATCGCTGGCATTTACTTCGTTAGTCCTGCCCACTGGCTCCAACAGGAAGTCCCGCTTCGATTCTGATCTGCATTATTTTAAAAAATTGGCGGCCAGTAGCATCTCTGTATCTCTGTGTAGAAACAATGGTGAAAATGCAGAAATTGCTTGAAACAAGTAATTTCTTCACTTTCCAAATTGCTTTCCAGCACTGTTTTCTTGGGAGCCGTAAAAGGAGAGATTGTGTGGAAATTAGTTAAACAATTCAAAAGTTTTATTTGTATTGTCACCATAAACATCATTATTATTATTGTCATCATTATTCCATTTATTAATTTGCAACACTCGTATATCTTAACAGTTCTTTATACGAATTCGTATTGCAGTACTCGAATACTAGAATCAAAGGACTGAAAGTCCTGAGAGCGCTTTTGCTGGCACATCAGTAACCGCGCTCAATAATGCCAGCATGTTTCATCAATATGAGTAAGTAAATCGTACACCTAAGTAGGAGGGGCAACTGGAGGCTTGATAAGGATGTAGTGGTAGGAATGGTATGTAAACTACCAGGAATCCATGGTTAGGAGCTGCAGCCGCCCCGATATAACTAAAATACTTTTAAAAGTTGCGTCAAACCCTATTCAACCAATCATGACCCCTAACTGTTTCCCGAAATTGCTATTTTTTTTTATTTAATCACAGCGTTTTCTTTAATTTTATTTCATCAGTGCGTGAAAATTTGTGGTTATGTGGTAAAGGGTTAAATGATAAAGGTAAAGAAATCAAAGCTAATATTCAATTCTTTTTTCGTTGAGCAAATTATTTTTACAATTGAAGTACTGCATGTCCGTTTCAAAGATTAAGTCGAATTTGAGGTAAAAGGTGTTTTATCCGATGGGGTTAAATTGGCGCTTGAATCGCGACTATAACAGGGTTGTAACTTGTTAAATAAACTGTGTATACGGGGTGTAAATTTGCTCGGCCCTGCCAAGTCAAAACACTGACCTAGATTCTATCTTGAAACGCGAGGAAATTATTTTTCTCATCTTGACAATTCATTAGACAATCTAATATGGATATATTAAGTCAAAGTTCTAAACCATTTTCCTGGATAGTCATGACTAAAAGGGGGCTGTTGGCGATCAGCAAGTAAGCTATTTTCTTCATCAGCGATAAAACAAGATGGAGGCTATCACATAGATTTTCACTTCAAGTTTATGAGCATGCGTGGAAATGAGCGGAAATGCGAGAAAACCTGTTTCCGGTTGATCGATATGAAATACCACTTCCCCCCCCCCCCCAAAAAAAACGCTAAAAAGAGGTAGGTCACTTGGAGTAAATTTCGTTTTATGGAATACTTTCCAAAATTGTAAATAATAGTAATTAGGCGCTTTCCATTAGGGCAAAAAAAATAGTAGTAATGTCACTGACCTTTTTTCAAATAAACAGAGGTATAGATAAGAGAGGGTAACAGCAATTTAAATCTGAAATACGAATTCTCCCCTCTGTCTTAGTAACATTTCATTTAACAACTGATAGTTTACGAAGTTCGATTAAAAGCGAATTATACAATTCATTTAATGATCAAACAAAACAAAGCAAACCGTGATCCTGATATTTTAGAGAATCCTCGAACAATCCTGCCTTTGCCTGCGGACTGGTACTCGCCACGTATTGCCTATGACGTCATACGGTCTGATGAGTCCCGATGTGTACAGATAGTATTCGCTCGTCCGCCTCGTGATTACGGGTTCCAGCGATACCAAATTGCCCTAGTGCCTGTGGAAGATTATATCAACGTTCGCACTAACGTCACAAGCAGTTTCTTTCACGAATTCAAGGAAGTTGAATCCGGTCATTACAAAATCACGGTAAGAAACAGGTTATTATTATTTTTTTCCTTCATAATGAAGAAGATATTTGTAAGATTCTACATGTGTGATCATTGAATATCCAAAAAGTTTAAAAAAAAAACAAACAAAAACAAAACAAAACAAAAAAAAACCCCACTAAAAACGTAATGAAGCTAGAGATGATTGTTGGGCTTATTAAGGACCCAAATCGATATGCAAACGTGCATAAAAAAGGCCAAATGAAGAAAAGGGCAAATTTTCTACTCACCTATCCTTGTCGAAACTGTTAGTTTTCAAATAAATAATCTTATGACCAATAGACAACGTGTTCTTAATCATCAGTATGGTTATCACCAGTATGGGTCATTCATTGATACGAAAGCAGGCGGAAATTAACGAACAGGATTTAGATTGCAGGCAAAGTGAACGAAATTGTATTTGGATATATATTTTGTGTGGGCTCCAAAACTATCTAGGTATATATTTTCCACCTGAAATTTCAGTCAATATCAGCTGAGTTATATCTAGATAAATCTTTTTCTACATTATACTTTAATTAATTATCGACTGGGATGTAATACAGTAATTAATCCCGTCTTAGTAACGGTTTTAATTAGTTTAATAATAAGGGAATCGTGAGGGTCCTGAATTGGCATATATTTACCAATATTGGTCCCAGATGAGACCCATATAGGTTGCCAAATTGGGTCTCATGAAGATCACGGTTGCACGTCCCACCCAGACCCGGGATGGGCAGCCTTATATTGGACCAATTTATGTTACCAAATGGGTTATAAATGGGTCCCATATTTCGTGATGGCTGGGTTGCATATTTGTAAAATGCTGCTGTCCTCACTAACTTTTATCAGAGGGTATTATGATTGCTTTTGTTTTGAAATTATTTATCACTCAGTCAATGGTATTTTATATTCTCCATAGTTTAAAAAAACGCGTTATTTTATTTTAGCCTGAGATAGTCGATCTCGGTAGTTCGTAGTACACGGGATCGGCATATTCTATACGAACTACGCACAGTATGAACCAAAGGGAGGAAGGTGATTGGCTTTCTGGGATATTCGGAAACATATTCTTGTTTAGTCCCCCATTTAGGGCTTGAGTCTAAAATTTGATCTTGAAAAAAAATCAATAAAAAGCGTTTGCGGATAATTTAGAAAGATTGAAAATTACTCATCTGATCATTATTTTATCGCCATGCCACAATGGACATTTTGTTTGAACAAAGTGCAAGTATTATACATGTATTATACGTTTCTTTCTGTATCGGAGTGATTTCCCTTTTCTAATTGGACCAAATCGATAAGATTTTTCTGTTATCAAATTTACGAAATTAAGGACCATCGATTGTGAAGAAAACAACTACAGATTAAGTAAAATGGTTAGAACATTTACGAGGGCATGGTAGCAATATAAGGGACGCTCGCCTTATGTTACAGTATGGTTAAGAAATGGGCGAACGTGTTATTGACATTAATGGGAGCGCGGCAATTTTAAGGAATGTTTCGACGATTACTACGGGAACCTTCACTCTATTAATTCACCAAATTACAAAACAAACAGGCCCTCTTGAGTAAAGGAAAATAATAGATAACTACGAATAAGAAGATGTGAAAATCATGTTAGTGGCGTTTTGTGACACTTTGTTAGTCTGTAATAGAATTAATCACTTTTTCGAACTAGACATAGGAGTTTGTTCTAAAACCATACTTTCTGGTATTGAAATGGGCTACGAACTACTAACCACTTACGTTGGAATAAGAAAGAGTTTTCTAAACAAAGATAAAGAAGGAAAAATATCGGGACCACCGAAAATATTCGAATAAACAAATACCTACGAACCATTGACATTCGAATTAGCGATGTACCTACTGTATTAGGGTTCTTTGTAACGACTTTTTGAAGGCTGATCGGGAGAGGAAGCAATATGATTAGTTTTACAGTTTCTTGTCAGAGCATATGACGTTTTATTCCCGGCGTCAAAGATGGTGTCTCCTTAGCCGTAGGAGCGAGAGACACCATTTTTCAAGCCGAGAATGAATTTTCATATGTACTTGCATATACACTAGTATTATCTTGATCGGCTAACGTCTTTTGTATCTTCTTCTTTACTTCCAGGTGAATGCGATAGACGATTACTTTTCTCAGTCTGGGAGATGTCTGTGTCACGATTACTGGGGCTGTACAAACTGTTTGTCTTCCGAGACGAGCATTTTTGTCGTAGAATAATTAGGCTTATTGGGGGGTCGATCTTCTGTAAAGATATGTCGCAAAACGAATCAAAATTTGTGATATGATAGAACTGATAAAGACGGGGCTATTCAGGAACGAACTTCTTTAAACTCAGCTTGAATTAAATCGTTAAACAATAAATCTAGTGTTTGTCCTTTTTGTGTTTTTATCGTGCAAGTTTTGGAATTTTGAATATTATATAATCCGTGAAGAATTTTCAAAATACATTCTAAAAACAACTTCGGTCAAAAACGCTAATTCAGGTTATAGGTATAGATCATCCGGGTGCTTTGAGACATGTGTGTAGTGTCATGATTTGGCACCTACGCCTCAAAACACATGAATTTCTTAAATTGTGTTCTAAAGTACTGTCGTGTTTCAATACAAGCCTGGACAAAATTACTTTACGAATGGTGATTGAAAAGTCCTTGGCCATAGGCAGACAGACAGACAGAGACAGTTTAACCTGACCACGGAGCGCTGTTTCATGAGGTCAGCATAATGCTAGTACCTCCCCAATTATTGTTTGACATTTTTCAATATAATCCAATAGCATCTATCCTTTTAGGTCCAAAACTACTTTAGCCATTAACTTCACAGCGGGTGTTCTTGACTTGGCTTCTTTCTTTTGAGGACGGTGATCCTGTGTGTTTCCACTGTTTTGGCTGTTGCTTTTTTCGGGTTCGAGCTGGTGAACCAATGTTCCATCAACAGTTATAAACTGCTCGAGAAGTTTGTCCAGATCCCGTCGAAACATGCCAAGGTTTCCCTTGTAAATGAAGCAAGCTCGTTTTTTTTTCAACACTCGGAAGCTTTCGGGCCAATCTGGCAAATCCTAGGTCATTTGCCAAGAAGTACAGGCAATTGTGTGAATTCATTTCACAAATTGTATTGATGGTGTCCTTTGAGGTGACAGGCGGTTGCCTGCCACGACGGGGCCATCTTCAAAACTCGCTCTACTGCGTTTAAATATAGCGGCCCGTTTTTTCACCATGCTATAACATAGGGCGATTTCCCCTAATATCACATCCTCGTGAATTTAGGTGATAAGCAGTTGAGGCCAGGGTATTAATTAAATGCAAGATGACCAACAGGGTCTATTTGTGTAAAATTAAGAGTAGTGGGTAGGTTTCAGAATCAAATTCTCTCAAACTACAAAGAGAAACGCCCCAATACTGTCACTGTAAATTGTTTACAGTGCTATATCTACATAGACCTAAAAGAGATCTATTCTACCCTAGACCATAGACTTTTTACTCACCCCTCGTACTTTAATTACTGAAACTCCGTGAACGTCTTTTCTAACAATTTTATTCGCGCTCGAAGCGAAGACATTACACTAAACAGCGTACATAAAGAATATTCAATAATTGTCTAAAGAAGGTCCGAGTCTGAATGTATTCATACACATCATATTGGAGACTCCGATCAGACCATGTGGGTGGTTTGAGGCTCGGTATACATGTGTTATTGCTTAAAATCTCTCCTACAAGCTCATTTTTCTAGTAAATATGCGATGCGTCACCAAAAAAAACAAAAAAACAAAAATGAGCTATCTCACAACGCTAGGTACCGATCACGGTCAGCCTGTGTGGATGGTGCCCGCTGACTGGGCCGAACTATGTTATCCTTTAGTGCAGGGTTCGATCCCAGGTGGCGGCACTCATCATATTTCCCGACATTTGTCTCCCGCCCTTGGGTGGATAATCTTAAGTCTAAGTGAGATTAGCAGCTAAAGGCTCAGAAAGGATGTAATGGTAGTACTAGTTAGAAAGATACCAGGAAACCATGGTTAGGTGTTACTGCCGGCATAATATCACTGAATAACCACTAAAATCGGCGTTACACCCCATTAAAGTCAAGTCTTATCCCATAGCATTTTTTCTATTTATGGTAAATGATTACATACTTTTTCCTTGTTTGTTTATCCCTTTCCTGTTCAATCCCCGTTTTTTTACGTCCCTGTGATTTATACTTGAGAAATTATTTTGGAAAAAGAATAAATTGCTTGTAACAAGCAATTTCGTCTTTTCCCTCATTACTTTTGTATTTTTTACCACATAAGATGTTTTCATTTTAAAATGCATCCAATTTTCTTTTTGTCTGCATCCTCTTTCAATCATAACCAGTCAAAAATTTTGCAAAACAGGAAAGGGTTATTCACTGGTCGACCTCTGCTCGGATCACTTTTTCAAATATTTGTTTCTTGGAGCTTTCGGGCAACCCCTTTCATGCAACGGGGTGACAAAAGAAGACAGTCGGAATATTAAGGCTCTTGACCCATTCCCATCCCACCTTTTTACATTGTTGAAAATGAAGACATTCGTTGTTACAAGCTATTTTTTTATTATCCACGGTGTTTTCTACCCCAAAATACAAACTTTTTTTTTTAAATGTCACAAACTTTTACTGTCACCTGCATTTTCTCTTGTAAAATGTTTCGTATCTGGGAAATGCGATACGAAGATTCCCTTTATCTCGGTGTGAGACGTATCGCATATAAAACATACAGTGTAAAACTAACAGAGGTCCAATTTTGAGCTTAGATTTCTGATTTTATGTATTTTGATAAATGGCGAAAGCGATACTGAATAAAAGTTTGCAAGTTCTGTGTTAGGTGGTTTGGGGGGAGATTCTTTTCTCTCGGTAAAAATGACAACCAGAATTCTTCATGGCTTTCAACTTTTGGAAAGGTTACAACCTACGGATTATTTCTATGACCTGGTGGTTATCTACATGGCTAGAAATCTTGTTTGTTATAGAAGGATCGCTGGCCACACCCACTGACCTCCAACAGGAAGTTCAACTTCGATATTAAACGGCGATATTTTGAAAAACCTATGGTCAGTAACTTGTTACTAAAAAGTAAAGTGGTTGATTGGTGACCTAAGCCTCGTCATTCTAGCTTGAATAAGCTGTAGTAACGACGTTTAAGTCGGCAAACCAATAAAAATGGTTCGCATAAATGTCGCCAATTATCATAAGATGATTCACATTAATGTCAGCCAATGTTGGAGTTCAAACTTCACTTCGGGTGTAAAGGAATGATTCAATTGGTTCCTTGGTTCACATCCTCGACCGTAGACATCATGAATACAAACGAACGATTGCGCGATGGACAGCGAGGGGCCGCAGTCGCTCACCCCGAACGCGTTATGCGTAGTTATCTGTAATGTGACCAGAGGTGGGAAATTTCCATGCCCGATTTGTCCGACAAGGGTTTTCCACGTGAAGACAAGTACATTTTCAAGGCAACTTGTTTTGGGATAAGTCATTACAGGAGTCAAATTACAAAATAGATTTCGAAGAAAACTAGATGATTCGATTAGTCGTTCGATTTTTGATTGATTCCGGCGATCGAATAATTATCGCTAGCCTTTCTAGTTGTGGGAACGCGAGCTGTCAAAAATAAATTTTGATATGCTAAGGAGAAAGGAAACATCTCAAGTTAGGCCTATGTTTGCAAAAATATCAACACCTGCACGGCTATACAGTCTGATTCTTTACCGAGGAAAGGGTTGAAGTCTCTAAGAGCAAATGATCCCTGGACGCGGGATGGATTGATGCAGACGGAGGTGTCCAATCAGAGACTCTTAACCCATTACCATGCGACAAAATTTTACACTGGCCCTGAAAGCAGTTGCAGACGACAATATGTGGATGATGAAATTTTCTTTTTTTTCTTTTTGGCTTTTGTCTTTATGGGTGGAAAACATGTAGCAAGCAATTTCTTCATTTCCCACTAAGTTCCCAAAGCGTATTTCTTGGAATTGTCAAAAAGCGGGATTGTGTGGGAATCGGTAAAACTTTTAACCAAGGTTTAACTAGTGTACATGTCGAATTTAGTTCTGCTAGTTATCTTCTTCCCTTTTTTAAAATTTATTTCATTTTTCAGACTTTGTCTTGTAAAAGGGTATGATATCCTTTACTTCTATGGTTGTTTTATAGGTGGAAATTATTGTAGGAACTGAAGAAATTGCTTGTTAGATGTGTATCAAAAGAGGGATAATGTTGGAATGGGTTGATATGCATGTTTAGGGACCTGTGATAAACCGGATCATTGAGCATAGGCCTATCGTTTGGTTTGGTTTTAACCTAACGATATGACCTTTCATTGGAAACAACTCAATAAAAGTCTGCCTTGGAAAATATTTACTCAACACCTTAAGCGGGACTAATATTTCCATCTACCCCTCGTAAAACACACACACACACAAAAAAAAACCAACATTATCATAATTTTTCATTCACTAGACAATGTGTTTATTATAAGATTTCATTATATACATATTTGTCTATATTGTACAATAATATACTCAATTTGAAATAAAAGATATGTTCTGTTTCGTCATTTTGCCATCTTGTTTTCGTGTAACGTATTAATATCAACGAAATCTTAAAAGCCAGGCCATCAGCTCGTATGTGACATGTCACTAAAACTATAACAGTCTAGACGGCAAAATATCACGAAAAGGGGGGCGTGTCGCAATGAAGGGTCCTAAAGACAGACTAGGGAAACTGTGATTGAGAGATCAAAAAGGTTTTGAGAGATCAAGCTGCAATTACAACGTTTTGATTACAAGTATTCGACTTTGAGATTTAACCCTTTTAGTAATTTGACACTGGTCCAAATTCGGTGCAATCTGAAATGAAGCCATCCTATGTGGTAGAAATATTGTGGGAAAAAGAGACATTTCTTGTAACAAGCAATTTCTTCTTTTTCCAAAATGTTTTCTTAAATATAGACTCACAGCGACGTAAAAAACACGCATTGTGCGGAAAAGGAGTTAATGTATCAGAAAGTACACATCTGACCTCGAAATGCGATGCGGTCCAAAAGAGCAAGGTGAAGGGTAGAATAAATTGCGTTGATAATCGATAAGGTTGAGTGGATCTGATCACGTGCAGGTCAATTTTTAGAAAAGACAACAACAACACCAAAACAGATATGAACGGCAACAGACAAGAAGATTCTCCACTCCTAAGCCCCAAATCAAGATCAGATCGGGCACCGCTTTCACCAGGTAAAAGTTTATCGATCTCAAATTCTCCTTACATTCTGTTAAGTATAGTCTCTGGATTTTTACATTTCGTTCAAAATCTTTCTCTAAGAGATTAACATATCCGCCCATTCATTTTAACACAAAACAAAAGAATATCTAAACCTCATCCCAAACACTCCTTATAGGTCAATCTAGAATGGGGGTATGATCATTTGAATAAAAAAAAAGAATTTTTTATTTTTTTTTGCTTATTTGAAAATAGCTCCTTCAACATGCTATCAAATTCTTTAACCCGTTACCAGATGGCAAAATTTTAGACCAGTCCAAATTCAAAAGGGTTGCAGACGACCATTTCAATTGTATGAAATTTTGATTCTTTTTTATATTTAGAGTAGAAAATATTGTGTATAATGAAGAAATTGCTTGTAACAATGTTTTCTACAGCTTTTTCCTTGAAGGTGTGTCCAAAAGTGTAAATGTGTAGGAATGGGTTAATTCACGTTCACAGCCATGTCGAAAAATCTTGAGTGTTGTCTACATTTCTGCAAATCTGTGCCTGAGATTATAAAACAACAATTAACCAAAACTTCAATTATTAGTAGAACCAAATGTTTTATTTTACTTTTATTTCAAAGGGATATATCCACGATTTTTTTCATGTTAGAGATATCAATTATTTTCTCTCGTATTATTATTTGAAATCAATATTCTGAAGAGTATGTTTTTGTGAAAACGAGAGGTTGTTTATCAAAATAAACCTAAAAATTTCCCTAATAGCCTACATAAGCTTTTAATCTATTTTTTCTAATATGTTATATTCTAATATATCAATTTTAGACTGTTTGAGAATGGGTTAAAAGGACCTATATTCACAATGATAACAGATATTGCTAACAATATTAACCCATTCCCACACAATGGTGCTTTTTGGTGCCCTTCAAGAAAAACAGCTGGGAAAACATTGTGTAAGATGAAGAAATTGCTTGCAACAATCATCTGCAACTCCTTCAATTTGGACCAGTCTAAAATGTTACCATATGGTAATGGGTTAAATCAAATTATATGGGTTATATGTCAAAGATTGAGCAATATATTGAATGACACAAGTTTATTGGCAATAATATTGATATAAAGGTCTAGCTGAAATTTTCCGTTAAAAGCGAAATTGAGGATAAATTCAATATTGATTGATACAGATGCAATATGTTAGCACATTTATCATGTCCATACCATGACATACTGACAAGCTTATATAGAGTTATTTCAGTCCATGTGTGAGTGCTTGGCTTCGTTTATATGAGTGTATGTTCTATTCAAATTTTAAAATGTCTTGTTTGACCTTTAGAAATTTCTCTCAAGGGGGTCATTTTGGTCTATTATAAGGGTCAAAACAAGGAATGATGAACCCACAAATTCTAAGTGATGCAGCTAAAGTGCTAATTGAAAGTAATATGAACTGCTAACTTCATAACTTTATATGAGCTTTAGGAAGTGAACCAGCACATACAAGAAAAGACAATTCTTTTGTTGATTCACTATTTTTATCTTTCTGACCCCTTCAATGTCAAATTTGACCTCTAGAATTTCATGGACAAGGAGTCAATTACTCGTCAATTTCAAAGGCAAGCACAAGCCCTGCTGGATTAGACCAAATAGATAAAAAAAAGCTGTAATCCAACAGTTGAGAATCATTAATTTATAAAATATGAGTGCCATGTATTGTCATGGAAACTATATGAGAATTCAGGAAATTGCTTTTTACTTATAATTTCTGCCACAGTGTATTGTCAGTGATATATCCAAAGCATGTCTAATTGAAAGATTGAAATGGATTGGACATTGTAGGATGGGGTTACAGACATGTGGTTGCTTTCATGGCGTTCCTTGGGTTTTTCAATGTTTATTGCATGCGCGTAAACCTCAGTGTTGCCATGGTTGCAATGGTGAATAACAACGATACAAAAAATGAAACTGGCACAGAGTGTCCTGATGACAATTCTGGAAACTCGACCAAAAAGGTAAAATATAGAAGAATCTTTTTTAACCCATTTCTCTAGACTTGTCCAAACTCAAAGCTGTAATGTGTTAAAGGCATTATTTTGCAACATGTATGGTTAACAACATGTTACAAAAAATGAATAGTTGGCAACCTTAACGTGATAACCGCAGCTTGAATAAGCTGTATTTAAAATGTTTATGTCGCCAAACCAACAAAAATGACACACATAAAGGTTTGCTGATGATGGAATCCAAAGTTCAATTCAAGTCTAAAAGAATAATTTTATAATTAACTTTCTTCTTTTTCCACAATGTTTTCTCGAGCATAAAAGTACAGGAACAGCAATCTCACAGTTCTACCTCTAAGCAAATACTTCATTTGAAAATGAGCCCATGCGTGAAGCAGAGACATATTGCACTCAAACAGTCACATGGTGTATTAAGAATATTTGCTGTTAACCCTTTCCTGTTCAGTGCCTGGTTTTTACGTTCCTGTGCTTCCAAGCAATTTCTTCTTTTCCACAATATTTTCTCCCCTACTAAATGGGTATTTTTCCAATTGTCTGCAAAACCTTTCAATTTGGACAGGTCTAGAATTTTGCAAAACAGGAAAGGGTTAACTAAAGAAGCTTTGAGTCAGTTTCTATCTATAGAGCATGTAATGAAGCCTCTAATCAGACTGCAGTTGCTCAGGTTGATCTGAGTCTTTACTTTGCACACATGTGTTATTGTTGTGAATGTCACAGAAGTCTTAACTCTGCTGAACCCAAAATATTCCTGTTTTGGCAGGAGATAGGAACAAAGATCAGTATGCACGGAAGTGCCCTAACCCTTTGTTAACTTATACATTCAGTGTTTTTTCCTGACCAAAATAGACAGTGAATATCAGCTTTTTTTCCCCTTACTGGAATATATATTTTTACCCCTCTTTTGGTAGAAAATTTCCCCTCCTAGGTGATATTTTCTGAAGTATGGAAATATTCTTTGTAAAACTAGACAAGTTAAAATTCTTTGTAAAACTAGACAAGTTGAAAGAAAATTCTTCATTTTTATCGAAATGAAATATCTGATGTGTTTTTTCTTTGTTTTGCATTAATATATAAGTGAATGACTTAATATTTTCTACCCAAAAAGACAAAGGTTTTTAAAATTTCATTTCAATTTGAATTATTGTCTGCAACTTCTTTCAATTCAGACCTATCTAAAATTTTCTTGTGTGGAAATGGGTGAAAAACTTAACCCTATTCATCCTGTGCTACTCTTGTAGTCAGATCTGTCCTCAGGATCAATGCTTATTATAGTTGGTAGACACTGCCTATTATAGAGAAGAACACAATTTTTACTTTGTGATTGTAACTGTCTATATTTTAACCCGTTACCACACAATCCAGATTTTTAGGCCCATAAGAAATACATCTATGGAAAAAATTGTGTGAAAATAGAAATTACTTGTTACAATACTTTCTACCATTTTGTACATATCTTTTGCTTTATATCTACTTTGAAATGTTGTCTGTAAGCTCTTTCAATTGGGACCAGTCTAAAATGTTGTATTCTATAGATTGGAAAAATAACATGATGTATGAGAAACCAAGAATTCTTGCACTCCTGCTTTAATCATTTGTATTTTTATTCACAGGAGGGAGAGTTTGATTGGGACAGTAGTACACAAGGCTATATTCTTGGGTCCTTTTTCTATGGATATATTCTCACACAAGTACCAGGTGGCTGGCTGTCAGAAAAATTTGGCGGGAAATATTTGTTTGGTTATGGTGTATTGTGTACAGCCATACTGACTTTGTTAACTCCCCTGGCAGCTCGTTTCCATGTTTGGGCGTTCATTCTGGTTCGAGTTTTAGAGGGAATTGGAGAGGTAAGATTTTAGTTAAGATATTAAATTTCCAGTACTGCCTAGGCAACTTTACCGATTACCAGACCACAAAATTTTAGACTGGTCCAAATTGAAGGGAGTTGCAGACGGAAATTTAAAGTTTATAAAATTTTAGATTTTTTTCAACTTTCTAGGTAGAAAACATTGTGGAAAATGAAGAAAATTGCTTGTTGCAAGCAATTTCTTCATTTTACACAATGATTTCCCAATTGTCTTTCTTTAGGGGGGTCGAAAAGTACCATTGTGTGTGAATGGATTAAAACTGTAGTCCCCATAGGGGAATTAAGGAGTCATTGACCTCTTGACCATGAAAATCTAGGATGGTCAAAACTGAATTTGAAGGATCAAAACAACAAAAAGAGTGAATCATGAGTAGTAATTTGAAGGTCATGTGCCGTCCTTGTAAAGATATAAAGTAATCAATTAATCTATAGTTTTCAATAGCATATATGCTGTTAGATATGAATTATTTATTGTGTCTCTCAATTTCTTGGTACAAATACTTTTAACAGTATTTCAGTCATATCGCGGCAGCTGGAGCACCTAACAATGGATTCCTGGTATTTCTCACACCAGTACTACCATTACATCCTTTCCTAGCCTCCAGCTGATATCCCACTTAGGTTTATGATTATCCACCAATTTGTGAGAGACAATTGTCGGAATCCTTTTGACGCCTCTCAAGAAAAGCAATACGCAAAACTTTGTTTTGAATGAAGGAATTGCTTGTAACAAGTAATTTCTTCATTTAATGCAATGTTTTCTATCAAGAAAGTTTGGAAATTCAGTAAACTTTAATTGTTGTCTGGAACTCCTTTTGATTTGAATGGGTAAAAAATTTTGCTGTCTAGTTGTGAGTCAATCAATTAGTGACTGTCTCTCCATACAACCGTCTATCCATCTTCCTTTCCATACAAAATAAATAAAAATATGCAGCAGTAATTAGCTTCACTGGCTTAAAGCCAGAGAGCTATTGTCATGGTTTTGTGTCCGTCTTGCGTCCTTCCATCCAGTTGTCCGTCAAGACATCTGTCCGTCCGTAATCTTTTACTTTGAAAATCATCTCCTAAGAAAGTACTGAACCAAATTTCACAGAAATGATCCTTGGGTGACCCTCTATCAGATTCATTCAAAGAATTATGGTTTGATGAAAAACATGGCTTTAATGGGCAGGGCTTATTTCAATATATGGTAAAAGCTTTGAAAATTTTATTCTCAGAGACCGGTGGATGGATTTCAACCGAATTTCACAGAAATGATCCTTGGGTGAACCTCTTAATGGGTGAGGCTTATTTCCATATATAATGAAGGCTTTGAAAATTACTTATACAGAAACTGGTTTATGGATTTCAACCAAATTTCACAAAATTGATCCTTGGGTGAACCTTTATCAGATTCTTTCAAAGAAATTTGATCGGATGAAAACATGGCTCTAATAGACAGGGCTTATTTCCTTATAGGGTAAAGCTTTGAAAATCTTCTTGTCAGAAACTGGTGGATGGATTTCAACCAAATTTCACAGAATTGATCCTTGGGTAAACCTTAATCAGATTCTTTCAAAGAATTTTGTTTTGATGAAAATCAAAAATGGACAGGGCTATTTCCATATCTGGTAAAATCTTTGAATTTCTTCTTCTCAGAAACCAGTTGATAGATTTCTAACAAATTCCACAGAAATGATTCTTTGGTGAACCTTAATCAGATTCTTTCAAAGGATTTTGATCAGATGAAAAATATGGCTTTAATGGGCAGGGCTAATTTCCATATATGGCAGGGCTCTGGAAATCCGATAAATTGCCGGTCTGGACGGAATTTTGAATTGCCAGATCGATTGAAATCCCAAAAATTACACCAAAATTGGTCTGAAATATTGATAAACTTGCCCACCATCTATCAAAATCCATTTGAAAACGAAATAATTCAAGGGTTTCACACGTTACCTGCAGATTACGAGATAAACAAATGTGCCAAAAATTGATAATTTGTTTAACCGTCTGCACGTGGACCTAATTTGCAGTTTCACACTTGTCGGAACTTCGGGTATCGAGTTTTATAGAGAATCTGTTTGACTTACACACATTTGATTTAAAATGACATTACTCGTGAAACTAATTTCTTTAATTTAATATGGGATGTGTATATAAATCGAGACATGAACAGGCTTCAGTTGCCATTCGTATAAAGTCTGATTAGCTCTGCACAACGCTTTTATGAAGTTAATTTATCACGAGTAAGTGCGTGAAACCGGGCTTGAAATTTGTATATCAAAATATATGTTAATATATGTTTCATAGTTTTTCATTCACTGTACAAAACATAACTGATAGAATTAAAAAATCATTGGAAATCCTCAGAATACAGATAATTTGATAATATATACGAAAACGACAGCTTAATAATATCGCTAGTTCTGTAAATAAAATGAAAGAAACAACGAAACATGAAATCTTACTTTAGGGGTGGAAAACGTCCGAACAATAAACCGCAAATCAACTACAATTAATAAATGACGAGATTAGTGCACAAAATCTACTCTGGGAAAATACTGCAACACGTGGGCAACCAACTCTAGTTTGTCTCGTCGGTCTTTTTGATGTACGTCACGACCCTATGAGGTAGAATGAACTGACCCGACATTTTTGTGATGTCAGCTGTGTTTTACATCAATAGACGCTCGTGTTGAGAGAAAGTTGCCATGACTGTGTTAAATTAACAGAACTTTGGATAACTAGCTTATGAAAATGAAAAAGTATATCATTACTGTAATTAAGCCGGCGGTACTTAAATTCAGGGGGGGGGGTTTTCGTATGTTACGGAATTATTCTGTAAAACCCGGAAATGTTAATAATGTAAATTATTTGTCTATCTAATTTTACAATATATTGGAATTTTGTGGACTGCCGTACATTGCAATTTATAAACCGTCAGCCGAATTCAAAAACAAAACAAAAAAAAAAAAAAAATGAAAGAAGGATCTGTCAGTTGTTTTCATCTATCTTCCACTTGTTGAAGATTATAATCATCTTTGTAAAATTTGACAAAGAAGGCAACTACTAAATATATGATGAACCCTTTTATGAACGGGAAAGGTGGAAAAAGGCAGGAGTATTCGTTTTTGTCGGCAGAGGGGGGTTGGGTGGTGGATGGGAGTGTTTCGTTTTTGCCGGCGGAGGGTGGATGGGTGGGTGGGAGTCACTATCCAGGACCGATTTAATTTCCAAATTTCCGGAGCCCTGATATATGGTTTATACTGAAAACTTTGTTGATGGATGTCAACCAAATTTAACATTCAACAATAATGAGTTATAGATCATGTTTGAGTTTCTTTCAGGTAAATTGATTTTTAGCTCTGTTGGCTTTGATGGGCAGGGCTATTGTCATGGTGTTTTGTCCATCCTCCATCTGTCCAGTTGTTTGTCTGTCCACAAACTTTCACTTTGAAAATCTTCTCCTCAGAAAGTACTGAACACATTTCAACCAAATTACACAGAAATGATCCTTGATTTTTGATAGGATGAAAAGCATGGCTTTTATGGGCAGGGCTAATTTCCATACATGGTGAAAGATTTGAAAATCTTCTTCACAGAAAATGGTGTATGGATATCAACCAAATTTCACAGAAATGATCCTTGACTGAACCATAATCATATTCCTTGAAAGAATTTTGAAGGATGAAAAAATGGCTTAAATAGGCGGGGCAAATTTTCATATAAATTATGATAAAAGCTTTGAAAATTTTCTTCTTAGAACCTAGTTGATGGATTTTAATCAAATTTCACATAAATGATCCTCTATCAGATTCCTTCAAAGAATTTTGATTGGTTGAAAAACAAGGCTTTAGTAGATTGGGGTTAATTTTGATATGGCAAAAGCTTTGAAATTCTTCTTCTCAGTAACCAAAGGATGGATTTCAACCAAATTTAAAAGAAATGATCCTATGATGAACCTCTATCAGATTCCTTCAAAGAATTTTGATAGGATGAAAAACATGGCTTTTAAAGGAGGGGCTATTTCCATATACAGTAAAAGCTTTGAAATTCTTCTTCTCAGAAGCCAGTGGATGGATTTCAACCAAATTTGACCAGGTTCCACCTTTTGGTGACCTTTTATCAGATTATTAAAAAGAATTTTGATTGGATGAAAAATATGGCTTTGATAGGCAGGGCTTATTTCCATATATGGTTTATACAGAAAACTGTAAATGTCTCAGAAACCTGGTGATGGATTTCAACCAAATTTCATGGGAAAGATAACCAGATGACTATTTGTCAGATTCCTTCAAAGAATTTTGATTGGTTTCAAAAACTTGCTATTATGGTGGTGGGTTATGTGCATATATGATATACAGTGATAAATTTACATAATGAATTTGACTTGACTTTTGTAAAAAAAAAAAAAAGGTTTTTCGGTTCATACCTCCTTAAAAACAAAAAATATTCTCTTCATTTCTATAATTTGATAGCATTGAGCGAAAAATGCAACAACTTTACAAATTTTGATACCTTTTTGTATGGAACTATTTTGTGCGGAAGCATACAAAATGGCTGTGTGCTCATAATTTTGTTCATGGAGGTATGAATTAAATTTTTAGACCAATCAGATCGCTCATTTTTGATAGATAAACTAACAATTAAATTATTTTAGATTCATGAAAAAATTTGCCTAATAAGTACATTAATCCCTGTGGAGCAATACAAGCGCTGAAGAGCCTCTAGTTGAGGAAAATACTAGCCTTGGATTCAGACAGATCCATATAATAACTGTTTCATAGATAATAAGGGAATGGATAATTCTATGCAATTCTTTCAGTTCAACTATAGTGAATATTTTAGTACCAGAGTTGGTTTCTCATATTGCTTGCACCAGAGCAGGGGGACATGATGGAATTTTTGTTTAATCTTTCGGCAGGGTGTAACATTTCCAGCCATGCACGCCATGTGGGGTAAATGGGGACCGATCATGGAGAGAACTAAACTAACAGGTTTCTCTTATGCAGGTAAAGACAAATACAAATCTTAAAATATTTAACAGAAAAACTTGTTTATTCCAACACCACATGACAATATTTTAGAACGGTTTAAATTCAAAGAAGTTGCAGACAACAGTTTTATCCAATCTAGCACAATGACGCTTTTTGACACACCTCAAGAAAAACAAACGGGAAAAAAATTGTGTAAAATGAAGAAATTGCTGAAAGTGTCCGTTGAAGGAAATATTTATCTAATTCATTATCAGACAACAAAATTTGAGACTGATCTAAAGTCATAGTAATTGCAGCAGACAATTTAACCCTTTCCTGTTTTTGGAAATTTTAGACTAGTCCAAATTGAAAGAGTATGCAGACGACAATGAAAACTGGATGCCATTTGAAATGAAACCATCCTATGTAGTAGAAAATATTGTGGAAAAAGGAGAAATTGCTTGTTACAAGCAATTTCTTCTTTTTCCACAATGTTTTCTTGAGTAAAAAATCACAGGAACGTAAAATCCCGTATTTGAACGGGAAAGGGTTAAAAAGGATAGAATTGAAAATAAAAATCTTTTTTAAGGGTGGCAAACATGGGAAATGGAGAAATTGCTAATTACAAACAATATTTTCATTTTCCATAATTTAATTCAAAGTTTTTTGGTTTTTTTTTGAGTGTTATAAAAGTAAAGATATAATGTGAATAAGTTAACCCATTATCACATAATCCAGCATTTTGTTTCCCCTGAAGAAAAATATTGATGTAACAAGCAATTTCTACTTTCACTACATTGTTTTCAATCCAAACTGTTTCTTTACTTTTCAGTCTACACATTATTTGTACTTTAACCTGTCCCTACACAATCCCCCTTTTTAAGACCCATAAAGAATAAGAATTTTAAAAACATCGTGGAGAAATGTAGAAATTGTTTGTTCAAAGCAATTTCTTCATTATCTAAGATTATTTCTACCCAAAAGACAATTTTTCTAGAATTCAACCAACTGGAAATTGATGCATTTGAAGCTGTCTTAAATTTTGTTTCGTGGTAAGGGACCAAATTGTTGTATGCTCCAACGAAAAAGCTTTCAAAAAAGTGCTCTTTTTGAATGATTTGTCTTGGATGTGATAATTTAATGTTTAACTTGACTGTTTAGGAACAAATAGTCAAGCTAAAGCAGTGATTGTTTAATAGATTTGTTATAATATTAGAAACAACCTTTGTGCATGTTGAGTTCCAAAAGGAAGGACAAACAAAGAATGTCCTACCATTTGATTATAATAAAAGATATGGAAACTCTATTTAAAACTGAATTGAAAAGGAAATCACTTCACTTCTTTTGATTTTGTTAAAGCTTAAGTTATTTCCAAGACAAGATATGCTGAATTGATTATCCTACCCTTTTAGATTTGTGTACTACGTTTGACGTAAAGTATATATTGCCACCATAGACAATCGCTGCTATTGCCATTACCTTGGTGTCATTGGCCTTGTCATAGACGTTGTTTGCATGACAAACTTTAATTATTTCTATCATTATTAACCCTTGTGGTGCTGAACCTAGAATATTCCTGCTTTAGCAGGAGGTATGGATAAAGATCAGCCTGCACGTATGTGCAGACTGATCTTAGTCCATACCACCTGCTTGTCTTTTTAAGGCAGAAATGGTTATAAGATAAATTTCCAATATCCATATTGACCATAATTTGGTGCTCCAGTTCTTTCATTCCTTTGATTTTTATGTAATTTTGTTTTGGGTTTATAATTCAGCATGACAAGGGTTAAAGATATTTAGTTGAAACTTGGCATATGTGTTCAAGCTCACAAGAGTAATCCATTCTCACAAGGGGAAGAAGCATTTGTCCTAGAATTATGCCCCCTTTTTCAAACTTTATATTTCAATATCCAGTACCTGCACCCCATTGTTTGCACCCACATATTGTAATCCATTCCCACACAACCATGCTTTTTTAATGCCTCTCAAGAAAAGCTATTGGGAAATTGCTTGTCACAAGTAATTTCTTCATTTTCTACAATGTTTTCTTTTAAGAAAATTGAAAAAACCTAAAATTTCATAAACTTGTTGTCTGCATCTCCTTTCAATTTGAACCAGTCTAAAATTTAACCGTCTGGTAATGGGTCAAACTTGAACTACTCACCTGTAGTTAAAAATGATTTTATTTATTTGAACAGGTGCTCAGCTTGGGACAGTATTTTCAATGCCAATATCAGGTGAACTTTGTGATAGAGACTTTCTAGGAGGATGGCCGTCAGTCTTCTACTTGTTTGGTAAGATTGATACAATCTTTTACATTTCAACACACCGAATTTCAACTTGATACATTCATCAAAATGGAATGAATTTGTATATTTCTGGTTATCCATTCCTACACTGTCTTGCTGTTTTTTTTGCCCCCCTAAAAAGCTTGTGAAAAACATTGTGGCAAATGAAAAAAAATGCTTGTTTCAAGGAATTTCTTCATTATCCACAGTGTTTTCTACCCTAAAAGACTTTAACATTTTGCCTGCAAAAGCTTTGATTTTTGGCAGGTCTAAAATTCTGAATAACAAGAAAGGGTTAATTAGTAGTTATCAACCAGTCAATTATTATCATTAACCCATTACCAGACGGCAAAATTTTAGACTGGCCCAAATTGAAAGAAATTGCAGATGACATTTTAAAGTTAATGAAATGGTGGATTATTTCAACTTTCTGGATAGAAAACATTGTGGAAAATGAAAAAATTGCTTGTATCAAGCAATTTTTTCATTTTCCACATTGTTTTCCAAAGCTTTTTTCCTTGGAGGTGTCTAAAGGCGTCACTGAATGGGAATGGGTTAAATATCACTATATGGCACAATCAGGAGGGAATATTTTAGTTGTTTTGCTGCATTTAACTTATTCCCTCACTATGACGCTTTTTGGCACCTCTAGAGAAAAAACAAGGAAAAAACATTTTGTTACAAGCAATTTCCAAATTGTTTCTGAATTGTTTTTCTTGAGGGGCGTTGAAAAGCATTATTGAATTGGAATGGCTTAAATGGTGATTGGGTTAACTAATTTTTCATTACCTATATTTCAGGTGTTTTAGCTTGTATCTGGTTTGTTGTCTGGATGCTGATTATATACAACACACCAGCAGAACATCCTAGAATATCTGCAGCAGAGAGAGATTATATAGAATCAGGAGTTGGCAAAAAAGAGGTATGTGTGATACTATTGAACATGAGGTATTGTCAGAATGCTTGCCCTGCCTACAGACTGATGGAAAGGCGCACTGAGTCAATCCACTTCAATATTTACATGTGTTATTGGCTAGTACAATGCAACAATAAAACAAAAGTTTTGGTTGGCAATGCAAACATTGTAACTACAGCTTGAATAAGCTGCAGTTACAACATTTAGGTGCCAAACCAAAAGAAATATTTAGCATAAGTGTCATCAAATTACAGAGTCCAAAGTTCTCTTCTTTTGTAAATGACCGACTTGATTGGTTTATTGATTTTTTGATTGACAGCCACAACCGGCCTGTTATCTTTATACATGTTCAAAATTTTGATGGACAAGGATATTCTAGCCGGCTTTTGGCTACAGCTATGTGATAAAGCAAGTTGTCTATACAATGATAAAAAGAGGCTTAAACCACAGTGAAATTCTATCTTGTGTAAAGTTGAGTAATTTTTGAAAGAAGACTGATTGAAAACTACTTTGCAAATTAAAATCCTTTTTTTACAAAATGTAAAATAGCTGCAAAAGTTTGAACAAAAGTGCATCTCAGGGTACTTTGTTTTTAAAGAAAAAAAATGTAATTTTACAGGACTTTTTAACAAATTTTTTTTGTGAAATAAGTCATGCATGATACTTTACCAGACAACAAAATTCAGCAGATGCAGACGACTCAAAGTGTGTTTATATTGAAAAAAAGAGTGTATAGGGATCATGGGGAGGAAAACATTGTGGGCAAATTAACCCATTCCCACACAATGACACTTTTTTATTAAAGAAATTGCTTGCAACAAGTAATTTCTTGATTTTTTACCATGTTTTCTATCAAAAAGTAAACTAAAACTCCATAACTTTGAACTCTTGTCTGCAACATTTTCAATTTGGAACAGTCTAAAGTTTTGCTGTCTGGTAATGGATTAAAGGAGAAATTGCCTAAAACGGGTACCTCACTCTGTATTCATCAACATAATATTTCATGGCTTAAAAGTCAAGATTGTGTTGTGATTAGTTAAATGTTTGGAAAGTAAAAGAAAAAAGAAAAGAGATTTGATGTTCATAAGCATTTAGTACTTTACAATAACATTCAGCTAATAATCTTTAGTGTAAGTGACAAACCAAAGATTGCCTTGTTCTTTAAATTTCTAGGACCTACCAACACCCTGGGGTGCCATACTATCCAGTCCAGCGGTATGGGCCACATGCATAGCTCATTTCTCAAACAACTGGGGCTTCTATACTCTACTTACAACACTTCCTAGTTATATGAAAAACATACAGAAATTTAATATTCAAGATGTAAGTATGACATTATCCAAAATGTCCATGAACAACTAATATTGATATTGACCTATATTTATGAAAGTATTTATGAAAGTAATTGTTTATGTGGTTTGTTTTTCCTTCCTTTTTAGAAAGAATATACAGAAATTTAACACACAAAATATTCCGATTTTCATTGGAGGTATATATACGACTATTTGCAGTTTCATGTAAGCCTACACCACCTGTTTATGTTTTTAAAACCAGAGTATTCTATCTAGCAATATAACAATTAAACACCTAGATTCATCAAACATCATTTGTCAAATCAAGATTAACTGTAAGCCTGTTTGTTCCTCAGAAAAGACCCCAGATGTATATATTCTCTTGCTATCATTATGTTTTACTGGCACATGCAAAAAACATGCAAAAAAACAAGCGTTTTCCTAGCTAGCAATGCTGTTCTTATTACCTGATCATGACATTTGAATTCATCAGTACCTTATTTCTTTAACACATAATGAAATTTGAGACTGGTCCAAATTCAAAGGGGCTTGCTGATGACAATCTAAAGTTTATGAAATTTTAGATTTTTTCAACCCTCTGGGTATTGAAAATGAAAAAAAAAAGATGTTTACAAGCGACTTCTTAATATTACTCAGTGTTTTCTTAAATGTGTTTTCTCATAAGCTCCAAGTACAGAGCAGTGCTCTCTATGCTCTACAGAACATACTGGCTCAAAGCTTCTTAACCCATTACCAGATGACATAATTTTAGACTGGTCAAAATTGAAAGAAGTTACAGACTTTAATTTTCAGTTGATGAAATAAATTTTTGTCTTTTTCTTAATGGCCGTAAAAAAGCGCCATTGTGTGAGATTGAATTAAGATGATCTAATCTACATGAAATATGTGGATGTTCAGGCTCTTAAATGTCTACCCATTTGCACACAGACTTTTTTCCCCCTCGAAAGAAACCAATGGGAAAACATTTTGTCCAATAAGAAACTGCTGTGCAACAAGCAATTTCTTCATTTTTCACAAAGTTTTCTACCCAGAAAGTTGAAATTCTAGAACTTCATAAAATTTTAAATTGTTGTTTTAACTCTTACAATTTTGCTGTTTTGAAATCAGTTAATGCTTACACTTTGGGTCGTGTTATTTTACACCCTTGGGTTAAAGGTAGGTATCAGTGTTTTTTCATGTAACAGATTTTAATTATATTTTATTCCCTCTCGTATACTATTGAATACAATATTCTGAAAAGTAGTTTTGCAAAAATCAGAGGCCGCTTATCAGACAAAATCAGGGCATTTCCCTAATAGCCTACATAGGCTATTAATCTATTTTTAGATTAATCCAACACAGTTGCAAATAATAAAGGATCATTCACGTGGTGCGATTAACTGTTAAAATCTCCTATTTAGTTTCACTATCAAGAGGTCATTATTTCTTTGAAGATCAGTCCAAAACAATGATTGTCCAGGCTTAATCAATTATTTTATTGGTCAGTTGATTCCTTGATTTACAGCTGTAAGTAGTGGATTCTTAACCCCCTTACCCATAAAATTCATATCTAAACATAACCCAACCAATAATGTGACTTCTACCATAATCAAGATACAATGCTTATATTGGACATGTCCATAGCTTCCGCCAATTTGAATCTTCATATAACAAGGTCAAGGTTATCTGACAAGTTGTTGAGCACAAGCACATGAAACTATAGTTTGCCTTTGAATTCAAGTAACCCAAGTTATAAGAATGTTAAAGTTTGCAAAAACATCTTTTTATATTTGTAGAATGGAATCCTGTCTGCCATACCATATCTAGGCTGCTGGATGGGTCAAGTCAGCTCAGGTTTTATAGCAGACTTTCTGAGGAGTCGAGGCATATTGTCAACTTTAAATACCAGGCGGGTATTAACATTCTTTGGTAAGTTGTGATTGCTTTTTTGATTAGCTTTATTGTTAACTTCTTTCTTTCAAAATTGCCACGGAGCAAGGTCCGAACACAAAATCCCAACCAAGCCGATTTCGGCCATTTGACCCCGATTTAGGATCGAACTTTTCTCTCAAAATTCATTCCCATCGCCATCCAAAATCCTCCCTAGAAATATTAGACTGGTCCAAATTTAATCTATTCAGACACAATCACTCCTTTTTACGCGCCCAATTAAATCAAGCAATTTCTTCATTATCCACAAAGTTTTCTATCCAAAAAACTAAAAGGGTTTGAATTTCAAATCTTGAAATTGTTGTCGGCAGCTTCTATCAATCTGGACTGGTCTAAAAAAATTTGTGTTGGAATGGCGGGGTCCCAGGTTCAATCCCTGGCCGCAGCGAATATCCTTTCCGACATTTATTATCTCCCACCGATGGGTGGATAATTATAAACCTAAGTGGGATGAGTAGCTTGAGTCTCGGAAAGAATGTAGTAGTAATGCTGGTGTGAGAAATACCAGGAATCCATTATTAGGTGCTCCAGGCCCTGCGATATAACCGAAATACTGTTAAAAGTGGCCTTAAACCCCATTCAATCAATCAATCAATTGTTTGGGAATTGGAGGGATTACAGACAACAACTTTTAGGTTTATTATTATTATTGTTTTAATATTTGATAATACACAAAGGGTAAATCTTTTTAATGGTAAGCTGAATTGCCTTCATATTTCATATACATGTCTCTTGTGGTAATACCTTTCTGCTTCCAAATTCATTAGTCAGATATCAAGGTTTACACTAAACAAAATAAAATTCCAAAATTGACCGCATATTTTGAAATAGTACGTTTTATATTACATAATACAACATTCTTTGTGGCCTGACTTTTCAACGCATCCCAACACAATCCTTCTTTTGTACACCTCTCAAGAAAAATCGCTGGAAAATATTGTTGAAAATGAAGAAATTGCTTGAATAAAGCAATTTCTTCATTATCCACATTGTTTTCTATCCAAAAAGACAAAACAATTTCAAATACCATCAACTTGAAATTATCGTCTGCAGCTTTTTTCAATTTGGACCAGTGTAAAGTCTTGTTGTGTGGGAAGCGGTCATCTTGCATCAATCTTAATTAGAATATCTCATAAACCTTAAACATAACTGAAATTTGTATGTTAACCCATTCCCACACAATGACTCTTTTTCTTGACCCTCAAGAAAAAAAATGGGGGAAAAGTTGTGTAAATGGAGAAAATGCTTCTAACAAGGATGTTCGTCCAGGGACAACAAAGTGTGCCATCCAAGAGCTGTGAACCTTGACCTTCAAGCTATCCCAAAATTTGTTTCAACTAGAACCCCTACTAATCATTGAGAACAATTGTGCCGAGTTATTTTAAAATCCATCCATAAATGTAGGAGTTATGATCTGGGCAAGTTTAGATGAACTGACACAGGTAGACACTAATGGCCATACACCAACTTGCCAAAATAACAACTTTGTCTGGCTCATCGCATGTGGGCTTAAAATTATTGACTATGTAAAAGATATTTAAACCATTCATACATAATCACACTATTTGATGCCCCTCAAGAAAAGATCATATGAAAACATTGTGGAAAATGAAGAAATTGCTTGACACAAGCAATTTCTTTATTCTCTACAATGTTTTCTACCACAAAAGCAATACAAAATTAAAATTTCATCAACTTAGAGATGCCGTCTGCAACATCTTTGAATTTGGACCAGTCTGAAATTATGTCATATGGGAATGGATTACTATATTTTCATGTCTAGGTCTGGTCACTCCAGGTTTAATATTGATATGTATCCAATTTAATGAATATAACAATATAGCTGTTATATAACTAGTTACATCTTACTTTTCAGGTCTGGTCACACCAGGTGTTATGTTGATATGTATCCAGTTTGCCAAATGTAATCATATAGCCGTAGTTGTGTTATTAGTCACATGTTTGGGGTCACTTGGGTTCACAATGGGGGGTTTTCAGGTCAACCACATTGATCTGTCCCCTAACTTTGCTGGTGTTTTAATGGGGCTGTCCAATAGTTGGGCCACAATTCCAGGGTTTCTAGGACCACAAATTGTTGGATGGGTAACCAAAAACCATGTAAGTCACTTTGCTTTTTAGCTCATCTGGTTAAAAGCCAAGCAAGCTATTGTCATGGAATTGTGTCTATAGTGTGTCCGCCTGTGCATAAGTTTGTCTGTCCGTAAACTTTTACTTTAACAATTTTCTCCTCAGAGAGTACAGCGCAAATTTCATCTAAGTTTCACATAAATGTTTCTTGGGTGAAACTTTATCACATTCCTTTAACCCATTCCCACACAGTGACGCTTTTAAACGCCTTCTCAATATAAAGCTTTGGAAAACATTGTGGACAATGAAGAAATTGCTTGTAACAAGCAGTTTCTTCATTTTCCACAATGTTTTCCATCCAAAAAGACAAAGATTTTAAAGATTTCATCAATTAAGAATTGTCTTTTTGAACTTCTTTGAATTTGGACTGGTCTAAAATTTTATTGTGTGGGAATGGGTTAAAGACTCTTGATCAGATAAAAAACATGGCTTCTGTGGGTAGACCTAATTTTCATATATGATGAAAACTTTGAAAAATCTTCCTCTCAGAATCTAGTAGATGGATTTCAACGAAATGGTCACAGGAATAATTCTTTGATGATCCTTTATCCGATTCCTTCAAGAATTTTGACCAGATGAAAAATATGGCTTTTATGGGTGGTACAAATTTTCATATATGGTCATACAGTGAAAACTCTGAATTTCAGAAACTCTTTTAGGATTCAAACAAATTTTTACAGGGGTGATCCTCGGGTAACTCTTATTCAAATGCTGTCAAAAAACGAATTAGTTAGAATCATGATTTTTATGGGCACTCAGGGCAAAATCCCATTTATATGATGTATATATGATGAAAACTTTGGAAATCTTCTCAGATTTGTAGAGGTATTCTTCTAGGGCACTACACTTTTTGTCAATGTTATCTTTTTTTCCATGAAATCTCATGATTTACCTCATATACTTTTTATACGCCCGTCGGAGACGGGACGTATTATGGGATCACCCGTGATGTCCGGGCATCCGGGCCTCCGGGCGGTGTCCACTTCTTTGTCCGGAGCATAACTCTGTCACCGTAAGTCCGATTGACTTTAAACTTGGCAGTTATATTCTTCTCATCAATACGGAGTGCAGTGCGCAATAACCATAACTCTACCTGGCCTATTTTTTGAGTTATTGCCCTTTGTTGTTTTTCATACTTGAATCTTGTCCGGAGTATATCTCTAAAAGTATTATAGCTAGGATCATGAAACTTCATGGGTGTATAGATCTCACCAAGGGGGAGTGCAGTGCACAAGAACCATAACTCTACCTGGCCTATTTTTTGAGTTATTGCCCTTTGTTTGTTTTCATACATGAATCTTGTCCAGAGTATATCTCTAAAAGTTTTATAGCTAGGATCATGAAACTTAATGGGTGTATAGATCTCACCAAGGGGGAGTGCAGTGCACAAGAACCATAACTCTACCTGGCCAATTTTTTGAGTTATTGCCCTTTGTTGTTTTTCATACATGAATCTTGTCTGGAGTATATCTTTAAAAGTATTATAGCTAGGATCATGAAACTTCATGGGTGTATAGATCTCACCAAGGGGGAAGTGCAGTGCACAAGAACCATAACTCTACCTGGCCTATTTTTTGAGTTATTGCCCTTTGTTGTTTTTAATACTTGAATCTTGTCTGGAGTATATCTCTAAAAGTATTATAGCTAGGATCATGAAACTTCAAGGGTGTATAGATCTCACCAAGGGGGGTTGCAGTGCACAAGAACTATAACTCTACCTGGCCTATTTTTTTAGTTATTGCCCTTTGTTGTTTTTAATACTTGAATCTTGTCTGGAGTATATCTCTAAAAGTTCTTAAGCTAGGATCATGAAACTTCATCGGTGTATAGATCTCACCAAGGGGGAGTGCAGTGCACAAGAACCATAGCTCTACCTGGCCTATTTTTTGAGTTATTGCCCTTTGTTGTTTTTCATACTTGAATCATGTCTGGAGTATATCTCTAAAAGTATTATAGCTAGAATCATGAAATTTCATGGATGGATAGAGCTCACCAAGTGGGAGTGCAGTGTACAAGAACCATAACTCTACCTAGCCTATTTTTTGAGTTATTGCCCTTTGTTGTTTTTCATATTTGTCCGGAGTATATCTCTAAAATTATAATTGCTAGAACAATGAAATTTCATGGATGGATAGAGCTCACCAATTGAGAGTGCAGTGTACAAGAACCATAACTCTACCTAACCTATTTTTTGAGTTATTGCCCTTTGTTGTTTTTCATACTTGAATCATGTCTGGAGTATATCTCTAAAAGTATAATAGTTAGAACAATGAAATTTCATGGATTGATGGAGCTCACCAAGTGGGAGTGCAGTGTACAAGAACCATAACTCTACCCAGCCTATTTTTTGAGTTATTGCCCTTTGTTGTTTTTCATACTTGAATCTTGTCCAGAGTATATCTCTAAAAGTATAATGGCTAGAATCATGAAACTTCATTGATGGATAGAGCTCACCAAGTAGGAGTGCAGTGTACAAGAACCATAACTCTACCAAGCCTATTTTTGAGTTATTGCCCTTTGTTGTTTTTCATACTTGAATCTTGTCCGGAGTATATCTCTAAAAGAATTATAGCTAGAATCATGAAACTTCATGGATGGATAGATCTCACCAAGGGGGGTTGCAGTGTACAAGAACCAAAACTCTACCTAGCATATATTTTGAGTTATTGCCCTTTGTAGTTTTTCATACTTTGTTTGACAAAAAAAATTCATTCAAAATAACCTCAGTTCTATTCAAACTCCCAGTTAATATTAAGCAGTGTGAAGGGCGTATCTTGTGACAATTTGACACCTTGTTGAGTTATGCTCTGTACAAAAATTAAGTATGAAAAGCAACAATAGGCAGTAACATTATGATAGTTGTAATACTTTGCTATATGCTGTGGACAAAATTATGTTAGAAAATTAACAGAGAGCAATGACTCAAGAAATGACAAGGAAAATAATAGTTCTTATTCACTACTTCTTTCTAATGACATCTACCCCCTGTGAAGTTTCATGATTCTATGTCTCTTCATACTGTTTGAATTATGTTCTTGACAAAAATAAAGTATGAATACACTGTAATAACAAAACGCAATAGATCCAGAACAAATATTTGCAGAGTTATAGTTCTTGTACACTTTTCCTAAAAGGTTCTACTTCTCTTGTAGGGACAAAATTGATCATCAAAGGGAATCCTGAAATAATTGTTAGAATTGTTTATAGACCCCTCTATCTATAATTTCAGAATAGGTAAGAAGCCTGCTATGCGGATTAGCAAACAAAGTTTAAGTTCAAAATTATTTCATTTTGCCTTATTCTACCTTGTATATCTAATTAAGTTCTACGTGGGACAAAAATGAAGCAAACACAGTTTGTTTGAATGGGGGCATAATAACTTAATACAGAACTATGTTGATGGCTTCTGAAGTGAATGACCACATTCAATCTTATTATCATTATACACTTTGAATATGTTATCTAAAATTCCTGATTATGTTTATGAATTAATTTTTTCTTTGGCTAAGAGAAATTGAGTCTTCACTGAAACAAATAATTATGCACTATAAAATCATTTTTTATACGCTCGTCGAAGACGGGACGTATTATGGGATCACCCGTGATGTCCGGGCGTCCGGTCGTCCGGGCGTCCGGTTGTCCGGGCGGTGTCCACTTCTTTGTCCGGGGCATAACTCTGTCACCGTAAGTCCGATTGACTTTAAACTTGGCAGTTATATTCTTCTCATCAATACGGAGTGCAGTGCGCAATAACCATAACTCTACCTGGCTTATTTTTTGAGTTATTGCCCTTTGTTGTTTTTCATACTTGAATCTTGTCCGGAGTATATCTCTGAAAGTATTATATCTAGGATCATGAAACTTCATGGGTGTATAGATCTCACCAAGGGGGGATGCAGTGCACAAGAACCATAAGTCTACCTGGTCTATTTTTTGAGTTATTGCCCTTTGTTGTTTTTCATACTTGAATCTTGTCCGGAGTATATCTCTAAAAGTATAATAGCTAGAATCATGAAATTTCATGGATGGATAGAGCTCACGAAGTGGGAGTGCAGTTTTCAAGAACCATAACTCTACCTAGCATATTTTTTTAGTTATTGCCCTTTGTTGTTTTTCATACTTGAATCTTGTCCGGAGTATATCTCTAAAAGTATAATAGCTAGAATCATGAAATTCCATGGATGGATAGAGCTCACCAAGTGGGAGTGCAGTGTACAAGAACCATAACTCTACCTGGCCTATTTTTTTAGTTATTGCCCTTTGTTGTTTTTCATACTTGAATCTTGTCCGGAGTATATCTCTAAAAGTATAATAGCTAGAATCATGAAATTTCATGGATGGATAGAGCTCACGAAGTTGGAGTGCAGTTTTCAAGAACCATAACGCTACCTAGCATATTTTTTTAGTTATTGCCCTTTGTTGATTTTCATACTTGAATCTTGTCCGGAGTATATCTCTAAAAGTATAATAGCTAGAATCATGAAATTTTATGAATGGATAGAGCTCACCAAGTGGAAGTGCAGTGTACAAAAACCATAACTCTACCTGGCCTATTTTTTGAGTTATTGCCCTTTGTTGTTTTTCATACTTGAATCTTGTCTGGAGTTTATCTCTAAAAGTATTATAGCTAGGATCATGAAACTTCATGGGTTTATAGATCTCACCAAGGGGGGGTTGCAGTGCACAAGAACCATAACTCTACCTGGCCTATTTTTTTAGTTATTGCCATTTGTTGTTTTTCAGACTTGAATCTTGTCCAGAGTATATCTCTAAAAGTATAATAGCTAGAATCATGAAATTTCATGGATGGATATAGCTCACCAAGTAGGAATGCAGGGCACAAGAACCATAACTCTACCTGGCCTATTTTTTTAGTTATTGCCCTTTGTTGTTTTTCATACTTGAATCTTGTCCGGAATATATCTCTAAAAGTATAATAGCTAGAATCATGAAATTTCATGGATGGGTAGAGCTCACCAAGTGGGAGTGCAGTGTGAAGAACCTTACCTCTACCTAGCCTATTTTTTGAGTTATTGCCTTTTGTTGTTTTTCATACTTTGTTTGACAAAAAATATTTATTCAAAATAACCTGTTCTATTCAAATCCCCAGTTAATATTAAACAGTGTGACGGGCGTATCTTGTGACAGTTTGGCACCTTGTTCTGAATAGTCAGGACTCTCTTTTTTGAAAATATATCTCAAACAGCATACATTATTTTCTAATTCTTACTAAATTGATGTAGATCAGTTTTTTTTCAGTATTATTGTGATAATTTATTTCATCAAGCCATTTCTTTGTTTATTTAAGGAAACAAGAGCACAATGGCAAATAATATTCTACCTCGCCGCTGGAATATACTTCACTGGGGCCATTCTTTATGTGTTGTTAGCTAGGGGCACAGAGCAGCCTTGGAACAACCCTCCAAGGGGAATTTCTTTTGCCCACAAAGATCAAAAGTCATCACAACAACGACAACAAGTGCAATACAAGAGCGCACCTACAGGGTCAGATGAATTTAATTAGTGTAGAGAAATACTGTTTTTTACAGATAAACTAGTATGAGTTTAACTTTTAAATTCCTGAATTGTGATTGGTTGAATTCATTTCATACCTCCATGACAAAAAATCTTCAGCACAGAACTACTTTGTATAGTTTTACACTAAGTAGTTCTGTAAAAACTGTCTAATAATCATTTACCTATTGCATGTGTTTTGCATGAAACTTGCCTTGAAAAAACTTTTTTTTTGTTTTCAAGGATTGATATGAAACTCTGAACTAGACTGTTCCATGGAAAAAGCATTTGATTTCAATCGACATTTTTAGTTATGCTTGTAAGCCTTGAGTATAGTTTTCTTATCAATTTTGTTATGCTTTTCGGGAGAAGTTATGTCTTCAATTTGAGACCTCATGCATTCAGGTTGTAAGTGCAAAGCTGCTGTATGTGTGTTTACTTATATATGTACTTTCTACAGTTTTACACTAACCCCTTTGCTAAACATATACTTTCAATAGGGCATCATGTCATTTTGAAATAATGTAAAATTCTCTCTAATCTTAACCCTTGTCATGCTGTATAAATTACCTTATTTGATTACTGTAAAATAAAAGGACAAGTAGCTCTAATAGAACTTGTTGTTCAAAAATCAATATTTATTTTAGAAATCAATTACATAAACCACTCTGACAGAAAAAGTACAAGCAGGAGGTGTAGACCAAGATCAAGCTGCACTTATGGGCAGGCTGATTTTGGTCTATACCTCCTGCCAAAACCGGAATATTCTGGGTTCAGCGTGACAATGGTTAATTTGGGTTATTTTTAAACAGTTTCATTTTAGTGACTTTAATAGGATAGAAAGACATTGTTGGAAAAAGCAAAGTTGCTAGTCAAAGTTGATATATTCTTTTCCCTTAGTGCTTACCTAAATTGTTCAATTTAGGACAGAGGAAGGGTTAAACCTTAAATAGGACTATATTTTTTGTGATTTTTGTCAAGCCCGCTTGCTGTGAGGCATAGTTGTTACTATGACAAGTCAGTGTATGTGCATTAGTGTGTTAGTACGTTAGTCAGTTAGTCTGTCCGTCCATCTGTCCGAATTTGTCCGGACAATTACTCCTACATTTATGAATGGATTTCAAAATAACTTGGAACAATTATTTACCATCATGAGTAGATGTGCCATTTGAAATAATTTTAGGGATAGTTGTAATGTCAAGGTCACAGCTCAAGGTCAAACACTTAAATTGTGTTTGTCAGGACAATGACTCCTACATTTATGGATGGATTTCAAAATAAATTGGCACAATTATTTTCCATCATGAGTAGATGTGCCATTTGAAACAATTTTTGGGGAAAGTTCTAATGTTAAGGTCACAGCTCTATGTCAAACACTAAAATTGTGTTTGTCAAGAGCATTTCTCCTACAATTATGGATGGATTTCAAAATAAGTTGGCACAATTATTTCCCATCATGAGTAGATGTGCCAAGTTCAAGGTCAAAGCTCAATGTCTATAACTAAAATTGATGGTCAAGGTCAAGTTGATGGTCAAAACTATGCAGGGTTCGACAGCAGTTGTCCTTGGACAACCATCTAGTTTAAATGGCGTTTATGACGATCCTTTTTTTGTTATGTTACTTTTGGAAGCCTGTGATTTGTCTACCTCATGAATAGCTGGAATTATTTTGGGATTTTTTTCCCATATTTCCACTGATTTGTGAACTTAAGATTACAACCAATTTTGTAACGTAGGGCAAACATACCTAGAATACAGTGAGCTGAAATAGTTGAAAAGTTTAAGCCTCATAATATTGGTTTAATGTATTTAGTCATGTATTGTCAAAAACATTTTGTCTGATAATCCTGATTACCCTATTCCCATGCAGTCCCGCTTTTTGATGCCCCTCAAGTTAAAACTATCTGAAAAGCATTGTGGACAATAAAGAAATTGCTTTTTAAAAGCTATTTTTTCATTATCCACAATATTGTCTTCCCTAAAAGACAAAGAAGTTTCTAATTCCATTATCTTAGAATTGTTGTCTGCAGCTTCTTTGAATTTGGACAAGTCTTAAAATTTGTCTTCTGGCAATAGGTTAAGGTAAGGTAAGGTAACAGGGCACTTGTTGCAATCTTTATTCGTATATCAAGGGAATAAACCAGCATAGTTTTACACAGTTTTACAGTTTTGAAGATAAAAGTTTTACTGGCTTCACGATACTAGGTTATGAATTCAAAAGTTTGTAGTCATATCTAAATACATATAAGAAGCAGAAAAATGATACTATGTTATATATCATTTAATGTGTTAACATGGTAAAAAAAAGAAGAAAATCCTAAAAGGTGTATTTCATTTCAAATGTATCCAGACAACTTTTACAGTATTGGACTACTTATTACTATCATCCCTCCCAACTGAGGTATGCTTTTTTAAAGTAATCAATTTGCACATGGCAAGAAAGTAATAATATTTGCTGATCTAACTTACAGGTGCTTAGCCCTTTCCCACTCAAGAATGCTTTAAGATTTTTTTTTAAACTTTGCGGAAAATGAAGAAAATGCTTGTTTTAAGCAATTTCTTTATTATCCACAAAGTTTTCTTCTCCAGAAGTAAGAAAAAAAACCAAATTCATATGCTTTGAATTATCGTCTACAACTCCATGCAGTTTGGACCATTCTAAAATTTTCCTGTCTGGTAATGGTTTATGGCAGAATACCCATAATGCACCATTTTGGAACATTGGAAATCTTCGGGTTAATTTATATATTTTGATTTGCTAGCAGAATATAGCAAAATGCCATAATAAATATGCCATATAGTAATTACATTGAGACAAAAAAATTACGACATCACCTGAGAAACCCAGTTGTTGTTTGCCGATTCGTAAAAATCGCATTATGGGTGTTCAACCTTTAATGGCACTTACATTCCTGCTGTTTCAGCTTAATTGGCTGATATACCAGGGATGTAGGAAGCAATTCAATTGAGGGTGAAAAATGATGTAGGTATACATATTTTCTCGGCAATCATGGTTTTTATCGTGGTTGTTTTCAGAGAAAACCTACAGTATTGCTTTGGCCAGATCGTCATCAGCGTCTGCGACGTCATCATCCAAAAATTTGGGACATTCGGTAATACGTCTGGTATTGCTGAACACATTGTCTTGAAGATTGGAATAAATGTTCACTACCAAAAACAGCAATCATTACCAACAATGGAATAAATGAAAGTGCATTTCCGACCAAATTATGTTCCTTTTTCTATTTGGAAGTTTTACCTACTCTCAAGCACTTGAACAGCTGATTGTTGGCATCTTGATTTGATACAAAGTAAATCACACTTCTGTTACTATGTCCTTCAAAGTTATTGAGGGGGAATTTCTCACAGCTCTGTTCCTATGAGATTGTGACTGCAAGAGATAATCCATGATTTTATCTGTTTATTAAACAATACATTCAAAGAATCAAATTCAATCCTCTATTATTCATTGTAGACAATCAAGTATAAGCTACATTAATTTGAACTTGCTAAAAGATTTTCAGAGAGATATTGAGTAATTTACAAGTGTGAATTAATTAACCCATTCACACACAACTAAATTTCAGACTGGTCCAAATTGAAAAAGATTGTAGACAACTTTTTTGTTTGATGAAATTCTAAAATTCTCTATCTTTCTCGATAGAAAACATTGTGAATAATGAAGAAATTGCTTTTTACAAGCAATTTCTTCATTTTCACAATGTTTTCTAAGCTTTTTTCTTGTTGGCGTAAAAAGGCGTCATTGATTGGGAATTGGTTAAAGGGAAGTATCATATAGAAGACATTTTAGAAGCCACGCAACAAAATTTTAGACTAGTCCAAATTGAAAGAAATTAGAGACAACTATTTTTAGTTGGTAAAGTTTTAAAAACTTTTGTCTTTTTGGTTAGAAAATAGCAATTTCTCCATTTTCCGCAATGTATTCCAAAATGTTTTTCTTTAGAGGTCTAAAAAGTCAGGATTGTGAGGGAATGGGTAAATTGACCTTCCTGTCAGAGGAAATTGATCAAAATTCTGGCATTCATAGATTGATGATTTTTCACAAGACATAAAAGGCTGTTTGCACATTGATGTCAGCAATTGCTGTATGGCATCATTTTCATGGCAATGAAAAGGATTATTCAGGAGTTCAGCTTATTCGAATAATTATTACACTTTTATAATATCCTTAGTGTAATATCAATAATATTAACAGAGTTTTATCATTTCCACACCATGGGCCATATTACACAAGACATGAACATATAATGAAAGTAAATATCTACAGTTATAGAAAGAAATACAAATGTTTGTTAAGGTTGAAATATATAATTTAAGATAAAGAATTTAGTAAATTCTATAAACCATTACTAGACAACAAAATTTGAGACTGGTCAAGCTTGAAAGAAGGAAGACTTCAATTTCAAGCCTGTTGAATTTCAAAAATCTTTGCCTTTCAGGGTAGAAAACATTGTAGTAATTGAAGCAATGGCTTGAACCATGCAATTTCTTTATTTCCACATTTTTTTCCAAAGTTCTTTTCTTGTTGGGTGTCTAAAAGATGGATTGTGTCAGAATGGGTTAACAAGACTGTTTGCATCCCCACTCAATGACACTTTTAAAGGCCACCAAGAAAAAAAAAAGCTTTTGAAAGCATTTTTGGATAAACAAGAAATTGCTTGTGACAATCGATTTTAATTAGCCACAATGTTTTCAACCCCAAAGGTAAAAAATCCAAACTTTTATAAGCTTTAAATTGTCGTCTGCAACTCCTTTCAATTTGGACCAGTCTAAAATTTTGCTATCTGGTAATTTGTTAATAATGACAATCAGCATCTATAGACTGCATTGTCTGAAAAGTCTCAAATACTTTGGAGACTTAAGTGAATTATTTCATTTTTTTTGTTTTGTGTTTTGTAATTTTCTTTTTGTTGGTTGACATTAGCATATACTTTAAGTATCAAAACTTGTTGATTTTTAATTGTAAAAGGCTGTGCGTCTGAACTAATTTTACTTTTTAACGATATGGTGAATTGAACTGTGCAATAAATGATTTAAAACAAGATGCAGACTTCTATGAAATATTCTAAATCCCATTTTTTCCTCAACCATTTCTCATTCACGGAGTCCCTCTTTAGCAACCCAGAAATTTACCTTTGAAAACAAATATTTAACCCATTCCTACTCATTGACGCCCCCCCCCCCCTCCCGACTCACGCAAATAAAGCATAGGAAAACATCGTGGATAATGAAGAAATTGCTTGCAACAAGCAATTTCCTCATTACTCACAATATTTTCTACCAAAAAAGTAAAAAGAAATAAATATTTCATAAGCCTGAAATTGTCGTCTGCAGCTTCTTTCAATTTGGATTTGTCTAGAGTTTTGTCGTCTGGTAATGTGTTAAAGGAAACAAGAGAGTTGCCTGATGTATGCGCTAGTGAATATGCTTTAGCCCCTAGGTGACTCAATTTTCAACTTGGATAAGACAAATGACCAATCGCGGAAATCAATCAAATAAACAGTCGACCAAAGTCATTCATTTAGACCAGAAATGAGTTTTGGAATCCGCCATTGGCCGCCATTTTTGTTAACCTTTTTTGGTTGGTTTGATGACTGAAACGTAACTACAGCTTATTCAGTCTGAAGTTACGACTTTTAATTCGCCAATCAACCATTTTACTTTTTTTGTTACAAGATACTTGCCATAAATTTTGCAAAATACCGCCATTTCAAATCGAAGCGAAACTTCCTGACGGAGTCAATGGGCGTGGCAAATGGAGTAAGTGGTCAATTGTCAGGTTACTGGACACGTCGATATAACACGGCTTTATTTTGCACAATTTAGCATTTAATATGACAGTTAAACGGTTGGTTGGTTACCTAATTGTCGTAAATATAGCTTATTCAAGCTGTGACCTCTAAGTCACAAAACCAACTAAAATGTTTCACAAAAATGTTGGCCAATATCGGAGATCAAGGGTCACTTCTGGTCTAATTGAATTGTTTTATTGTTAGATTGGTTCTTTGATTGACACCAGCAATTGGCTTATCGAACATTCAGGTCAAGTTTTAACAGAAAAATAGGCTTTTGCAAGAATTTGCCTTGTGACCAAAATTTACATGCAGTGACTGCATGTAAAACTGGTCCACATGGCAAATATTTGTCGATGCTAAATAGATAAGGGTTGGCTTTGGCTTAAAAGTTGTCGCCTTCACTGATTTTTGCCTAATTAAAAAAATTGGGGCCAAATAGAGGAGGAATTTTGGCTAATATTGAACATTCCAAACTGGACAACACTGGTGGACGTCAACGTCCACTAAAAACGTCGTAAAAACTTTCCGATTTTCCTCTATTGTGATTATATCGGCTCAGGAAGCCATCGGTGTTATCGATGACTTCCATCGGTGTTACCCAGTTTGGAAAAATCAGTAGAATATTACTAAAGTAGACGGGAAGTAGTGCCCAATTAGGTTCGATTAATATTTTTCAAAATCTGTCTCCTCCAAACAGCGATACATTTTGAAAATGTTGTGATACAAGGTTTCTATATAATTAGTTGATAGCGTAAATACTCCTTGTCAGCCCGATTAGCTCAGTTGGTAGAGCACTTGACTTCAAACCTCAAGATCACGGATGGGTTTATAATCGTAGACTTATGTGGGATAGCAGCTGGAGGCTAGGAAGGGATGTAATGGTAGTACTGGTGTGAGAAATACCAGGATTCCATTATTAGGTGCTCCAGCCGCCGCGATATAACTGAAAGATTGTTAAAAGCGGCGTAAAACCCCATTCAAACAAAACAAACATATCAAGATCACGGGTTCGAGCCCTGGGCTGACCATATCAACCAACAAACTAATTGTCTTTCGGGTGAGACGTTAAATCGAGGCCACGTATGACGATGCTATCCATCGAGAAAGTTAAAGGCCCAGGCGGGACCCTCAGTAGTTTCGTCCTGTATCCTTGCACTAACCCCGTAACAATTATAGCCGCCTTACGGTAGCGACGATAAATAAATGGAAATACACAAGACTCCTTTTACATACGAAACACCTGCCAATATCCCGCTCAGCATAGATGCGGTCATGGCTTTAATCTTTCAATAATGTAGCGGGTAATTTGCCCTCCCATTCCGGTGCCATCGAGCTGGGCCCTTGTAGAAGGGCTCCCTGCCCTCAAAGTGCGAAGCCCTGTCCTTTTTTAATCGATCTGACAAAAGAACAGTCCCTAAATTCTATTCGAATAAACGGGGGTATACTCCTCTTTGTGTAAACTTAGACTTGTTTCAAGCTGTGGTTACTGGAATTTAGAGGCAAAGAGGGGATATAACGTGTTACATAAAAAAACAAAATCTACTTTCGAGATTAGAGTCAACTTTTTATAGGCCTAATAATTTCTTCTTTCCCTCTTTGAAATAATAATAATGATAATTATATAAGGTTTTTTTCACCACCTTTAACTCATCAAATATATCTCAATCCCTTGAATTTGGCTAGCCGGAAGTTTTTTAATTTTTTTATTATATAATTCAATTGTTTGTTTCGTCTATCAAAAACGAGCGTTCTGATTGGTCGGAAAATTCAATTCATACCTCCATGAACACAATTTTGAGAACGCAGCCATTTTGTATGCTTCCGAAAAAAAAATAGTTCTATACAAAAAGGTATTAAAATTTGTAAAGTTTTGCTTTTTTCGCTCGATGCTATTAAATCACAAGAAATGAAGGGGATATTTTTTGTTTTCATGGAGGTATGAACCGAAAAACCTAAATCACACTTATGTATGAATCCGCTTCGCGTATCTATCTATCTATCTATCTATCTATCTATCTATCTATCTATCTATCTATCTATCTATCTATCTATCTATCTATCTATCTATCTATCTATCTATCTATCTATATATAATGCCCAACTCCCCTTTCGGGTATTACTGGCAGGTGCGCGTCTGTGCTGGAATAAAAACTGTTAGACATTTGTTAGATGCAAAACTTTAAAAGTATTGTCAGTGTTAGATTAAAAGAGCTGATAAAACATATATTGGTCATTCAGGGACGGCTCACTATCTGAAAAGAATCAAGGCTCTTTTTGAACGCTGCAATATCAGGTTGCTGTACAATGGTTTCTGGAAGGCTGTTCCATAGTATCACTGTGTAGGGAAAAAAAGAATATTTAAAGTAGGCTGCATTTGTGTGGATATGTCTGAAAGATGCTGTGTGCATATGTCGGGTGGTCCTCACTGGTCTTTCAAGATAAGCTGGTACTGGCACTACAACAAAATTGTTAACGATTTTATAAAACATGGTGTCTCTGGAGATGTCTCGTCTGTATTGGAGAGTTTCCCAACCAAGCTCCATCTGCATGCAGGTAACACTGTCATAATAAGAGAAATTATTTTGAACCCATCTTGCCGCTCTACGTTGTACTTTTTCCACTTTGTTGATGAAGGTTTTTGTGTAGGGGCTCCAAACTGTTGATGCGTATTCTACCTGGGGTCTCACTAAAGTTTTATACGCTATTTCTCTGATCTTATTTTTGGTCTGGATGTTTCTGCGGAGAAAACCTAAAGTTTTATTAGCATTTGATGTTATATTGTCAATGTGTTTGTTCCAGGAAAGATCTCCAGATATTGTAACTCCTAGGTATTTGGCATTGTCCAAAGTCTCTAGTACTTGTCCATGTGACCTGTAATCAAAGGAAATCTTTTTCTTATTTTTAGTAATATTTAGAACAATGCATTTGCTGGGGTTAAACTCCATTTCCCACTTTTTCTCCCACTGCATTAACTTGTCTAGATCTTCTTGTAGGGTCAAACAGTCTTGTATGTTGTTTATAGCTAGGTAAACGGCAGTGTCATTTGCAAACAAACGAACTTGGGATGTGATGTTATTTGGAAGGTCATTTATATACAAAAGAAACAAAAGAGGGCCAAGTACAGATCCCTGAGGTACTCCAGACGTGACTGGTACTTCTGATGAGCATATTAGAAAAGATTTAAACCACAAAAGGGTAGCATTGTTAACACCATGTTCCTGCAATTTATACAAAACTTTTAAGTGGCTAACTTTGTCAAAAGCCTTGCTGAAGTCTAACAAAACTAGATCAGTTTGTTTTCCTTCAGTCAGGTTTCTGGCAAGATGGTCGGTCAGTTGAAGTAGCTGGGTTTCGCATGAACGCCTTTCTCTAAAACCATGCTGCAAGTCATAAAGGATATTATTTTTGTCAAAATGTTCAGTTAGATTTGAGGCTACAATATGTTCTAGAACTTTATACAGTATACATGTTAAAGATATAGGTCTGTGATTTGCAGGATCTTCTTTGTTTCCTTTCTTGAAGAGTGGAGTCATGTTTGCTTTTGTCCAAACCTGGGGAAGAGTGCCTGTGTCTAGGGATTTCTGATAGAGAATTTGTAAGATTGGGGAAATTTGATAACATAAGTTTTTTAGTACAAGAGGTTTGACGTATTCAAACAGTGTGATTAGTTTTTTCGGTTCATATCGCCATGAAAACAAAAAATATTCTCTTCATCTCTTAAATGCATTTGTTTTATATTTGTTCATATTGGACAATAAAGTACCTGGATATAAATAAAAGATATTTTCTGTTCTATCCATACACTTATAATTAGCGACTACCCTTTTAATGTCGCCTTATTTTGATAGACAGCACAAGTTTGTCTTGATTACCGCTGCGCCATTTAAACAACTAATTGACCAATAGCTGGACCCGCCCACTTACTTCTTTTGTCCTTTCCATGGACTCCAACAGGAAGTTCCGCTTCGATTTTAAGAGCGTTATTTTGCAAAATTAATGGCCAGTAGCATATAACAAAAAAAGGAAAATGGTTGGTTGGTGACTTAAACGTCGTAACTAAAGATTGAATAAGCTGAAGTTACGACGTTTAAGTCGCCAAACCAACAATAAAGGCAAACAAATATGGCGCCAATGTCGGAGTTGATAAGCTCATGTCCGGGCTGAAAAGATAATTTGATTGGTCGGTTTATTCCTTGATTGACGGCCGCGATTGGTCAATTACGACCAGTGCATGCGCGATACGTTATCGAGGGAACAGTTTGCGATAATCTGTGGATGACTATTAGCATGCACATGCCCTTAAACCGATTTGTGGACCGATTAACTGATTGCGTATGACTAGAAACAAGATAACGCGTGTAATGGTCGAGCTTGACACCCTTCATGATTCGTGGTAGGGCGCGAAAGAAAATACAGTAGTGAAGCTTCTGAAAACCCGTCTTTCCGCTCAAATTTATTCTTCCCTTGCTCGGATCTTCGGAAATTTGGTCAATACGACATTTATAGATGCTTTCTTCTCTATATCGGTAGTAACCAATTTTCCTAAATGAGTATTTAAAATCAATGCTTAAAATTAACAGATAAGAATTTTGGTTAAATTCGAGCTGCTTTGTTGTCACACAAGTTTTTGTCGGTTTTTAACATTGGATAAGAAGTAGTGGAAACAATACGAGGCTAGTTTTTAATAATGGATATTTATTACTAGGTTTGTCTTTCTTTAACAAAAGTAAAAACTCCTGATGCACGTCTAATTTAAAACAAATAAACAAAAAACAACAGCAACAAAAAGCCACAGAGAGAAAGAGAGAAAGAGAGAAAGAGAGAAAGAGAGAAAAAACAACAACAACAAACCCCAGAGCCCATCTTTAAGCCATATAAATTCACCCCCGTATGAATGGGGACATCCCTCCCAAGCCCATCCGCTTCTGGTCGCTTCACGACTCGGGGTTGCTTTTCAGGGCACCAGTACCCGTACTTTGGAGCATTGATACTATACGAAGCGGATTCATACATTGTGTGATTAGGTTTTTCGGTTCATACCTCCATGAAAACAAAAAATATTCTCTTCGATTCTTATAATTAAATAGCATCGAGCGAAAAAAGAAAGCTTTACAAACTTTGATATCTTTTTGTATTGGACTATTTGTGCGGAGGCACACAAAATTGCTGCGCGCTCAAATTTTGTTCATGGAGTTATGAAAATTTTTTTTTTTTTTTGGTCGATCAGAACGCTCGGTTTTGATAGACGAAACTAAAAATTAAATTATAGAAATGTATAGATAAGCGGACACAAGTTACGTGTGTTCAAATATGTCCCTCAAGTTGGATTTTTATTATTCTTTTAAGCTACTACTGGTTGGCAGAAGGTTTAAAGGTATACAGAGTCTCTCATTTGTTTCTTATAAGTAATGATTGTCAATCAATTGCAAAGATAATATTGCCAAAGTTTCCTACACTATATCTTATTTATTTGTGGACTGTCACGGGAAAAGGATCGTCTCGAAAAGGTTAAAGTATTGATATTTAGAGCTAGCTAGGATGGGATTAAGTGATCTTGGTTTAACGTCACTTTCAGTGGTATTTTAGTGATACTGCAGTTGGTAGGTACACCAAACCATGGCTTCCTGTCGTTTTTCACACTAAGGCATGCACCAGCACAGCTGCAACATTGAATCTGAGCCATTAGCTTCTCAGTCAACTTAATTGGCAAATTACTTATCATGTTTCAATCGATGAGAGACAAATAAAGTGTGTGGCAATGGCCTTTATTCTTCTTTTTGACGAACTAGGGATCACGCACAGGACACTAGAATAAAAAACAACCAGTGTTACCTATTAAGTCAGCCGGACTAGGCGAGACGTTTTGCTTTAATCAGATGATCTCTACAATGGGCATATATCTCTACTATACTATATATATATGCCAACAGGGACGTCCACCATCAGTACTGTCAGTACTTTGATTACTATCCCGATTCGAGGTAGACCGGTACCGCCGTCGACTTTAACAAAGCCTTTTTGTTAAAGTCGATATTGGTACCAGTCTAGATTCGAGGCTTCCTATTCCATAAGGTGAAACTCCGACGCACACGAGCTGGATCATGACGATTCATTCGGGTAACAAATATCTTTACTTTTTATTCAAAGAAGCGTTTGGTAAATCTTGTCCAAAACGTTACGAAAACGTGAATATATTGACAGTACTGTAAAATGGGCAAGTTCGGAAAGGGCTGGAAATATACGGACATGTATATACTCATAACCAAAGGGCGAAGTTCCGGCGGACTCCCAAGAAAATCACCAATCAAAGCCGGACTTAAAGACCCAGACTTGAATTTTAATTGACTAAAATATAAGCTATATAACCTTAGTTTAGAAATATATTTGTCAGCCCGGTTGGCTCAGTTGGTAGGACACTTGACTTCAAACCTCAAGATAACGGGTTCGAGCCCGGGGCTGACCATATCAACTAACAAAACTAATTGTCTATCGGATGAGACGTTAAACCGAGGCTCCGTGTGACGATGCTATCCATCGAGCACGTTAAAGAACCAGGCGGGGCTCTCAGCAGTTTCGTCCTGTATCCTTGCACTATCCTCCGTAACAACTAACCGTCTTCTGGGGGCGTCGCTCATAAGGGCATGTGCTACGGTAGCGACGATAAATAAACGGAAATAATCAATCAATTTAGAAATATGATGGCTATTGGAACATGTCCGGTTAGCCTTATTATGAAATATTGGCACTAAACATTTTATACCCAACGCAGATTTAAGAGATACCTACATGGAATTCGAATACATTAATATATGCACAAATTTAGATAACTTGGCGACAAATTAAATGATAAGAAAGTAAATTAGTGCATGTTGGTCTCCAAGGTTAGAATTTTGCATTGTCCAAATTCTTTCTTCGGCCTACGACCAAGCCTATAATTAAGTCGGTATCAATTCAACTATGTAAGGGTATCAGTTCACTTTTCAATGCAATTAGGGGTTCATAGTTTCAGAAAGCTTGTTTTCTATCAATATTTTTATGAGATCGTCAGTCCATTATCTCGATTATAGAATTTTGAAGAAGTTATTGATACAAATGTCAAGTTAATCAAAACTTAAATTTTAAAGGATTTATCCGTCAGCCCGGACCCTACAACACAATATTATATTTTTTTATTATTTGACTTGAAGGCTTGACGACCATCTTCATTTCAAACTATTTACATAATTATGAATATTTACAATACTTGCGATGTAAGTTTCGTTCGACAAACGTCGAATTCGTTAAAGTTCTTTCTTGTATATTTCTTCAGTGGTGTTTATTTTCAGAAAATAGTAATTAACAGTTTGTATACTGGAGATACTTAAAGTTAAATGAATTATTTTGTAGTTATCTGAGGCAATATAATACACGTAAAACGTATAAAATTTTTGTTGTATTTTTGGTATTTTTTCTATCTCGTTAATGAATATTTAACAAATCTAATTCCAAACTTTAATTATTTGAATTACCAAAACGGTATACTACCACTAAAGCGGCGCCCCGAACATGGCGTACGCCATGTGTTATCGCGTCATTTTGATGTATCAAGGGCAATTATCACTGAAAATACTCGACTCTCAGACTTATTTCCAGGCTTAGGCACGAGCATTGTGGTCTGATTTTCATGTTCAATTTAATGGTAAGCATTTACGGATAACATTTAATTGAAAGAGAAGCTTCTAGTCGACGCAATCACAACCACGTTTTTGATACGACGTTTTCTACAGTAGAGCCTCTCCCAATTCCACAAACCAAATTTTACAGTCTCATGATTAATTCAACGTTGTGCAGGCAGCAGTCAATGTAAACCCTCTGCCTTTGGTTTATGTAATTGGTATGTAGCAAGATAATTCTCTTTCTGAGAAAAATTTCTGTACTTGCCATAGACCATGCTGTTTCATTATTTGGAATACGGCCCTGATTACTTTTGGCCTACTTTCCGTTTGCCCAAATTCCCATGTGCCCCATGTCCATTTATTCTACTTTATTTTCATATACTTGATGCATAGAGAAATACGTATGCTTATAGGTTTCATGATTTCTTAAGATATTTACTTGAGAAAACATTGTGGAAAAAGACAATTGTAACAAGCAATTTCTCCTTTTTCCGCAATAATTTCAACCACATAGGATGGGTTCATTTCAAATAACATCCAGTTGTCATTGTCGTCTGTAACCTCTTTCAATTTGGATTAGTCTAAAATTTCAAAGAACAGGAAAGGGTTAAAGAAATAAGACCAAATCTAACCTCACAGTGCTACCTATTTACAATGTACAATGTGCAAGACTTTTCCCTTCAATAAAGTATTACTGAATAAAGCTGTACAGAATGATTGTATAATCATAAGAATTGTTCTTTTTAGAAATGGTTGCAATCGGTCAAGTATCATATTTGAAAAATATTCTAGTTAACTTAATGACGTCCCCAGATTTCATCTTTTTCACTTTAAATTTTCACAGAACAACAATAAAGTATCATGGGAAAAGGGGCCTTATGAGAACTTGATTGAAATATCTTTGTTAACACAAAAAAGCCCACAGGTAGGGCTCTGCACACTCTCAGAATTTGGGGAGAAGTGACTTCTCCCTAGTCTGAGAATTGGGAGAAGTTTTTCAAAATAGGGAAAAGTGGTGAGACTTTCAGGTGAAGTGGATCATGTTAAAAAGCATTTCTTTGCCTGTGTTCCTTATTTCTATAGGAAAATGAAAAAAGCTTTACAACCAAGTAACTATACTTTGTTTAATATAGTATGCAGTTAATACTAAAGTATTTCTCATCCTTTCTTTCAGTCCTTATTACAGAGATTCTATTCCTGTGAACAAACATTTTTGTCTTCTTTCTTTGGGTTTGAGAGTATAGGAATCTGATTCTGAAATTATTTTCTAGAATATCTTATATATAGATGGTATTATAATCTCTATATCAAAAGTTATAATAATCAATAATTTGAAAAGAGAGTATATGTGGTCTGAACTTACAAAAATGATCAGAGTTTAATTTGAGGCAGAAAATAAGAAAACATTACCATTTTATTTAACTCATTACTAGAAGACAAAATTTCCAGACTGGTCAAAATTTGAAAAAAAGTTGCATACCACATTTCAGATCAGAATATGCTCAAAACAGAAAATAAGTCAGATAAGCTAAAAAAATATTGTGGGAAGAGGAGAAATTGCTTGCTACAAGCACTCCCTCTTTTTCACACAAGTTTTCAATTTTCAAAAATAAAAAAGAAACAGGATTGTGTGGTAATGGGTTAAATTCTGTCAACTTTACCTGTATATAATAAATGCATAAAAAGCTTTTAAATAATAGATTTAAAAAGAGTTTCATTTTGACTGAGTTGCAGTTATTGTAAGTAAAGGGTATTAATGATAACAGCTGAGTAATGTTACATAAATCACAGACTGTGTAGATGTTTAAATTTGAAACTATGTTAACACGGAACCATTTGTTCTATATAGATAAGAGTGAAATTTAATTTCTGGATAAAATCCTAACAATGTTACTTATGAAAAGATCGTAGATGCCGTAGATTGTTTGTCTTAGTTTTTCTATATTTGTTAAATCAAATTAGATAAGTAGATTCCGAGGATTTCACTAAAAAAATGATTTTTTTCTATTTAGTTTTACAGCAAAATCAGTTTTTTTCACCAAGATTTTATTTCTTCTATCAATGAATTTTAAAATACGGCAAATGACAAGGCGTTCGTAATAAAATCAGCCATTATTCTCACTGCTTGAAAGTACGAAACAAATCTCGTATATTGATAAAAAACATAATGTGCCACCCAAATAGTTGAATCTTCAGAATGGAAAGGGTTTGATATCAAAAAGTTCCTTAATTCCGGCAGTTCAAAGTGCTTGCAACCATCCAATCAGCCAAGGTGCAAATAAAGCGAGCATGTCGTCTACCGATACATGCTTGATTTACGATCAAAGGGCTACCGATCAGCAGTTGTGTTATTGATATACTGTCCCCTGTTTTGATACCCTCTAGGCAAAATGCGATGATCACCTATCATAAAGATTCTGATTCTCAATCAGAATCTGGTACGAAACAGCTAAATCGAGCTACGAAAAACAGTTCAATAAATTAATGGCTCTCGGACTTTTCGTGGCTATCTTATTATTCAAGTAAAAACTCAATGACTTGTTCTCTTTGTATTAAGCATAAGAAAAATAATTCATTAACAGCTCAAAACTGTATCTTTAATTCAATATATTGTTTACTTTTAAATGAAAAGAAAGCCCTTGAGATTTCTTCTCATTGATTAACATCATATATCCGACCTCAAAATATAGTGGCCCCATGTTTTGGAAAAGTGGCCCCATATTCTTGGCTTAGATGGGCCAGTGGCCCCCTAAGGTCAAAAGCTTGGCAGAACTCTGAAGTCCAATGTGTTATTTTTTTATGCATAATTCTTTATGCAATTAACTTCCTTGAATATCACAGATTTCTTTAACAGAAAATTTTATAACCAGTTGAGCGTCTCAGGCCCTCACAGGCCTCTTGTTATTTGATTGACATCACAATCTATCATTCAAATGTCTAATCTCCATTTTGCTAGATTGGTAGCATAAAAATTGAGTTCATCCTCTCGATATGTCTCTGAAAAACATTGAATTACTATTGTCTAAATATGTGAAAAATTATTGTTGCAGATGCATGAGAAACAACTGTGCCCAGTGTGTTTGAAGAATGGAAGGAGAAGTAGCCTTACAAGTTTTCAAGTCAACTTTGATGAGGCACTCTGGTTATGTGAATACAAGCAGGTAAGAAAATGCTTATTGTAACAAACTGGTTTATGGCCTCGGCCATAGCGCGTTGGTATGAGCAGCTGGAGGCTTGGAAAGAATATAGTGATAGGACTGGTGTGAGAAATACCAGGAATCCATGGTTACATGCTCCAGTCACAGGGATATAATTTAAATACTGTTAAGAGTGGCTTTAACCCATTCCCACACAATCCCTCCTTTTTAAGCCCGTAAAGGAGACAGTTCTGGAAAATTTGTGTAACATGCAGAAATTGTTTGTAACAAGCAGTTTCTGCATTTTCCACAATGTTTCTAAACAGACAGACGAAAGATTTTAAGAATTTCAACAATTTTAAATTACTGTCTGCAACTTCTTTGAATTTGAAAAGATATACAATTTCACTGTGTGGGAATGGGTTAAACCCCATTCAAGCAAACAAAAACAAATTAGTCCAGACTTTTATCCTGGAGATTTTACTAGAGCTACGAAGTTAAATAGACAGGGCATACTCTGGACTGAAATTTCTTTTAGCAAACCTTTTAGCCAATCAGAAAATTCTTTAGCCTATTTGGCTAAACTGTAGCCAACTTCTCAGCCGTTGTAGAACTTTTTGAAATTTTTAAAGATTTTTTAAAAAGATTTTTTCAAATTTTCTATTAAAATATTTTTTCTTTAAAAGTTAATAATTTCTTGTATTTTTTTACTTTTTTTTTTTTAATTACATGTAAATTAATTCAAACCATTTCCACACAATCCTGATCTTAGAAAAAAAGTAGAAAACATTGTGGACAATGAAGAAATTGCTTGTGACACAACATGTTTTGTACCATTCTTAAACTTAAATTGTTGTATGCAAATTCTATTGATTTGGACCAGTCTTGAATTTTGTCAGGTAATGGGTTTATTATAATTTTTTAAGTATGTTGGAAAAAATAAAAATTGATTTTGAAATAGTCCAATTAAGGCACCACTTTTGGCTAGACCGGTACCGCAGTCGACTTTAACAAAGCCGACAGGTAGGTCCCAAACGGCTGCAGAAAGATATTGGCTGATGGGCATTTAATGATGTATATCCAAATATCGAATCTGATTGGCTGATCAATTGTTTGGAAACAATTGATCGGAAGCGGGACGCGGCGTTCCTCATGTTTACATGAAAAGGGTGACATTGCAAGGTTATTCTCGCACAAAATTTCGAAAGTTGATGTGAGAAATGGTTTAAAATGTAAACTTGGTACTTTTAAACTACGGCAGTAAGCTTTTTATCGTATATGATGGTTATCCCGCGACGTGTTAAATTTTTTCAACAAAATGAGCTGCGCATGCGCAAGCCTCGTTTTCGACTTTAGTAAAGGAAAAAACCTAACAGGCCAGGCGTTCCGTGTATGTACCGAAAATCGGTGTGTACCTGTAGGCTTTATTAAAAAGTCGACAGTGGTACCAGTCTACATTTTTGGCTTGCATTTGGTATCTTTTATAGTAAGTCATTCACACGATTCCAAATCTATTTTTAATAACAAATAAACTAGATTTTTCTTTCAATTTTCTCACTCGTCAGTAGGTTGAATAAAAAATTAAATGGAGAAATCATATGAGGTTCATATTTTACACTAGTTGCCTGATTATGGGATTCATGACACAATATCAGCAAAGCAGACATGCATTGTGCGACGATCTTTTACCTGTCAATCAAGGTAATAAACAAAGGTGTTGATGCTTGAAAGGGATTTTATGATGCCAATCCGATAAATACTTTACCCACAGTCCCTTATCTTATACTTAGTTGTTTACAGTTTTCTACAGAAATATTATCTGATAACACTTTCCCTCCCTTTAGCCAGCATTTTCGCCATTTCATAATTTTTTAGCCATTTTCTCAAAAATTTTAGCCATTGGCGAAAATGGCGATCGCCAGCATGAGCCCTGATAGAAATATTGAATAAGATCAATTCTTAACATTTTCTTGTCCAAACTTCACAGGTTTACACAACCCATATTTGGTATGTAGCGTAATTTCCAGATAGACCTTTACATGCGTTGTAAACGAATACTCTATTGGTAAGAAAGGGCCTTTCAAATTCTGAGGGGTACAAAGTCAGGAAAGTGCTAACTAGGAAAATTGGTTGGTTCCAAACGTTTATGCTCAAGGCGGTCATATAATCAGTTATCCAGAAAACCTCCAGAGGGATGGAGGGAAATCATTTGTACATGATATATAATTGAAAAAAATATAAAGTATAAATGAGTGTACATTGATCATTTTTAGGACATATATAATGCTCCGTTGCATTGATAAGTACCTGTTGGATGTAAAATTTAGGGGTCAGGGTCACTTATCAAAGTCACATTTCTCAAATAAAGGCTGTTACAGGGACAAGATGTTTCACAAACACATCTTGTTTTCAATTTATTTTTCAATTTTAGCACGCTTTGAAATGTTGTCTGCAACTTCTTTCAATTCAGACCTGTGTAAAGTTTTGACTTCTGGTAATGGGTTAACTTTTTTTCTTGCATGTTTGTAGTGTATTTATCCTCTGGGACTGGATAGTGAGCCAACATTCAACAGAACTCTAGATGACATACCCTCAGAGAAGGATATTCCAACAAGAGCTCCCTCGGCCCAAGTTGCTCTGCAGATGCAGGTGGCTAACAGACTGACAGAATGTCACCAGAAAATACAGAAAGATGTTATAGGTAGGAATATGAGAAAAGGTAAAAGCATGTTACCCCTTGTCATGCTGTATAAATTACCTTAGTGAATTGATATAAAATCAAAGGGCTGAAAGCACAGATAGAACTTGTTGTCAAATAATCAATATTTCTTTTAGAAATCGATTTCATAAGCAACACTGGCAGGAAAAGTACAAGCAGGAGGTGTAGACTAGGATCAGACTAGGATCAGACTTCACTTATGTGCAGGCCGATCTTGGTCTACACCTCCTGCTAAAAACCAGAATATTCTGGGTTAAGCATGACAAGGGTTAATAAGGTTTAAAGCTTTATAAAGGCTAAATGACCACAGCTGTCGATGCACCATAAACACTAATCAGTCAGTCATAAACAAGATTGATATGTCAAGGAAAAGACAAAATCAAACCCTTTACCAGACAGCAATTTTTAGGCTGTTCCTAATTGAAATTTTAGATTTGTTCTCAATTTTTTAGGTAAAAAACATTGTGGAAAATAAAGAAATAACTTGTTGCAAGTAATTTCTTCATAGTCAACAATGTATTCCCAAGTGCTTTTCATTTTGTTCATCAAAATGTGTCATTGTGTGAGAATGGGTTAAGGATAATTGGAATTGAAAGGATCGTTAAGTGAAAATTACCCTGAAATTATAGGAAAACTAAACTTGCCATTGAATAGAGTCACTTTGTGTCGAAGCTCAGGGGTCGACACTAACAGTGTCCCTGGATCCTGAGGATCACTAAAAATTAGAAGGGACCCCAGCAATCTTGGGCTAGGGGTTCCGTCGGGATCCTTCGATATTTCTCCAGTACAATAGATTTTAATGTATCAACTTATGCTTCTGATTTGTTTTTTCTTTTTATAGTAACAAGCAATTTCTTCATTTTCCACAATGTTTTCCGAAGCTTTTTTTTATCATGTTGGGCTTAGAAGGGCAGGATTGCATGTGAATGAGTTAATGAATATCAAGGAGGGATCCCTGATTATCTGGAGGAAACCCTGAAGTAATAGGTAGGGATTCCTGTGGGATCCAACTGAAGCAAAGTTAGTGTCGACCCCTGAAGCTGAGACGAGGTCGTCAGTCGTCTGTCAATTGGTAATTTGTATTATTACAGGTATTCAGACGGGGAGCCCTCTATTCATGAAGACAAAGATGAGACATAGTGGTCATAAACATGGTAGTATTGGCTTCAATGGTGTACAGAATGGTGTTAAACCTGGTAGTGGTCCAAAAAATGGCTTTCAGAATGGAGTTGATGGTGCCAACAGTCATTTACAGTCTTTCAAAATGTCAAAACTATCAATTGGAATCTCTAAAAGCAATGATTTCTTGAATGAAAACTTGCTTAAAACAGATGTTCTTAATGGAAACTTACACAGCTCAGATTTGCCCCATTCAAAATTTGGAAAAAGCAATGCATTTGAGGGACTTCAGTTAGGTAAAAGAAGAGTAACTGGACAAAATAATCAGACCAGTTTTCTTAATGGACCAGTGTCTTTCAACCAACCTTCAGAAAACAGTTCAAATGGTCCTTTACAGAATTTAAATCTGGAGAAAAAATTATGTAATAGTTATAGTACAACTGATAAAACGGAATCAAACCTATCCCTCCTGAATGGCTCTGTTACCCAGAATACCAAACAATTTATTCATTGGAAAAACAAAGATGCTCTTTGCTGGTTAGATGTCTTGCTTTGTCTTCTTGTGCACAATAAAACATTGGAACAGGTCATGGTTAGTGAGAAACAGAAAAACTCTCTAGTTTATAAACTGATTCAAGCCCATAAACAAGCAACTCTTTTATTGACCAATCAGAACAGTATTGGAGGAGCTACAGAGAAAAGTGTTGTTCAAAATTCTAGTCAAGTGAATGCACAAGAAAGAGAAATAAAGGTTAAAAGAAAGTGCTTTCAAGATGACTTACATGCTTCTGATAAAACATTGTTACAAAATAATTCCCCTGATCCTGGTGAGATACTAGATACAATTAGAGATGAAATTTTGGTATTTCTTCAAAAGAAAGTCCACTGTGAAAGAGGTAAACCATCCAGTCCAGTGTTAGCCCTTCCTTCATTGTTACAGAGTGAACCCATTGTAGACAAAGTCTTCAGATCTAAATATAAGTAAGTATATCGATGAACTTGTATATGAGATCAGGGGTGCAGAATTTCGTTGCCAACTTGTCTGACATGGTCTTTTCAACTTGCAGACAAGTACTTTTTTCAAGGTGACTTGTTTGGGGACAAGCTATTACTAGGGCTAATCCTGGAATGGTACATAAAAGATCTTGAACATTTATTATCCTTATTTTAAAGGGAAGGCTAGAAAATAATGTTGTTAATGAAAAAAATTCTGGGTTCCATTAACAACAATGTATTTTCAGAATTTATTGGCTTTTTTGCAGACTAGTTCATTTAGATTCTGTAGAAAATTATCTCCCACTTGTCCAGGAAAAAGTGGAGACAATTCATATTTTCACAAATCCCCTCATGAGATTTTCAACAACTTCAAATATGCCCTTATTGAAGCCTTGAATCATCCTGCACATTTAAGTGGTCTGACTAAAGGCTTCATTATGGCTGCTGTCAATAGTTCCTGACTCAGAACAGCATGCCCACTGTATTTTTATTTTGGGGGTACATGTACCCCTTAGGTTTTGAAATGGGGGTACAAAGAAAAATCTGGGGGTACAGTGTACACTTTATTTTCAGATTTAAGGGTACACAATACGAATCTGAACCCTTTATGAAATGACAGGCAATGTTTTAGTTATATAGTTTGTTATTAATCAGTAAAGAAGTACCACACGTCATGTGCAAGTTTCAGATAAATTTAGAGGGAAAGATTATAAACTTTCTTTGAAATCTGGTTTTTGACAATTCACTTTTTCTTAATTATTGGATTTTAGAAGGATTGAATGGGATATGAGAGCGTTGGCTAAACAAATCTACAAACTCAATTATGACGGTGGGAATGTCATTTTGGAGCAGGCCATGCCAGGCATGTAAGCTCATTTTTAGATCAAACTCTGGTATTGAAACGATTCTGGTACAGTAACAGAAAATATCAAATGGTCTAATAAGTGTCTAAAAATCGCCATTTGTTGAGAAACAGAATAGGTTTTGTTACGACATTTAGCAGACAGCAAACTTACATAGCTAAAACAAAACTACAACATTAAACAAACGGCTCCATTTTGTCCCGCCCAACTTGCATGTACAACGGAACGTACAAGAGAAACTGCAGTACGTGAATGGGCACCCTGTAGAAATTTCTTGACCATCCTTAACCCATTCCCACACATTCACACTTTTCAAGAAAGTGAAATGGTTTGTTGGTGATCTCAATGTCATAACTACATTTTTTGTGTAAATGAAAGATTTGATTTGTTGATTCTTTTATTGACAGCAGCAATAGACTATAATTTTAATGGACTTCAAGTGATGTTAACTAATAAAGAAAAACATTCAGTCCAGTCAGATGCTTCATTTGTTTAAGAAGTTTCTAAGGTGATTCTTGAATTGAAGAATTTGCAACTTAACATTGATACAACAGCTTATTATACCCCCTAAACTTTGTTTGGGGGGGTATATAGGAGTCCGCTTGTTGGTTGGTCTGGCAGTCGGTTGGTCCGTCTGTCTATAGCTTTTTAGTGTCCGCTCAATTTCTTGGCAACCATTGGACGGATTTGATTTAAACTTCACTGATATAATCGGTATCAAGCAGAGATGTGCATATTCTATTTTGGTTACGGTCCATTGATTTTGCACCCAATAGCAGGGCGTAGGCACTCGTAGGCGGTGCTCTTTTTTAAGCTGTGATGTGTTAACCTATCTCTAGATACTGACACTTTCTGACGCCAAGAAGAAATATTATCTCGGACAGCTTTTTGGGGAAAGGAAAAATTGCTTGTAACAAGCACTTTTAACGTCTCTCAAAGTGTTTTCTACCCTATTTGGCTGTTGTTTTCTAATTTTAGTGTAAATTGAAATGTCATCAATTTGGACCAGCCTAAAATTTTGTTGTCTGCTAATGGGTTAATCTTTGGAAATGTCGTCTTCCTGTAAGTTTTCTTAAAAAAAAACCAATTCATAACTCAAAATGTAAACTTTAAGTACTCAAAAGACCAACATAAAGCAAATTTATTTATGAAAGAATTTTAGATTAGAGAAATTAATAAAAGTAGAAAATGATAAAATTAACGTGCAACTTTTATAATAATTAAATGATCAAGTTTTTGCTTTTATGTGGATCTCATCATCGGTTTGTGATCGAAAAGATTTAGGATACAAAGTCTAGAATTTTATTTCAAAGTTGCGCATGTATTTTCTATGAAAAGTCTTTCAAATTTTCCATTTCAGGTTTGTGTATGAATGTCCCAAATGTAAATTCCTAGAGGACACAGATTGTGAAAATGTGTTACCATCATTACCAGATGTAGTCAAAGATTTCAAAATCCGTACTCCCGTGCACAAAAAGAAATGTCTGAACTGTAGCTATACAAAAGGAAAACGTCGAATGTTGTACAAGATGTAAGTATTCAATAAATGAAGAGTATGTTTTCGTTATGCCATGGGGATGTTTTGTTTTACATATGTCTATCTGTCTGCCTGTCAATGGCTCTGTCTGTCTGTCTGTTCAAAACACCACCTGTAAACTTAACCCTTGTCATGCTGTATAAATTGTCTTTCTGAAATGCTCCCAAATCAAAGGGCTGAAAGCACTGATAGAACTTGTTGTTCAAAAATCAATATTTCTTTAAGAAATCAACTTCATAAACAACTCTGGCAGGAAAATTACAAGCAGGAGGTGTAGACTAAGATCTGCCTGCACAAAAGTGCAGTCTGATCTTAGTCTACACCTCCTGCCAAAACCGGAATATTCCGGGCTCAGCATGACAAGGGTTAATATTTTCGGCATAGCTTTAAAACTACTGCAAACTATTTCAGTTCAGACCAGTCTAAAATTATGTTTTTAGCTCACCTGAGCACATTGTTCTCAAGGGAAGCTTATAGGATCACATGGCCTGTTTTGTTTGTCATCCGTCATCATCTTATTCTTTAACCCATTCCAACACAGCAAAATTTTAGACTGGTCCAAATTGAAAGAAGCTGCAGACGACAATTTCAAGTTGATGGAATTTTGAATCTTTTTGTCTTTTTGGATAGAAAACATTGTGGATAATGAAGAAATTGCTTGATACAAGCAATTTCTTCATTATCCACAATGTTTTCCAAAGTTTTTTTCTTGAGGGGCGTAAAAAGGAGGGATTGAGTTGGAATGGGTTAAACATCTTCTCCTCCAATTTGGACCTAACTTGGTAGGGATATTCCTTGGGTTACCTCTTTAAAACTTGTTCATGAAATTTTGATATGCAAAAAAATGTGGGAGTTGCAGGGCCAAGCTTATCGGACACAGAGTAATCATAGAATAGTTCTTTAGAAATCTCCTAAATCAATTGGCAAATTTGAACTAAACGTGGCAAGAATGTTCCTTAAGTGACCCTTTTAAAAACTTGTTCATTAAATTTTGATTGTGACAAAAAAATGGGAGCATGGCAGAGCCAGGCTTATCCTCCTCCAAATCCACTTTGCACATTTGGACTAAACTTTGCAGGAATGTCTCTTTATAATCCTTTTCAAAACTGGTACTGTTAAAAAGGGGGTTAAACCCCATTTAATCAATCGTGAAATTTAATTCATTAAAGAATTTGGTTTAGGCAACTGCTTTCTAGGTAGAATTATCAAACTAAAACCTTTTCATGTTGAATATTTCTGTTATAGCAGGAGGCAAAGGCAAAGATCAGTCTGCACATACATAAACTTTGATCTTAGTCTACACCACTAGTCTACACCACCTGTTTGTCCCATTTAACCCATTCCCACACAGTGATGCTTTGTTACACCACTCAAGATAAAAGCCAGGGAAAACATCATGGAATAGTTTGTAATATAGTTTGCATCGTGGAATATGAAGTAATTCCTTGTAACAAGCAATTTCTTTGTTATCCACTATGTTTTCTACCCAAGAAGATAGTGAATTTTTAAAATTTCTTCAAATGAAAATTGTCATCTGCAACTTTGATTTAGGCCCTACTGTCATGTGATAATGGGTTAAGGCACACTTGTTATGACACACAATTAGCCCTTCAGGTGCTTTCAGCCCTTTTTATCTTTGATTCTAATGCATGTGTGAAGACAGAGTTTTATTCAGCATAATGAGGATCAACTGTTCTTTTTCAGGTTACCACAGTCTTTCATGATGCATTTTATAGATGGATTGCCTCCTGGTAACTGGCGTGATCTAGAGTTTACATTTAACACTGTGTCTTATGTGGTGACTGGTGTGGTGCAGTATCGTCGAAATCCAGATCATTTTGTAGCCTGGCTGAGAAATCCAGAAGGTATAATACTGCATGAACTTGTATGACTTACTGCAGTTTTGGGGGATTATTATCAACCCATGACCAGACGACGGAACTGTTGACTGGTCCAAAATTCAAAGATTTTAAAATGTTTTTTCTTTTGAGATAGAAAACAATGTAGATAATGAAGAAATTGCTAGTAACAAGCAATTTCTTCATTTTTCACAGTCTATTCCAAAGCCTTTCTTCTTGGGGGTGTCAAAAGTGTTTTTGTGTGGGAATGAATTAAAGTGTAGTATTCAGTTACAGCTGAACTTTTGACAAAAAGGAAGTGTAATTTGTCATGTTGGCCAATTCTTTTGGAATAAATTGGTATTTTCGTTACACTGTAACTTTCTTGCTGTCATCTACATTTGGTTTGTGCAGAGTTTGTGACTTGCTCCCATGATAAAGATGAAATTTTAAAATATTCAGGCATGAATAAGGCCATCTGTAAAGTTCAAATCAGGAAAATTTTATTTACAACTTTGTTGGAATTCATCCTTATACAAGCAATTTCTTCCACATTGCTTTCCATAACAATCCAGCATTTTTACACCTCTCAAGAATTTCTTCAGGAAAACAATATGAAAAATTAAGAAATGGCTTGTAACAAGCAGTTTCTTCAATTTCCGCAACAATTAGTTTCTAACAAAAAGATAGAGAGATATTTCAATTTCTATCATATTAATTAACCCATTCCAACTCAAGCACTCCTTTTTACGCCCTGCAATTAAAGAGCTTTGGAAAACATTGTGGAAAATGAAGAAATTGCTTGTATCAAGCAATTTCTTCATTATCCACTATGTTTTCTACCCCAAAAGACAAAAAAAATTAAAATTACATCAACTTGAAATTGTCATCTGCAGCTCCTTTTAAGTTGGACTGGTCTTAAATTTTGTTGTGTGGGAATGGGTTAAGCTTTGTTGTTTTAGAAGAAAACCCTAGGTATGACTATAGCCAGGTAGTTGTGTGTGTCATCTGTGACACTTTTACTATGTCTGGTATAACAACACATTCACTTGAAACTCGAAGAATATGTTAACTATCAGAGCAATTTATAGCAACAAGTGGGATAACTCCAATTGGAATTTTAGGCCACCTGACCGAAGGTCATAGTGATCTATTGTGATTGTGTTCCGCCCGTCGTTGAGCGCTGTGCCTTAATTTTTTTACATTTTTGACTTCTTAAGAACTCAGTCAGTAGCACACCAGACTCCCTAATCTTCAATCATGGGATGTCATGGGTTCATTCCCCGGTGGCGGCTCATATCATTACCGACATTGTCTCTCACCAATGGGTGGATAATTGTAAACCTAAATGGAATAGCAGCTGGAGCCTAGGAAAGGATGTCGTGGTAGAACTTGTGTGAGAAATACCAGGAATCCATTGTTAGGTGCTCCAGCCGCCACGGTACGACTGAAATACTGTTAAAAGTGGTGTTCATTCATTAATCAAGTTCACTATCAAGTTTGTACAAGAAAAAAAAAACTGTTGAGAAATGGCTGTGTGGGGGGGAGGGGGGGTGCATAAGCTTATATAGTGTCAACTTTGAAAAATCTTTTCTACCAAACCAAAAAACCTTCAACTCTGATATTTGGTATGTGGCATCATCTAGTGGACCTCTATCAATATTGTATAAATTATAACCCCAGGGTCAAATAAGCCCATTTCTTGGCAGCACACATTTAACATAGGCTTATATATTAAAAATTTCAAAAATCTTCTTCTCCCAAACGAGAGGGCCAAGTACTTTGATATTTGGTATGTTGAAACATCTTGTTGACCTCTACCAAGATTGTATAAAGTATGGCTCAAGGGTCATAATTAGTCCATCCCGGACATCACAAGTTTTACAAAGGGCTTATATATTGAAATTTTAAAAATCCTCTTCCCCCAAACAGGAGAGCCTAGAACTTTGATATTTGGTATGCAGCATCATCTGATGGACTTCTATCAGGATTGTAAATTATGGCCCCAGTATCAAAATTAGCACATTCCCGGATGTAACAAGTTCAACATAGGCTTTTATAGTGAGAACTTTAAAAAATCTTCTGTAAAATACAGAGGCAAAACCTCGATATTTAGTATGTAGTATCATCTTGTGGGTCTCTATCAAAATTGTATGAATTATGGCCCTAGGGTCATGATTAGCCCATCCCGGACATCACTGCATCATCTAGTGGACCTCTATCAAGATTGTATTGATTATGGCCCCAGGGTCATAAGTAGCCCATCTGAGAGGTTGGAAGTTTAATATAGGCTTGTTTAGTGAAAATTTGAAAAAATCTTCTTCTCCCAAACAAAATGACCTAAAGCCCTGATATTTGGTATGTAGCATATTCTGGTGGACTTTTATCTCTTTTTGTGCTCTTTGGACTCAGGTGACCAATAAGGCCCTATGGGCCTCTTGTTAATTGTATTGTGCCCCTTTATCCACTTATAGATTTTACCCACTATCTAGAACAGCTGAGCATTGGCATCCACATGCCAGGCTGTTGTGAAATTATTGTCTGCAACTTCTTTGAATTTGGACAAGTCTAAAATTGTGTCATTTGATAATGAGTTTGTTTTTGGATGTATTTTCAGATAACACATGGATTGAGTGTGATGGTTTAAAGCTACCAGTATCCACAGCTAGAGTTCAACCTCCACGATTTTCATGGAAACAAATCCATATCATCATGTGGGAACAAGCCCAAAATGCTTGTAGTAATGGAAATCCAGCTCTTGATGAAACCTTGACTGCCAAGAAGAGCTGCACTGTAAATAGACATGAGGCTGATAAACCTCCTGTTAGAAATTGTAGTTTAACAAACCTTAAAAGCACTACAAATGGTGCTTCATCTATAAATGGCTCTAGCATGGATTTCGTTACTGACCCAGTGATTTCAAGAACAAACAGTTTTATGAAGGATCAGAATAAACCTATCTTGACAAATACCAGACAAATGTCTGCCTGTGTCAGTTTAGCTTCAGCATTTGATCAAATTAATAGTCCTAACCAACCTGGGCTGTTAAATGATAAGGCTAGGGTAGATGAACAGAATGGGTTGACTGACATTTCTTTCCCTAAACAGCAAATTTCTATAGATACACACAAGTTTTTGAATAGTTCAACAGAAAATTCATCGCTTGGGAGAACTGGATCCTCCTTGTCGTCAACCTGTAGTGAACTATCGGACAACGTAAGCTTGCCAGAGTTTATATCAAGTACTCAACTAGGAAATGACTTGGTTAAACCAATACCTTGTAGAAATGAAAGCCCGGTGGAAAATTCTGATTTTTCTAGTAGAAATAGTTGTGAGGCAGACCCACATTTTACACATAATAAAAATATCACCGTCATAGACACAACTCAAATGAGTTTAAACTTTCCCGGTAAGAAGGCTGTTAAGTTTTCTCTGCCAAATGATCAGCAGAATATAGTAGTTCCTGATATAAAACCTTCTTCAGTGTTTAAATCTCCAGTAAAATCTACTGTCAATAAAATTCAACCACTAACATTAGGAAAACAATCAAACATTTCTGTGTCTAAATCACAGACTTCTTCTTTTGATCCTATAATTCTTCCTTGTATGGATAGACGTGAATCTTCATGTGGTCAAAATATGGATGTTGAAAACCCTGTTCCCAGAACTGCTGATGTTAAGGTTGAACCTTCAGCTGAGGATACAAGCCAGAGAAAGAGCATGCATTTCAAATTTCCATCTTTATTAAGAATGAAATCTAAACCTTCAAGAATTTCAAGGGATGCATTTCAGACCCTGCCAAAAGCAATTCCTAAGTCGGATTTATCACCAACGTCCTCACCAAGAATGTCACCAGCAAAAACGTTAACTCCTTCTCCATATTTAAGTGCAGTTAAACATTACCTTATAAATAAAACTACAGACAGTACACAGTTTAAAACGAGGTTTGAGGGACTGAGCCTGAAGTCAGCCCCAATTTTAAACAAAACTGTTGATTTGTCGGATCTGAAAAGGAATGATGTTTCTTCAAGTACATCTGCTAGTCCCTCGTCGGAAACTTCAAGTCAGAAATCTAAAAGTGAAACATTGAGCCAAACATCAAGCCAGAATTCCAAGACAAAAATAGACAGAGATACCCTGTTAAAAAGAAGAAAGAAAACACCAAGTGAAGATTTAATGGTTAAAAAACAAAGAACTAGTTTGAAATCTCCTCAAACTACCTCTCAGTCAATTGCTCATAAGTCCATGTATCCACACAATGGTCATGCCATTGTACATGTGACTCCAGATAAAAGAAATCATCCGATTCAAAAAGGTTTGAAATCAACAGATTCTCCAAGCTATGCACAACCTTATAATAAGGAAAACGGAAATTTGATTGTGACTCCTGAAAAATCCAAAAATATGGACTCCGAGACAGATTCAGTTTTACAGGATTTATATGACGCATTAAACATTCCATTTACCTCAATAAAAGAAACCATGTCGGACATCATGGTGGATGTGAACGATATTCTTGGTGTCATGGAAACCACAGACTTGAACCCAGCTACACCTCGCAAAACTGATAACGCTCATACTATTGGGAACCAAGGCCAGTTAGACTGGTATGTGATTACCTAACTTTTTATAGTCAGACTTTAAAATTTAGAGTGATCCAAATTTTTTAAATAGCTAGCTTTAAAAGTAGATACCCTTCAAGGTAAGAAAAGGGAAACTAAAGTTAGAAAAGGGTAACTACTGGGAACAGAAAACTCACCTGTTATTTCTGCTTTGGCTCACATGAGCACAAAGTGCTGAAGCTGAGCTATTTAATTTGTCAATGTCTTGCTGTAAACAATTACTTAACCCACAACAAAATTTAGACTGGTCCAAATTCAAAGACAATAATTTCAACTTGACAAAATTTTAAGTAGCTTGACATTCTTGGAAGAAACCACTGTTCAATGAAGAAATTGCTTCCTGACTATTTTCTTTGGGGCCTGAAAAGGTCTGATTGTGCAGTAATGGGGTTAAGAATTTTCTCCTAAATTACATGTAGAATTTCATTAAAAACTGGTTATAACTCATAGTTCATGCATTTTGGAATTACTTCAAAGAATGGATTGTATGAGGAATTTGGGTTTTAAAAAGTTACTAGATCAAATCTAAAGAAAACCTTGCTCTAGACTAGAGGTAATGATTTTTGCTCATTTCCAGAATTTTTATTTTGTCTAGATCATTTAAAAATTGGATTGACCTTATTCAAAATGTTGGTCAAATCTTAATCATAGTAATGCTCTTGAGCTTACTATTTTAACACTCATATCAAATTGTTCAGATTATTATCCTCCGCTGTTTCTGCGAAGGGGATATAGAAATGTTCTCTCTGTCATTTTGTCACTAAGCTTGTCCGGAGCATATCTCCGTAAGTATAAATGCTATCAACTTAAAAATTCATAGGTGGATAGATCCCATTGAGGAGAAGTGCAGTGCACAAGAATTGCAACTCTTGCTTGATAAATTTTGGAGTTATTGCCCTTTGTTATTTTAAAGACTTAGACTTTGTCCGGGGCATATCTCCTGAAGTATACATGCTATCAACTTGAAACTTCATAGGGAGAAGTGCATTGCACAAGAACCACAACTCTTGTTGCATAATTTTGGAGTTGATGCCCTTCAATGTTTTAAAGACTAAGATTTTGTCTGGAGGATAGATCAAGAAATGCAGTGCATAAGAAGCCTAAATCTAACTGGCTTCAGTTTACAATCAAGCTCTCACGGCGGGGGAATGCCATGTCCGACATGGCTCTAGTTATTTAGAGGATGGGCTGGCTAAGTAAAAATAATTAACATTGCTTGGTAAAAAGTTAGGTCACCTAGCCACCTTGCAGAAAACTAGGTATTTTCTTTAGAGGCCTCAATCGTTCAGAATCTTGTTGATGTCTAAGTCAAGTTGGATATATGACATTTTGTATCATTTCCTATAATTAAATCTATGAAAATGTGAATATCGAAGTTTAAAGGGAAAAAAAAGGCAAAAAAAAAGCCAAACCTGTAAAAACTTTCATCCTGAGATCAAACAAGAACTGAGGAGACTAAAAGACAATAGTGGTGCCCGAGTTCAGGTGAGCCATATAAGACCATCTTGGTCTTCTTGTTTAAGATTCTCTGTCTATATTGTTAGGCAGGGGTCATATAACAAAAAGAGGATAACTGTCTTGATACAAGATAAATTTTTCATTCATTAATTAAATAACAAAGGATACATGTTCACATCATGCAGAGTCACAAGTGAAGTGCTCAGGAAATTAATGATTGATCTAACATGTATACGTAAAAGAACACAATTATTCATTTTCTTAAATGCCAAGTATTCACCCCGTAAGAAAAAAACTTTGAAAATATTGTGGAAAGTGAAGAAGTAGTTTGTATCATGCAATTTCTTAATTATCCACAATATTTTCTATCTAAAAAGACAACAACCACAAATTAAAATTCCATCAACTTCAAATTTCCGCCTGCAGCTTTCAATTTAGATCTGTCTATAATTTTGTTGTGGGAGAATTGGTTAAGACTTATGAAATATAAAAGAATTGATTACTTTTGAAATTACATGGTAAATAACAAATTCAAGAGTAATAAGTCTGTTTTTATCTCCACCCGACTTGTTTTATCCCAACTTGCAAACAGCTCGCAGGTTTTAAAATGGTGATGTCTTTCTCTCTGTCCTTCAATCAGCTTCTCTCCAGAGATTTTTGTGCTGATTTCTACTTAACCCTTGTCATGCTGAACCCGGAATATTTCAGTTTTGACAGGAGGTGTAGACTAAGATCAGACTGCACTTATGTGCAGGCTGATCTTAGTCTGTATACCACCTGCTTGTAATTTTCCTGCCAGAGTTTTTTATGAAGTTGATTTCTAAAAGAAATAATTATTTTTGAACAAAAAAAATTCTATCAGTGCTTTCAGCCCTTTGATTTGACAGCAATTCAGTAAGGTAATTTATACAGCATGACAAGGGTTAATTTATTTTGAATGTTCCTTAGATGACCACTTCCTTCATGGTATTTTAAGCTATTGATAAACTTATCCTTTTTGGGTTTGGCTATTTTCCTATTGTGGTGTATATTATGAAATCTTTTAAATTGTTCCCTTCTGCCCAAGACATGAACTTTCTTGTGGATTTTAGTGATACATTACTGGAAATTTGCTTTTATAATATTTTATTTGATTCAGTTAAATGAATAAAAATCATGGTTGCAATGCAGGTCTAATTGCAAGAGGGTAGAATTTCCGCCTGAAACTTAAAATGGAGGTAAAACTGTGACAGATGGAAAAGCTGTCTTCATTGTAAAGAATGATTAAATATCTTCTATTCTTCTACTTACAACCAAAGTACAGAGCTGAAATTACTAAGCCAAGTGTCAAATCAAAATATATCCTATTTTCTAGAAAATTACCTTCATGTAGCTTGACTTCATATCATGGTGTATATAATTTCTAACTTTGTAGAAAAATAACTTAACTTCTTGACAATACATATAGTATATTCTATTGTCATCTCTTAATCTACAGAGGGGTTTTCATTGACTGAGTTCATTAGTTCATTTGCCCCATATAATGAAGAAATAGAGACACTTGAGCACCTAGCTTACAATAATATTCTTTCCAACACGTCTGGAAACTTAAATCACTTGGTTACTCATTGGTTTAGGCAGTGGACTCATGATCTAATAGAACTTGAGGGTTGTGGGCTCAAATCCTTTTTATGGCTCTAGCCATGTGGGTACTATGCCTCTAGCCATGTGGGTATGTCTTTCGGCAAAATGTTTTAGAGCCCGAGGAAGCACAAGGGCAAGTGACCTTTGCGGAGATGTAACTGAAAGATTGTTGGAAAAGGCTCCAAACATAAAGTCAGTCAAACAATTCAGGCCCATAAAGCTCTTCGCTGTTTCTTTTAAACATGATTTTAAAGTAAATATCTGTAATTAACCATGGGTATTAGTATTTTAACTTTTTATTTAGGAATCCATACCTTAAGTTTGTTTTTCTAGTCTTTTAAATGTTGAACATTACTGCTATAGCTATGCTGGAAGACACATGCAGAAAGGAATCTTGCTTGATACATGATCAACTCTAATAAAGTGGAAGGGTTGTAGAGGATGGTCAGATACCTTAGAATCTAGTCACGGAGACTATGAAATTGACAGAAATACTTAAGATGTTTTTGTTTGATTTTTCAGTGGCCAATCAATGACGAGCAGACTAAAACCTCAGTCTGGCCTCAATGCACAGAATAATGACTGGTCAGCCTGGACCAGTGTCAATAAATTGCTTATCATTTCTTGACGCAAAGTTTCTCAGAGTGTTAACCTGTAAAAGTAGGTATGCAATAGGTGCAGGTGAGATTGTATAGGCATAAATTGTGGTTTTAAGAAGTAATGAAAACGTGGAATAGAGATATGATGATGCGTCCTGGTCGATAATACCTTGGAAGTCGATGATTTCTGGGAAGTCGATAATTCCTGGCCACTAAGGTATTGTCAATTATTAGCGTATAAAATCATTACCGGTATGTTATTTTCTAATTCCACATGGGTTTGCCCAAATATTTAAAAGAAAATATGGCGTCTTAAAGAAAGAAAACTTCAATCGGCACTTTTTATCAACAGAATATTAAATAAAACTGTAGCTCTAACAATTATCTAAACTCTGGTCTAGGTACTATGCTAAGATGGATGTATGTGTGCTAACAAAACATCATCTTTGCGGAAGTTGCCAAATATATAATGTACTGGACGGCTGATAGTTTTCGCAGCTATTTGTTCTGCAATATTTTTGTTTAGCAACATGCCTATATGATTGCATAGGTTTGCAGGATATTTTCCATTCCATGTAAACTCTGACAGAAAAAGAAATCTGGGACAGTCGTCAATTTGATACTAACTTTTCGCTTTATCTTTTCAGATAGGTCGTATCCGGATACCATTGTTTTTTTGTTTTTTTTTTAGTATTTAAACATGCTCACAGAAAAATGCAGAATGAAATACAATATCCTTCAATCTTATTTTCACAGAAAACAATATCTGAAGTGTCTACAACTTGGAAAGGTCTACTTGCAAAATATGTCGTCCGTACAAGGTCAAGGTGGAGCGATAAAGATCGAACCAATGCTAATGTCCTTCCGTCAACAGAATGGTTTACAACTTTATTCATCCATGTTGGGTGGAGGAAGTATAGACTGTGTTCCCGTATCTGTTTGGATGTCGTCATGGTAATGTCTGTCAGTCTACATTCAACTTTATCCATCCATGTTGGGTGGTGAAGTGGAAACTCATTGTTGCTGTCTGTTATGATGTTATGGTAATAGATCAGGTCCACTGTCCGTCTGCCTGCTAGATGAAATACAACTGTTCATCCATTTTACTTAGGGTGAATAAAGACTGTCCGTGTTCCTGTCTGAATGTCATAAAGATGATAAATTAAGTCTGTCTGACTGTCTACGCCCATCTGTCAGTCCTCCAGTTAGATGACAAGCAGCTTTATTCATCTATATTTGATGAAGTAAAGACTCTTGAGTAATTATATGCTGTGATCCATATTCAGTCCGATGTCCATCTATCTGACAGCCTGATGACTTTAAACATCCTTGTTGGATGAACGATTTCTAGGCTGTCGTGCCGTCATGGTTATTCAAGTACCATGTGTCTGTCTGTGAATCTGCTAGTGGCTTACAATTTTTTCTCCTGTTTTGACGGGCGAATAAAAGGAAACCTCTTTATTGATGATGCCCTGTTCCTTCGATTGCTTCTTTTGCATGTTGCAGTCATTAGAAGCACTAGTTAGGTTGCATTTGGCGTTCTCGGCCCCATACCAATTTCAAGTCATGATTACGTGTACAAGCTTTTTCGACGAGACATTTTTTGGTTCAATTATCTAAACCAAATCCATTACCAAGCGACTTCTCACACTCACAAGCATATGGGAATTGAAAAAGGGTAATTGCAACAAGAAGTTTTGTTTCCTTTTCTATATATTTTCTATTTAACCCTTTCCCGTTTCGCACGGTTTTAGACCTGTCCTAATTCAAAGGTTTTGCAGATGAAAATTTAAATGGGATTTAATTTGAAAAATGACCATTCAGTAAGGTAGAAAATATTGTGGTAAAAGAAGAAATTGCTTGTTACAAGCAATTTCTTCTTTTCCCACAATTTTTCTCAAGTATAAGATCACAGGGACGTGAAAACCAGGGATTGAACAGAAAAGGGTTAAATGTCTGAATATGTCTTACTGGCCTGACTTATTACCAGATGATAAATTTATCGATTTATCCAAATAAAAAGAAGCTGACAACGATTTACAGTCTGGTTTTCACTGGAAAATAAGTGCCTTATAGACGCTACATAGCCTACTGAACATTGTTAGATAGAAGAAATAGATTGTACCAAGAAATTTCTCTTTTTTAACAATTTTTCTGCAGCTTTTTATGAAGTGCGTTAAAATGCATTATTGTGTGGTAATGGGTGTAACCGCTTCCAATTCAATCCCTTTGCTCAATAGAATACATGTTTGAAAAAAACTGAGGGAAATCAAGATTTTTTCTGTGTTAAGCAAATGTTAGAAAAAAAAAACCGGGGGGAAATCAAGATTTTTTCTGTGTCAAGCAAACGGAATCCATAATGTTTTCTATCCGAAAAGACAAATGTTTTTTCTTCTATTTCAACAACTAAGAACCATTGTCTACAACTTTTATACCCCCGCCATCTAATGGTGACAGGCATTTAGAGTTGCCTGTATCTGTGTGTGTCCATTTCTTATCCGGAACATCTCTTCCGCATTTAATGATGCATTTCAAAATAACCTTTCACAATTGTTCCTCTTGATGAGTACTAGTACCATGCGTGAAGTTCTGTTTTATATAACCAAGTTCAAGCTCACAAATGAAGGTCACTTGACAAGCACTTAAGTGAGACATCGGTGCCTGTGACACATTTCTGGTTTTAATTTGGACAAATGCTTACATTTTGTCGTCTGGCAATTGGTTGAATTATTTTCTTCAGTCTTAAAATGTTCTCAACCACGATTGTGATTCTGGTGGCAGTTCTGATAGCAATTTCGGAGATGGACAACTTTCTAGGTTAGGGGAGGGCTGCAGTCATAGCGCATTTGGTAGCACACAAGATTCCTAATCATTGGTCTCTGGTTAAACTCTCACCAATTGGGGGGATAATCGTAAACCCACGTGTAATGAGTAGCTGGAGGCTCGGAAATGGATGTTGTGATTGTATTGGTGTGAGGGATACCGGGAATCCACGATTAGGTGCTCCAGCCGGCGCGATGTGACTGAAATAATGTTAAAAGTGGCGTACAGTTAAACTTTTCTTATCATCTTTGGTGAGAAGTTTAATTTTCTGTAAATGTTTCTTGTCCTTCAAAGAACTTATGATTAATGATTTATATACACTTTAATTTTTCCAACTGCAACTTCTTTCAATTCGAACATTTCATTGTCTAGTAATCAGTTATAGATTTTGTTCATCTACAGCAGTGGATTTTGGTTTTAAAAAAAATAGAGAGAAAAGTATGTCTCGTCATAAAAAACAATTGTAGTGGCTCGTCAGAATGCTTCTCTCTGGTAAAGCTATAGATGTAATAGCGATACTGTCACGCATCAATTTACATTCTTTTAAAAGTACATACACAATCCTTAATTAAATACTTTTTATGCCTCGATATATTGGGTCATATATCTTATTTTGTGTCTATTACTATGTTGCATCGTTTGTCCACAATAAATGATGAATGATCTACAATGGGCAAGTCTCTTGACTACTTGGTTCTATAATATAAGGTGTTTTTATGTCGCTGAACGTCAGATTGGCTGACATAATGCAGTCATGTGGGTTAAGGGTGCTAGTAGTTGGTTTGCCTGACTCCTGGATGTAGATGAGAAAATGTGAGACCATTTTAGTTCTTTTATTCCTCTACTTGTGAGAACTCCATGTTTTTGTCTTAATGTTATCTATTTTGAGGTTCTAAGGCATACCCATAACATAAGGTTTGTGTATCAACAGTAAAAATTTACATTCCAAAATAGAAATCGCCCTCTTTATCTGCAGCATGAACTGCTTTGCGCTTGGATTTGTAGTTTTTCCTTGGGTTGGGTAAATAACTCTGCCACCTAGACAAACAAATAGTTAGGTTTTCCTTTCATACCTCTTCGTGTTTGTGTGTAAAATTATTTTTACTTGATCAATATTCTTTGAACTCGTGATTACAAAATTAAACAAACATGTTTTACACTTATGTATTTGATACTTTTCAGGTGTAGTAATTTTGTCAAGCAAATATGTCCCAATACATTTTATGGTCAAAAGGAGATGAATGGAAGTAATTATCGAGAAAAATCGACCGATATGATAAACAGAAGTAATATATTTTGCGAAAATTCCCCTCTAATTTGAATTTTAGCGAGTAGTCCATTGCAAGTCAGCCTTTCTAATTGAAACCGTACTGAGTCCTTTTCTTTGTTCCTTTGTTTTTAATCTAGCAGAGTCATTTTTGATAGCTTATGTTAACAGACAAAATTATGAGGTCGTCTTAAAGTTCAACGAGTTCAAACCGCCACTGGAGGCTTAACCCCTAAATCCGTTAAATGTCTACGCCATAAAAATAGTTTTGTATTTAAGGAATATTGCAAACTCTGTTTGCAAATTCATCTCCTAGGTATTTTAAGCTCACTTGAACATATCGTATTGAACATGAATTGGTCAGAGTCTTCAAAGAATTTGAAGACGACAATTTTAAATTGTTGAAAATTCTAAAATATTTATCAATTTAGGAAGAAAACAATGTGGAAAATGAAGACATTGCTTGTAACAAGCATTTTTTTCATTTTCCACATTGTTTTCCACACTCCTTGGTTACTTAAACTTGGTTTCTTTATCATGTTAACGTTTGAAAAAGAAGATTGATGAACAAAACAATGCTTTGCTAGCTTAGAGTACTTTTCGGTACTTTGATTATTTCTGCGATATAAATCTTCAGGAAACATTGTTGGAAAAGAATACATTTCTTGTTGCATCCAACTGACTGAATGATTATTTCAAATATAAAACGCACTTAAAAATGTTTTCGAAACCTTAGATTCGGACTGTCAAGACTGTAAGTAGACAGGGGTAAAAATCTTTTTATGGAATTCTAAAAACTGACCATAACTCGCCCATCTTTGCCTAATTTTACCTCTCTTATAACTTCAGTTTTAAAGGGAATATAAGTCAAATGGAATCTGACTTCATATTTGATAAGATTTCCATAAGCCTTGACTATTCGATTTGCTTAACCCATTCACGCCATCCTTTTTTTACGGACTGAAGAAATACGACTTGGGAAATCATTGTGGGAATATAAGAAATAGCCTGTAAGGAGCAAGCTCTGTTTTTCTGCCTAAAATAAAAGTATATTAATTTACATACACCTTGAAAAGTCGTCTGCCACTTCTTTTTATTTGAACCAATGATTTCCCAAAAGTACAATTTATTTGGCATTACAAGTTTTAATAAAGATTTGTCTTTAGCTCACCTGAGCACGAAGTGCTGATGGTGAGATATTTAGATAGTCCGTCGTGAGTCAACAATCTTAAAATGATATCTCCTCCCACACCGCTGGGCAAATTTCAACCAAATTTGACAGAAATGTTTGTTGGGTGGAGCCCTTTAAAATTTGCTAAAAGAATTGAAATCCGTTAAAAACCCTGGTTGCCATGGCAACAAAACTTTAATGAAAACTTTAAAACTTATCTCCTCCTGACCCAGAAGGCGTTGAGCCTTGATATTTGGCATCAAGCAGTAGTACAATGACCTCTTTCAGAATTGCTAAAATCATCACCCTCTGGTACCCAGGGGCGGAGCCCCAGGGGGTGGGGCTTATATAGAAATAAAGAAGGGTTTTTAAAACGATATCTCCTGAAACCGCTGGGTGGATTTCAACCATATTTGTCAGAAATGTTCCTTGGGTGGTGCCCTTTAGAAACTGCCAAAAGAATTGAAACCAGTTAAAAACTGGTTGCTATGGCAACAAAACTGAAATTTTAGTGAAAACTTTAAAAATCATCTCTTGACCTAGAAGAAGTAGAGCCTTGATATTTAGGATGAAGCATCAGTACAATGACCTCTCAGAATTGCTAAAATCATTATAACTTTCACTGATCTTAACTTTCACTGATCTTTCTCAAAACTGGTTTGCGAAACGGGATAGGATTGAATGTATATGTACCTTTAGAAGATACGCGATTAAGCCTTAAGCCTAACACGATGCAGTTGCATTGTGTGTTTCTCAGATATGTTTGATTCATTCCCAATAATTGTGAATAATGAAATTTTAATCTCATCTAGATCATGGCGACATACATGACCTTCAGTCCTTTGATTTTAATACACCCTCAAGGTGAAGTATTAAGGTCACACTTCCGATTATTGCCACACGATTTGTTGATACTCGGCCGCCGTCATTGCGCAGTCGGTAGCGCTTCAGACTCCTAATCTTCAATCATTGGATGTCACGGGTTCGATCCCGGCGGCGGCACATGATAATCATTTCCGACATTTGTCTCTCGCAAATGGGTGGATAATCGTAAACCTAGGTGGGATAGCAGCTTGAGGCTAGGAAAGGATGTAGTGGTAGTACTAGTGTGAGAAATACCAGGAATCCATTGTTAGGTGCTCCAGCCGCCGCGATATGACTGAAATACTGTTTATAGTGGCGTTCAATCAATCTTTGTTGATACTCGCCTTCCTGTAAAGAATAGCATTTGGCAATTCGAAGGTTTTCATTCGCCAAATATTTTATTCACCGCAGAAACAAAACTATAAATAACATATACAGAAATCTATCGGACAACTGTGTCCACACATCCAAATTACGAACAGGTTACAAATTCGTCAACATTCAACCTATTCCCACACATCGATGGTTTTTTGCCCCCAAGACAACTGCTGTCTTCTGAAAACATTGTCAAAAATGAAATTGCATCAAGTAATTTCTTCACTATTCACGTCTTCTATCCAAAAGGACAGATTTTTGAAAATCGGCTTTCTTGGAATTTTGACCAGTCTGAAATTTAGTCGTTTGGCTGAATAATCGGTCTAAACAAGGTCGATACGTTTTGTCGAGCCCGTTTGCAGTGAGCGAGACCTAGTTGTCACGACGACTACGTGAGTCCGTCCGTCCGAAATTTGTCCGGACAATAACTCCTACATTTATTGATGGATTTCAAAATAACTTGGCACAATTATTCTCAACCATGAATAGATGCGCCTATTGCAAGAATATTTTGGGATAGTTCTAATGCCAACGTCACAGTTCAAGGTCAAACTCTAAAACTGTGCTTGTCCGGAGCATTTCTCCTACAATTATGGAAGGATTTAAAAATAAATTGGCACAACTATTCACAATCATCAGTAGATGTGCCATTTGAAAGAATATTTTGGATAGCTTCAAGGTCAAGTTGATGGTCAAAAATTTGCGGGCTCTATAACAGTTTTCCAGAGACAACCATCTAGTTTAGCTCCACTGGCTGAAGCCTAACAAGCAATTGTCATGTCGGAGTGTGCGTCAACCGTCCGTAAACCCTAGCTTTGAAACCCTTCCTCATAAAGCAATGAACTTAATTCAACCAAATTTCACATAAATTCCTTCAAAGAATTTTGATGGGATAAAAGAGTGGCTTTCATGAGCGAAGCAAATTTCCATTTATGGCGAAAAGTTTGAAAATTATCAGAAACCAGTTTGATTTCAATAAAAAATCACAGGAATGATTCCATGGTGACTCTTCAAAGAGTTTGGACAAGATAAAAAACACTGCTTTTATGTATGGGACTAATTTCCATATATGGAATGTTAAAACTGAAAAACTTCTGAGTAACCAGATGATGGATTTGAACCAAATTTCACAGGATTGATCATCGGTGACTATCGGATTCCTCCATATAATTTTGCTGGGGTACAGAACCTAACGGCCCATGTATCGTATTTCAAAACCATGTTCTCCGAAAATGAGGGTTTGATTTCAACCAAATTTCACTGGAATAGTGTATTGCTGATTGGTAAGCTCACCTGAGCACGAAGTGCTCAAGTGAGATATTGTGATCACCTTTCGTCCGTGCGTCGTCCGTCAACAATTTCTTTAAACGACATCTCCTCCCTAACCACTTGGCCAAATTGAACCAAGTTTGGCAGAAATGTTCCTTAGGTGGTCCCCTTCGAAAATGGCTAAAAGAATTGAAATCTGTTAAAAATTCTGGTTGCCATGGCAAGAAAAGTGAAATTTTAAAATAATCTTATAAAATCTCCTCCTGACCCAGAAGGCGTAGAGCCTTTATATTTTGCATGAATCATCAGTATATTGACCCCTTTCAAAATAGCTAAAATCATGATCCTGGGGAGTTGGGTTTTTACAGAATTAAAGAACGATTTTTTGAATGACATCTCCCAAACCACTGGGCTGATTTGAACCATATTTGGCAGAAATGTTCCTTATGCTACGGTCACAAATCACTAAATGCCACCGGCCGGCGTGATAACTGCCAGTTTTCGTATAAATTCGGCCGGCGGCAGGCAAGATCGGCAGGCGGCAGTTGGCATTTAGGACGCTGCTAGGTGGCAGTTATAATTTTAAGAAAAAGTTAAAATTGTAACTGCCACCTGTCGATTTTTTCCAATTTTGCAAGTCGCCCGGGCGCCGGTCTGGTGCATTTCGAAGTCGCGCGGTTGCTGTCAAGCGGCAGGCGGGCTGCAGCGCGATTTTACTCGGTCTTGGTGCTAGAGGGCCTTCGAAAATCGGCCGGCGACCGGTAGGAAGTAACTGCCACTTTCCTTCACCCGGCCTGCCGCCGTTATGCCATTTACATGCCACCGTCCGATTTCAAAATATCTGCCGGCGGCAGGGCGGAGATCGAAAGGCAGCAGGGATGCGCCCGTTGGTGTTGGTAGGTGGCAGGACGGCGATCTACCGAGTGCAGACTGGGCCCCTGAATATAAATCCGCAAACATCCATCCGCTATACAAAATTGTAGTCATGGCGGTTCTAGTAGCTCCACAACGACTCGGAGACTTTCGAATCGCCGAATTGAGATGGAGACTCGGAAGAATTGAACGCAGACAACAGTTGCTGTTGACTTTCCTGATGCTGGAAGAAGAACAGCGTGTCCAACAGCAGCGACGACGACGGACTTGTTGGGTGCGACCATGGTTGCAGCGAAGAGTTCTACTCGGCCAGTACGACACACTCATGAATGAGCTGCGGATGGAAGACCGTGGGGGCTTTAAATCATTCCTACGGATGGATTGTGACATTTTCCTCTATATACTCGAGAGGATAGAGCCCCGCATCACGAAGTGTCAGAAGAACCGAGCGCCGCTAAGTCCAGGTATCAAGCTTGCCATCACCCTGAGATTCTTGGTTACAGGAATCTCATATCGAGCCCTAGAATTTGACTTTCGGGTAGCACACAACACCATTTCGCTGTTTGTGCCGCAGGTGTGTCAGGCCATAATTGAAGAGTTCAGGGACGAACAGTGGGCCACCCCTAGCACCGAAGAAGAATGACAGGAAGTTGCCGAGAAGTTCAGCGCCAGATGGAACTTCCATCATGCCTGCGGGGCTTTGGACGGGAAACATATCCGCATCCGGAAGCCAAGGAAGTCGGGCAGCCTCTATTATAACTACAAGGGCTTCTTTTCTATCGTGCTGCTGGGGCTTGTTGACGCGGAGTACAAGTTCCTCTGGGTCAACGTGGGATCCCCTGGATCGTATTCAGACTGCGGTGTCTTCAATAGGTCTCAGTTAGAGCCTGGACTTCGGCAGGACACCCTCGCCTTCCCAAGGCCGAGCCCACTGCCCAACGACGACAGAGACATTCCGTATTTCCTCGTCGGTGATGACGCATTCCCACTTCGTACCTATGTGATGAAGCCGTATTCGGACAGATTACTGGACCACGACCAGCGTATCTTCAACTACCGGTGTTCGCGGGCCAGGCGCGTGGTAGAAAATGCTTTCGGCATTCTAGCTTCCCGATTTAGATGCCTTCATTCATGCCTGTGGGTTAAACCACGAGTCGCTGCTAAGATAACGAAGGCCTGTGTGACCCTCCACAATGTGTTGCGTGACCAGCGCCCTGCCATCGCTGCAAACGAATTGGACGTTGAGCTGGAAAACGGGGACATAGTACCAGGGGCATGGAGAGATGCTGGAGTTTTGGAAGAGATTCGTAATGAAGGACGTGGACCACGACAGACTGTACAGGGAAAAGAACTGCGCGCATACCTCAAGGCCTACTACAACAGTGACGTTGGCAGTGTGCCATGGCAGGAGGCAGCCATCACACCACGTGATTGACAATTGGTTTGAAAGTTTTAGTACTAGTATGCATCTATGATGTGACATTTGCTGTACTAGTAATAGTAAAATTATCGGCATAGCTTGTATCCATTATGCAATAAAGTTACTTCAGTACAACTTCTAGTAATTTTCTTGAAATACAAGTCGTACAATGTTAACTTGTTATTCTTTATTAAGATTTTCGGCCAATGACCTTTCAGTATAATAACTGAACAAACAGATAACATCTATTAGAGACACTAGGCATAAATGAGATAATTAAGTACTAATTTAAAGTAGCGGTTACATAATTATTATGCTCATCGTTGGCCAATATGATATTTTCTAAGCAGATGACAACAGATGTTTCATAGCTTGATAACTTAAACCGATCCTATGATATGACCAATCACTGTAGTTGTCTCTGGGGCAATTCCAATGAAGGTCACACTATGTTTTTTAGTCTACCTTTATTTATTTGTCAGAGAATATAAAATAATTATTATAAAATATACATTGCTAAAAATATATTGAACCCCGACTAGCATAATTATGTAACCGTCGTTTTCCTTAAAATGAAAAAAGTATTCTCAGAACATATCATGTTTATTACTGGCAACAAAAATAGCTCGCAATGGAAGAAAACATATTAAAACTTTCAACTGTCAACAGTTCAGAACAGTTCCAACAAAGTTCAATCACAAGCCCATACATAAGTCACACAAATATTTACTCTACACTCCCTATAAGCCAAAGCCAAACATAATAATCCAAAAAGACATCCATAATACATAACCCTCTAGGTGTTACTCCAAGCTGGAATCCTGCGGCCTAGAGGATAAGCCGAGAGAAAGGCTGAGGGAGCCAGGATCTGTGGACTGCTGTGTGTGAAGTTGACAGCTGTGGCGACGGCTGATATTCTGATGTCAGTACCGGACTGGGTGTGTTGGCGGTCGGCCCAATAACTGCATTGAATGCCTGTTGTATGATGTTGGATGACGGCTGGGCTGACTTTGACCTGGGGTTACCAGATGAGGTGCCCATCTCACCTAAGCTGATAGTCTGAAAAAATACAGATGTACTGAACATTGTTAAATTGAAGTCATTTCCGGTACCGGTAGTGGAGGCGGTTATTTGAATTTTGCCGTTATTTCATCCATTTTAGCGATTTCATAACTTGGATACTGGTGAGCCGCCGAATTACTCAGCGTCTCACTACAGGATCCTAATTATGTACAGCGTTTAACAAATATGGCGTAACATTTCAGAATGGTCCTGGTCCCGGTTATTTGTCGATTTACTTATGTTCAGTACTGTACATACGTAGGGCCCTATAAATGAGAAAATGTAACTTCGGGGTTTTCAAACAGTGTGGACCAAGATCAGATTTTCTGCTTCAGTGGAATTTCCAAGATTGTTCTGGACAAGCGGCAGTTGTAGTACACACCTTATTGTACTTCTGACTTCGGAGACGTGGCGGCTGATCTGGATCTACACAGTTTGCTTATCCCGAAGGCACATTTTCTCATGTCACGGCCCATATATTGGAGACACGTAAAAGTCGCGGGGTTATAGTATTTGGCTCTCAATTTCAAAGATTCTCTACGCTGGGGTTCGAATCTCGGCACCCCCAAGTGACGGTGCTTGCATTTCTCACGAGATAAAGCTGTCAGCTGGCTCGGTGGTTCTACTTGGGTTCTTCTTAATTTGTGACAGACAGACAGGCGGGCGGACAGACAAATCTGGCAAAAGCAATATGTCTACCCATGTTAAAAATTGGGGAGACCTAATAATGTCGAATTATCATATGACTGTGAAGTAAGCAACTTACTGTGTAGCACTGTACGTCCTGGTTGGATGTGTACGACCGGAGCTGCTGTTGTGGAAGCTGTAGATGATGGTACTGTGGTGGCTGGGATGACCCTGGCAAAGCTGGTGCTGGGGCGTTGGGGGACTGCCAGATCGGTTGCTGGTGGTAGGGCGGCAGGGGCTGCCACATCGACCGTTGCTGGGGCTTCTGCTGCTGGAGGAATCTCATGGACACTGTGAATGTCTCGTTCTGGAACTCCCTGAACAGCTCTTGAGGGACGTCCTGACAAACAGAGGCAAACCATGCAGCCCAAGCCTGCCTGGCATCCGGTGCCTTCCCCAAGTCCTGTACCTGTAAACAACAATGCATGTGAAGTTGGCAGCAGATAAGTATGGTATTATTGTTTTACTGCCAACTTCACATGGGCAGAAGAATTCGTGATAAAACGTAAAATTATCAGGACCGACAACAGAGCAGTAAACATTAAAGCGGTGTGTTTCTAAAAAGAGAACAATGTAGGATTTTGATATGATTAACTGGTAGGGGCGAATAACGTTGGCAAAATGGCAATGTTATTTATCCCATGAAAATTTATTTGTATGGCCTTAATACCATGCAAATAATCCTGGATTAAAAGTGAAGACTTGTATGAAATATTCGTATGACAGCATAAAAATAATGCGTGTTAAAGTGAACATTTTGTACCGTTGAACCCATAATACATATGTCGGAACTCACCGTTTTTCTGATGTCGTTCTCCTGACCACGATCAGCTTGCAAATCCTCCTTCAGTACCGACACCAGGTCCGACGACCCCTTGGTTTTCTTTCCTTGCTGCTTCGGCTGAACACGGCCGGTTTGTGTTGACGTAGAAGGTGGCACTAAGGTGTCGTCATTGTAGGGGGTTTCATCGTCTTCATCGTCCTCATCCGACAGTTGGGGAATCTGGAAGCATAAGCACATAAATAACAATAGCTGGGTGTTCCGCGGAACTCGTGTGTCATCTGCGGGCAAAATGTATGTAAAAATAACAACGTCCATAAAGGGCAATAACTTCGTAAAAAGTCTTATGGAGTTATGACCCTTGATCAGATTTCTGCCCCTACCATGATAATTAAGTGTGTGAAGTTTCGTTTCAATAGCTTAAGAAGAACATAAGTTGTTGCAAAATAAAGAAGCATGACAGACAAGATAGAAAGACGGACGGACGGATGGACGGACGAACAGGTGGATGGCGGAGAAGTGACCCCTAAGAGTTACCCTGCCTACACTTGCTGACACAAAAATGAGATAAAAGTTATCATTATGAAAACTTCTATCGCATGTTATTCATGCCTATCTATAACAAACTTGTCCTGGCTGATGCTTACCTGTCCGAGCTCTGTGTCTTGGGTTTTGCAGGCTCCTTTGCGGCTGTACGGCTCAAGGAACTGGAAAGCCCTCAACTTCCACTGTTGTTTCTGTGTCAGTTTCTTGGCCCCGGATCCGCTTTTCCCTTTCTTGAGTTGAGCTTTAATCTTGTCGTAATCGGTCCGCAAGCTTTTGAATCTACTCCATATCTTGTCTCCCGTCCAGCCTGAGCCAAGCGCAGAAGCAAATTCGGCCAGGGTGCTGTCCCTCCTCTTTTTGTCCTTATATGACTCGTGCGTCAGATCATAAAAGAAACTTCTGTTCGAAGAAATCGCATATCTTCTCGTCGATCTGCTGGGCTCCCTTGCTGGTTTCCTTGTCGTTTTCCTCCTCTATGTCGGAAATATGCTCATCCTCACTGCTGTTGCTGTGTTCCTGCTGGGGATCGGGCTCTTGTCTTATGCGCTTGCGGGCTGGCGCCTTGCTCTTACCCTTTCCGTTGCATTTAGGGGGCATCTTCTTGACAATTTAAACTACTGAAAGTTTTAGATACTTTGAGAACAATGTTAACTTTTGAGAGCAATCTAGATTTTTAATTCCTCGGAAACTAGCCTGCCGCCGTCAGATTATCGGGCGGGCGCCGGGCGGTGGCAGTTAGAACGCCCGATTGCCGGCCGGTGGCAGGTGAAATATTGCCGGTGTCCGCCAGGTCGCCGGGCGGTGGCAGTTTAAAGCTGACGGTGGCTGGCCTGCCGCCTAACTGCCACCGGCCGACATCCTGATGACGGCACACGCACCTCGGAACTTAGAAACCGCCAGCCGCCGCCCGGGCCCCGTCAGGCGGCATTTTACTGGCAGTTATTCGTGAGCACTCGCACCGATTTGTAAAAAATCGCCCTGCGGCATTCAAGTTTAGTAATCGGCCGATGTCTAAAAATCGCGCGGTGGCAGTTTCACATTGTGACCGTAGCATTAGATGCTCCCCCATGAAAATAGCTAGAGGAATTGAAATCCGTTATAAACTCTTGTTGCCATGGCAACAAAAGTGAAATTTTAAAATCATCTTTAAAAATCTTCTCCTCCTGACCAAGAAGGCGTAGAGCCTTGATATTTTGCATGAAGCATCAGTTTCTTGACCTCTTTCAAAATAGCTTAAAATCATCGGGGCCCCAGGGGCGGAGCACCAGAGGGGTGGGGTTTATATAGAAATAAAGAACGATTTTTTTAAAATGAAATCTCCTCCCAAACCACTGGGCTGATTTGAACCAAATTTTGCAGTAATGATCCTTAGGCCCGGGCTCGATCCCCGACGGCGGCACTCATCCTTTCCGACTATTTGTCTCCCACCAATTGGTCGATAATCGTAGACCTATGTGGGATAGCAGCTGGAGGCTAGGAAAGGATGTGATGGTGGTACTGGTGTGAGAAATACCAGGAATCTATTGTTAGGTGCTCCAGCCGCCGCGATATAACTGAAAGATTGTTGAAAGCGGCGTAAAACCCCATTCAAACAAAAAAAAAATGATCCTTAGGTGGTTCCCTTCGAAAATGGCTAAAAGAATTGAAATCCGTCAAAAACTGGTTGCCATGGCAACAAAAGTGAAATTAAAAAATCATCTTTAAAAATATTCTCCTCCTGACCCAGAAGGCGTAGAGTCTTGATATTTTGCATGAAATATCAGTATATTGATCTCTTTCAAAATAGCTAAAATCATGATCATGGGGGGAGGGGGTTATAGGCATGAAGCATCAGTTCATAAACCTCTTCCTTATTTCTGAAATTATAACCCATGGATCCATGGGAGAAAAAAGTTTTTCTTTCTTTCAAATCAGCACTTAAGCCTTTGAATTTGTAATTTAGCCTTTTGGACCCCCAGGTTCATAGTCTTTATATGTAAGTGTGGCCCTCTTGTATCATAATCCTAACCTTAACATGAAATTAGACTGTTGAAAGAAAAAGAGCCTTTATCTCAGGTGAGCGCCCCAGGGCCAACGGCCCTCTTGTTATTAGATCAAAAAGGAATTTCAATATTTTTATCTAAGCTTTGGAGGATTGGTCAAATTTGAGGTAAAGACAACATAGTGATGCAAGGGATATGATAGAGACTGAGAATGTTTTGTTACCTAAAAATCAAGGATTCGATCCCCGGCGGCGGCACATATCTTTTCCAACATTTGTCACCAAAGGGTGGATAATTGTAAACCTAAGCGGGATAGCAGCTTGAGGCTAGGAAAGGATGTAGTGGTAGTAAAGATATATCCACCGTGAGAGTTATCCATTGTGAAGTATTCCAGCCGCCGCGATATGACTGAAAAAATGTTAAAAATCGGCGTTAACCCCATTCAAACAAATGTTTAAGAATGAAGCCTACCTAAACGTTAAATGCCATTATTTTGTTTGAAAGAGTTGTCCTCTTTGTTAAAGAATACTAAATTACATTTGCCTTCGTGATAAGAAATTTCAGGCCATTGGGGTGAACCAGACGTCCCAGCGTCTCTAGCGTTTTTGTTTTTCATGGCGGACCAACGATATGAAATGAAATTGGCTGAGCGCAGACCACGCTGTTAGAGCTCCAACTGGACGTTTGGAAAATATTTAGCATGGATAAATTATTTTTGTTGCATATCTAATAATCCATCATACTTTAGAGTTGGGTTAAACAACAAAAAACTGACCAAGGACAATACTTGTAGCACGTTGACACTTCTGGTCAGATCGCGTTTGAGTAGCTTTTAGTGCGACTACTTTCTGAGAAAACCCGAGTTACTGACGAGGACTTGTCACCATAGTGCAAATACTGGCATTTTTAGCTGGCAAAGCGTCAGATTGCTTAACGTAGCAGACAAAATTTTGAGTTCTTCTCAAGTTCAACTAGTGCAAACTGCCACTGGAGCCTTAACCACTAAATCCATTGAATGCCTGCGCCATAAAAAGTTCTCTTTACTTTATAAATATTACAAACTCCGTTCAAATTGTAGCAATTTCTTCAATGCCCACAATGATTTCTACAAAATTTTACAAACTTGAGAAGTTCGTCTGCAACTTCTTTCAATTTGAACCAGTCTAAGATTGTGTTATGTTGTAATGGGTTAACTCCAGTGTTTCTTTTACCTCGTCCATTTATCACAAAGAGGATTACTTAAAAAAGACCATGCGTTGCTAGCTTACAGTACTTTTAGTACATTGATTTATGTTGTTTCATATTGTAATGTTAGAAGAACTTGGAAAAAACTATACACACCAAAAAAGTAATCTACATTTCCAAGGATATCGTTGAATTCTTACGGTACAAGTTATGCTCGTCTCGCCCAAGCACCAAATAGCAAACCGTTAGACAAGTGCTTACGGCACTAGTTTGTATATCGACTGGTTCAAGCTTTGGGATGGTTTTATTGTGTCCGCCCGATCGTCTGTATAGCTTTCACCTCATCTTGGTCTGTTTCATCGCCAATACTTTGCTTTATTACACCCCCTCCCCCGAATAAACACTTTTTTCATCTTCGTTAATACCTATTGAAGTACATTTTGGAATTAACTGAATCAAGATAGGCGGAGATCTCGTTGCCTGCACAGAGATGTCCATGACCGACATCTGACCGATCAACATCACGCAGCATCAAAAGTTATTGGCGTATTGTCGACCCTGCCCACTAGTCTGACAGGAATCTCCATGTCGTCCAGTGTCACACTGAATGAATACGCGAAGCGAATTCATTCAATAGTTTGAGTTTTTAGGTTAAACCTCTATGAATACTAAAAATAAAAACAACTATTTCTTGTGATATGCCATCAAACAATACGAGGCAAATACTCTACAGTTATTTTTTAGTAGAATTTTATAGATCTTCTTTGCGAAAGCACGCAAACTGGTTGCATGGACAAAATTTTGGTCAAAGAAGTGTGAAAAAAAATCAGTCAATCAAAACGCTTGTATTTTGATAGACGAAACTAAAATTGAATTGTTTTGAACATGGTCGACTTTGCTCTTCCCTCATTTGACAAAAAAAGACAACAAAATATTCCTTTTCTTTATGTTATCTTAAAAGGTCGGTGACAAGCGATTACTTCATTCTCTACATTGTTTTCTACCCGGAAAGTTGAAAAGTCCAAAATTTGATTAACTTTAAATTGTTGTCTTCAACTTCTTTCAATTTGGACCAGTATACAATTTTGCCGTCTAGTAATGCAGGCCTCCTAATGAAACCTTTAGAAACCTTTACATTTCCCGAGAAAACCTTTAGCCCATTACCAGATGACAAAATTCTAGACTGGACCAAATTGGAAGGAGTTGCAGACAACAATTTAAAAGTTTTTGAAATTTTCATCTTTTGGAGTAGAAAACATAGTAGATAATGAAGAATTTGCTTGAAACAATGTTTTCCAAAGCTTTTTTTCTTAAGGGGCGTTTAAAACCGCCATTGTTCGGGAATTTGTTAAAATGCCAAATGGCGAGTAATTCTCACTCATGTTTAAAACCTTAATATTTGCTCTGACTGGTTGCCGTTCTAGCCGAAAGCAAGTAATAGATTTTGTTCTGCGTGTTCCCTTCTTTTATGTGTAATTGAACAAAAAATAGGTATACAGTAAAAAAGGAATGAATAATATTGCATAATTCAAACATTGTATAACATGAAAATTATTGTGGAATGACTATTGATTTAATAAATAATTCAAAATTCGATGAAAATAGCCTTTATTTACTCTTTAATTTTTCATATTTTACACTAAAAGCCTTTATTTTCATATATTTGAGCCTTTATAAAAAACTTTATTTTTGTTCTGGCCTGCTAGGAGGCCTGGGTAATGGAGTAAAGTAACTGATTCATAGTTGCTTAGAAAAGTGCTACGTTAAGTTGACCATTTTAGCTCCACTGAGCTATTGTCCTGGCGTTCTGATCGTCCGTCCGTCCCTAAAATTTACTATCAAAATCTTCTCAGAATGTATTTAACAGATTTCAACCAAATTTCACAGAAATGATCATTGGGTGACCCATTATCGGAGTCCTTCAAAGAATATTGGTCGGATGAAGCACATGGCTTTAATTGGCAGTATTTATTTCAATATGTGGCGAAACCTTAGAAATATTCTTTTCGGAAAACGGTCGATGGATTTCAATCAAATTTTACAGGAATGATCATTTGGTGACCCTTTATCAGATTCTTTTGATAAACACTTTTGTAATGGGTGAGGATAATTTCCATATATGGCGAAAGCTTTGAAAATCTTCTCAGAAACCAGTGAATTTAAATCAACCATATTTCACAGAAATGTATCTTGGATGACCCTTTATCAGATTCCTACCAACAATTTTGATCGTATGTAAAACATGGCTTAAATGGGCGGTGCTAATTTCCCTTTATGGTAAAATTTTGAAAAATCTTTTTATCAGAAACCAGTTGATGGACTTCAACTAAATTTCACTGGAATGATCCTCTGGTGCCTTCTTTTCATATTCCGCCGCACTGCGCAGTCGGTAGCGCTTCAGACTCCCAATCATCGATCCCCGGCGGCGGCACTTATCCTTTCCGACATTTATCGCTCACCAATGGGTGGATAATCGTAAACCTAAGTGGGTTAGCTTCTGGAAAGGATGTAGTGGTAGTACTGGTGTGAGAAATATCAGGAAACTATTGTTAAGTGCTCCAGCCGCCTCGATATGACTGAAATACTGTTAAAAGTGGCGTTTAACCCCATTCAATCAATCAATTTTCAGATTCCATTAATTAATTTTGATTGGTTGAAAACATAGCTTTTATTGTAGTGGTTTATGTCCATGTATGGTATATGTATGGTATCCAGTGAATTTTTTTAAAATGGTATCCAGTGATTTTTTTTTAAATATTGTTAATTTCTTTTTAATTTGGCTCAATAAATGAATTGACTTTAGTAAAACAACGAAATGTTTGAAATACTAAAAGATTTTATTGACAAGATTTATTCCACACGGTGAATATGATTTGGTTTATATTTAATTCCTGAAAACACATTTGCTTAATCAGTGCAATCAGGCCTGTGGAAGGATACAGGCGCTCAAGCGCCTCTAGTACTATGTTGGTCCGAAAATAAGTAAGTTGTAAACAGGAAGTAATTATCAAGATGCCTTGAATTCAGTAAGTTGCACATTAGACCTCTATCTGATACACCATCTGTGATTTAAAACTGCTAAGAAAAATTCGACGAAAGATTTTTAAACCATATAAAAGGTGGGAAATAAAAAAAACTTAACCCGGAAGTAGTTGTCATGCGGACCTGAATTCGGTAAGCAGTATCTAATACACTAAATGAAGTTTCTATTTGATGTACGGAGTTGAAACAAAATTCTTCCAAAAAAAAAGGGGGGGGGGGTAATAGTTTCATCAAAATTCATCAGAATTGTAGGATTAGTTGCACACACAAAAATTTCGACAATAAGTCTCCTCCTTGCGAGACGCATCATTGAATCCCAAAGCTCTTATAATATGTCCTAGGCCATAAAAAAGACAAACATTTTGGTGAAAATTTTATCAAAATCAAGTCATGAAGGAGAAGTTGCGTACAATCAGTCTGCTTGTTTGTATGACAGGGCGTTCAATCACAAACGTAATATAAGCTAGGTCACATAAAGACAAAACATTTTGTGAAAATTCATCAAAACCGTTATTTAACCGTTTAAATCTTTAAAGACTAAATTGAATCGTAAAATTGACCGAACGGATCCCATTGGATGTACTATAGTATTACACAATATTTCCAGTTGAAAACGGACCTAAGTCACGTTTACAAGAAACGCGGTGCTCTAGATAAATTTTCATTAGTTACATGAGATCATGTGATCGGAAGAGATTATTTTATATAATAATAATAAAAGATTAATAGGATTTTTAAAAGCACAATAACGATGTATGAAGTGAATTGATTGATTGAATGGGGTTTAACGCCGCTTTTAACAGTATTTCAGTCATATCGCGGCGGCTGGAGCACCTAACAATGGAATCCTGGTATTTCTCACACCAGTACTACCACTACATCCTTTCCTAGCCTCCAGCTGCTATCTCACATAGGTCTACGATTATCGACCCATTGGTGAGAGACAAATAGTCGGAAAGGATGAGTGCCGCCGTCGGGGATCGAACCCGGGACCTCTAGATTGACAGTCCGACGAAGTGAATACACAATCATACTATCTATATATATTCGTGTAAACAAAATCATTTTAAAGCAGTCAACATATCGAAAAGTTGCGAATATGCTTGTTAAATCTTCGGAAACACAACTATTTTATAAAAGATAACCCTGTCGAATATACAGAAACATTTCATAGAGGAAATGTATTTGATTATTGTAGATGGTCTTTGACTCGCTCACACACAATGAAGCTTTTTGACGCCCTCGAGAAAAATAATTCGAAACCATTGAGGAAAATGAAGAAATTGCTTGAACCAAGCAATTTCTTCATTTTTCACAATGTTTTCAACTCAAAAAGTTGAAAAATCGAAAATTTTATAAACTTTATATTGTCGCCTGCTTCTCCTTTCAATTATGATCAGTCTATAAGAAACCGATCGGCTGGTTATGAGTAAAATCGAATGGTGGAGGCAGTTCACATTCTGAAAATAGAAAAATGAATAAATTAATTGATAAGGTTGGCTCTTGAGAGATATTGATAAACACGGATCGCCGCTGCGAATCAACCAAATCAAATCATAACTTCATACTGGAAATAAAACGGACCCCGGTATTTCAGTTTAAATATTTTCGGTGGCGAAATAAACGTCGTAACTACAACTTATTCAAGTTGTAATCAACCAATCGCTGGCCCCCGCCCACTTACATCGTTGGCCCCGCCCACTGACTCCGACAGAAAGTTTCGCTTCGATTTTAAACGGCGTTATTTTGCAATATTTATGGCCAGTAACATAAAAGAAAAAAGTAGAATGGTTGGTTAGCGACCTAAACGTCGAAACTATAGCTTGAATAAGCAAGTCGCGGCTAAACCAACAAAAAAATCTTAACAAAAAGTGGCGGTCAATGCTGTTATCAATGCTCTCTTGCTATTATATTTTTCTTAAAGCTTTTGTCATGATAAAAAGTTCAGAACTATTTTAATGTCATGCGATGTTTTAATCCGTGCCCAAACAACAGAATTTTGGATGGTTCAAATTGAAAGTGGTTGCAGACGACATAGGAATGTTGGTTTTAATTGATTTATAGGGACCATGCGAGATAGAAGCATCGCCAGAAAATAAGAAATTGCTGTCGCGGAAGAGGACATTTAAAATGAATCAAATTTAAAATGTCGACTGCAACGTCTTTCAAATTGGATCGGTCTAGAATTTCGTTGTGTGGTAATGGGTTAAATGCCTATACTAAGAATTAGAATGTCATAATGGCTATTTGATATACCAAAACCTCGTTACTACAGCTTGAAAACGATGATTTTAGTAACCCGGTGTATATCCATAGGCTATTCCTTGTAAATAAAAACTTCAGAGGGCCGTATGTACAATTCAAAATATTTTTCAAAAGTGGCTTTAACCCATTACCAATGTGTTTAGATCGAAAAATAGATATCGAACGGGGTTGGAAACATTGTGTCAAAAGGAGAAATTGCTTGTTACAAGCGATTTTTCCTTTTCAAACAATGATTTAAAAACATTCCCTTCGACGTGTTGAAATGTGGAACTACGTGGTAATTGGTTGAAACTTTTGGAAAGAGCTGATATATTACTGAGGGAGTTTCGAAAAATCAAATAAACGAAATCATTTTTTCCATATTTCATTTCCGTCGACTCATTACAAATATCACCCTCGTTCCTTCGTTTTCATCTGCAATTGAGCGAGAAACGTGATGTTACGCTGCTTTTATTTTCTGTCTCTGTATTTCATTACCGCGACGTAAAAAAGGCGCGTTTACAACGTGGCGACGGAAATATCAACGATTACACGGGATATACACTTTCGATAGACGTCAAATCTAGAAATGGTCATTCAGACTCGGTATTACAAAACTTTTGTAACTCAACCCATTGCCAGACGCAAAAATTGGACGGGTGAAAATTCAAAGTATTTGCAGACAACAATTTTTCGTTGGTGAAATTTAAATAGTTCTCTGTCTTTTTGGGTAGAAATCATTGTGGAAAAGGAAGAAATTACTTGTAACAAGAAATTTCTTTATTGTCGTCAATGTTTTCACAAGCTTTGTCTGAGGGGCGTGAAAAAGCGTGATTGTCCGGGAATGGGTGAATAGGGCGACCAAAACCCAATAACTTGAGCTTTTTCTAGTTGTAGTAACAAGGTCTCCTTCCAACGATATATGGCCATTGTTTCAAGTCATTTCTTCATTATACACAAGCTTTTCTACCTCAAAAGACAAATATTTTTGAAAATCCAAATAAATATGGTTTTCTGCAATTTCTTCCAAATCGAACCAATCTAAAATTTTGTTATCTGACAATGGGTCAAAATGATTGAAGCTTGTTGAATTTCCTTGACAAAGTTTTCAATTAAGAGATGAGGAGAAGATTTTTTGTTTTCATGGAGGTATGAACCGAAAAACCTAATCACACCGTATGAATACGCGAAGCGGATTCATACATTGTGTGATTAGGTTTTCGGTTCATACCTCCATGAAAACAAAAAATATTCTCTTCATTTCTTATATTTTAATAGTTTTGAGCAAAAAAATCAAGACCTCTACATCTTTTGATACCTTTTTTATGGGACTATTTTGTGAGGAGGCATACAAAATAGCTGCGTGCTCAAAATTTTGTTCATGGAGTTATGAATAATTTTTTTCGACCAATCAGTATGCCCGATTTTGATAGACGAAGCTAAATATTAAATTATATAAATTTGAAATATCGTCTACGAATCGTTTGAAATTGGACGGATTTATTTATTGGTTAACCTGTCATTAATAAAAAAAAAAAAAAGACTTACGTGGGCCTGTGTAGGTGAAGTACCATCTATCGTCGTCCAAATAAGGCATTTTATTCCTACACATGTCTTTAGACAGAAGTTGCCAGGGGAGATTTTCGGGGCCATGAGGGGCCGCTATGCTGATCTCCATTCTGCCACTGTCAAAGACAAAAAATAATAATAACAGTGTATCAAGTTTGCGTTCCTCGTTTGAAATGGAGGTAGCGATGGGTTTTTTTTGTTTGTTTTTTTATTTTTTTCGTGTCGTATTTTGATTATTTTTATCCTCTCTTATATATTATTGAATACACATGTACATTGTTTTGAAAAGTAAATTTACGAAAATCAGAGATCGTATATCGAAATAAAACTAGGATATTTCCTTAATAGCTTACGTTACCTGTTAATTTATTTTTAGATTGCGCCGAGACTTTTGCAATTAACATCGGGGTAGTCAAGATGTGCATTGGATTTAACCGTTGAAGTTTGAAGTCGTTCAAACCAACGTCATCGTTACGTCACCAGGAGTTTTATTCGCTAGCCGATTTTCGATTCTGTAAAGGCTACATCACAGCTTCGTTAATGTGCCATAATTCGGGACGTTGGTTTTTCTATTGTTACTTTGTTTTTCTCTGTTGAGTTTGGGTCATATGAAAACTGGGTCATGCAGTGTCCATAACTGAATGCAAGGAATTCTAAAACAACTCGTGATTCCGCCGGACCTTTGCTAAATAACACCAAAAAGCCACGTTTATCTCTCCAGATTACTACGAAGACGATATCTGACTGTTAAGTACTAAATGCTCGTTTGAGCATATTTGGGAGTCATTTGGATTTTTTGTTGTTATTTAAAATTCATAAACATCGATACTTCCCTATAAACTCGACAAATTCTACATTTGTCTCTGGCTTGCACAGATCACTGACTTAATTCTAAATTATTGCAGAATCAAGCATATTTTCTTTCCTAACGATTCGACATTTTTCTTGCAAAACCATACTGTATATATAACTAAACTTTTCACAACTAACCGCTCTAGATGTCCCTTCGTTCAATTCAATAACATTTTATGATACAATTAAATCTTCGATATACGGATAGAAGATATCAAAAAATCGATTGATCGATCAAATCTTTCATTAAGATCAGATAAAAAATTTGTACTCCGACATTTATGTTAAGCATTTTTGTTGACTAAACGTAGAACCGCATAGCTTATGTAAACTGTAGACAGTAGTTACGGTATTAAGGTCGACAGCCAACGATTTACCTTTGTGTCCCAGACAGTCACCGGGGTGTGTTCATGGGCAAGACACTTCATAGCCAGCCCCAATCTACCCAGCTGTAAAAGTGAGTAGAAGTGGGTTAAAGCCACTGCCTCTCTTTTAGTGACGTGAAAACATCTGGACTGTGGGCGTTCGAGAGCGACTCTATAAGTTTAAAGCTTTCGTCTTAATCGAATAAAATGAAAAAGTATAAACTAAGGAAGTCCATTTTACTCAGTCGGGTTTAATAAATATTTTCTTTTATACAAATCTAACAAAATCCTATAGTCGAGAACCTTTTGACGTTGAAGAATACCAGTACTTTGGGATTAGCGGACAGCGACAGTTGTTTTTATTTACAAACAGATACACTCATTCGATATGTGATTTTAAATAACATATGAACCCACGCCTGTTCAATCCCTGGTTTTTACACCCCTGTGATTTTTAACCTGAAAAATATTGAGGAAAAAGAAGGAATTGCTTTTAACAAGCAATTTCATCTTTTTCCACAATATTTTCTGCCCTACTGAGTGATTATTTTTCAAACAAAACCAACTTTAAGTTGTCTTCTGCAAAATCTTTGAATTTGGACAGGTCTAAAATTTTGCAAAATAGTAAAGGGTTAATAAAAATGGTCACTAAATAGAGGCGGTCGTTCAAATATAGTTGTATTTACTCACTTGCAATAGTCGCCAATCATCTGGTTAAGTGGACACATCCATAGGATTAAATACCGACTAGGACAGGTCGATACTAATGTGGTAACATAGGCTGAAAAAATAAGAAAAGCAACGGGTAAGGCTCTTTTATCTGACCCATAATATATTAACCCATTCCAACTCAAGCCCTCCTTTTTACGCCCCACAAGAAAAAAGCTTTGGAAAAAATTGTGGACAATGAAGAAATTGCTTGTAACAAGCAATTTCTTCATTATCCACAATGTTTTATATCCCAAAAGACGAAAAAAATTGAAATTCCATCAACTTGAAATTGTCGTCTGCAGCTTCTTTCAATTTGGGCCAGTCTAAATTTTTTTTGTGTTGGAATGGGTTAACTCTTGTCATGCTGAATAAAAATCCTCTTCAGAATTGCAATAAGATCAGAGTGCTATCATTACTGGATGCAATTATTGTTGGTAAATAATTTATTTGAAAATTTATCTTATGAACAACTCTAACTTGAAATGGACAGACAGGTGGTGTAGACTAAGATCAGACTGCACTATGAGCAGGCTGATCTTTGTCTATGCATTCTGCCAAAACAGGAATAATCCGCGTTCAGCATGACAATGATTAATTTATTTGCAATAATATCCAGTCAATATATATAAGTCTTCAACAAAACTCACAAATTGCCAATAACATCGCCAATGCAGTATACTGACAATGTTATTGACATTGTGTAGGTAATATTGAAGATTGATTATATATTGATAAAGAACTATAATTGTGAATAATATTTATAGAACATTTGCCCCTACACAACACCAAGGGCGTACCCTAACCTCGGATCTCATTAAAAAAAAGATGCATAGCCTTGCATCAAACCATGTCTGATCCAATCAAAGGATCAGGTGTGGATGAAATGGTCCCGGTGCCGCCGTCATAGTGCAGTTGGTAGCGCACCAGGCTCCTAATTTTCAGTCATGTGGTACCATGGTTTCGATCGCCGGCGGCGGCATATATCCTTTCATACATTTGTCACTCACCAATGGGTGGATAAAAGTAAACCTAAGTTTGATAGCAGCTGGAAGCTGGTGAAGAATGTAATGATAGTTCTGGTGACAGGTAAACCAGGAATCCATGGTCGGTTGCTCCAGCCGCCGCGATATGACTAAAAATTGTTAATAGTGACGTTAAACCCCATTCAAACACGACTGATACATAAATAGCGATTTATGCTCGTAAACAGTAATATGTCGACATAGAAACCACATCTATGATAATCTAATTATAAATAATATAGATTTCAGTTCTGTGCATGAGCGTAGAAAAACAGAGATAAAAGTTTATTTTTTCATCATCGAGATAAAATTTCGAAAAATAGAAGAAAATCAACTAGTTATTCTTTATATGAAAATCTCCCACTAGAATGCGTTGTTAGGCGTTGAAAAAAAGAGACAGAAGGGCGAGTTTTTCTAACGCATAACAACGCATTCGAGTGAGAGATATCGAAACAACTATTTGATTATTCTATTTATTATATTCGAAAGAGATTTATTTTTCAATCGTTGCCTATTTTTTCAATTATATTCGTCATCTTCGGCCCTGGGAACCGTGCGTATTAATATCAATGCATTCTGTTGTCAATAATTTCTGTTCGCCATCTTAGATTGCCTTTCCATCATGGCGAGTGTTTAAAAGGATTTTTTAAGGGAAAGTCCGTGTTCTAATACACTTAGAGATTTGCAGTGTCAGGCACAAAAATAATTTGGACGAAACATTTACTGTATGTAAGGGCGACAATTTTATCGTCGATCTAAAGATCCCGGGATATTACGAACATCGATCAACCATTCAAGACTTGGACTTGGACAGAATTATAGGATATGCAATCTGTGATCACTCGATCTTCTGACTTGAGCGTACAAAACAAACTCATACGGGTTAGGTTTGAGTGTCTATCACTATAACTGCAATATCATCAGCATTTGAGGCCTTGAATAATATTGAACGTTACGGAAAATTATGCATCTGTTTGAGTCAATCAGTGATAACACAAACAATCCGGTTCGTTATTGTTTAAAACCAATTGTTATTTGGTGTTGTAGTTATGAACGTTAAACTCTTCTTATTTTACTGTTTTTGAATTTATTTTCAGACTAAGAAATTGAATGAAAGGTCATAACGTTTTTCCCACTCTCCCCATACCTCGTTCGCCATTATTTTCACGAAAAGGTTATAAAATATGTAGCTTATGTTTTCACTGGTAGAAATATCATAAAAAGTTTTATTTATCTCGATGGTTTTGAAAGAAGTCTCATGAGACTGCCCTCTCGTGTCTAATGGCAGTAAAATGCCATTCCTTGTGAGTGCAAAATGTCATATCTACAGCTTGAAAAATAGCTGTAAATACGACTTTTTGCAAGCCCAACGATGATAAGACTAGTTATTTTTTTCACGAGATACTCACATCAGTTAGACAAATGAAGATTACTTATGTATCACATGAGTTAAATAACATCCAAACTCTTTTATACAACGAGAATTGACCAATTGCTGGCCCCGCCAATTGACTCCTTTGGCCCCGCCCATTGACAACGACAAGAATTTCCGCTTTGATTTTTGACGGAATCATTTTGCAAAATTTATGGTCAGTAGCACTTTACAAATAAGTAGAACAGTTGGTTAGCGACCTAAACGTCGTAACTACAGCTTAAATAAGCTGGAGTTACGACGTGTAAGTCGCCAAACCAACAAAATTGATTCACTAAAATGGCGGCCAATATCGAATTTCAAACTGTACTTCCAGTCTAAATGAATGATTCGATTGGTCGATTGATTCCTTGATTGACAGACACGATTTGTCAGTTGCCTCTGAACTCCGAGACTTACTTTCCTGAAAGTTGGAAACACTGTTCAGTCTCACATGGTATCTCATTTTTTCGTCCTTCGCGTACGTAGTGACTTGATTCCTACAGGAACTGCTTGAATCCCTAAACAAACGACAGAAGAAAAGAGAAAAAAATCTTTATAGCCATTCCAACACAATCCCGCTTTTGGACGGCCTAAAGAAGAAAGCTTTGGAAGTCATTGTGAAAAATGAAGAAATTACTTGTTGCAAGTAATTTATGTATATCCACAATGTTTTTCTACCGCAAAAGGTAAAGATTCTTTGAATTTGGACAGAGCTAAAATTTTGTCGAATTTGGTTAATGTGTGCCTAAGTTCAATTTCAGCAAACGATATCAATTATAGAATACGTTTGGGAGAAACTCAAATATTTCTATAAAATTGTTGACCTATCTCAAATAAATGTGGAAGGCGTTAACAAATTTCCTCGCAGAAAAAAGTTTAGACTGGTACCAATTGGAAGAATTTGCATACAACACATTTTAAGAGATGAAATCTTAAAAAAAAAAAAAAAAAAAAAAAATCTTCAGCTTTTCGGGTACAAAACATAGTCGAAAATGAAATAAACAAGCAATTTCTTCATTTTCCACAATATTTTCCAATGCTTTTTTCTTCGGGGCATAAGAAAGCGAAATTGTGTGGGAATGGGTTAACAGACGCCTGTCAATCCCGAACTTACGAGTAAATTGCTTTTGACAGACGTCAGTCAGAAGGGACTCTTTCGTATTTGACGTTGGCACACGTTTTCATTTCGTAAATTCGCTATATACAGACAAAATTTTTGCTCACATCGCACAAGTTCCAATCAGATTAGCCCTAATTGAATAAAGTTTATGGCGCCTGTCAGTAGCGATTTTACTGAAAAAATACTATTGACAGATAGTTATCATAGAATCGCTAGCAACTGACGATTGTCAATAGTTTTTTCTGACAAATTCGCCATTCACTAAACTCTTTCCATCCAAGCCCTTTCCTGTTCAATCCCTGAATTACGTCCCTGTCGATTTATACATTGTGAAAAAAGAAGAAATTGCTAGCAAGAAGCAATTCCTTCTTTTTTTAACAATATTTTCTACCCTACTAAATGATTATTTTTCAAATAAAATTGACTTTGAATCGTCGTCTGCAAAACCTTTGAATTTGGACAGTTCTATTTTTTTAAAAAACAGTAAAGGGTTAACCTTTCGGCGTCACAAAAAACAAACAAAAGAAAAACAAAAACACACAACAAAAACAAAAAACCCTATCCCAACAACAACAACAAAAAAGACACATCTCTGGGGAGAGCTGTTGTGAATCAAACGTTACTATCTTTCAATGATCATTTCTACAGAAGTAACTTGTATAATTGTCGAACTATTTGGTACTTAATAATAATTTAATTGTTAGTTTCGTCTATCAAAATCGAGCATTCTGATTGGTCGAAAAAATTAATTCATACCTCCATGAACAAATTTTGAGCACACAGCCGTTTTGTATGCTTCCGCATAAAATAGTCCCATACAAAAACGTATCAAAATGTGTACAGCTTTTGTTTTTTTCGCTCGGTGTTATTAAATTATAAGAAATGAAGTGAATGTTTTTTGTTTTTATGGAGGTATGAACCGAAAAACCTAATCACACAATGTATGAATCCGCTTCGCGTATTCATACAGTGTGATTAGTTTTTTCGGTTCATACCTCCATGAAAACAAACAATATTCTCTTCATCTCTTAAATGATGAAATTCTTCATACTTACAGACCAGCAGTAGAGGTGCTATATAGACCGTCTGTTGTTTTCTTCCATTGATAGATGGTATTGGATAGCGTTGGTATACCAGACGGTTTTAGGCTATATACTTCAAGGTACTCTAGAGTTTGGCCTTCAACTATCTATAAACTTTTAACCCTTTACCAGATGAAAAATAGACTGGGCCGAATTCAAAGAAGTTGCAGACAACAATTTCAAGTTGGCAAAATTCCAAGTATTGTTTCCCGAACTATTTTCTTAAGCTCTTAAAAAGGCAGGATCGTGTGGGAAATGGTTATGTGAAATGGACCAATAAAATTATGTTGACATGAAAATTGAGATAGAATTCATATGAAACGAAAAACCTAGTCACACTGCATGAAAAAGCGAAGCGGATCCATACATGCGCGTGATTAGTTTTTTTCGTCCCAAACCTCCATGAAAACAAAAAGTATTCTATTCATATCATGTACTTTATTGACACCAATCGAAAAAAGGAAAATATTTTATAAATTTTGTAACATTTTTTATGGAACTATTTTTGTGTGGAATCATACAAATTAAGGTATGAATTATCCTTTTCGGCTAACCAGAAAGCTTTTTTTAAAAATTAAATTATACATGAATAAATTCCATTGTTTGGTCTTCAGCGACCCGGATGTAAAGGTTACAGTTTGTTAGCTAAAAAAATTGAAACATAGGCCATATAGAATTTGAGCTTTTTTCCTCGACACAATCAACCGTTTGAGCTTATCGTTTTACAAGCTAATTGATAATATTGCTAATAATGTTAATAATGATATTATTTATTAATTTATTCACTCGCGTTATTTCCTTTGAAGGAGATTAATTGAACAAACATCCCTTTTCAACAAAAACAACAAAATAAAGATATGGCATGATTCAAAGATGAGAAGATAATGAAATAAAACATTAGATATAGGATACAGCGTTATGATTCAAATGGTCCATGAAAACATCTATGTATAAACTTTATAGTCATTCTTCGAAATGAATTGCATCTTGCGGGCATAATGAATTTAGAAAAACCATTATTGGAAAGTGTTCATGGGGTGCAAATAACAATTCAGATATAAAGAGATGTAGAGAATATTTTTGTTTTTATTGGAGGTATGAACCGTAAAGACCTAATCACACAATATGAAATGCTAAGCGGATTCATACATTGTGTGATTAGGGTTTTCGATTCATACTTCAATGAAAACATTAAAAAAATCTCTTAATTTCATAGTATATAATAGCATCGAGCGAAAAAAACAAAAGCTTTACAAATTTCGGTACCTTTTTGTATGGAACTATTTTGTGCGGAAGTATTCTAAATCGCTGCGTTCTCAAAATTCTGTTCATGGAGTTATGAATTTTTTTTTCGACCAATCGTTATTGATAGACGAAACGAAAGATTAAATTATACATCTATGAACGTTGCAAACACTGTTATAAATTTAACTTCCAGTGAGTATTTTGAAGAACACTCGATCAGTTTGTGCTCTGTATCGTGCAGAAAAACGACCATATAGATCACAAAGTGCAAGCGTTGGTTGTGGAACTGTGGTCTATGGTTTAGGTACGAAAGCTATCTTATGAGGCGACAATCTCGCTGCATATAGATAATATAGCGAACATGACTTAATGGATCTGAGAAGTTGTGAGAATCTGGCGAAGACTACAGATCGAATGCGCACCAACCATTCATTAGTCTCATTTTCTTTTACTGTACGACTGACAATTTGACGCCATATTCGCTAGGTAGGTCGGAAACAATTGCCATTAATGTACATATTAATTAGGAATTTAAGGTTATATTTAGCTAATAAACAACAAATGTCAGGAACGAAGGCTCCGGTAATCCTGTTTGGACTCACCAAGTCGTCAAATTCTTCCCAGGACAAGGGATTTTCAGGAAAGTATCCGCCATCTTGGTTACTCGATGTACAGCCACACTCTCCATTTTCGTAGCACTTAGCTCTAACGTTTGTCGTCACCAAGGAAATCAGCACGAATAGTTCGACTAGAAAGCCTGTAATTGAAGGATCGAAGCTGTCAATCAGAGAACAAGTCGACCTATCAAAATATTCATTTGTGAAATATTAACTCATATATTGTCCAAAATTAATGTGAACCAATTTTGTTGGTTTTGGCGACAAAATATATATACACACACACACACATATATATATATATATCTTTTACCTATTACCACACAAAGACGCTCTCACGATGACCCTCTGTTGGAATACAAATCATTGAAAACTTTGTGGGAAAAGGATAAATTACTTGGAACAAGCAGTTTTTCCCTATTCTCTGAATGTTTTCTACCCTTTTTGGTGACTTAAACGGCTTAACTACAGCTCATTAGTCTTTTGGCAGTCACTCATATTCTGGGTTTTAGTCCAATACGTTCAATATAGTACAGATACACACATGTATATCAAAATAATTCAGCTGTAGTCACAACGTTGTCGTTTCCCATCGACGATTAAGCACCATGGATACGTGTATTAGAGACCAAAGGAGACGGCAGATGTTTTACATGATATCTTAAAAGTGCCTTACATGAGACTTTCTTAAAAATTTGCGAAGTGATATTATTTCTTTTTTAAGCCAATGTATGCTTGCAAATTCACTAGAAAAGCAAACATTTTCCATTGTGTGAACTAAAATTATCTTTAACCCGTTACCACACAAAGACGCTCTCAGACGCCCTGTTGAAATACAAATTAAGGAAAAATTTGTTGGAAAAGAATAAATAGCTTGTAACAAGAAATTTCTCCTTTTCTCACAATGTTTTTTTTTATCCTATTTGCCACCCGTTATCCAATTTTAGTCCAATTTGCAATGACGTCTGCAACTTCTTTTTAATATTTCGTTGTTTAATAAAATAATCATCTAAGACCCAGTTTCATTCCAAAATAATGCCACACGGTAATTCTTTGTCCCTTTTAACTATTTTTTCGTACTTTCTACCCCCCCCCCTCCCCCCATCCGCCGTTTGTTTTTTTTTAATTTGTCATGTGGTCGTATAGTTCTACTAACCCTTTCCTGTTTTTAAAAATTTAAGACTTAAAAGAAAACAATGAAAAGTGGGTGTGACTTGAAAAGAAACCAGCCTACAAAGTAAAAATTATTGCAGGAAAAGAAGAAATTGCTTGTCACAAGCAATTTCTTCCTTTCCTAAAATGTTTTCTCAAGTATAAAATCACAAGGGATTGTACAGGATATGGTTAAAAAAGTAAATTTGAAGGTGATCATGATAAAGATAATGTTTCACTAACCTCAATCTTTAAGTTGGTTTGAATTGGGTTTAACGCCGCTTTAAAAATATTTCAGTCATTTGGCGGCAGCTTGAGCACCTAACAATGGATTCCTGCTAGTCAGTGACAAACAAATACCATGATCTATTTCTGAATGACCGACTAATAGACAGTAAATGTTCGGGCCGAATGTTTAATATAAAAAGTTTATAAACTGATAGAGACACGCCACTCAAATAAATCATTTGCAGACTACAATAATCTGGTAATTATTTTGTGTTTAATTGTGAAAGACCTACTGGGATTTGAACACGTTTACTACATTTTTATTAGCTAGCAAAGCAGAAATAATTTTGAGGTCTTCTCAAAGTTCAATGAGTGCAAACTGCCACTGGAGGCTTAACCACTAAATCCATTCAATGCCTACGCCATAAAAGTAGTTGTTAAGTTTTTCAGGTATATTGCAAACTCTATTCAAATTGAAGAGAACTCTTTCAAAAGCATGCTGTTTTTATCCATTCCAACTCTATTCCGCCTTTTAAGCATACCAAGAAAAAAACTTTGGAAAAAATGTTGACAATGAAGAAATTGCTTATTACAAGCAATTTCTTCATTGTCCACAATGTTTAATATCCAACAAGGGAAAGCATGACTTTCTGTCATGTTAACCTCTAACAAAGATGATTACTCAACAAAACTCTGCTTTGATAGCTAACAGTACTTTCAGTGCTTTGATTGTAGACTCGGTTTAGTATATGACTATGAATATCGTTACACGAGACAGATCCCATAGATTCTACCTCATTTCTTTGACTTGCAGGTTATATAAGTTATGATGCTTCATAATAACACTATGTCTTATAGTCAACTTGTAAAAGCAATTGATGCTTACACAGGCACTTATAATCTGGAATTTAATACAATTTATGAAAATATATCTCTTTCTCTCTACAGTAAATTCACATGTGCAAGGTTGCGCAGCTGCATCTTTTTTTAAAGTCGCTGGTTCGTATCCCTAGGAGTCAAACATTTCATGAGTCGGAAACCAGAGGTGCTTGTTACCTTAAAAATCGGCGACTGCACTACCTTGTGTATATTTATTAAAGAAAGATAAATTTTGTAAGTTGTTATTAATTCCTGAATCCAAGTGCCTATGGATGCTTATAGATGCTCGACTTCGCTAGCCAAGGGTAACGCCCACTACACGTAGTATAAATGCATGGAAGCTATCTCAATATTAGAGATTGATTGATTGAATGAGGTTTAACGCCGCTTTTAACAGTATTTTAGTCATATCGCGGCGGCTGGAGCACCTAACAATGGATTCCTGGTATCTCTCACACCAGTACTACCACTACATCCTTTCCTAGCCTCCAGCTGCTATCCCACTTATGTTTACGATTATCCACCCATTGGTTAGAGACAAATGTCGGAAAGAATATTTGCCGCCGCCTGAGATCGAAGACATGACCTCCCATAATTGAAGATTAGGAGTCTAATGCGCTACCGAATGCGCTACCGACTGCGATATGACGGCGGCTGTCTCAACATTAGAGAATAAAATGGTCAATAACTTACTTGAATAAAGAAGATCCATTGTTATTTAACTAAATAATCTACACCCCGTTCCACTTGACTTGTAAAATAGAGCCTATAAGACATTTTGTCACCAAAAACCAATGTACCGTAGACGTGACAATTTTGTATTTTCATTACACCATGTCTCTCCACATTTAAATGATCACCCATGTTTTTACATCATGTATATAGTTCGACTACGACCCTTTACGAGAAAAGGGATTTTGATGACGTTTAATGTCGCTTTCAACATTTTTTTTTCAGTCATATCGCGGCGGCTGGATCACCTAACAATGGATTCATGGTATATCTCGCACCAGTACAACCATTACATCCTTTCCTGGCTTTCAGCTACTATCCCACTTAGGTTTACGATTATCCAGCCATTGGTCAGAGACAAATGTCGGAAAGGATATGTGTCACCTCCGGGCATTTTTTGGTAGAGATGTACTTATCTGAATACTGTTACATTTATGAAAAAACAAAACAAAACATTTGCACGAAAGGGAAATTATTGAAATTTCCAAAGCGGTTCGACAGTAACCAGAAGTCAGCTCGTTGTCTTTCTGACTTTGAAGTATTACTTCGTTTACAGATCTGCAATAATTAGAGATCGATTCTCAAATTTTGTTAACTGACTACGTATTGAGTAATATGAATTGTGGGACACTCACGTGGTGCATCTAAAGGTTGACCATTTGCTTTAAGTTATAAAAGAGTTTGATAACTCACACACGCCACGTAACTCATCATGAGTTTTTTCACTAGCCGATTTTCTATTAACCCTTTCCTGTTTTGCAAAATTTTAGACTTGTTTGTTACATGCATTTTTTCTTTTTCTACAATGTTTTCTCGGTGATAACATCACAGGGACGTAAAAACATGGGATTGAACAGGAAAAGGCATCAAATTAATTTATGCACTAACAAAAAATTACTCTAACCCCTTGATGTGAAGTATTTCGTGATGTTACTCTTGTCACTATGTATTTCTAGAGTTAACTTTGTGGTGATATGCAAATGAATCAGCTTAAAGCAGCCGTAGTTACGTCGTTAAGATGGCAATGCAAACAATAATCTTTCATATAAATTTGACAAATGTCGGAGTTCAAAGTTCACTTCCAGTCGAAATAGAAAGAGTGAAAGCCACCTAGCGCTATGACCGTTATTGCTACATATTCAAACTTGACTTGACTTGAATTGGGTTTTACGCCGCTTTCAACAATCTTTCAGTTATATCGCGGCGGCTGGAGCACATAACAATGGAATCCTGGTATTTCTCACACCAGTACTACCATTACATCCTTTCCTTGCCTCCAGCTGCTATCCCACATAGGTCTACGATTATCAACCCATTGGTGAGAGACAAATAGTCGGAAAGGATGAGTGCCGCCGTCGGGGTTCGAACCACAACAGTCTATCTTAATATATTTTTGCCAAATAAAAAAAATGACTTAATGGTTTCAAATTGCCGGATTGCCATGTAAAAAAAATAATAAAATAGAATAAAAGATAAGTAAATGAAATAGAAAAATGATTCATCATTCACACAATTTATACAGACTGCTAGTGAAATTTGAACTCCGATTATTTTTAATATTTCTATTGGTTTCGGGGATTAAACGTCGTAACTATATCATATTCAAGCTGTAGTTAAGATCTTTAGGTCCCACACCGATTCGTCTTTTTTATGTCCATGGACCCAACTTTTGCAAAAAAAAATAATAATAATCCTAAATCGCCTCACTCGACGTGCAATGTTGGAGGTCAGTGGGCGTGGTTATCGATCCATCAAGTATGTCTGTATCTACTGTGTGGTTATCGACCCATCAAGTATGTCTGTATCTACTGTGTGGTTATCGATCCATCAAGTATGTCTGTATCTACTGCGTGGTTATCGACCCATCAAGTATGTCTGTATCTATTGCGTGGTTATCGATCCATCAAGTATGTCTGTATCTACTGCGTGGTAATCGATCCATCAATTATGTCTGTATCTACTGCGTGGTTATCGATTCATCAAGTATGCCTGTATCTACTGCGTGGTTATCGACCCATCAAGTATGTCTGTATCTACTGCGTGGTTATCGATCCTTCAAGTATGTCTGTATCTACTGCGTGGTTATCGATCCATCAAGTATGTCTGTATCTACTGCGTGGTTATCGATCCATCAAGTATGCCTGTATCTACTGCGTGGTTATCGATTCATCAAGTATGTCTGTATCTACTGCGTGGTTATCGATCCATCAAGTATGTCTGTATCTACTGAGTGGTTATCGATCCATCAAGTATGTCTGTATCTACTGCGTGGTTATCGATCCATCAAGTATGTCTGTATCTACTGCGTGGTTATCGACCCATCAAGTATGTCTGTATCTACTGCGTGGTTATCGACCCATCAAGTATGTCAGTATCTACTGCGTGGTTATCGATTCATCAAGTATGTCTGTATCTACTGCGTGGTTATCGATCCATCAAGTATGTCTGTATCTACTGCGTGGTTATCGATCCATCAAGTATGTCTGTATCTACTGCGTGGTTGTCGATTCATCAAGTATGTCTGTATCTACTGCGTGGTTATCGATTCATCAAGTATGTCTGTATCTACTGCGTGGTTATCGATCCATCTAGTATGTCTGTATCTACTGCGTGGTTATCGATCCATCAAGTATGTCTGTATCTACTGCGTGGTTATCGATTCATCAAGTATGTCTGTATCTACTGCGTGGTTATCGATTCATCAAGTATGTCTGTATCTACTGCGTGGTTATCGATCCATCTAGTATGTCTGTATCTACTGCGTGGTTATCGATCCATCAAGTATGTCTGTATCTACTGCGTGGTTATCGATCAATCAAGTATATCTGTATCTACTGCGTGGTTATCGATTCATCAAGTATGTCTGTATCTACTGCGTGGTTATCGATTCATCAAGTATGTCTGTATCTCCTGCTTGGTTATCGATCTATCAAGTATGTCTGTATCTACTGCATGGTTATCAATCCATCAAGTATGTCTGTATCTACTGCGTGGTTATCGATCCATCAAGTATGTCTGTATCTACTGCGTGGTTATCAATTCAGCAAGTATGTCTGTATCTACTGCGTGGTTATCGATTAATCAAGTATGTCTGTATCTACTGCGTGGTTATCGATCCATCAAGTATGTATGTATCTACTGCGTGGTTATCGATCCATCAAGTATGTCTGTATCTACTGCGTGGTTATCGATCCATCAAGTATGTCTGTATCTACTGCGTGGTTATCGATCCATCAAGTATGCCTGTATCTACTGCGTGGTTATCGATTCATCAAGTATGTCTGTATCTACTGCGTGGTTATCGATCCATCAAGTATGTCTGTATCTACTGAGTGGTTATCGATCCATCAAGTATGTCTGTATCTACTGCGTGGTTATCGATCCATCAAGTATGTCTGTATCTACTGCGTGGTTATCGACCCATCAAGTATGTCTGTATCTACTGCGTGGTTATCGACCCATCAAGTATGTCAGTATCTACTGCGTGGTTATCGATTCATCAAGTATGTCTGTATCTACTGCGTGGTTATCGATCCATCAAGTATGTCTGTATCTACTGCGTGGTTATCGATCCATCAAGTATGTCTGTATCTACTGCGTGGTTATCGATCCATCAAGTATGTCTGTATCTACTGCGTGGTTGTCGATTCATCAAGTATGTCTGTATCTACTGCGTGGTTATCGATTCATCAAGTATGTCTGTATCTACTGCGTGGTTATCGATCCATCTAGTATGTCTGTATCTACTGTGTGGTTATCGACCCATCAAGTATGTCTGTATCTACTGTGTGGTTATCGATCCATCAAGTATGTCTGTATCTACTGAGTGGTTATCGACCAATCAAGTATGTCTGTATCTATTGCGTTGTTATCGATCCATCAAGTATGTCTGTATCTACTGCGTGGTAATCGATCCATCAATTATGTCTGTATCTACTGCGTGGTTATCGATTCATCAAGTATGTCTGTATCTACTGCGTGGTTATCGACCCATCAAGTATGTCTGTATCTACTGCGTGGTTATCGATCCATCAAGTATGTCTGTATCTACTGCGTGGTTATAGATCCATCAAGTATGTCTGTATCTACTGCGTGGTTATCGATCCATCAAGTATGCCTGTATCTACTGCGTGGTTATCGATTCATCAAGTATGTCTGTATCTACTGCGTGGTTATCGATCCATCAAGTATGTCTGTATCTACTGAGTGGTTATCGATCCATCAAGTATGTCTGTATCTACTGCGTGGTTATCGATCCATCAAGTATGTCTGTATCTACTGCGTGGTTATCGACCCATCAAGTATGTCTGTATCTACTGCGTGGTTATCGACCCATCAAGTATGTCAGTATCTACTGCGTAGTTATCGATTCATCAAGTATGTCTGTATCTACTGCGTGGTTATCGATCCATCAAGTATGTCTGTATCTACTGCGTGGTTATCGATCCATCAAGTATGTCTGTATCTACTGCGTGGTTGTCGATTCATCAAGTATGTCTGTATCTACTGCGTGGTTATCGATTCATCAAGTATGTCTGTATCTACTGCGTGGTTATCGATCCATCTAGTATGTCTGTATCTACTGCGTGGTTATCGATCCATCAAGTATGTCTGTATCTACTGCGTGGTTATCGATTCATCAAGTATGTCTGTATCTACTGCGTGGTTATCGATTCATCAAGTATGTCTGTATCTACTGCGTGGTTATCGATCCATCTAGTATGTCTGTATCTACTGCGTGGTTATCGATCAATCAAGTATATCTGTATCTACTGCGTGGTTATCGATTCATCAAGTATGTCTGTATCTACTGCGTGGTTATCGATCCATCTAGTATGTCTGTATCTACTGCGTGGTTATCGATCCATCAAGTATGTCTGTATCTACTGCGTGGTTATCGATCAATCAAGTATATCTGTATCTACTGCGTGGTTATCGATTCATCAAGTATGTCTGTATCTACTGCGTGGTTATCGATTCATCAAGTATGTCTGTATCTCCTGCTTGGTTATCGATCTATCAAGTATGTCTGTATCTACTGCGTGGTTATCGATTCAGCAAGTATGTCTGTATCTACTGCGTGGTTATCGATTAATCAAGTATGTCTGTATCTACTGCGTGGTTATCGGATCAGCAAGTATGTCTGTATCTACTGCGTGGTTATCGATCCATCAAGTATGTCTGTATCTACTGCGTGGTTATCGATCCATCAAGTATGTCTGTATCTACTGCGTGGTTATCGACCCATCAAGTATGTCTGTATCTACTGCGTGGTTATCGACCCATCAAGTATGTCAGTATCTACTGCGTGGTTATCGATTCATCAAGTATGTCTGTATCTACTGCGTGGTTATCGATCCATCAAGTATGTCTGTATCTACTGCGTGGTTATCGATCCATCAAGTATGTCTGTATCTACTGCGTGGTTATCGATCCATCAAGTATGTCTGTATCTACTGCGTGGTTGTCGATTCATCAAGTATGTCTGTATCTACTGCGTGGTTATCGATTCATCAAGTATGTCTGTATCTACTGCGTGGTTATCGATCCATCTAGTATGTCTGTATCTACTGTGTGGTTATCGACCCATCAAGTATGTCTGTATCTACTGTGTGGTTATCGATCCATCAAGTATGTCTGTATCTACTGAGTGGTTATCGACCCATCAAGTATGTCTGTATCTATTGCGTGGTTATCGATCCATCAAGTATGTCTGTATCTACTGCGTGGTAATCGATCCATCAATTATGTCTGTATCTACTGCGTGGTTATCGATTCATCAAGTATGTCTGTATCTACTGCGTGGTTATCGACCCATCAAGTATGTCTGTATCTACTGCGTGGTTATCGATCCATCAAGTATGTCTGTATCTACTGCGTGGTTATAGATCCATCAAGTATGTCTGTATCTACTGCGTGGTTATCGATCCATCAAGTATGCCTGTATCTACTGCGTGGTTATCGATTCATCAAGTATGTCTGTATCTACTGCGTGGTTATCGATCCATCAAGTATGTCTGTATCTACTGAGTGGTTATCGATCCATCAAGTATGTCTGTATCTACTGCGTGGTTATCGATCCATCAAGTATGTCTGTATCTACTGCGTGGTTATCGACCCATCAAGTATGTCTGTATCTACTGCGTGGTTATCGACCCATCAAGTATGTCAGTATCTACTGCGTAGTTATCGATTCATCAAGTATGTCTGTATCTACTGCGTGGTTATCGATCCATCAAGTATGTCTGTATCTACTGCGTGGTTATCGATCCATCAAGTATGTCTGTATCTACTGCGTGGTTGTCGATTCATCAAGTATGTCTGTATCTACTGCGTGGTTATCGATTCATCAAGTATGTCTGTATCTACTGCGTGGTTATCGATCCATCTAGTATGTCTGTATCTACTGCGTGGTTATCGATCCATCAAGTATGTCTGTATCTACTGCGTGGTTATCGATTCATCAAGTATGTCTGTATCTACTGCGTGGTTATCGATTCATCAAGTATGTCTGTATCTACTGCGTGGTTATCGATCCATCTAGTATGTCTGTATCTACTGCGTGGTTATCGATCAATCAAGTATATCTGTATCTACTGCGTGGTTATCGATTCATCAAGTATGTCTGTATCTACTGCGTGGTTATCGATCCATCTAGTATGTCTGTATCTACTGCGTGGTTATCGATCCATCAAGTATGTCTGTATCTACTGCGTGGTTATCGATCAATCAAGTATATCTGTATCTACTGCGTGGTTATCGATTCATCAAGTATGTCTGTATCTACTGCGTGGTTATCGATTCATCAAGTATGTCTGTATCTCCTGCTTGGTTATCGATCTATCAAGTATGTCTGTATCTACTGCGTGGTTATCGATTCAGCAAGTATGTCTGTATCTACTGCGTGGTTATCGATTAATCAAGTATGTCTGTATCTACTGCGTGGTTATCGGATCAGCAAGTATGTCTGTATCTACTGCGTGGTTATCGATCCATCAAGTATGTCTGTATCTACTGCGTGGTTATCGATCCATCAAGTATGTCTGTATCTACTGCAGGCACACACAAACACACACTCACACAAAGGTCCGTTTGGGGGAGGTACTTGACGACAGGAATATTGTTTTAACATTCTTATATGTAAATGTCTTTATAAAAAGTCTTGATTTGAATTCGTATTAATAAGTTACAGAATCATTAATCTCGGCATCAAACAAACAAAACTTGCAAACAACAACAACAACCCAACCCATGTTTGTAGATGGCATTCTTCATATATAGTCAACATCTATGGCAACTCATTAGAATATATCCCGTTTTGTTGGCCCATTACCACACAATAAACCTTTCACTCTTCCCCCCCCCCCCTCGCGAGTAAAGGCTTGCGAGGACATTGTGGAAAATGGAAAAAAATCTTATTATAAAGCAATTTCTTTATTTTCCTCAATGTTTTCTACCTCCAAGGACACAAAAATTTATATTCAATCAACTAATAGCCATCTCCAACCATTTATTTTGGCGTCTGATTGTCGGTTAAATAATGGTTTTACGTCTAATTTCACAAGAAAGTGGGATGTCCTTTCATGTTTATTCAGTGAATAATAAAGGACAGATATTTCGTAAATTTTTATTAAACATGTATCTATAGATTCGTACATTTTCTGTTTAAATATCACCGGAAATTCAGAACCGCATTTACACATTCCCACACAACACAATGTTAGACCGGCCAAAATTGAAAGAAGTTGCAGACGTCAATTTAAAGCTTATGATTTTTTTAACTTTCTTGGTAGAAAAAATTGTGGATAATGAAAAAATTGCTTGATACAAGCAATATTTTTCAAAAAGGGGGGATTGTGTAGGAATGGGTCAATCTTGCAACTAACGTAAATTATAATTATGCCAGCCTATTAGAATCATATGCCTTCAGATAAAAAAAGAACAAACTCTCCCTCCCATTAGTTCTAATTAAGAGATGAATACGCGAAGCGGATTCATACATAAGTGTGATTAGTTTTTTCGGTTCATATCTCCATGAAAACAAAAAAATACTCTCTTCATCTCTTATACTTTAATAGCATCGAGTGAAAAAGCAAAAACTTTACAAATTTTGATACCTTTTTGTATGGGACTATTTTGTTCGGAATCATAAAAATCATAGTGTGCTCAAAATTTTGTTCATGGAGTTATGAATACTTTTTCGACCAATCAGATCGCCCGTTTTTGATAGATGAAACTAGATATTAAATTATAACAAAATGTTAGACTGGTCAAAATTGAAAGAAGTTGCAGACGCCAATTTAAAGCTTATGGATTTTCATTTTTTTAAAAACTTTCTCGGTAAAAAAAATTGTGGATAATGAAGAAATTGCTTCGTTTTCCACAATGTTTTACAAAAAGGAGGGATCGTGTGGCAATGGGGCAACCTTTATTTGACTGCATTGAATAGCAACTAACGCAAATTATATGTCAGCCCATTAGAATCTACATCAGATAAAAAAAAAAAACGAACAAACTCTCCCTCCAATTAGTTCTAATTAATATATGTTGTAACGCCTATCTTTCTCCCCATTTTTCTCCTTCTGCAAATAGCATTAGTGTAACAAATTTAAAACTATTTTACGACCCAGGAGTGAAAATTTTTTATATCACACGGCCGATATTACACTAATGACGGTGTGTTTGTATAAAGTTTGTCTGTCTGTTAATTTGTTACAAAACTTTCACGTAATAAATCAGCAGGGTAGTATTTACGGCCATTTTGGAATCCTTGATGAATCGACATTCCTCTTCTTCCTTTGGCTAGGACTGACCAACTCACATTCTGGAAAATACGTAACGTCACAAAGAAATGAAATGGAAAATCACCACAGACCTTATTGGGAACCCATCTAAATATTTTCAATCTACCTTCCTATTCATTCGTTTACATAATTGACCAATCGCGGCTGTCAATCAAATAACCAGTCGACCAATTAAATCATTCATTGCGACCAGAAATGAGTTTTGAACTCCTACATTGGCTGCCATTTTTGTTAACATTTTCGTTGGTTTGGCGACTTAAACGTCGTAACTACAGCTTATTCAAGCTGTAGTTACGACGTTTACGTCACCAAACAACTATTCTACTCTTTTTTTATATGCTACTGGTCATAAATTTTGCAAAATAACTCCGATTAAAGTCGCAGCCAGACTTTTCTGTTGTGGTCAATTGACAGGGCTATCGAAGGAAATTGGTTGGGCCAGCGATTGGTTAGTACCGACCATATTGGTTTGAGATGGATTCATTATTTCCCTTTTTGTTTGTTTCTTTGTTGTGATTACTTGTTGGTTACTTGTCACGTTACGGACTACAAGTGCAATCGTACACCGTCAAACAGAAATGTGTTTTCTGAGAACTTAGAATACATTCACGCCGTAGTTATATACGGTACACCGTGATAGCATATGTTGTGATAAAGGTTGACTATCATTACCAGAAAACATTATAGACTGTTTCAAATTGAAAGAAGTTGCAGACGATACTTCAAAAGTCGGTTAAATTTTGAAAAAATAATTGCTGCCTAATAAATGTAGAAAAGATTGTAAGGAAAAGAGAAATTGGTTGTTTCAAATGATTTCTTATTGTCCAAAAAAGCTTACCTTTGTTTGATTTTACAAGGGCTATAATGTGGAATTGTAAGGTAAACAGAAAAAGACAGCGATTTAGACTTATCAAGTAAATACTATTTACGGTAGGTAATTACAAAACTGATAAAGTTCAACATATAAGCTTTTGATTCTTTCTGCGACACATCATAGTTCTTTCCAGAGGCAAAATCGCAAGAAAATTATCACGAAGATACTTAATCAGTTGGTTTGAATAGGGTTTAACGCACTCCTAACAGTATTTCAGTCATATCGAGGCAGCTTGAGCGCCTAACCCTCTATTCCTGGTATTTCCCACGTCAGTACTACCACTATATCCTTTCCGAGCATCCAGATGCCCACCCCACTTAGGCTTACGGTTTTCCACCAATTAGTTGGAGTCAGATATCGAAAATTATATTTTCTGCTACCGGGGATCGAGCTCAGGACCCCATGATTAGGAATCCTACGCGCTATAAACTGCGCTATGGCCGCGGTTGCACGTAATCAAAGGGACACATCGATGGTTCAGTGCGAGACAGTTGTAACTGCCTATAAAGATATAGGCAGTTACAACTGTTTCGCGCTGAACAATCGACATGCAGTAAGCAAACTTAAACAACGTAACTCAAGTTAAAACGCGATGTAGTTACAGTATACTAAGTTTTGATCACCCAAATGATACTGAATATCCTAAAGGAGCAGGTTTCAACAACTAGTCTAGTGAAAATATAGCCGCTTGTTACCGAATGAATGATATGTGGACCCTACACGAAAAACGAGCAATTACTGGGAGCCCATTCGATTGCTTTAACCAATTACCAGACGAATAAACTTTAGGCTGGTCCGAAGCAAAAAAAGGTGGAAATTCAAAGTCCTTTTTTGGCGGAATAGAAAACACTTTGGATGATTTTGAAATTGCATGATTCAAGCAATTTCTTCATTTACTAGAGCTTTCTTATTGAGGGGATTAAAAAGTTGGATCGTGTGGGAATGGGTTAATAATGCGTTACACTTTTAAAATGTTAAGATATAATATTCAAAGTTAAATATCAAGAATCTCGTCATTTTTCACGAGCATGGCATCCAAAAAGTATTTAATAGAATAATATGTAAAATAGTCGTTTTTAGAAAAAGGGGCGGACTTAGAGGCAATGAGCATTGGTCATATAATGGTTCAAACATTGAAATTGTGAATGATTTTAATTATCTTGGTACATTATTTAATTATACTGGTTCCTTTACCACTAACAATAAAACGTTAGCGGGAAAAGGATTAAAAGCCATGAATGTTCTAATAAGTAAGACTCGAACTTTTAACCTTCAGACAACTACAATATTGCAGTTATTTGACGCATTTGTTGGCTCGATTTTGTGTTTTTCATGTGAAATTTCCGGTTTTAATAAATCGAAGGAAATTGAAAGAATTCATTTAAAATATTTGAAAAAATTATTAGGTGTTAAAGCATCTACTTGCAATTACGCTGTGTATCATGAAACGGGTAGACACCCTTTGTATATTAATAAGTATTCTAGAATTATTAAATATTGGGGAAAGGTATTGTTTTCCGATAACGTACTAATCAATACAATATATCGATCACTAGACGATGGTGCTCGGCATGGCTGTATTAACTGGTGCAGTAACATTAAAGATTTATTGTACAGACATGGATACGGATACGTCTGGGAAGATCCTTATTGTGTCAACCATAGAAACTTTCATAAAACCTTCAAATCAAGATTGATTGACGATTTTCATCAGAATTTATACAATTACCTTAATAATAGTACTGTTTTGCTTACTTATAAATTTTTGAAATCTCACAGTGACATTGATAAGTATTTGAATTTGTTACCTTATAAGTGGTTTACTCACATTGCTAAATTACGGCTTTCGTCACATTGTCTTAGAATAGAATCAGGAAGACATGGAATCAATAGAATAGAAAGAAATCAAAGAGTATGTCAAGTGTGCAACGCAAATGAAATAGAAGACGAGTTTCATTTTCTTTTCATTTGTGATGCATACACTGACTTACGCAAAAATTATCTCAAAAGAAAATATTATACCCGACCAAATATGCACAAGCTTATATTGCTGTTTAATAACTCAAGTAAAAACATTTTAATTGATTTGGCAAGGTTTATAAAAGAGGCTTTCATCCGAAGAAATGGTATTTTGAATGATATACAGACTGTATAATTACATCATATACAGCTCCAAAATATCTTATTTGACATCTGCTTCTCTTCCATATACATCATACTGTATTTGTTGTATTTTTCTTGGCTTATTTGATCACGTGTTGCTTTTGTTTGTTCATACTTATTGTTGTTTGACAAGAAACTGTAAGGTTTACGCCAATAAAATTATCTATCTATCTATCTATCTATGTTTTAGTTGTGATACAAAGCTTTGTGTTTGATTCGAGTCGTGTAGGAAAATTTGAATATTTCATGAGACTGAAGTTCGAGCTAAGTAGGGTAAAATGATAGAAAGACTGATAAAGGCAAAGCTAAACCGCGAGTTTATTATTTTGATAATTTCACCCTTCTATCCGTGAAATTCCTTAGTGAAAATTCGCCGAGAAATCTCTATAATCACTTAAAATCATTACAGAAAAGTTATATTCCATTTTGAAATATTTTCGAATTCCAAATGGTTACCAAACTCATAAGGGGTCAGAAATAAGAATAATCGAGCCCTTACGTGACATTCCCAGCTATCTCACAGGTGCCTGAAGTGCTGATATTAAGCAGCCTGGACAGTCACCCAAGGCGTTTAGAAAAGTCGCTGATCGCTTAACCCATTCCAACACAATCCCTCTTTTTTTACGCCCTTCAAGAAAAAAGCTTTGGAAAACATTGTAGAAAATGAAGAAATTGCTAGTAGCAAGCAGTTTCTTCATTATCCACAATGTTTTCTATTCAAAAGACAAAAAACTTAAAATTCCATCAACTTGAAATTGTTGTCTGCAGACTCAGTGTCTTTCAATTTTGACCAGTCTAAAATTGTGTTGTGTAGGAAAGGCTTAAAGAAGCGTAAAGAAGCTGTAGAGCGCATGCTTCAGACTTTGATCAGTCTACGCTGCGTCTTTTACTGAGCGCACAAGTGTAATGGTTGGAACCGCTCGCTGGCTCAATAACTTACGTGGACCTTTGTACGTAAAGAACCATCTTGGATCGTCAATGTATGGTATATTATTTCGACACATATCTCTAGCAACCAAATGCCAAGGAATGTTCTCCGGGCCCGTTACTGATGTCAAGCTCATCTGTAGACCGTCACTGTAAATGTTTGTTTGTTTGTTCATTCTAAACCTTGTCATGCTGAATAAAATCCTTACCAGAATTGTCTAAAATTCAAAGGGCTGAAAGCACCGGTGGTACTTGTTGTTCAGTTTCAATGCTTTTTTTGAAAATTAATTTCATAAACATCTCTGGTTTCAAAAGGAGAGACAGGAGGTGTAGACTGATCTTTGTCTATACCTCCTGCTAAAACCGGAATATTCCGGGTTCAGCATGAGAAGGGTTTAATCATTACAAAAAAAGAATGTGAAACTCGCACGGCATGAAGTTGCCAATGTTTTATACGGACCATCCTCGGTCATTTCCAAACGACAAAAATTGAGGTACTTAAAAATTTTCTTTTGTAAATATGTATGACAAGAGGACAAAATCTGACAGTGTCAAATATGGTTCCGAATGTATTACGGTTAGGTGACGTCATTTTCCTTAAAAAATTATACCAGGTTGATATTAACGTTATTAGGAACGTTATTAGGAACGTTATAAGGAACGTAAAATGTAAAAAAACGTCGATGTTCAGACAATGTCTAAATCCGTTTTCGCTTAACCGCCTTTTGACGCCCCTCAAGAAAACCAAACATTGTGCAAAATAAAGTAATTGCCGTTACAAGGAATTTCTTCATTTTACATAATATTTTCTGGATTAAAAGTTGAAAAATCTAAACATTCAATTGTCGTCGGCATCTCCTTTCAATTTGGACAAGTCTCAAATTTTGTCGTCTGGTATTGGTTAAAACGACGAAATTATCCCTGTGTCTTCTAAATCACTATTCATGTCATATTTCTTTGATATGCCTTTTTTGACATTTTGAAGACATGTTCTCTCACGCTATTTTTTGTTATTTGTGATTTAATCTTTTCCTGTTTCGTAAAATTTTAAACTTGTCCAAATTTAAAGGTTTTGCAGACAAAAAATTAGAATTGATTTAATTTGAAAAATACCCATTCCGTAGGGTAGAAAATATTTTTGAAAAAGAAGAAATTGCTTGTTATAAACAATTTTTTTCTTTTCCCACAATATTTTCTAACCTATAGGTTGCTTACTTTTCGATTTGCAACCATTTTCAAACGTCGTCTGCAACTTCTTTCATATTCGGCCAGTCTAAGAATTCCAAAAACAGTAAAGGTCCAAGATGCGTTAATTTTCTTTTAAAACAGATGCCAAATAGGGCAGAAAAAATGCGAGGAAACGGGAAATTGAATGCTAAAAGCAATTTCTCCTTATCTCAAAATACTTTCCTCGGCTATATTTCTCTAGTTCGAATAAATGCAGGATTGTTTCGTAATGGGTTAAGTCCTTACTTGCATCTAACTCCGTCGTAATTCTTCGTTGGGCAGTACCAATTGATCAGATAACGCTCTGGGCACGAGGAGAATAACGTTCCAGTATTGGCTTCACCTGAAGGGAAAATGTAGACAAGTTAACAAATTGACTAATCGCAGCTGTCAATCAAGGAATTGGTCGACCAATAAGATCATTCATTTAGCCTGGAAGTCAGATTTGAACACCAACATTGGTTGCTATTTTTGTTAAACATTTTGTTGGTTTGACGACTTAAACGTCGTAACTACAGCTTATTTAAGCTGTAGTTACGACGATTAGGTCGCCAACCAACCATTTCAATTTCTTGTTATATGCTACTGGCCATGAATTTAGTAAAATAATGCCGTTGAATGTTGAATTGTAACTTCCTGTTTGGAGTCAATGGGCGGGTCAATAGAGCGGAAAGTGGGCGGGGCCAGCCATTGGTTGTTTTACCATTGTTATGCTGAATTATAAACAATTTATAGATTTTCAGTACAGTTAACGGTCTGAAAGCACTAGCAGCATCAATTGTAGGTAAATATTTCTTTTTGAAAATTTATCTAATGAACAATTCTTGTTTAAAGGACAAACAGGTGTTGTACACTCAGATCAAAATGCACATAACGTTGCAAAATTTATGGCCAGTAGCATGAAACATAAAAGCGTAAAAGGTTGGTTGGCGAATTTAACGTCCTAAGTACTGCTTGAATAAGCTGTAATTACGATGTTTAAGTCTCAAAACCAATAAAAATGTCTGTCAAAAATGGCGACCAATGTCGGAGTTCAAAGATTTTTTCCGGATTGAATCAATGATTTTATTGGTCGACTGGTGTTTTGATTGACATACGCGATTTGTAGGTTGAGATTAGCAACATTGATTGTAGCTTTTGTCATTTCACGTTAAACTGGTAGCCCGCCGTCTGTGAGAGACTACGTCATTTTGCAGCCAATGTACGATCCTTTCCGACTATTTTTCTCTCACCAATTCGTCGATAACCGTAGACCTATGTGGGATAGTAGCTGGAGGCTAGGAAATAATGTGATGGCGGTACTGGTGTGAGAAATACCAGAAACCCATTGTTAGGTGCTCCAGCCGCCGCGACATAACTGAAAGATTGTTGAAAGCGGCGTAAAACACCATTCAAACAAACAAACGAAGTACAGTATACCAAACGGGGAATTTAATTGGTTACTGCCCCTAGATCTATCGATACTATACGACATTCTGGTCCTCCATCCACCATTTGCTCCTTAACTGCTATCAAAGGTATTTGTATTACATGGAATTCAAATACAAAACAAACATCTAAACAAAGCAAACTTCTTAACCCTTGTCATGCTGATCCCGGAGTATTGCTGTTTTTGAAGGGGGTATAGACAAAGATCAGTCTGTACATTTGTGCAGTCTGATCTTAGTCTACACCACCTGTTTGTCCAAACCTGAGCTGTTTCTGAGATTAATTTTCAAAAAAATGTAGACCCACAGTGAGTGCTTCCAGTGCTATCAGCCCTTTGATTTTAATGAAATTCTTGAAAAGAAATCTATTCAGCGTGACAAGGTTTAACCCATTCCAACACAACAAAATGTTAGACTGATCAAAGTTGAAAGAAGCTGCAGCCGACAAGTTGATGGAATTTCTCTTCTTTTTAATCTTTTTGGATAGAAAACGTTGTGGATAATGAAGAAATTGCTTGATACAAGCAATTTCTTCATTTTCCACAATGTTTTCCAAAGCTTTTTTCTTGAGGGGCGTAAAAAGGAGGGATTGTGTGGGAATGGGTTAAGATTATTGTCATTGTGGAAAAGGTATTTTCATCTCCCTACTTCCTTACTTTTTGCTATTGGGCATGATAATGATGACAGACAAACAAGAAAAAAATATAAAGATTGCTATTTGAAAAAAAAAAAGAAACAGAAAAAACAAAAGTGTTTTCCATAGATGCAATAGGATGCTTTAAAATGATTATATGTAACTAGCCATTTCTTCATTTTACACAGTTTTCTATTTTAAAAAATTGAAAAAATCTAAAATTTTATAAACTTTAACATGTCGTCTGCAACTCCTTTCAATTTGGACCAATCTAGAATTTGCCGTCTGGTAATAGGTTAACCAATTATACCTTCTAGTGGAGATAAGAAGTTAAAAACCACAGGTTGGTGGAATCGTAGGCTGGGATCGAACGAAAAGGGTATTGTTATTGTTCCAGTGCAATTTTGAATGGCGTCGAACCTGTAAAGAAAAGTGTGAACAGTTCTAGGACATGAACATGAAAGTCGATAAAAACGGTCAATAATAGAGCCTATGTGTGATATTTTCAACAACTGGCCAATCGCTGGCCACATCCACCGACTCCGACTGTAAGTCCCGCTTCGATTTTAAACGGTGATAATTTTATCTTCAGTTGCGTCTATCATAATCGGGCGTTCTGATTGGTCGAAAAAAACTCCATGAACAAAATTTTGAGCACGCAGCAATTTTGTATGCTTCCGTACAAAATAGTCCCACACAAAAAGGTATCAAAATTTGTAGAGCTTTTGGTTTTTTCGCTCGATGTTATTAAAATATGAGAAATGAAGAGAACATTTTTTGTTTTCATGGAGGTATGAACCGAAAAACCTAATCACACAATGTATGAATCCGCTTCGCGTATTCATACAGTGTGATTAGGTTTTTCGGTTCATACCTCCATGAAAACAAAAAATATTCTCTTCATTTCTTAATTAATTTGCAAAATAGATGACCAGTAGCAAACAATACTAAAGGAGAGTAGTTGGTTGACGACTTAATCGCCGTAACTACAGCACGAATAAGCTGTAGTTACGGCGTCTATGTCGCCAAACCAACAAAAAGGTTAACAAAATGGCAGCCTATGTAGTAGTTCAAAACTCATTTCTGGTCAAAATGAATGATTTCATTGGTCGACTAGTAATTTAATTGACAGCCGCGAGTGGTTATTTCCGCGTCTGCTCAAAGTAAAGACCCAGTGCCCGAGATTTTAAAACTTTTTTCATACTCATCTGAGAATTCACTCAAATTTCACATTTAGATTAAAGTTCTATTTCTACTTAAATTCTATGGCAAATGCTTTGCAACACGATATCATATTGGTATATTGCTTTTTATAATAGTAACTGTACGATTAAAATGGAAACAAAACTGTAATTCTAACTTGAAGTTTGTGTAAATTCTCAGTTGGAAACAAAAGTAGTTTTATATATTCGGGTCCAGATCAACCTGCAGTGCATTCACCCAGTCTGACCAAAGTCTTCGTTTTGCGCTCTACAGAAGCTGTTATTGTGACGTTTATGACGTTCAAGCCGTTGTTCAGTTATTAAAAACAAAAGGGAATAAATTTTGTTTTCATCGAGGTTTGAACCCAAAAACCTAATCACATATCTATATGAAACCACTTTGCGTATTCATACAGTGTGATTAACCCATTATCAGAAGGTAACATTGAAAGGTGTTGCAGACTACACTTTAAAGTTTGTGAAATTTTAGATTTTTTCATCTTCTTGGGTAGAAAATACCATAGTAGTGGAAAATGAAGAAAATTGCTTTATACAAGCAATTTCTTCATTTTCCAGAGTGTGTTCAAATGCTTCTGTCCTTTTGTCCTGGGGGGGTATCAAAAAGTAGTGCCATTGTGTGGGAATGTGTTAAATTTTTTGCTTCATACCACAATGAAAACAAATATTGTACAACAGTGGCCTAACAATGCCATTCCAAATAATGTTCACTTATGATAGCAAGAAACTGACACCATTTAAGATTGCTTCAGAGACGAAGAGCATATTTTTTTTTTGTTTTCATGGAGGTATGAACCGAAAAGAATAATCACGCAAAGCGGATTCATACATAAGCGTGATTATTCTTTTCGGTTCATACCTCCATGAAAACAAAAAATAATCTCTTCGTGTCTTATAATTAAATAGCATCGAGCGTAAAAAAAGCAAACACACATTTTGACACTTTTTGTATGGAACTATTTTGTACGGAAGCGTGCTCAAAACTTACATTGAGGTAAGTTTTTTTTTTTCGACGAATCAGAAGGCCCGTTTTTAAAAGACAAAACTAAAAGTCAAATTATAAGAAGATAGATCGTCTTCAAAGATAATTTTCTCCTGGACAATGGATCATGAATATCTTTAAGCCCATTACCAGACGACAAAATTTTAAACCGGTCCAAATTGAAAAGGGTTGTAGACGGCATTTGAAGCACACGAAATTTTAGTGTTTTTTTTTTTTTCATTTTTCTTGGTAGAAAATATGGTTTGAAATGAAGAAATTGCTTATTACAAGCAGTTTCTTCAATTTACACAATGTTTTCCGTGTGTTTTTTTTTTTTTTTGTGTGTGTGTTTTTGTTTTGTGTGTGTGTGTGTGTGGTTTTTTTTTTATTCCTTAAGGGGCGTCAATAGGCGTCATTGTGTGGGAATGTGAAAATAAAATCGTGTATCGTGAAATATGAAACCATTTTTCGTGAGTATGCTTAAGGAAGTTGAACAAAGTAAAAACAAGAAGTGGCTTTGACTTACGAAATCAGATAACTCTGAAAAACTAGTAGCATTTGAATCAAATTACCCTGGGATTGTTGAATCCATTACCCCACTCCTAAACGACAAAAATTTCTACCGGTCCAGATTGAAAGAAGTTGCAAACCGACAAAACAAAATTTGTTTAAATTGAAAATTAAGGGCTATATGGGATAGGAAACACAGCGGGAAAAGAAGAAATTGCTTATTACGAACAATTTCTACTTTTCTCAGAAATATTTTCCATTGCTATCTTTCTACGGAGCATACTATTTCATATGTGCATGAAGAGCATATATTTAGTAGTATGAGCATCCATACATTGTAGCTACCCATTAAATTTCGAAAATCAACATCAAAAGGAGTAACAGACAACAATTTTTCATTTGGTGTCATTTTAAAAGTCTTTTATACAGTTGAAAAAGTTAAAGATGGCGAAGAAATAAACCAATTTCGGCTGACAATCAAATAATCAGCCGACCAATGAAATCGTTCGTTTAGACCACGGACTGCAACATTGCTACCATTTTGTTGTTGTTGTTTGTTTGACGACTTGCACGGCGTAACTACAGCTTATTCAAGCTGTAGTTACGACTTTCAGGTCGCCAACCAACCATTCTACTTTTTTAATACATGATACTGGCCATAATTTTTGCAAAATGATTCCGTTTAAAATCGAAGCGGAACTTCCTGTCGGAGTCAATAGGTTGGGCCAAAGGAGTAATTGTGCGGGGTCTGCTTTTGGTCAATAGCTGGTAAAAAGCAAATTCTTCATTTTCACAGTGTTTTCTAAAGCTTTCTTTCTTGGGGTAAAAAAGAGGGATTACGTGGAATTGTGTGGGCATGTGTTAAGAATATTGGCATAGTATCACGAAATCTTTAAAGAGGTTCATAGTGAAGTCTCTGATCAGACTGCTCTTATGTTAGGCATAGAATCTGATGTTGAATCGACCAATCGGCCTGGCCAAATAACCTCGATGGCAACACTAACTGATCCCGCTCCCATTTTAAAGGCGTTATTATGTCAAACAGCATGCAACAACAACAACAAAAAAAATGAATAAGCTTTACTTACGACTTTTAAGTCGCCAAACCAACAAAAAAGGCTAACAAAAAAGTCGCCAAACCAACAAAAAAAGTTAACAAAAATGTCGGCCAATGTAGTAGTTAAAACTCCTTTCTGGTTTAAAAGAATGATATCATTGATCGACTGGTTATTTGATTGAAAGCCGCGGTTGTTCAATTGTTGAAAAGTTTCACGCGTAGGTTCGTTGTAAACACTTGATCAGTATTTCACCTACCACCCAGTTATGTCATTAGAGTATGTCCCGTCTTCAGCCCTTATCCACTGTACGATCAGTTTTGACAAATCAGGCATGGACCCCGGTGGTTTTAGGTTGTAAACCTCATGATATTCTAGTGATTTTCCTTCAACGAACTGAAATGTAAAAACAGCGATACACTGAAATGTCCAATCACATAAAAAGAGACCCCGATTTCCGCGTCACTCACGATATATTTCGTCCAGGTAATGTAATGAGGAGACGGAAATAAACACCGAGTAGCACGATATACTTCGCGGCCTAGATGTTATCGCTAAGGAAAAAAGATACCAAATGAAACAATATACCTCGTGGCCTCGTCTTACCACGACAGAAATTACCAAGTAGCACGATATACATGGCGGCCTATAGGCGTTATCTCGACGGAAATAAAATAGAGCACCAATCTAGTATTTACACGGAGACGGGAATGCAAAATGGCGTAAAGCATGATAATATTTCTGCCATACTATTACGAGTCTATTATCTTCAACAATTACACATTTGCGCAAGGTAAAGTGTCAGGTCAACTTGAGCATTTCATAACCTGTAGATAGGTATGTTCAAGTTTCTTTAGTCGATCAACAGAAACTCTAAATAAACCAGTATGTGCACACGGCATTCAGAACCATTACACTTGTGCGCCAAGTAAGATTCAGATAAGCTTGTGTATACGCACAGTCTGATCTGATTCTTCACTGCACGGTCTAAAGTTAGATGTTGACCCAAGACTTCTTTATGCGATCAGGGAATTGTTCTCATTGCTCTGAGTGACAGACCACTTCACGCACGTGTGACTTATCACGGCTGTCAATCTAAGAGAAAAAAATCCCAGCCAATCGAATAACTCATTTTGATATGAAGAAGAATCTGAACTCTAACATTTGCGGACAATTTTGTGAAACATAATTTTCAGGTGGTTTGTCTTTCTGAGTAGAAAACATGTTGGTAATTGAAGGAGTTATATGTTACTAGCATTTTCTTCATTCCACAAAGTTTTCCAGAGTATTTTTCCTTGATGGGGCATAAAAAGTGGGATTGTGTGAGAATGGGTAAACAAGTTTTGATTCAAAATAATGATCGTATATTTTTCCGTCGTTATACCACTGCAACAGTAGCTACAGCATCAATGAGCAGGTTTTCGTTCTTTTCAAAGAGGTCCTTAAATTTCATTAAATAGTTCTTTAGATGAAGACTCATATGGGAATTCACCAATCGCGTCTGTCAATCAAGGAATAAACCCGCCAATCAAATAATTCATTCAGCCCGGACCTGACAGTATCAACTCCAACATTTGTCGCCATTTTTGTTAATCTTTATTGTTGGTTTGGCGACTTAAACGACGTAACTACAGCTTATTCAAGCTGTAGTTACGACGTTTAGCTCACCAACCAACCATTTTACTTTTTGTTACATCATACTGGCCATAAATTTTGCAAATTAACGCCGTTGAAAATAGAAGCGGGACTCCCTGTCGAAGGTCAGTGGGCGTGGCCAACGACTTAAGTGGTAGTGACCAGCGATTGGTCAATTAAAGCGTACTAAGCTCTCGCTTACATGTCAAGGGCAGCCTCAACGCCGAAATATTCTGAATATTTAACGATTCTTTAATGTGAACCAAAAGAACACACCTCCGATTAGCTAATATTACTGAAGTGACAACTTCTTTTCCCCTTTTTTAAGATTAGTTGTTCTATGAATTGATGAATTAACAAAGTTAATAAAATCTCCTTAGAAAATAAGATGCATGTGTATGTTATTTTTCAATTATTATTATAGGTTTTACTTTTTTGAGATTGTTTGTTGTTGTTTTTATTGTGGTGCGTGAGTGATCGTAATTTTGGCATTATAAAGTAATTGAACGGCTTGAAAACTGACTATAAAGTGAAATTAGCTTTTTAAGTTTTACCTTTTTGTTTAGAAGATCGCCCCTAGACGGAGTCCATGCATGACCTCCAAACAACAAATGACCTCCAAACAACAAGTAACTGTATTTCAATAATTAAAGATTTCTGATTCGAAATTTTTTATCATTTCATTCTGTTTGCTTCTATTCAATATAGGGCGCCTTTAGGCGGATCAAAAATAATATAGCAGGAGCATCATATGAACAAACTTGGTAGCGGTCCATAAATTCTTGACGATTTTGTAAGATTCGCTCCTAATTTTTGTCGCTATGGCTACCGGAGTTAAGGAAAGAGTTCAATTACCCCGCTCACTGACACCCTAGGCTCCGCCCATTAACTCCGCCGTTATTTTGCAAAGTTCATGGCCAGTAGCATGTAACAAAAAAGTAAAAGGTTTGGTTTGTGACCCAAACGTCGTAACTACAGATTGAATAAGCTGTAGTTACGACGTTTAAATCCTCAAACTAACAGTAAATGTAAACAAAATGGCGGCCAATGTCGGGGTTGATAAGCTCAGGTCCGGGCTGAATATATTATTTGATTGGTCGGTTGATTCCTTGATTGGCGGACGTTATTGGTCAATTGTTTGAACATTTATTGTAGAACTTATCCATTTGAGGTTTCATAAATACTGCCTCAATTTTGACTATACCTGACTATACCTGTAGAGACAAAATTTACTTTTGGTCACTCACTATAACTTATACATCTATACTAGATACAATGCATGCTTATTTATACCATTATTGGTCTTGAGGGTTAGAAATTGGTAATTGACACAGATTTATATCTCAAGCAGAGTATCAAGCCTTACACTTATACTTGCACCGTGCCAACTAAACTAATGGAACCGGAAAATGCCATCGAAACAGGCATCTGTTGGTGCCGTCATATGCATATTAAACTGGGCAGTCACGTAAATCGATCAGATTTAATCACACCTATTCCGATTATGTTTATCGGTAACCTCTATGTGCAATATACGGTCATATCAATAATCTGAAATCGCAGTAGAAGTTGACGCCGTTGTCCTACACCGAATAGATTTTAATACATGATGGTACGTAAAGTCACATCACATAAGTACCGAATGGGAAGAATAATTAGGTATTTACATAAACAGATGAAAATATAATCAAACTTTTCATTTTCATAGGAACTTTCTCTTTTAAGGCAATTTCTTAGTAGCTTCTTTATACAGAACTAATACTATATATTTTAAGCAGTTTGTGGCTAGTTAAATTTTCTGTCGTTCTCCTAAATACCTCATGTGTGATGCCATTTCCGGAAATGAAGTCTATACAAAACTCGCAGAAACTCTGAGTGATTGATTAACAATATTTGTCTGGTTTTCGTCGATGGTAGATAGCTATGCCCCAAAAGATACGTGTAATTAATGCCTCTAAATATCAACCTTTCTTTAATTTCTTAAAGCACATTGATACATTATTTTTTTTATCAAAATGGAATCGTTGGTTTCCTCTGATCTGGTGAGATTTCGCGTGTAAAACAATTGAATTAAAGTTGATTGTAGAGGGGAGGGGGTTCTATTTTCTTACCATTTTAATCGCCCTGCTGCAAGGAATGACACATCATTAGTGATGCCTTTAATCGCAAGAGAGCACCATATGGTGAATTAGAGATAAAATTTAATTTAATTTCAACTCCAATGATACAAAAAAGGTGTGATAGTTGTATTTTAAATATATAATGAACTACTTTTGTTCTTGCGCCAACCCCTGACGTTTTGTTGACGTATTATGTCGCTTTGCTACCAGTATCTCCTAACCGTAAATGTATAATGATTGATTGATTGAATGGAGTTTAACGCCACTTTTAACAGTATTTCAGTCATGTCGTAGCGGCTGGGGCACCTGACAATGGATTCCTGGTATTTCTCACATCAATACTACCTTCAGGTGCTATCCAACTTAGGTTTACAATTATCCACCAATTGGTGGGAGACAAATATCAGAAAATGATATTTTGCTAACTTAGACTTTTTTCATTCCCTCTTCGTAATTTGCCATGCATATGACAACTAATCTATAAATTGCTTATATGTGTATATTACCTACCAAGTTTTCAAACTGAGACCATTTTAGAGGCTGTGGTGGAAATAGATTTTTGCTTGCGCCATCGGGTATACAACCACATTCTGCATTTTCGAAGCAATTACTCCACACTTCCGGTATGGTGATGAAAATAAGTCCATACAGAAAACCTAAAATAAGAAGAAAACGGAAACGTAAAATAGAAAATAGAAACAGAAGGGAAAAAAATTAAGAAGAACGCGTAAAAATAGAAAGCAGAAACAGAAGAAAACACTAACAAGAAAAGAACAGAAGTAATAAATGAATTTATTATAGACATATAAAAGATATGGATCAAAATCTGGCTATCTCATTCAACTTGACAGAAAAAAATCCGTATTCGGAGTGTACCAAAAACCGTATTCGTCGAGTACCGTTAAACACGGACTACTTTTTTGTGTATTGACGCTCGTTTTTTTTCCCGGAAAGTTGGTTATTTCTTAATCATTTAACAGAACTTTCTTAATGTCATGTCCTAAAAGGTATATAATAAAAGGAATATGACAACAGTGTTTTGTGTTTGTTTTTTTTCAATTTGTTGTTATTGTGTTCTCGCATCATGTGTAGGTAATTTCACTGGATGACATTATTATCATTTCGATAATTGGAGGAACCTTTTCTTTGTTGAAGAGATTTTTGGAAGCACAGTACTGCGCTATTTTTTTTTTTTTTAAGTACGTCTGCCAAAGCTGTTAGGGGTCGATAAGCTGCGGTTTTCATACAAGCTTAATAAAAATTCAGGCGAAGAAAATCTAGTCCCTTTTCAGTCCCATGTTTCTACTTGACTGTATTTAATTAATTTGTAGATAATAACCCTTTCCCGTTTTGCAAAAGTTTAGACCTGTCCAAATTCAAAGGTATTGCAGGCGACAAGATGAAATCGATTTTGTTTGAAAAATAACCATTCAATGAGGTAGAAGGTATCGTGGAAAGAGAAGAAATTGTTTGTTTCAAGTAATTTCTTCATTTCATACAACGTTTTCTCAAGTTTGAATGCACAGAGAAGTAAAAACCAGAGATTGTCAAACCTAGTCCCTGTGCTACAAAAGTTGAAATTACTTTTTTCATAACACATAATATCCTGACACTCCAAAACTGCTGCTATGCGTTGTTGATTTCACCAGAAATTCCTTCGTCTATCTAAGTACAATTTTACATAATTTAATTTTTAGTTTCGTCTATCAAAAGCGGAAGTTCTGATTGGTCGAAAAAAAATTCATACCACCATGAACAAAATTTGAACGTGCAACCGTTTTAATGCTTCCGCACAAAATAGTTCCATACAAAAAAGTATCAAATTTTGTTAAATTATTTGTTTTTTGCTCGATAGTATTGAATTATAATAAATGAAGAGAGTATTTTTTGTTGTCATGGAGGTATGAACCGAAAAAAAAATCACACTTATGTACGAATCCGCTTCACGTATTCATACAGTGTGATTAGTTTTTTTTCGGTTCATACCTCCATGAAAACAAAAAATATCCTCTTCATCTCTTATAACCAGATATGCTGAACTAGGACTACTTGTATCTCGGTTTTGGCAAGAGATATAGACAAACATAAGCCTGCACATACATGCAGCTTGATCCTAGCCTACAACACTTGTTTGTTCTTTTTAGGACAAATTTGTTTACAGAATTAGTTTTCAAAAGATAATCTGATTCACAAGAGGGCCTTCAAGTACTTCAGCTCTTTGATTCTAATGCAATTCAAACAAGAGCACTGCGTGCAGATGAAAACGCTTGACTGTTGAAGTGCTTGATAGTGGCCAAAAAAATTAAGTCTAAAAGGGGTCATAATTCGTTTGAATTAGATAGTGAGTTATCCTCCTTGTTAGTATAGATTGCTCTTTCAATAGTGAACATATATTCCAAGTTTCAAGTGAATGTGTTCAGTAATACCAGAGATATTACAAAATGTCAAAGTCTTCGGACATCGACGACCGACGCAGGTGCCGACACAAACGCGGGCACGGGCAACGATCGGGCTATAGCAGTACCTCGGGTTTTCTTCGAAAACAGCCGAGCTTAAAAGAAGAGTTTTATTCTGCACCAGCGTGAAAATTAAGTGAAAAAAAGAGTCTTACCTGTTTTGTTCATATTCATTTTGAAAGTCATTAGACATATCCGTCTAGTGATCATATACCCGTAAAAAGTCAAGTCACTGTATAGGCCGGGACAAAAGTGTTGCGCCAGATGTTGTAAGGAGTTAAAATTTCTCTCATAATTTACAATTGTAAAAAAAAGAAAGCTTCGCATTAAAATACATGTATGTGGAACAGAAATACTGGGGAGTATATCTCCTATTATCCAAATAGAATAAGAATCGTTTATATAGCTTATATAGGCCACAAAAAACTGTATAAACTCTTTGTAACATTTGAACAAAATGAAACCTGAAAGGAAAGACATGGTATCCACCAACAGAATTCCGCTGGCCATACCCATTGACCTCCAACAGGAAGTTCCACTTCGTTATTATGCAAAATGTATGGTGAGCAACATGTACCCAAAAGTTGAATGTTTGGTTGGCGACCTAAACGTCATAATTAAAATTTGAATAAGGTGAAGTGAAGACGTTTAAATCGCCAAACCAACTAAAGTTCTTCACATAAACATCGGCCAATGTTGGCATTCAAAGTTTTCGTCCGGGTCTAAATGTATCATTTGATTGGTCGATTGATTCTTTGATCGACAGCCGCGATTGGTCGATTGAGGGATCGAGTATATCATTCAAACAAGATTAACCCTTTGTTTTCGATTTCAAATTTTAAGCTTTGAATGCCTTTTCTAATTCTTATTATGTCTTGAAATTTAGTAAAAAAGCAATTCCTTGAGAGATTAAATTTTATTGTTTACATAAATTAAGACGAGGAGAAAATTTAAGAAAAATTGGTAGATGGGACAACGGGAGAAGGGAAGTATAAACAGCAAAGGAATTTATTCAACTTAAAAATTTCCACAAAATGATGCCCCTAAAGAAAATCAAATGGGAAAACATTGTGAAAATGGAGAAATTGCTTGCAACAAGCAATTTCTTCATTTTCGACAATGTTTCTACCCAGAAAGTTGAAAAATCTGAAATTTTAAATTGTCGTCTGCCAGTCCAAATTTTGTCGTCTGGTAATGGATTAACAAGGTTTTCTTGTAGGACGGATGAAGTCTAGCCCAATAACCAGGCTGGTTCTTCGGGAAATGTTCAAATGCGTTTGTTAAACAGACCTGAAATTTCATAAAGTTTAAATTGTCGTCTGCAACTTCTGTCAATTTGGAACATTCTAAAATGTGTCGTCTGGTAATTGGTTAAGAAGGTCTTCTACTAGAACGGATGAATTTTAACTCAGTAACGGACTGGTGTTTCAAGGAAATTATCAAATGTGTTTATTGTCTTTTTGATAAGGAAGCAGCTATTGACTATGTGATATTGTGGAATAGTTTATTTTCCATGTTTTCTCAAGTAGATAATCACAGTGACGTAAAATCCCGAGTTTGTATAAGAAAGAGTTTTGAATAATTAAAAACTAAAGCATATACCCATTTAGGCTTGTTGATGCAGTTATATCAACCACAGGGACTTGTCAAAATAAGTCTGTATACATAAATATAGACTATATTTATATACATAGTATTAAAAAATCAATTGTGACAAGTCCCTGTGGTATCAACAGCAGATCGTGTTCTGAGGGTTATAAATCTTTATACATAAAGATCACCCTGTACCAAAATGCTTTAAAAACATTTTACATCAACAAGTATAAATGGGTATTCTACCATGACGAACATTGGTCTTTAACGTAACTTAATAATAATAGCTGTTTTACTCTTTTGTGCCTTTGACCTAGAATGGCATAAAAAACTATCCATGAGTTGGGGCACGTATAAAGCGGTCACGATATGCGATTCAAAATGATGTGAGCAAGATATCCAGGGCGATGTGATCGTCGGTGTTATGACAAAAGCTCGTAACTCATTTTTTGAGGCTTTCAGGAGAAAGAAAAAACTTCATAACTTTTGTGAAACTGAAAGGTTTTATTTGAAATTCGGACATGTTCTTACAAAATAAATTGTCTTTAATGCTGATAGGTCAAAATAAGTCTAGCCTGTAAAAGTCCCCCAAAATTGGACATACGAGGTTTTACTTTCCAATTTGTGATACTAAATCTCAGATACGTGAGATACAATGTTTTTCATGTAAGATTTCTTAACATGTACTTAACACAGTAGATTTTACGAGAAATATGACCAACGATTTCTTTTAAGCCATCGCTTTACAACCAATCGTATTCAGTATTATACATTAACCAATCGCCGGATAACAAAATTTTAGACCTGCACGTACTAAAAGAAGTTGTAGACGACACTTTTAAGCAGATAGAACATCGAAATTCTTATTTTGTGGATAAGAAACATTATGGGAAATGAAGAAATTTGTTGCTACAGTTCTTTATATTACACAATGTTTTCCTCGATTTTATTTTATTGGTAAAAAGAGACTTGAATAGATATAATACGTTTTATATTGTCAACGTCGAGAAGCTAACAAGAAATATAATAAGCGGAAAAGGCGACTTATTTTAATAAAAAAGACGCTTACCAGATATATATTATTTTTACTTAGGAATCAATCAATCAGTTATTGATTCATTTATTTCTAAGTATACATTTCAAAAGACAGTTCTAAAATACAATTTAAGCAGGGTGAAAATTGTGTCTTACTTTGACTAGAAAACACTGGAAAAGAAGGATTAGGTAAACGTAGATAAAATGACTATCGAACAATAACTGGAGTTATTTCAGTAAAACTTGTATTAAGCGACCACTTAATGGACGGTCTGGAATTGGTTGCTTAAGGGAAATGGCCTCTAAATATACTTTTACTTTACATATAAGGTAGGTCTATTTGAATTCATACACAAACTATCAAATATTCATTCTGTAATCATAAGTTGTTCAAACTCATTAGAATCGTCTCAATGAGACTATTCTAATTAGTTCAAATAACAAAGGATTAAAATAGATTTCGTTCGGCAAATATGTTCACTTTTAAGAACTTTATGTTAAAAAGATGACTTTAACTTACGGTCGCTTTATAAAAGTGGTCGCTTAAAAGAGTTGTGTTCAAGCAAGATTTGCCTTATATGAATCATGAGATATTTTCTTGAGTTGGCAAAGTTTGCTGAGAAATAAAATTGCTCCTATATTCTAAACAATTTCGATTAACATTTTAATTTTTAACACATTTAATACTGTAAATCACTTTCAATTCGCGAGATCCAAATTTCGCGACTTTGTGTTGATTTTCTCTTTTTTATTTATTGGTGAGTATTTGTATTCGCGACTTTGTGTTGATTTTCTCTTTTTTATTTATTGGCAAGTATTTGTATTCGCGTCTTGCTTTATCAATACGTAATACTTATTTTGCGCAAAACATTTTTTAAAGCTTGGATTTTGATAGCTTGGATTTTTTTCATTTATACTTATCAATATGACATTAAAGTCCACTATTTATATATCTTTTCTGATAATGGAGGTTATTTCATGACACTTTCTAGTTTTAATGCATCTTTTGCCACATTTTGGTGTATCCTGGATCCTCTGTGGTCTTTCTATACAGTTGGTCGCTTTACCGCTTTCACTGTCTTTCCCTAAACCTTTATAAGCTCTCCCCTCCATCCGTAATATTTTGTTTGAATTTCTTATCCAAGTATTTGGATCACTTTTACCTTTCTTTGCCTTTTTAATCTTTTGAGCTTTTCCTTTATTCTTTTCACTGGGTAGAGTAGTAGAGACGACTTCCTAGTGGTCAACAACATCAATATTTCCATCATTCTCTATGCTGACCACCGATTCTTGAATTACTTCATTCATATTCAAATTGTCAAATGCATCACCTGCATTATCTTCATCTTGAATTGGTCTGGTCTTGTCATATGTATCATCACCATTTTCTTCATCTTGAATTGGTCTGGTATTGTCATATGTATCATTACCATTATCTACATCTTGAATTGGTCTGGTCTTGTCATATGTATCATCACCATTATCTTCTTCTTGAATTGGTTTGGTCTTGTTTGTAGTTATCGAGCGTTCTTTTCTTTTAAATTTCACTTTCACTGCTTTCTTAGATTTACTATTACTTCTCCTGTCATCATCATCTGAACTGCTTTCTATTCTTTCGTGTTTCCTTTTCTTTTTGTCTGGGGTCCAATCTTTATCTTTGACATCATCATCAAAGTCAATCGACATCGAATCTTCACTTTCACTGTTTTCACTATTTTCACTGTCTTCTTGGTAATTTTTATCTTCTGATATATCGGTTTCTGGGTCTAATTTATCACGACCAGTCTCCTTTGTTGATAAATGCTGATTACTTCGGCTTTCTACAATATCTTTATCTTCGAATATACCTATATGACTATTCCTGTTTATATTTATTTTTTTCAGGTATAATATTCTGCACAGTAAGCTTTTTGTTGATATTCTGCCCGACTATTTTGCTGGTCTTTACCTCCATTGGTGAGTTTTTCTTGAATATCCGTGTCATGTTTGTATGAATCTCCTTGTTTACAAGTTAATATTTTGTGTCCTTGAATACGAAAATTTGTTCTACCTTCACTTGGTTTTGATGTACTGTTGGTAGAAGTAATATTGTTATTGGTATCGCGTTCATTTTTTTTTTTCAGAGCTAACTGCACCATTAACTTTGCTCATGAAGCCATATTCTGTATTCTGCAACAGATTCTCGCGTGTTTAATAGGATAATTATGTTTTTAGAAAAACATGAATTTCGCCCTTTTAAAATAATATGTGAAGGGCGTTTCAATATCTATGAAGATGCCGTTTCTTCATCGTAAGCGCCTTCCACGTACCACCCACAGTCACAACACAGATAAAATAAGCCGATTTCCTCTTCTTTGATATCTTTAGGCAGATTTTCTACACACTTTAAGTGAAATTTACACTTGCAAGATAGGCATAAAAGCCAAATGTCACCATTAGTATCTTCTAAAAATATCTTTCCTGGCAAATGTTGGTATTCAAGTGTAAGGCTATCGAAGGTTTCTTCTTTACAGATTTCACAAGTTCAGTCAATGTCAGGCTCTGACCCAGAGGATTACGACATGGTTTATCTCTGAAAAGAAATGTCTATTTCGCTTTTTCATCCATAATTTGATATTTTCGGCTCATATTAATTGAGATTACTATAAAATTCACTTTGGTTTTAGTGAGGTGCGAAAACTGTCAGATTTAAATATTCTCGATCATGATTTTTGCAGCTTAAGCAAAGACAATCTCTTGCATACTTTCATTGAAGGGTTTGGATTTGGTTCCAATAAAATAAGATCATATTTGACAAGAGCTTAAACTCACATTCGAATCTTCATTAAGAATGACAACAAACGTAAGTAGCTCAAGCCCTATTAATATTGTCAATTATTTAATCGATATATTGACCAAACTTCGATATTGCTAATCTACTGACAATAATAAATATTTTTACATGTATTAACAAATTATCGATAGTGTATGGGTAAACTTCAGAGTTGATAAATATGTTGGTTCAGTATTATTGGCAATAATATTGAGTGTATGGAACATTTAGGACAAACTTACAAAAGACAGGACATTTGAAAAGGCGGGTCATAAGACAAATCGTCAGAGACTGCCATCTTGGAAATGATGACATGACAAAAGTGGGTTAAAAGAAATGAATATTTTGTTTCTTTCACTTTCGTCTTAATGCAAAACCTCGTATCTCAATTAAAATCTAAAAACCTGCCCTTATTTAGGTTCGAGTTAAAAACTCGTATCTCAGTTTGAATTCTATAAAAACAGTTAAAAACACCGTTTTAACATTAGAAATTTCCGTTCAAGCAATGTTTTACTTTATATATCTTAATACTGGAAAATGCGTGCAAAAATAGACATGATTATCTTAGTTTTATGGGCACGATGAATGTTAACGTTTTTACAGAAAATTATCAATTTCACCCTTTTTCATTTGATCGTCAAAAAAATGGGACTAACAGAAAAACAGGAATTACAAAAGAAAATATCAATGTTTAAATTCATAGAGGATGTACTTACCTGTCCCTTTTCAACCATATTTTTCTAAAATGTAAAGATTTTCAACCTTCCACAACGTGAGTTTTTGTCCGTCCGACTTACGAGATTTTGCAATTACAAAATAATTGACCTATAGTTATCCGAGATTTTAACACGTGACTATATCTCTGGTTCTAATTGGCGTAGAAATACGAGCTTTTAACAGAATATGTATGGGAAGTTGTTGTTTTCAAAACCTGTGAAAACGAAAAATCGCAAAAAATGAGTTACGAGCTTTTTTCATAACACCGACGTGATGGTCTAAGTCATTTAGCTTCACGACAAATGTTCTTTGTGAACTTGTAACTTTGACCCACAACCAAAATCTTTAACTGGCCTAAATTCAGTGACTGCAGATAGAAACGAAAACTTTGCTAAAACTGAAATTTCGGTTATAATATAGGGTATAAAAAAATTGACCTCTGATATTTGGTTCATATATTTTCATTCGCAGGCGTGTTGAAAGTCGTGGGTTATTCAAACTGTAGTTACCCCGTTAAAGTCGCATACCATGTTTTTTATGTTCCTTTCGATTTATATTTTTTAAAATAACTATTTTCGGAAAATCTACTAAGTGAAATATCAGAGATAGTTGACATGGTCATCAAAGTGACAAATTCTCCTTTTACTTCGATTTTTTCATTACGTATGCTAAGTTTGATTTGTCGTAAGCGAAGTCCTTTATCTTATATTCGGCATAGATATTTGAACTATTTGACTTTCATTCCCGCCAAGTTTCACAAAAAATCAAAAAACAAAAAAACACCACCAACAATAAAAAAAAACATTGTCAGAAAATTCTCGAATGTTTGGTACCTACTTTGACAAGGCAGTTCAGGTCCTAAGACTCGAATTGACCTACCACTGGCCCGGCCCACTTAGCGCATTGGCAACGCCCATTAACTCCGACGGGAAGTCCCGCTTCTATTTAAACGGCGTTATTTTGGAAAACGTATGGCTAGTAGCATGTAACAAAAAAAGAAGAATACTTAGTTGCCGACTTTAACGTCGTAACTACAAATTTAATAAGCTGTGGCTATTGCGTTTTAGCCGCTAAAACAACAAAAAGGCTAACAAAGATGGCGACCAATGTTGGAGTTCAAAACTAATTACGGGTCTGAATGAACGATTTAATTGGTTTACAGGTTATTTGATAGACAGGCGCGATTGGTCAACTGATTATGGCAAGAATGTAAAACGGAATATCGCTATGATTTAACTTAACCATTTTTAGCCTTCTTCATATTTTCATTCAACCCATTCCCGCTCAGTGACGCCTTTGGACGCCCCTCATGAACTACAATTGGGGAAACATTGTGTAAAATGAAGAAATTGCTTGTAACAATGTTTTCTACCGAAAAATTTGAAAAAATCTAAAATTTGATAAACCATTAACTGTCGTCTGCAACTCCTTTCAAATTGGACCAGTCTAAAATTTTACCGTCTTGAAATGGGTTAAACCCACTACCAGACGACAATATTTTAGACTCGTCCGAATTCGAAGGAGCTGCAGAATACAAGTTTATGAAATTTTAGACTTTTGCAACTTTCTGGGTTTATAAAACATTGTGGTAAATGAAGAAAGTGCTTGCCGCAAGCAATTTCTTCATTTTTCACAAAGTTTTCCAGATTTTTTTTCTCGAGTGCATATGAAAGCGTCAATGTGTGGGAATAGGTTAAATCAATGAGCCAAATGCACTGAAAGGTTCTGATTGTGAGTCAGTAAAAAAAAATTTCCTCATTTCACACAATGTTTTCCCGGTTGTTTTTCTAAAGTGGAGTCCAAAAGCGCAATTGTGTGAGAATGAATTAAGCGTGATATGTCACAAATAATATTCTTATAGAGTGCCATGATCTTAATGATAAAATAAGTTAAAATAAATGATCTTTGATCGACAGTTCACGAGGTAGTAAAAGTATTCATGATAAACAAATATATAGATTTAATGACTTTCATTAAAAGTATACTTTGATGGTTACATTGATAAAAATTCCCGGACATTGACCGATCGGCTAAGCCCTATTCACAGGGAAAAAACAACAAAAAACTAAGTTTTGTCTATTTTCGGAAGGGCGGCAGAGATTTATTTGAACTCTTTTCATAGCACTAGCAAAATGTCGTAGCTGCAGCCGCCTCTGGTTATCAAACTCAGGATTAAAAGTCTATAACCTACATTAATACCACGGACAAGTCAAAGGGTAGACGAAACATATATCTCTACCTTTATATAAGGCCTAAAAACAAAGTAACTGGATCTTTCACGCCTAACCTGAATATAAGGTTTTACATTACATGGCGTCATACACAAATAACCTGTTTATGATCCTGACACATGTCATTGTGACACGCGCCATTTGTCTCACACCAATCGTTTTGATCGTTTTGTAACAAGCAATTTCTTCTTTCCCCACAATGTCTTCTCGTGTTAACAATCATGTGGACATAAAAAGCAGGGATTGTACACCATGGGAAAGGGTTAAGAAATTCAAGTCATTGGGATGACTATGGTTTTTTTGGCCAAATCCCTTCAGTAATACAGGTTGAAATTTTGTTTTTATTTTCATTATATATGATCATTATTACTGTCTACCACTGACACAATATTATCGTCGGTGACGAAAGGAAGTTATTTGATATAGGGGAAAGAAAATGATTTTATTTTAGTGTTGTGTATGAAGATTCAAGCGTTTTGATTGGCTGTTTTTCAAACTTCCATGAACAAACTTTCCAGCGTGCAACTATTTTGTATTCTAACATGCAAAGTTGATAAAAATGACTTTACGCAAAACTTCTTCGCTTTCCATAATGTATTCCAAAGATTTTTCTTGTGGGCGTAAAGCGCAAAAGATGGATTGTGTTGGAATGGGTTAAACGAATTTTTCTTACCAGACTTTACGGACGGTAAATAAAAACGGAGACTAATGAATAAGGGTCTGAATTGTCAAGCCATGGAGATGATATCTAGGACTGGTAGCTATGGTGCTACTAGTGAGATTAGTAGCTGGTAGCCATGGGTATGGTGCTTAGTAGCTGTGGACATGGTGCTTCTGGTGAGACAAATAGGTAGTAGCTATGGGTACGGTGCTTCTAATAAGAAAAGAAACTGATAGCTATGGGTATGGTGCTTCTGGTACGAGGTGTAGCTGTAAGCTATGGATATAGTTCATCTGGTGAGATAAATAGCTGGTAGCTATTAGTGTGGTGCTTCTAGTGAGATAAGTAGCTGGTAGCTATTGATATTGTGCTTCTGGTAGAAGTAGCTGTTAGCTATGGGTATGATGCTCCTAGTGAGATAAGTGAAATTTGATCAAAATCCAACCAGTAATTTCCGGGGAGAAGATCTTGGAAGTATATATACATGGATGGATGACTTACACGATGCAACAATTGATTGAATTGAATGGTGTTTATCGCCACTTTTAACAGTATTTAGTCATATCGCGGCGGCTGGAGCACCTAACAATGGAATCCTGGCATTTCTCACACCAGTACTACCACTACATCCTTTCATAGCCTCAACCTATCCCATTAAGGTTTACGATTATCCACCCATAATCGGAAAGGTTATGTGACGCCTCCGAGGGTCGAACCCATGATTGAAGATTGGGATTCTGATGCACTACCAACTGCAAGTCTTTGGCCAGTGGAAGCAATAGAAGCAGTTTCAGCTAGATAATTTCGTTTATTTTTAGCGAGGTGTCTCTGCAAGTTAGCAAACTTTTGTTCAAAAGTATTGAAGCATTTGGATACACCCCCCTGTATAATCTAGCATTTTGGGCCCCTGAAAAATGTGACAAAAGTTTATTTGGCGTCATCATCAGTCGGTCAATGATTTCTTTTTATCACCTTTGGAAATAATTAATTCAAAAGGTGATTAATCAAGTGGATGTTCAGCCATTCTTGAGTAGCAGACATGGCAATAATGGACTTGTGTGCTGGGTAACTGGTTGGAAAAGCACACCTGATGACAATTTATCGACGCCTTTTCTCTGTTTTCCACTCGTCTATTTTTCCAAGAAGTTGCCTCGCCTGGTAACATACTTCACTGTTATTGCGGCGCTTTTTTCAATTTACAGCAATCAAATTGCAGCATATCCATTGGCACCCTAGAAAACTTTGGCCATCACCTTACCAGGGGTTATTATTGGCCATCACCTTACCAGGGGTTATTATTGGCCATCACCTTACCAGTGGATATTTTTACTGTTTTTTTGAGAAAGGTAGGTCCTAGGTGTTGACTTGAATTTCTTAATTTCTTAACCCTTTCCCACTTTTTATAACTGTTTTATCCCAGGTTTGAAGCGGTGAACCTATGTATCACCAACAGTTACAAACTGCTTGAGAAATTTCTTCGGGTTCTGCTGAAAAATAGCAATACTGCCCTTGGGCTTATCTCGCAGAACTCGTATTCGGTCAACCTTAGAAGATTTGGGGTCCTTCTAGTAGAAACCTTTGTCATTTGCTAATGATTATGGTTAATTTAATGGACTCAAGACTTTAGGCTTTCTCATTTCAGAGAAGATTTTTTCCTTCCTTGTTTCTATGTTAAAATATCGTGCAGCTGGGCGGAGCCCAAATATAACCAAAAGGATATCGCATGATCAAACTACGTACAGATTCACTTGGAGATTATAGATACCAAATACAAAAGTTCTTGGCTTTCTGGTTAAAGAGAAAAGATTTTAAAAGTTTTTGTTTTTTTTGTTCTTTGTTTCTATGTTAAAATACGATGAGCCCGGGTGATCCCCAAAAAGACCCAAGGGGCATCATATGAACAGATAGAGGTCCCCTAAATGGTGCTGTATGCACAATACCAAAGCGCTCAGTTATCTCAGAGAAAAAGATGTTAAAGTTTTTGGGTAGATTTTCATGAAAATTTGATATGGAAAATTTTATGCTTTTCTGATAGTTATTAATGTTATTTTAACGATAAATTCACTATCAATTCAATTTAATGTGATATTTTCCCAATGTCCTATTTCGAAAAATTGAAATTTATCTGGCGAGGTCGTTTGTCTTCGGATGTCAAAAAACGACTGTAGTGTTAGCGGAAGCTAATGACGTAGTTGATACGTCATGGAATCTACAGATAAGGCAATTTTCGGTGCAATCGACAAATAACATATCAATTTAGGCATGAATTCCGGTTCCATTCAGGTTTCATCTCGCTGACTTTTTTGGCGTCTCGTAACGTCAAATATTTTAGATTCTTTTATGAACAGCCATGTTCATTACAAAGCAGGCCTAAACCCCTTTCTTACAAATGTCTGAAAGCATTACAGTAAGAAAATTGAAAATTAAGAGCAAAAACTTTTCTTTCATAATTTGTGCAAGAGCCGTTTTCAAAAGAAGGTACAAAATAAGACCTTGCTGACTCGGTTATGCACTGCTCCAGAAGCATTTACCGCGAGAATTACGGTATATGTTCTCAAAACGAAATATCATAGAAAGTCATTGAAATTGGACATGCCAGGTTTAACCCATTCCAACATAGCAAAATTTTAGACTGGTTCAAATTGAAAGGAGCTACAGACGACAATTTAAAGATTCTGGAATGATGTTTTTTTTTTTTTTTTACTTTTTGGATAGAAAATATTGTTGATATTGAAGAAATTGCTTGTAACGAGCAATTTCTTCATTTTCCATAATGTTTTGTAAAGCTTATTTTTCTTGGGGGTGTTTAAAGGTGTCACAGTGTGGGATACCCACACAATGATATTTTTTGACGCTCTTCCCCCCTCTAAGAAAAACAATAAGGAAAGCATAGCGTAAAATAAAGAAATTACCTGCAACAAGTAATTTATTCATTTCTCACATTTTTTTTCTACCCAGAGAGTTGAAAAAAATCTGAATGTTCATATTCTTTAACATGACTTTATGTTGCTTGCAACTCCTTTTAATTTGGACCATTTTAGAATGTTGCCATCTAGTAATGGGTTAATTTATCAATGGTGCAATTCAGCATAGGAAGCATGTCAGTGATTCTGGTTCTGGATGTACATTACAAGCAAACACATTTCAATGGGTCAGCAGGAAACAGTTGTAACTGCACATAAACATATAGGCTGTTACAACTGTTTGGCACTAATTCATTGATATATACATGTAACACAGATATTGCAAAATCAATAATTGTTTATTTGTATACTTTCATTTATGAACAAAGAGTCAATGTAAGTTTCCTCTCAGATCACACTTTACAATATTTAGAAAATAATGCATGCAATATATACTCATTTCTTTTTTATTTACAACAGAGATAAGGGTTGTTAGACAATTATACATCATAGCACAAATGAGAAAATGTGTCCAACAATGTATTTACAGCATAATTCTGAAGTTGTCCGCCAAAGAATAATAAATAAGCAATTTTGAATGAGGTTGATGTATTGAAATCAAATTTTTATGCTTTCTGGGTCAGGAAGAGATGCTTTTTAGAGATCTCGCCTTTGATACCATGGGAACTAGAGTTTTCAACGGATTTCAATTCTTTTAGCAACTTTCAAGGAGGCCATCTAAAGAATATTCCTGCCATATCTAATTAAAATTAGCCCAGTAATTTTAGAGTAGTTGCTGTTTTAAAGATCTTTCTATATTACTATGCAGGCCTCAAACCCAAGGGGCTCCATGCCCTTTTATTTGAAGGTGTTATATAGTCCCATTTTTCAAAATGACTTCCCGAGATCTTTTCTTGGGGGCAGGGGGGGTGGTATAAAACAGGATTGAGTGGGTATGGGTTAATGATCTAGTTCTATATAAACTATATTGTAATTGAAACTGAAACTGAAATTGGCGTTATCTAAATCTTTTGCAGGCACTACATTATCTATTTATGAATTTACACTAAAGACAAATACTTCATCTAAAAGATTTTGGTGTAATTTAGAAATCATATTCTTTTATCTAACATGCCATTCGAACAGTGATTAAAACTAGGCAAAGATAGATTTTCAGTCACTTTAAGAAAGATTTGATACACAAAAGAATTTAACCCGTTCCTGTTCAATCCCTAATTTTATCTCCATGTGAATTTTCAAGTGAGAAAGTATTGAAGAAGAAGAGCAATGTCTTCTTTTGCAAAAGAATGTTCCATGCTACCAAATGGTTAATTGTCAAATCAAATCCACTTTCAAATTTTGTCAGCAAACCTTTGAATTTGGACAGGTGTAATTTTTGTAAAACAGGAAAGGGTTAAAACAATGAACAAGCTTGAAAATTCCACATGTCCTACCTATTTTTTCCCCTTTCTTAGGCTATGCAGGACAATTTGAATTTAAAAGATTTGAAAAACAGCTATATAACTTTTTTCTCATTGTGCGACACAAGTAGAATTTTAGGAATTTTCTAGCTGTAAATTGACCAGTATTTATAAAATGTTTAACACTTTCTCGTTTTTTGAAATTTTAGAATGATCGAAAGAGGTATATAACAATGAAAATAGAATAAAATGCGATTTGAATTGAAACCATTCTATGTAGTAGCAAATATTGTGTGAAAAGAAGAAATTGCTTTAGTATAAAATCAATGCAGGGTAAAATCCGTGGTTTGTATAGAAAATGATTAAACATGGATTTCTTGGCCCAAACAGTACCTTTTTCTACATTCCAGTTAAATTTCTTGGACTGAAGACACTGTTGAAAGGTAAATGGTAGAATATGATAGTTGGTAGGTATGACAATTGATAGACTGCCACATTTGAAATAATGGATGTGGAGTCTAAAATATTCTGCATCAATAAGTGTTCAATCTAGAGGGGGCCATGGCTAAAATGACCCTCTAAATTCCAAAATAACCCCCTTCAAAATGAAGACTGGGCCCTAATGGCACACTTCAATCACATATTCAAAAAGAATTCTCTCTATGAAGTCATAGAAATAATGTCTTGACTGTTTCTAGTAGATTTATTTTGTTCAAAACAATATATTTGTTATCAAATTGTTATGGTTTGTTACATTTAAAACCTTGTAATTCAATAGTTTGTCTATGTATTTGTATCGCATGACCCCCTTGACCATTGGCCCATTTGGCCCCTATGATACAAAGCTAGATTGAACGCTGCATCAATAGTGAAACAACAGTGATTCTTATTGCCAGTCATAACCCTTGTCATGCTAGCAGGAATATTCCTGCTCTGGCAGGAGGTATAGACTAAGATAAGCCTGCATATATTTGCAGTATGATCTTAGTCTATACCACCTGCTAACCAATTTAACCAGAAATTGTTACAAGATAAAGCTTCAATATACATATTGACCAAAACTTTGGTACTTCCAGCCCTTTCATTCTAATTCAATTCTGTTGTGGATTTAAAATTCAGCATGACAAGAGTTAATCAATAGTGACAAGAAGAAAATAAAGAATATGACAAATTGCCTGTTTTGGGGTCACATCACCACATCTAATATACCTTAAGTTCTTAACCCGACAAGATTTTAGACTGGTCTAAATTAAAAGGAGTTGCAGACAACAATTTAAAGTTGATGAATTTTTTTTATTTTTTCAACCTTCAGGGTAGAAAACATTGTGTAAAATGAAGAAATTGCTTGTAACAAGCAATTTCTTCATTTTACACAATGTTATCCCATCTGTTTTTCTTAAGGGGGCGTCCAAAAGTGTCACTATGTGGGAATGGGTTAACCCTTATCATGCTGAATTAAAATCCTATCCATAATTACCTTTAATTCAAAGGACTGACACCACTAGAAGGCCTTATTTAGGGTCAATATTTCTTTTGGGAATTGATTCTTTTAAGCAACTATGGTTTAACCCTTTCCTGGTTTTCAAAATTTTAGACTTGTCCAAGTTCAAAGAAGTTGCAGACGATAATGAAAAGTGATAATGAAAAGTGAGTGCGATTTGAAAAGTAACCTGCCTACAAGGTAGAAAATATTGTGGTAAAAGAAGAAATTGCTTGATACAAGCAATTTCTTCATATCTCACAATGTTTTCTCAAGTATAAAAACACAAGGACGTAAAAACAAGGGGTTGTAGAGGAAAGGGTTAAAAGGGACAACCAAAAGGTGTATATGTGTATCTTTGTCAATACCTCCAAAACAGGAATATTATGGGTTCAGCATGAAAAGGATTATGATTCTTCTACAAATTGTTGTAGTTTCAACTATTTTTCGAATTTTTTTCAAACTTATCAAATGTAGCATTGAATCAAGTGTCGAATCTACCAAATGTTGTGTTCTACCATTTATCTTTTGACAAAATGTCATGCCCTACAACTTTTCAATTCTAATTTTTTTCAAATGATACAAAGTATTCCAAGTGGGAGGGAATATATTTAAAACAATGTTCAATTTAACCCATTCCCACACAGAGATGTTTTGGGACCCCTCTCAAGGAAAACAACTGGAAAACATTGTGGAAAATGAAGAAATTGCTTGAAACAAGCAATTCATTCATTTTTCACATGTTTTCTACCCAGAAAGTTGAAAAATTCTTAAATTTGTACAAGAGGACCATGATGGTCCTAAATCGCTCACCTGAGGCATCTGCAAATTAAAGTACTTTTTTGTATAAAAAAGACACAACTTGAGAAAAATAAATAAAACAAATATAAGATTTTGGGCTTTGTACAAAACAATCCAGTAATGCTTTAAAATGAAAATGAATGCCTTCATAGTTTAATGGATTACCAAACTATCCCAGAATTTGTCACCCTCAGGGAAAAAGGTTTAAAAAAGCATTGTGAGAAATTTCTCCATTTCTATTTAAGAAGAATCCTTTCAATGCGATTTATGCAATTTTCAATCCCAGGAGCAGAGACATTTTTTATCCTAAGAGCAAATTTTCCTGTAACATAGTACAAAATTATTTAGTCATGCTACATACCAAATATGAATGCCCTTCATCTTATATTTCAGAAGGAGAAGACTTTTGCTCTAATTGGGTGTTTTCCAAAATTTTGGACCTCTGGGGCAGTGCCATGTTTTATCCCATGGCTAAGATTTTAGCTAACATAGTAGAGAACCATCTGGTTATGCTATAAATCAAATATGAATGCCTTAGACTTTGTAGATTGGGAGGAGCACTTTGTGCTTAGGTGAGCTAAAAACTTTAAATTGGCTTCTGCGACTCCTTTCAATTTGGACCTGTCTAAAATTTTGCCGTCTGGGTCAATTCTGACAGTAACATCTTGATGTTGTTTGTACGTTGCTTGGTTTTTAACATCATTTTTGAACAAGTTAGCCATTTTGAATGTTAATGTCTATGAAAATGGATGTTACATAGTGTTAAAATATACTGTCATTACTGAAGAAGGTATTACAGAAAAATTAATAAAAAGAGATTAACTCTTTCCAGGTTAATCCCTGGTTTTTACGTCCCTGTGATTTTGTAATTGAGAAAACATTGTGGAAAAAGAAGAAATTGCTTGTATCAAGCAATTTCTTCTTTTTCCACAATGTTTTCTACCCTACTCAATGGTTATTTTTCAAATAAAATCAACTTTAAATTCTTGTCTGCAGAACCTTTATAATTGTTCAGGTCTAAAATGTTGCAAAATAGGAAAGGGTTAATTGAACATTGATTTTTTTAAAGGTTCAGCGACCTCCATTTATTCTAAACTATCATCATTGATTCAGATCAATATGTAAACTGTAAACAGGTTGTTAGCCCCACAAATTTGTCTCCAACAGGAACTTTGACTCAGATATTGAACAGCTTGTTTTTCAAAATATATGGTCTGTAACTATGTCTTAACTACCAACGATAAATGTCACCAAACCAGCAAGAATGCTTAACAGTCATGTCAGCCACCGTTGGAGCTAAAAGTTCACTTCCTCTCTTAATGAATGATTTGATTGGTCAATTGATTATATGACTGACAGCAATGGTCTGTCAATTGTCAACATCATCTTCCATTTCAGTATTATTTCTATTAACGTCACCGTCATTTTCTGATATTTCGCTAACGTCCATAGATGTTTCTCTATCTTGAATAGTTTCGATTGTTACATTTTTTTGAATCTGTACACTATACAAGTCATGGTCCGTATTGTTGAAATCTTTCACATAGAAGCGGTCTTCTACTTTTACATCACAAATTGAGTGTTTTGAAGTTTCAACTCCATCAATGCTCATACTATTTTCAGTTTTAAACACATCTTTCACTTCATCTTTTGACTCTCCATTGGATTCAATTGATGATTCATTTTGCTCATGCAAACTTTCAACACTGATTTCACTTCCAGAATGAATTTTATTTTGGATATCCATACAGTATTGTTTTGGAAAATCAGAATCTTGTTTTCTTTCACTAATTTCACTTTTACTGACCATTTCAACAGTACTATTTGAAATTCCTAAATCCAATTCATTTGGTGACTCACTAGTCATATCATGATCACCTTTCAAAGAGTCATTATCAGTCAAGAAAACAATATCATTCACAGCTGGTTCACTTTTTACAATCTCAGTTTCATTACTTTCAAGCAGATGCTTATCAGCTGGTTGAGTATACAGAGAATCAGTTGTCCCTTCATGTGAAACATGCATTTCCAGCTTAAGAGATTCCTCATCTACCTCTGGGCTCACAGACAGATGGTTATCACCAGTAAAAACATGTTCAGAAATGCTCAATTGTCCACTGTCTTCTACCGCTACCATGGAGGATGGTGTTGGATCTATGTGCAGTAATGAACTATTCTCTACAAGCAGACTTCCTTCAGAAGGGTTAAGGCCCTCTTCCTCCATGTTAGAAGCTACTGGCATCACCTCTGACATCATGGTACCTTGTTCAGAGAATGGCTCTTGTAGAACATCCACGGCTAAAGGCGTTATTGTTCCAATATTTGGATCCACATTCTGTATATAAATTGTCATTCCTTTATCCCCATCTAGCCCCGTGGAGTGAATCACAGATTGAGACTGGGAGTTTATAAAATCTAGAAGTTCTTGCTCAGAATTAATATTGAGTACACCCTGCCATGGGGCATCTGATACTATTGGGGTTTGTATTGGGGTCTGAGTTTCAGACATTATTATAGCATGATCTCCTTTTTCATCAATTACATGTGTCTTTAATTCCTGTTTATCTGCTGTATCTATTAGTTGTAGATGTTGGGTATTATTAGATGATAAAATGACATTTGAATTTGAGACAGTTTGTGGTTGATCAACCATAGTTAATACTGTTTGTTCATGTGTACCACTCAATGCTGGAAGCTGGACAGGTATCTGGGATGTTATAATTTTGTCTTCTATAACAGGGTGATTTATGGAATTACGGGCTGGCTGATTAATTTTTGAAACATCACTCTGAGTTAAAACTGTTGTGTTAAAACCACTATTCACACTTTGTGGGGCTATGAGATTCGCTGATCCAGACACTAGAGAAACAGGAATCAACTGGATAGGACCACCACCACCTACCAATGACATCCCAGCTTGTGGTAGAACTTGAAAATATGACTGATTACCAGTGGGAGATGTTGGAAGAAGTTGTAATGGCTGAACATATTGTACATTTTTTGGTTTTTGTACTAATTTATTTTGTCTAGAATGAACTTGACTTGTACTGTTTATTACTTGATTATTTTTACCCATCATTACAACTTTCCCTGGACCAGTCTTAAGACTGTTTCTCTTTATTGGGGAAGACAATGTGACTGTTTTTGATGTAAGTGTCGATTTCTCAGGGCCTTGTAGTAAAACTGTCTGAGACGATTTGTTGTCTTTCCGATAGACTACTTTGCCGTTTGTAGTTTGGACTGGTACCATTTTTGACACAATGACTGGTTTAGTTGGACTAGTTTCTGGCTGCGGCTTTGGTTCTCCAGTCTCACTTATCTCCGTTAACGATGGCTCTGTGTCCATACTCACAAAGTTGTGCTTAATAAACATATAACCATTCTTCTCCATTGTTCTACAGCTGCTTTTGATGAAATCCTTTAGGTCTTGTTCACTGAAACAATAAATAAACCTACAGTACACTGTGTTATACATTAACCCATTCCCACTCTGTTATGTTTTTCATGATCCTCAAGCAATACTTAATTTGTATTGAGTTGCCAAAAGATAAAGATGAACATTACTAAACTATTAAGACTAGTTATCTTGTATCATGCTTTAAATCCCAATTTCAAGATCTTTTTGATTGTCTTTTTGAATTTCGTTTTTTTCTCAAAGAATGCATAATTAAGGACAAGATAAAGGTTTTATCAGGTGTTTTACTTTCTTTCCTTCACTTTTTAGAGACTTTAAGGTTTGAGATATGTTTCTAAAATACTCAACATTTTGTTCAACAATTACTCCATTACTCAACCTGATACAAATAAATGTGATGTATCCTTTTAATCCATTACCAGTCAACAAAATTTAGACCGGACAGAATTAAAAGAATTAGCAGATAACATTTCAAACTGTGCTAAAATTTGTAAATAGGTGCTAACTAGGGTAGAAAATATTGTGAGGAAAGGAGAAATTGCTTGTTACAAGCAATTACTTCTTTTCCCAGTAATTTTGCCATGAACATATTTTTTTACAGAATTAGAAAGTAAACAAGAGGGCCAATGGCCCTAAAGTGCTCAATTGAGACAAAGCTTAATGAATATCAAACACAGTGCAATTTTGAAGAGAGTCATGAGTTGGTAACCCAATATATTATATTGAACCTTTAAGTTTGGTGACTTGCTGTAACAAAATTTTGAAAAATATTGTCTTTTTTGTTTCTATATAAGTTAAGGTGTGTTCTGGGTGAGCCCCAAAATAAGATTTTTTATATAACCAAAGGGGGTTCAAAAGGACAAATTTTGCGAAAAATTCACTTCAAGATTCTACATACCATATATCAATGTTCAAAACATTCTGGTTTTTGAAGAGAAGATTTTTTTTAAAAATTTCCTTCCTTCCTTTTAACAATTTCAGAGGTTTCTAAATTATTTTTTTCCTTTTTATGTTAAAAAAGGGTGTGCCTGGGCTAAGCCCATACATGACTCAAGGGACATCATCAAAACTTGATAAAAATCCCCCTTCTAGGAGATACTGCATACAAATTATCAATGCCCTCATTCATCTGGCTTCAGAGAAGGTTTCTAAATTTTTTTTTATTTTTCCTTTTTATGTTAAAAAAGGGTGTGCCTGGGCTAAGCCCATACATGACCCAAGGGACATCATCAAAACTTGATAAAGATCCCCCACTGAATGCTGAATATCGATGCTCTAGGCATCCTCATTTCAAAAAAGAAGATTTTCAAAGTTTTCCATCTTTGTCTCAATGTAAAATAGGTTGTGCCTGGTGAGGGCCAAATATAACCCAAGTGGCATCATTTGAACAAACTTGATAGCTATCCCAAGGATGTGCTGCATATGAATTATCAAAGCTCTCCGTCTTCTTGTTTCAGAGAAGAGATTTTTTTTTATTTTCTCCCTTTTTGTTATCATAGCAACTAGTGTTAAGAGTGGATTTTAAGTATTTTAAAAATTTAAGAGCTTAACTCAAGAAACATCTATGCCAAGTTTCATCAAAATTGGCATACTGATTCAGGAGGAGAAGATATTTAAAGAAATTGTTGCTGGACACATGACAACAATGACGCCACTGGAATTGGGCAATCACAATAGCCCAGGTTGAGCACTCTATGCTCCATGTGCTTAAGATTTGCACTAAAAGTGACTTTGAGTTATAGGCAATCAAAATCACAAATACTTGCACTTTGTTTCAATGCAATTGTCTCCCTCTGGTACACTGTAAAGTCAAATAGTATTACCTGCGTTGTGTTAACCTGGACATTAACCCATTCCCACACAGCAAAATTTTAGACTAGTCCAAATTGAAAGAAGCTTCAGATGACAATTTGGTATTGATTGAATTTAATTTTTACTATCCTTTTTGATAGAAAACATTGTGGATAATGAAGAAATTGCTTGAGACAAGTATTTTCTAGAGGTGCGTAAAAAGGAGGGTTTGTGTGGGAATGGGTTAAAGATAAACTTTGGCATATCTGCTATACTGCACTAGTTGTTGCCTTATGTTGTTAAAGGGAGCTTTATTATGGATTTAATTTCAATCCAAAAAGATTCAGGCCCAAAGGACCTGAAGATTAGGAATTTGACTAGTCCTGCCTACAAAGCACATGCCTGGGCCTGAGGACTAGTGTGTTAGTGTCAACTCCTAGTTGGAAAAAAATAAATTTTCTTTGAATATTTCTTATACTACACAGGTGATATTACAATAGTGTAAAAACCTTTGCAAATGAGCTGAATCCCGTCTTTTTTTTCCCCTGAAAATGACGTCATAATACATTTAATGACATCATTTTACTTTTTTTTCATTTACCCATTACTAGACAGCAAAATTTTACTTAGACTGGTCCAAATTGAAAGGAGTTGTAGACAATATTTTGAAGTTTATGGAATTTTAGAGTTTTATCTAATTTCTTGGTGGAAGCAATTTCTTCATTTTACAAAATGTTTTCAGAATTGTTTTTATTGAGAGGCGTCAAAAAGCGTCATTGTCTGCAAATGAATTAACCCTTTCCCTTTTTTTGAAATTTTAGACGAGTTCAAATTGAGGTTGCAGACGACAATGAAAACTGGATGCTATTTGAAATTAAACCATTCTTTTCCACAATGTTTTCTCGAGTATAAAATCACAGGAACGTAAAATCCCGTATTTGAACGGGACAGGGTTAACCCATTCCCACACAAGCCCTCCTTTTTATGCCCTTTAAGAACAAAGCTATGGAAAACATTGTGGAAAATGAAGACATTGCTTGTTACAAGCAATTTCTTCATGTTACACAATGTTTTCTACCACAAAGGACCAAGACTTACTAAATTTGACAAATAAAAAATTGTGGTCTGCAACATCTTTCAATTTGGACTAGTCTAAAATTTTCTTGTGTGGGAATGGGTTAAATCATACAGTGAATTTCAACTGATGCTATAAATTCATTTATATAGAATAGCAAATAAGTGCTACTAAAACATCAACTTTATTGACTGATACAAACTTGGCAAAGCCTAGCTTTAATTTGTATTACCCAATCCCACACGATATAATTTTTGACTAATCCAAATTTATAGAAGTTGCAGACAACAATTCTAAGTAAATGAAATCTTAAAATTTTTTGTCTTTTGGGAAAGAAAGCATTGTGGATAATGAGAAAATTGCTTGTAACAAGCAATTTCTTCTTTTTCCACAATATTTTCCAAAACTTTCATATTTAGGGGTGTTTAAAAGCATCATTGTGTGGAAATGGCTTAACCCATTCCCACACAATGATGCTTTAAACGAAACCCAAAGAAAAGTAATAGGGAAAACATTGTTGAAAATGAAAAAAATTGCTTGTGACAGGCAATTTCTTCATTTACCACAATGTTTTCTACCAAGAAAGTCAAAAAGATCCAAAATTTCATAAACTTTAAATTGTCGTCTGCAACTTCTTTCAATTTGGACCAGTCTAAAATTTTGCCGTCTGGTAATGGGTTAAAGATGACTCATGTAATAAATTCAGTATTTCATTGCCAGCTAGTCCCTATCATCTATATATTCCTGCTACTTACCTATATTTTGCCTCTGTTTTACTTTCATTTACTGGTATATTGACTTTGGCCTTATTTCTAGTCAAATATTGATGGTCTGCTGATTTATCAACAGGCTCTTTGCAATTGTCCGTTCTCACAATACTAGAATTACCCTGTTGTACTATGACCTCCGATATCCCCTTTTTCCTATTTGAAGGTGGAACCATTATATTCAAAGAAGACTGCCTGTGTATTTCAGACACATGTTTAGCTAAATATCGTCTCTGTGCAAACGTTCTTTTACAAATACCACATAGAAACAGCTTCTCCTTAGTTGTATGTATTTTCATGTGTTGCCGCAGATTACTCTTATCAGCAAAGGCTTTATCACAAAATGAACATTTGTATGGCCGTTCCCCTGTATGCACTCGGATGTGGTTTTTTAACAACCAGGAGCGTGAAAACACCTTGTGGCATGTTTCACATGTCAGATACGAGGCATCTTTTGCCTGCTTGATTGTGTAGGCCTGCATCTTAGTGGAGTCAATTTGCAACACTGAGGAACTTGTGTCTTCCATAGTGGACTGTTTTCTTAGATCTGTAATGAATAAAAGAACAGATATTTGGGTAGTGATGTATTACAGACGTGCACATTATGTTTGACTATATTTACTGTGCTAACAAAACTGAAATTAGAGTTGTTGTACACAGGAAAATGCTGCTTCTGCCACAGGAATATGGATTAAGCCATCACCAGACAGCAAAGTTTTAGACTGGTCCAAAGCGAAAGGAGTTACATACAACTATTTAAAGCTTTTAAAGTTTTAGATTTTTTCAACTATCTGGAAAGAAAAAATTGTCTTAAATGAAAAAATTGCTTGTAAAAATGTTTTTCTATTTTTTTCTTTTAGGGGCATCTAAAAGCATCATTGTTCGGGAATGGATTACGGAATTTTTGACACCTCACAAAATAATCCCCCAAAACACTTTTTTGGAAATCTTTGGGCTTACTGGAACAAGAGGGCCATTTATATATTTTTCATATTGTTTATTTTTTACAGGGCTTTTTTTCCGAAATTGGGAAGAGGCCCTAACCTTTCTAATTGGGAAATTTTGTGTGAGCTTGGTCAAATTGGGAAAAGAGTTAAAAACTAACAAGATAGGTTTCTAAACATCTAAGCCATCAAAACAGCAGAAAACTATGGTGTTTATTAAATCAAAACTGATAATACTTTAATTAAAAATTACAATAGTCTTTTGACATATTGACCTTGTCATGTTAAACCAGGAATATTCCTGTTTTGGTAGGAGGTGTTTGTAAAGATCAACCTGCACATATGTGCAGTCTGGTCTTTGTCTACACTACCTATTTGTCCCCTTTAAGCAAGGGCCGCTTTTCAAATTAACCAGGGTTTTCGTTTGGCCCGAGACCTCGGGTTTTGACGCACAGAAATAGAAAACAAAGCAATTTTGACGCTCGAAAATTTGTCACTGTGCGTCATTTTGACTCTCGAAAATTAGCAGCCATGCGTCAAGGAGCATCATAAGTGTGCCAAAATTGTTGGAAAATGGTTAATTGATTATAAAAATATACACCCCTATCAAGGGGGTAAGTATAAAAAGCTGACTGCTGACCGCTGACTGCTGACCAGCTGACTGGCTGACCGTTGGGTATAAAAAGCTTACCAGTAAATTGCTGACCACTTATTTCACCACTTATTTTAACTCCTTCACCCACCCTTTATGCTGTATTATTTTATGTATAATATTTTGACACAAGAAGTAATGGTACAATTATGTTCAGTGAGACCTAAAGTTTATAGGTTGTTTCAAGGAAATTTTTAAATTTTTTTTTGAGGGGGGGGGGAGTAGTTTTTGTGAACTAAAAGAATTTTAGAAATAAAGTAAAAGAATTTTTAGAAATATTCTAGCAACTTAATATAAACCTTTAATTTTTGTTGTTGTTGTTGTTCTTAATATATCCTTTTTTCTTTGTTTGAAATGACATTTGAATACTTCTTTATTCAACTTTTCCAAATCTGTTGTTCATTAACTTTGATATACATGCACATGGTATGAATTATCAATTTATTGTTTTTAAACCTTTTCCTTAAAACAAGTTATCTATGTTCAAATTCAAATTTTAGCCATTTATATTCATTATCAATCCAGACAACAAATTTTGAAGAGTGGTCCAAAATACAAGATGCTGCATGGATTATACTAAAAACATGAATAAAAAACAAGTACAAGTACCATATAGAGTTGAAAACATTGTATGAAAAGGGGAAAATGGTAGTTATAATAATTTCCCTTTTTCCATAATTGTTATCTATTGTAATGCGTAGTAATAGGTTAGCTGATAACCAAATGTTCCTCTATTGATATATATTGTCAAAGTACAATTATAAGAAACATTGTATACAAAGGAGAAATTGTTTCAAACAGTTTCTCCTTTTCTCACAATGTTTTTAACCTTAAATTGGTGACTTAACTTGCTGACCAAATAATCTGCCGACCAGATTTGCTGACAAATGTAAAATAGCTGACCAGATTTTGCTGACTGAATAACATGCTGACCTAATTTGCTGACCAGACTCGATTATGAATTAATATGCTGACCGAATTTGCTGACCAGTGTTAAATTGCTGACCAGACTAAATACAAAATATCAGTTGACAAAAGTTGCTGAGCAATAAAAATCACTTACTAGACTTGATTATCAGCCCTGCTGATCTAATGATATGCTGACCAAATTAGCTGACCAGAATTGCTAACCAAATTTGCTGACTATTAAAAATGGCTGACTAAGCTTGTTGACCAAACAATCTGCTGACCAGATTCACTGACAAATGTGAAATAGCTGAACAGATTTTGCTGACTAAATAATATGCTGACCAAATTTGATGACCAATACAAATTGCTGACCAGACTTGATTATGAATTAATATGTTGACTGAAGTAGCTGACCAGTGTTAAATTGCTGACCAGACTAGCTACAAAATATCAGTGAAAAAAATTTGCCGAGCAATGAAAATCACTTACTAGACTTGATTATCAGCTCCTCTGACCTAATGATATGCTGACAAAATTAGCTGACCAGACTTGCTGACCAATAAAAATGGCTGACTAAACTTGCTGATCAAATAATCTGACTACCAGATTCACTGACAAATGTAAAATAGCTGACCAGACTTTGCTGACTAAATAATATGCTGACCAAATTTGCTGACCAATACAAATTGCTGACTGGACTCAATTATGAATTAATAAGCTGACTGAATTTGCTGACCAGTGTTGAATTGCTGATCAGACTAGCTAAAATATATCAGTTGACAAAATTCACCGAGCATTGAAAATCACTAACTAGACTTGATAATCAGCCCTGCTGATCTAATTATATGCTGACAAAATTAGCTAGCCAGACTTGCTAACCAAACTTGCTGACCAATTAAAATGGCTGAATAAACTTGCTGATAAAATAATCTGCTGACCAGATTCGATGACAAATGTAAAAAAGCTGACCAGACTTTGCTGACTAGATAATATGCTGACCAAATTTGATGACCAATACAAATTGCTGACCAGACTCAACTATAAATTAATATATATACTGACTGAATTTGCTGACCAGTGTTAAATTGCTGACCAGATTAGCCACAAAATATCAGTTGACAAAATTTGCTGAGCAATGAAAATCACTAAGTAGACTTGAATATCAGCTCTGCTGACTTAATGATATGATGACAAAATAAGCTGACCAGAATTGCTGACCAAATTTGTTGACCAATAAAAATGGCTGACTCAACTTGCTGACCAAACAATCTGCTGACCAGAATCACTAACAAATGTAAAATAGCTGACCAGACTTTGCTGACTAAATAATATGCTGACCAAATTTGCCGACCAATATAAATTGCTGACTAGTCTCAATTATGAATTAATATGCTGACTGAATTTGCTGACCAGTGTTAAATTGCTGACCAGACTAGCTACAAAATATCAGTTGACAAAATTTGCTGAGCAATGAAAATCACTAACTAGACTTGATAACCAAATGCTGACCAATGTAAAAAAGCTGACCAGACCTTTCTGACTAAATAATTTGCAGACCAAACTTGCTGAGCAATTAAATTGCTAACTAAGACTTGCTGAACAATAAATCTGTTGACCAAATTTGCTGACCAATGAAATTTCTGACCTGACTTCCTGATCAAAATGCAAACAAGATTTGCTGACTGTTGTAAAATAGCTGACCAGCCCTCCTGACCTATTACTATGCTGAACAAATAAACTGACCAGACTTGCTGACCAATAAAATTTGCTGACTAGGCTTGTTGACCAAATTTAATGACAAATTAAAGTTGCTAACTAGCCATGCTGATCATCAAAAATTTCTGACAAAATAATATGCTAACAAGATTTGCTGACCAATGTAACTGGGCTGACCAGACTTTTTCCAGTACAAATTGCTGACCAGACTTGATGATGAAATAATTTGTGATGACCAATGTAAAACTGCTGACCAGACTTGCTGACCAAATATTTGATGATCAATGAAAATTGCTGACTGGACTTTCTCGACATTTATTCTGATGACCAATGAAATTTCTGACCTCCCTTGCTGACCAAAAAACATGGTAACAAGGTTTGCTCACCAATGTAGAATAGCTGACCAGTCCTGCTGACCTAATAATATGCTGAACAATCAACTGACCAGACTTGCTGACTGAATTTGTTGACCAATAAAAAATTGCTGACAAAATATCTGGTGACAAAATTTGCTGACCAATGAACATTTCTGACCAAACTTTCAGACCAAATATTTTGGTGATTAACTAAATTTCTGACCTGAATTGCTGACCAGTTGACAAATGATCTGCTTACCAAATTTGCTGACCAGAGTAAAACGGCTGACCCCACTCATTAACCCAATCCCACACTGACGCTTTCGGACGTCCCTCTGTAAAAATGATTCGAAAAACATTGTCTAAAATGAAGAAATTGCTTGTAACAAGCAATTTTTTCATTTTACACAATGTTTTCTATCAAGAAAGTTGAACAATCTATATTTTCATAAACTTTGTTGGCTGCAACTTCTTTCAATTTAGACTGGTCTAAAATTTTACTGTGTGGGAATGGATTAACCCATTCACACACAATGACGCCTTTCGACGCCCCTGTAGAAAAACAATTTGAAAAACATTGTGGAAAATTAAGAAATTACTTGCAGCAACCAATTGCTTCATTTTCCAAAATGTTTTCTACCCTAAAAATTGAAACATCTAAAATTTCATTAACTTTTAATTGTCGCCTGTAACGCCTTTCAATTTGAAACAGTCTTAAATTTTGCCGTCTGGTAATGGGTTAATCAATTAATCCGCTGACCAGAGTTAAATGATGAAAACTACAGACAAGACTTGCTGACCAATTATTTCTTATCAAAATTATCTTGATTACCTCTTCTATGAGGATAAGTTTGTCTTATTTGTTGAACAATTCAGAACAGCTACCTTACCCAAGATTTATTTTTCCAATATCCAAATTAGAGAAAGAATATTCATGCATTATCCATTCAAATTGTTTTTCATTCATTTTTATTTTATATTTGACTCCAAACATGACTGATGCAATTTATCAGAATCAAATGACAATATAGATATAGCATAATTCAAGTTAGCAAAACTTATGGTCAACTGGCAATTAACATCTCTTGTCCAATCAAAAAGATGTGCTGTATGACATGTTTATTCTCTAGGTAAGTCAAGAATCAATGAAAGGTTAATGACATCATACTTAATCTGGTGAAAATGTGTATGGGGGCCTGCCCTTGGCATTCAAATGTGTACAACTGATTTGACGCCACTGTGATTTAATAAATGCATTACTAGAAAACAGTTTTAAGACTGGTCCTGAAAGATCACTACTTTATCAGTACAATTTATGGATAGAAGTAACATTGTAAAACAAGGTTACAAATATTTTTTCCTTCATTTTTTAAGACTAATTTTCTTCATTGAGTCCAAATATGGGATTAAGACATAAGCAATGATACTACATTGTTGTACCAAACAACCAGTCAAAGCCCCCCCCCCCCTCTGTCTTTCTCCCCCTTCTCTCTCCCTCCCTTTCTCTCTCTTAAATTAGCACAGGTACAATTAACAACCAAAAAAAAAAAGAAAAGAAAATAATTAGTCAAAAAAACAGAGTTATGAAATTATAAGCTATTTCACCCATTCCCTCACAATTATGATTTTTGGTGTGCCTCAAGAAATACAAATGTACAATACATTGTTTAAAATGAAGACTTACTTGCAATAAGCAATTTGTTCATTTTTCACATTGTTCTCTACCTAGAGATTGATAAAATGTAGAATTTCATAAGCTTAAAATTGTCGTCTGCAACTCCTTTCAATTTGAACCAATCTAAAAGATTTCTGTCTGGTAATGGGTAAATTAGGAAAAGAGCATTGCATGCTATTTGTTCTTTAGAGTGAAGGGACTTGTCAATCAAATCCAATAAGCCAATCAGAGTGCACTTTGAGCAATGTTACAATATTATTGGTCAGTTATGTTATTGGAGCCGACACCTTCAAGCTAGAAATAAACACCATTCCCTAATTATCAGAAAACCCTTGACACTAAAAATGTACAGTGATATGTACATCCTTTCTATTCTATAAACCATTCCCACACAAGAATATTTAAGACTTATCCAAATTCAAGGAAGATGCAGACAACAATTTTAAGGTGATGAAATTCTAAAATTGTTTGTCTTTTTGGGTAGAAACATTGTGGACATTGAAGAAATTGCTTGAAGCACGTAAACACATTCCTGCCTTTTATGCCTTTTTAGGTCTTTCAAGACAATAGTTTGGGAAAAGAATGTGGAAAATGTGGAAATCACTATATTTTCTTCATTTTTCACATTGTGTTCTACATTGTATTCTAACCAAATAGATTTTTTAGATGTCACTAGCTTCATATTGTTGTCTTCAACTTCTTCAACCAGTCTAAACATTGTTCCTGTGGGAATGAATTAATATTATTTAAGAAGAAATCCAAGAGGCATACATTTTGAAATCATAAATTTCAGTTATCTCCTTATACCCATTTCGAGCTGCCAGCATAGAGCAGTCGGTAACGCGTCAGACTTCTAATCTTGAATCACAGGATGTCATGGGTTCGATCCCCGGCAGCGGGACGTTTTTTCAGACATTTGTCTCTCACCAATAATCTTAAACCTAAGTGGGAAAGCAGCTGAAGGCTAGGAAAGGATGTAGTGGTAGTACTGATGTAAGAAATACCAGGAATCCATTGTTAGGTGCTCCAGCCTACGCAATATGACTGAAATACTGTTTAAAGTGGTGTTAAACCCCATTCAATCAATCAATCAATATTACCATTTCGACAAAAATGTTTAGACTGGTCCAAGTTGAAAGAAGTTGCTGACAATATTTTCAGGTGATAGTGTTTTAATAACATTGGTCTTTTGTGATATAAAACATTGTGAAAAAATGAAGAAATTGATTGTGAAAAGCAATTTCTTCATTTTCAACAATTTTTTCTCAATAGTTTTTGCTGTAAGACCAAAAAGGTAGAAATGATTGGGAATGGGTAAACTCTCTCCTATTCAATCCCTGTTTTTTTTTACGTCCCTTTAATTTATGCATGAGAAAACATTGTGGAAATGGAAGAAATTAATCATAACAAGCATGTTACCCTTTTTCCACAATACCCTACCTACTGCATGATTAATTTTCAAATAAACCAACTTTAAATTGTTGTCTTTTTAATTTGGATACGTCTAAATTTTTGTAATATGTTAAAGGGTTAAAAGTGCAACCTATTAACCTGAAAGTGAAATTTTCAGATTTAACCCATGCTGACAAAACCACCTTTTTTATATGGTTGAAAATGAAGGACTCTGTTTTAACTCAACTATTCTCAACCCAAAATATGAAAAGTCTTTATATTAAATTTGTACTAACAATGTTTTTTAACCCTATACCAGACATCAAATTTATAGACTGGTCAAAAGTTAAAGAAGCTGCAGACAACATCTCATATTTTGCTAGCCTAGAATTGGAATATAAGTTCTAAATAAGGTTTAATCTATTGTGTGAAAAGGATATATTTCAAGCAATTTCTCCTTTTCCCGCACAATTTTCTTTAAGTCTATAAAAAGCTGGATTGTTTAGTAATTGGATTTAATATTTTACTAATATTAATCAAGACTGATTTTATCACCTTCTCTTTGCCATTCTTTGTGTTTGTACATGTGATTCTCCTCCAAAAAGAAATCTTTTTGGAATCATATTTTATACAAATCAAGTATTTAAAAAAAGTGTCCTGAGGTCAATTGTTATTCTTGCCTTGATAATGAATTCATAGCAATTTAAAATGACACAATAATTTCACAAAAAATATTCGTTCTTTGTGTTAAATAGACTTAGTTCACTTAAATTCAATTGAATGTGATTCATTCTAATTGCCCTACTTTGAAACATCAGAATTTATCAGGTGTGGTTGTGTGTCTTTGGGTGATGTTGATAATAGTTGTATCTCAGGAAGACAAAACTCTGGGATTGAACAGGAAAGTGTTAAAAAGAATTCAAGACTTAAAAAGCAAGTTGTAGAATAAATGGTTGCATGATCTTTCTCAACATTTAAATTTACACTGAATTGTGGAAATAGGAGATAATTCAACATTCTGGAATAAACCTAAGTAGCAGTTTTTTTGTTGTTGTTTTTGAAAGAGATGCAAAACTTGCAGCTTCTAGACACATTGAGGTGAAAGGAAAAAACTAGCAGCAAATACTTTTTTCCTTTTCATTATTTTTGGTCCCAGGATAAACACGTTTCAATTTTTTCCTTATCATTTTGACTTATTTACAAATCGAAATATTTTTTCTTATTCACTAAGAGAAAAGATGAACTATTGAGATAAAAGCTTGAAAATCAGACCAATCATCATTTCTCTTTTATACTCAATTTTATCTGCCCCAAGAAAATCAAGTCCCAGAATCATTTTTGGAGTTTAATATACCAAATTTTTGGGGTTTGTACAATCTTATTTTTTGTGATTTGAAATAGGTTATTAAAACCATCACCATATTGGTAGTTATAATGAAAAGATAGAAATGACAATAAACCAGGTTTTCAATGGCTTTATGACAATAAACCAGGTTTTCAATGGCTTTATCAATGTCTATCAAGTAGCGTAGGACTAGTTATGCAAACAAGAATTTAGACAATTAGTCTTGTTTTTTGCATGATAAAAAATGGAACAACAAAACCCTGATAATACATTTATTTGCTAGCACGCAATTTTTTATCATAATCCATTAAAAGTTGTAATAGTAGTTGTGCAAACAAGAATTTGGACATGGGGTAGCATTAAATCACAAAATGCTGATAACATGTACTAGATCATATGATGACAAATATTTAGTGAAAATTTCATCGAAACCCCTCAATAATTGTAGAAGGAGTTAGGCTCACAAGAATTAGACATTGAGCATGATACACCATTTATTAAAATCAAATACAAACAAACAACTTTTATTAAAAATTTACTCAGATTTTCTATCAAAGTGTCACCTGTATAAAAACAAAGGTGCAGCTATTGCATAATATTGACCAATATTGACCATGATGAGCAATAGAATACACAAGATGTTTACCCCCCCTGGTGTGATATAAAGATAAGGCAATTAGCTTATCAGTAGGAGTCAAACACACAACATTCCTTATCCCTTTACTGTTTTTCAAAATGTTAGACCTGTCCAAATTCAAAGGTTTTGCAAACGACAATTTAAAGTGGATTTTGTTTGAAAAACAATCAATTAGTAGGGTAGAAAATATTGTGGAAAAAGAAGAAATTGCTTGTTAGAAGCAATTTCTTCTTTTTCCACATTGTTTTATCTAGTATAAAACCACAGGGATGCAAAAATCAGGGATTGAATTGGAAAGGATTAATTAAGGTCTTTGAAGTCAGCTAGATTTGCAAGCTATTCTAAGAATATTATTCAGCAAATATGATAAATTGTGGTCATCAAGATTTGTCAAAAAATATGAGAAAAAAAAAATGCTGTTAGAAAGATCTGTTAGCAATTTTAAAAAATGTGTTCAGCAAAGAATGAAAAAATGTGGTCAGCATGATTGGTATGCAATGTAAGATTGACTGTAAGATAGATCATGGGAATTGTTGTTCAGCCTAACCCATTCCCTCACAATGATGCTATTTGACTCCCCCCCCCCAAGAAAAACAATTTAGAAAACATTGTGTAAAATGAAGAAGTTGTGTAAATGTTTTATTCATGTACCAGTAGAACATCTTTTTTTTTAATGTTTCAAAGGTTGCTGGTTTGATTTTTTTTTTTTTTGAAAAATCATTTTCATTTTATTCCTATATTGATAATCATGAAATTTAATAAGGAAATTGCTTAATGACTAGAATGAAAATGATAGAAAATGCAAAGCCTTCAAATTATAGATATTCTTTTTCTGCTCCAATTCTAAAAAAATGTCAAAATTAAAAAAAATATAGTTTAAAAAAATGAAAACATGAATGAACACAATGCATATGTATTAAAAGCTGTTTTGTTAGTACATACATGTAATAATGGTGACAACAAATTGATAATCAAATGAGGAAGCAACTAATCATCTTAATAGGCTACCATGATTGAATAGGTAATATTTTTTTCTTGGTCAAGAAACTGATTAGCTGCTATAAATCCTTCAACATGTTCATAGTATTTTTGAATAAGTATTTCTATTTTCTTTTAAATTGTTATTTCTGAATTTAATACCATTTCCATTTATGATTCATAAATGTATACAAGTTAATATAATAAAAAAAAAAAATAAAAATAAATACAATATAACTAATGGTAATGTGAAGATTATCATATTTTCTTTAAAACATTTAATTTTTTCTCCATAATTTGAATACTTTTTCATATTTTTTGTCTGTTGGAAAAGAGGTTTTTCATCTTTTTAAGCAGGATTAATGGTGGGCTAAGGAGCTTAAATAAGTGGTGAAATAAGTGGTCAGCAAAATACTGGTCAGCTTTTTATACCTAATTGGTCAGCTGGTCAGCAGTCAGCAGTCAGCTGGTCAGCAGTGAGTTGGTCAGCTTTTTATACCTACCCCTATCAAGGATAACACAAAGCTTGATTGGTAATTAACACTCTCGAGTGACGGACATGCATCGGAGATCGTAATTGACAGGTACTTCAAACCTGTGAAATTAATGCTGAAACCCCTTTTAAGAGTTCTAAGGCTACTGAAATTTACTTATTTGTTAATACTTTTATCACAAACCTCGCAAAATATAACCAAGAAGTGAAATGAAATCAAAGAAAATGTTGCTCAAGAAATGTCATGGGTTTTCGCGGATAAAGGCGGCACTTTATTTTATGAAAAATAGGAATAATTTGATCCTTTTAGTATTCATGAGATTTACTAACACTGATTCAAACTTATAATATATGCATTAATATTTCATTTTCCCTTAAATTTATCTTGTATTGACATATAATACTGTCAGATTGGAAAAAATTTCCAATATATAACCAATGAAAAAAAAAAAATCCAACAAATTTAAAATATATTTTTTATCTATTATTATTTTTTTCTGAATCACTATTTGGGGGGGGGGGGGGAATTACGCATTTTGACTCTTTGGATTTCAATTTTGACTCTTGAAAATTTTGACCCAAGGGTCAATGACTCTTGACTTTTGGGTACTAATGAAAACCCTGTTAACTGTACAAAAAAGCTGGTCCACTATAAGTCTTTCCATTGCTTTCAGTCCTTTAATCTAAATTCAGAACAATGATTTTATTCATCATGACAAGAGTTAACATCTTTCCTTATGAGGGTAACTGTTTTTGCTTGAGTACCTTAAACTTCTCCGCTAGTTTGTTAAAAGCCCCCTCTTGAGGGTTTACACAATTAAGATCGAGAGTTCGCCCAGCCTTATCATCATCAAATCTCTTTAGTTTAACAATTTTCTTTAGCATTTAACTGATTTTACCCTCATTGTATAGGTACAATTTCCATGAACTTTCAACTAGATTCTACGCAACATTGTTTAGGTGAATTTGGTTGTTGAAATATGTTTACGTCAAACCTGTTAGGAATATGTTCCATGTAATGGAACATATTACCTTCTTGCTGTTTTCACGTTCAGCTTAAATCCCTTTTCTAACTACAAATAACAATGCTGTCCCTAGTTAAACCCATTCCCACACAATGACGCTTTTAAACGCCCCTCAATATGAAAGCTTTAGAAAACATTGTGGATAATGAAGAATGTGGATAATGAAGAAATGGCTTGTTACAAGCAACTTCTTCATTATCCACTATGTTTTCTGCCCCAAAAGACAAAGATTTCAAAGATTTCATCTACTTTAAATCTTTGTCTGCAACTTCTTTTAATTTGGACTGGTCTAAAATTCTATTTAGTGGAAATGGGTAAAATACCAATTTCAGATTAGTTTGGCACAATTTCTGGTTGTCATTTATACTTAACCCATTCCCACACAGTAAAATTTTGGACTGGTCGAAATTGAAAGAAGCTGCAGACGACATTTTCAAGTTGATTGAATTTTGAATTTTTTGTCTTTTTGGATAGAAAAGATTGTGGATAATGAAGAAATTGCTTGATACAAGCAATTTCTTCATTATCCACAGTGTTTTCCAAAGTTTTTTTCTTGAGGGGCGTAAAAAGGAGGGATTGAGTTGGAATGGGTTCAGTCAGTAATAAGGTTCCAATAATTCTATTTTGAACAAATCATGTTGGATCATTTTGTCCTCGGCTTAACCAAGCTCCAATCAATCAGGTAGGATACCAAACCTTGGTAACCCGCAATTTTAATTCAAAGGTTCCTTACTCGAAATCTACCGGATACCAGCCCAACCAAAATAGCCATACCTGTTATATACTACTGTATTAGAACCGATGACGATTACAAACAATTTTCGCTTTTACTTCGTGAATCTTCACATGTCTGATAAAATGATATGAATACCAAAATTAGGGAAAGGGAAAAAAAAGAGGCTTTTTTTTACTGGGAAGTCACCGAAGATCGGCCTCAGTTAACCCATTCCAACTCAATCCCTCCTTTTTACGCCCCTCAATAAAATTGCTTTAGAAAACATTGTGGAAAATGAAGAAATTGCTTGTTACAAGCAATTTCTTCATTATCCACAATGTTTTCTATCTAAAAAGATGAAAACATTTAAAATTCCATCAACTTGAAATTGTCGTCTGCAGATTCTTTCAATTTGGACCAGTCTAAAATTTGGTTGTGTGGGAATGGGTTAAAGAAGGAAAAAAAAATGTTTTAGTCAACTCAACTTCCTCCAGATTTCTTTAAGTATATTGGACATCTATCACCTAAGGATTTCTGTAAATACTTATTGAAATCTAAATGGAAATTTAGGAAAAGATTTTCAAAAATTTGTTCACAGATGAATGGACAGACAGATGAGTGGATAGACGAGTGATCACAATAGTTCCCCAGAGCACTGAGGGAACACATTCTAAAAAGCATAATAAAAGATAAAGTGCTGAATTTTCTTTTTTTTTTAAGTTTTAATGATAATTTTCTCTAAAAAAGTGAAATTATGAAATTGCCTAATAACCCATTACCAGATGACAACATTCTAGATTTGTCCAAATTAATCCATTACCTGATAGCAAATTTTAGACTGGTCATAATTGGAAGGAGATGCAAATGACACTTAAAAGTTTATGAAATTTTTATCTATTTTATTTGAACTTTCTTGGTAGAAAACATCATGTAAAATCAAGAAATTGATTGTTACAAGCAATTTCTTCATTTAACATTTTGTTTTCCCAATTGTAATTCTTGACGGGCATCAAAGAGTGTCTTTGTAAGGTAATGGGTTAAGAGAAAATGCAGGAGACAGTACAAGTCAATGGAAATTTAGAAATCTCAGCCTAGAGTGGTAGAATATTTTTTGTGGATAATGATTAAATTGATCAAAGCTTTATACTTGAGCTGTGTTAAAGGCTTTGTAAAAAGGGTTATTTGAGAAAGGGTTATTGTCTTTGTACCTACACAGGTTTGTAAGTCTTAAGTCTCTTACACAGGTAACAAACCTGTGTAGTAAACATTAACAGCAATCTGAATATACAGAAGTTTATCATTTTCCCTCAATTATTCTATTCGTGATAGCAATCGACGAAAAAAAATATTGATTGTTTGAAAATGAATTTACTGGGATAGCAATGTTGGGACCCCTAAAACAAGGGCTGGGACCCCTGATTTTTATGGTTAAGTCCCTTGGACCCCTAATTTGAATAACTTGGTAAAACCCTGTTAAAACAATAATTTTGCTTCTTTATGGTTGTAATTGTTATCTCTTTTGTTTGATGCATGATAGCTGGAGTAGCAAGCATCATTTGATTTGTACTGAACTAAAGCTTCCTTACATGCAGGATAAGTCTGAGGTGAAGAGTGTTATTCAGTTTTTTCTACTGACCATATACATTCTGTGTAGATACAGATTTTCAGGCACCCTTTGAGAGAGATCGAAAATTTGTCTCTGTGTAAGATTGTTTAAAAGGACGGCACAACAAAAATGTTACTAAAGTATAAATTGATAAAAAAAAATGATTGTTTACATTTTTGGTCTTACCCCACCCATTCTCATATGATATTGAAAGATTTCGGAAAAGTTTCTCAGCAATTCTTGGGGCGATTAATAGACAATTAAGTCTAATACTTACATTCAAAACTTAAGTTCCAACATATCTGATTGCATTGATCTTTCAAGGACTAACAGGAAACAAACAGATTTGCAGTCAAAATGTTGAAAATGGAGGAGACGCAAAGGTAAGGGAGGTAACCAATCTCTCACTGATATTCGTCTAGATTAAATCTATTACTCGAGTAAACATTTTACATGTTTCGACCTACTGACTCTAGTAACAAAATTTAAAGAAAGGTGATAAATTCGGTTAGAGAAATAAAAATGCACATTTTATGTCGCTGATTTGGGGTATTTTTCTCAAATTCTGTTTGTAAACCTAAGTGGGATAGCAGCTGGAGGCTAGAAAAGGATGCAGTGGTAGTACTGGTGTGATAAAACAAAGAATCCATTGTTAGGTGCTCCAGCCGCCGCGATATGACTGAAGTAGGCTACTGTTAAAAGTGGCGTTAAACCCAAAACAATCAATCAATCAATCAATCAATCAGTTGAAAGTCCAAATATAATTATTATACTTTTCCTATTCTAGAAAACAGTTTAGTAAAAATCAGTAGGAAATCTATTGGTATGTCCTTTCATACCATTTATTTTGTGCCCAATTCTTAAAACACGCACGCACGCACGCACACACACATACACGCACACACACACACACACAAACAAACAAATACGCCAAAAAACCAATGCCAAGCAAAATTAATAAAAAAACAATCTGACCTATATATGAAAGGGCAATAATTAAAAATAGATGTAGCAGATTAAGGTTCTTGTATAGTACACTTCTCCACATTGCGATTTATAAGTGTATCAAGTTTGCATTCGATAGCATGTAAGGTCCAGGAGATATGACCGGACAAATTTGCAAGGTTAAAAACAACAAAGGGCAATAAAAGGGGCATGGTAGAGTAACGGTTCTTGTACACGGCACTTCTCCACACTGTAATTTATAAGTTTACAAAGGGTGAAGTTGGTAGCATGCACGGTTTAGGAGATATGTTCCGAAAAAATGCAAAGGTAAAATATCAAAGGGCAATAACTCAAAAAGTTAGCGTGGCAGAGTAACGGATCATGTATATGACACTTCTCATGAAGTTACCAGGAAGTATAGTCCGGACGGAAGTGTTACGCACAGACGGACAGATTGACGGAATCGAACAAACCTATAGTCCCTTAACCGATAATCGATATGGGACAAATAATGAGAGTTTGATCATTTAATATCCATTTTCTAGACAGGGAGTTGGAGCAATGTACATTGAGAATCTTTGGGTAGTAGTCGACTTTGAGAAAATGTGTTTCGCATTCACGATCTTATGTACGTCATGTACAAGCAACAAGCAAGACAAAATTATTTCCAATTATAACCGCCCCGTTTTTTCAACACTACTTTAAAGTCAAAGTAGCTATAAGACAATTTAAAACATTACTGTAGTCTCGAAATAATAGTTAATGTAATCGACATATCTATGTCAAGTTCAAATTTAGTTATATCATTATTTTTCAATAAGTGCTCCATCCGAACACTTTTAATGCATATTTGTCGTTTAGCATAGTCCATCTGATCTTTTGAAGTTTTAGAATTCAAAATTAAACCATTTGATACATTTTCATCTTATCTGAGCGCAACGTGCTCTCTCAGTGTCCGTCGTCCGTTGTGCGTCGTTTGTCAAGATCTTTTTCTTTAAACGTCTTCTGCTCCTTAACCTCTTGACCAATTTGGACCAGGGATATTCCCTGTGTGACCCTTTTCAAAACTTGTTTGTGAAATTTCGATTTCGATTGTGGTACCCTTTTGTCCTCTGCAAAATAAGGTCTGAAGGCCGAAAGCATAGTGCGATTTTGATACAGGCTGGAATGGTAGACAGCTGTAGAGCGTGGTCAAAGAATGGGTTTAGGATTGGATCTTCCTGAGACTCTATTATTAGCACCCGCCTGTAACATGGCACGGACGTATGGTTCGTGGTTTCCTATGCGCATATGCAAAATCAGAGATAAAAGCCAGTGCGAGCCTATTTAGGGGTAGAATGTTAAAGCTGGAAAGAGCGGTCAAAGGTTGGGTTTGGGATTGGGTCTTCCTTTGACTCTATTACTAGCACTTACCTCAATTTTAGTGCGGACGTAGATATTGGGGTACCCATTGCACATGTGCAAAATCAGTGCTGCAGGCCTTGAGTTTCGGAAGCATGGTGCAATCCAATCATTGGAAAGATTAGAAGTGAGGTGTAGAGAATTTTCATATATTGGGTTTGGGATAAGAATTTTCTCTGACCATAACTAGCACGTTCCTCAAACTGTGCAGGGACGTAGTGGTTTTAGGTTTAGGTACCCTTTGCGCATGTGGAAAATCGGGTCTGCCGTCCGCGTAGTTCAGAAACAGAGCACAATCCTAGTTTGGGGTCGAATAGTATAGAGCGGTAGGGAGTGGTCAAAGGGTGGGTTTTGGATTTATCCCTGCTCCGATTCTATAACTAGCACATACCTCGAATTTGGCACGGAATAAAGGATCGGGATATCCTTTGTGTATGTACAAAATCAGGGCTGCAGGTCGCATTTTTCGGGAGCATAGTGCAATCCTAGTTCGGGATAGAACGGTAGAGAACTGTAGAGAGGGGTCGGGATGGGACCTCTGACTCTATATTTAGCACATATCTCAAACATGGCACGGACGTAGTGGTTGGGGTACCATTCACACATGCTCAAAATGAGCTTTGCAGGCCCCACGGTTTGGAAGCATGGTTGGATCCTAGTCGAAGGTAGATTGGTACAGGCTGTAGAGCTGTAGAGAGTTGTTAAAAGGTGTTTCGGGATTACTCCATACCTAGCACCTGACTCAAACTCTAACATTTTACCCCCAAAAAGGATCACACTTTATCGCATAACCAGAGTGCTTGCAGGCCTGATCATGCGAATGCTCGTTCGGTGCCCCATTCTACCTCCATGCCAAATTTAAAATGAGTGCTTGTTATGGTGGCAGAGAAAGTTCCAAACCCAAAACCATCCTTCGACCACGCTCTACCGCTCTTTACCATTCCACTTTACTGCAAACTAGAATCACACTTTTTCATGTAACCAAAGCACCTGCGGGCCTAATATTACGCACGAGCGTTAGGTATCCCGATCTCTACCTACGTGCCAAGTTTAAGGCGAGTGCTAGTTAAAGCGGCACAGAAAGGTCCAAACCTGTTTCCACCCTTTGACCACGCTCTACCACTGTTTACCATTTTCCCACAAAATAGGATCGCATTTTTGTACGTAACAAGAACACCTGCGGGCCTGTTCTTGCTCAAGCGCTTTTGATACCCCGATGTCTACCTCCGTTCAATCGACAAAGAAAGGTCACAACAGAAACAGCTAAGTAGGGTTGCACTTTGTTACGGAACCAAAGCGCCTACGGGCATTATCTTCCGATTGCGTGTACGGTCCTCCTACCTCCTTGCTAAGGTTGAGTTAAGTGCTAGTTTTAGCGACAAAGAAATTTCCAATTCTAAACCCGGCCTTTAACCACGCTCCACCACCAATTACCATTTTATCCAAAACAAGAAGCGCAGTTTTCTACGGAACTAAAGCTTCTGCGGGCCTGACCTTGCGCATGCGCGTCGGAAACCCAAAATCTCTATCTCCGTGCCAAGTTTGAGGTGAATGCTCGTGATAACGAAAGAGAAAGTTCCTTACCCAAACCGACCTCTCGACCCGCTCTTCCATCATATTGATTATGAAAAATGATTTAAAAAGTGACAAAGGTAAGGCAAAGAACTTGCTTTTACAATATCTAAGCACTATTAGGCTTATCTCCCTTTCAAGCCGATCCGTTTAAGACCCAAAGGCTATGTTATAGTCAATCTCTGTTGTTATTGGTTATGTACTTTGGTGTATATCTTGCTTTTTGGTCTTTCCTTTAGTATCCGTAAAATTTCAAGTCTATAGAACCCACGACTAGTACATCTACTTCAGGCACAATTAGAATCTTAAACCATGGACTATGTTCAGTTAAAAAGACGGTCGTCTGATACAAACAATTTGTTTGTTTGAATGGGGTTTTACGCCGCTTTGAACAATCTTTCAGTTATATCGCGGCGGCTGGAGCACCTAACAATGGAATCCTGGTATTTCTCACACCAGTACTACCATTACATCCTTTCCTAGCCTCCAGCTGCTATCCCACATAGGTCTACGATTATCGACCCATTGGTGAGAGACAAAATAGTCGGAAAGGATGAGTGCCGCCGTCGGGGATCGAACCCGGGACCTCTAAATTGACAGTCCGACGCGCTACCAACTCTGATACAAACAGAGAATTAACAAGTTAGGGTGGAAAGTATAGATTTGAATTAGTTTGTGTGAACTGACGGATCGCTGGCCACGCACACTGAGCTCTGAGAGGAAGTTCCGCTTCGATGGAACTCATTCCCACACGATACAATTTTAAACCAGTCCAAAATTCAAAGAAGTTGCAGACGACAATTTTTGGTTGGTGAAATCTTCAAAACCATTGCCTTTTAGGGTAGAAAGCATTTTGGATAATGAAGAAATTGCTTGTTACACAATGCTTTCCAAAGCTTTCATTTTGAGGGGCGTTTAAAAGCGTCAATGTGTGGGAATCGGCTAATGTTGGAGTTCAAATTTCACTTCCGATCAAAACGAATAATTTGACTGGTCAATTCATCCTTTAATTGATAGCCACAATCTCTCGATTTCGGGATAGATTGTGTAAATGAATACCGAAAGATATAGAAAATTTATGAGAATTTAGAACAATTTCTCATTTTCTCACCATTTTTTTTTCTAAAGTAAATATCTTCAGCGCGTTTACTTGTGGTATTGTGCTAGTTAAATTAATGTGTATTAAACATTTAAACCGGTCGGTAATTCAAGCTTGAGCATCATTCAAGTCAGGGTTACGCTTACGAATGGCCACGGCTGTAGCACAGTCGGTAGCGAGTCGGTATCTCAATTAGGAGGTCCATGGTTCGTTCCCCAGAAGTGGCAAATATCCAATGGGTGGATAATCGTAAACCTAAGTGGGATGAGCAGCTGGAGGCTCAGAAAGTATGTAGTGGTTATCAGGGGTTAGGTGCTCCAGCCGTTGCGATATGACTGAGATACTGTTAAAGGTGACGTTAAAGACCATTCAAATAAATAAGATATGCATACGAAAGTCACAGAAACATCTAGATAATTTCGGTCAAAAATAACAATAGTCTCCGAAGGCTTATTTATTTTAGTGGCATGTTTCTCTCAGTATGAGCTCATTTTATCAACCTCTTTATTGACCAAGCGTGGTTGTCAATCAAAGAAACAAACAACTGATCAAATCATTTATTTAATCGGGGAGAGAAGTTTGAACCCCGAAATTGGCCGCAATTTTGTTGAAGCAATTATGCTGGTTTGGCGACTAAAACGTCGTAACTACAGCTTATTCAAACTGTAGTTACGACGTTTGTTTCACCAATCAACCTTTCTTCTTTTTTGCTACATGCTTCTGGTCATAAATTTTGCAAAATAACGTTGTTAAATATCGAAGCGAGACTTCCTGTCGGAGTCAGTGGGCGGGGCTAACGGAGTAAGTGGGTGGGGCCATCGATTAGTTAATAAAGTGTTCGGAACTTAAAGCCTGTTTGTCAATTAGAAAGACATCACGTGATTTCTTCATGTTTTTTAATTCAACTCAAAACTTTTTGATAAAATAATATCAAATACTGCCATGAAACGTAAAATATGAAGAATTAATAGCCTAAGGTCGGAACTATTCCTGGTTACTGGGTTTTAACCCATTACTGGATGAAAAATTAAATCTTGTCCAAATTGAAATAAGATACTGACGATAATTGAAGGTTTGGAATTTTGAGATTTTTTCAACTTTCTTGGTAGCAACCTTTGTGGAACGTCTTGGTAGCAACCTTTGTGGAAAGTGGAGAAATTGCCTGTAGTAAGCCATTTCTTTATTTTACACAATGTTTTCCAAATTGTTACTCTTGCGGAGCGTCAAAAAGCGTCACTGTATCGGAATGGGTTAAACATTTCGTAAAGACAGACTGTAGTTCTAAAATTACAGGTTATGAAAATGGACCCAAAGACCGATTTATCCATGTGTTGACTAACAGTTCGTTTTTTCACAAAAAGAGAGCTTTCATTCGGATTTCATTTAGACCATTTTATACACTGGATACATTTGTATTAAAACCAATATAAAGATAAATGAAAATCAAATTGTGCGAAACTAATTTTAATTTCAAAAGATGAAAGATCATGGAATGTAACGGCTCTTTGCGGTTAAACATATTTTTACCAATCAATTTGATAAACTTAGTTGGCAACTTAAGGAATTCCCTCTTTAAATTCGAAACACTGCAACATTTAAAGTGAGTTTAGATATGAATGTTCTATTTTATGGCAAGGGTTGTAAAAGTAATTTGGCCATTTTAATGGAATTTAATCTTGTTTTCAGTAAATAATTGTCCAATCGCGATTGTCAATCAAATAATCAATCGACAAATGAAATCATTCATTTAGACTGGAAGTTCATTTTGAACTCGGAGATAGGCTTCCATTTTGATGAATCTTTTTTGTTGGTTTTGTGATTTAAACGCCGTAACTACAGCTTATTCAAGCTGTAGTTACGTCGTTTAGGTCGCCAACCAACCATGCTATCTGTTTGAAAGGTGCAACTTGCCATGAATTTTGCAAAATAACGACGTTAAAAATCAAAGCTAAATTTCCTCTCGGAATAAAAGAGCGGGGCCAGCGATTTGTCTATTCCTACTTTATGTAACGATGAAGACTAATTATTCAGATGACCACCACAATTCTTACCGGCTGTCACAAGATCCGACATTTTTACGCACTGACGAAAACCAACTTTAACAAACCATTGTGATAAAGTACAAATTGATTGTCATAAGCAATTTCTCATTTTGGCATTTTTCTTTCTATTTTCTTCACTCCAAATTTCTTCCGTCCGGTAAAAGATAAGAAAATGAAAACCAGTGACTGTAGATATTTACATGTCGTCGGTTGCAGAGCAAAATATCGTAACTACACCTTTATCAAATTGAACATACATTTTCTTTCAATTTTCGTCACTCCAAAGTTCTTCCGTCCGGTAAAAGATAAGAAAATGTCTATCAATGACTGTAGATATTTACTTGTCGTCGGTCGTAGAGCAAAATATCGTAACTACACCTTTATCAAACTGTAGCTACGATATTTTGCCTGCCCAACGACGATATCTGTCGATGGTATTGAATCACAAAACGAATGTTATTTTGTTTACATCAAACTTTGATTAAACTTCTAGTGTATGACTATTCATTTAGAATAGAAACGCAAATGCAAAAAGATCCTCGACAATTGACCATTCGACATGTGAATCAAGGAAAATAACGACAAATCATTCATTCAGCCCGGAATTGAGATTTGAACTCCGACATGGGTCGCCATATTGATGAATCACTTTTGTTGGTTTTTACGACTTAAACATCGTAACTACAGCTTATTCAAAATGTAGTTACGACGTTTAGGTCGCCAACCAACCATTCTACTTTTTACGCCCTATAAGTTTCACAAAATAACGCCGTTAAAAATCGAAGTGGAAGTGGAACTTCCTGTCGGAGCCAATGAGCGGGGCGAAGGGAGTCAGTGGGCGGGGCAAACGATTGGTCGATTGGAGGCATTCGAAATGATGGTCAAAACTCACAACATTGACGAAGTCCTACAACGTAGTGTGTTGATTTTACAGAGCTTGCTTGAAGCAAATGCAATCAATATATATGTAAAGAATCTGAAATTTTATTGTTTACTCCGACCTATCATTGTGCCAAATATCACCGTAATCCCAGATATCATTGGCAATGACATTTCAACAATTGTCAGACTTTTGACCTCGCCTTCTGTCCTCGCAAAAAATAGTTCAACTGAGATATCGGACGTCATTAGTTTAAAAAATATACGGCGGGGGCATAAAATTAGAAAAGCCAGTTGGTGAGTTATCTTAACGTTGCAACTACATCTAGTCAAGTCGTTAAATCACAAATCATTGACAAAATAATGAATAAATGTCGGAGTTAAACATTTTACTTCTAAGTCTAAAAGTACCATTAGCCAATAACAACGACGATTCGTCAATTAACCAATCGCTAGCCCCGCCCACTAACTCAATTTGACACGCCGATCAATCCCGACAGAAAGTTCCGCGTTATTTTGCATAAAATATTGCAAGTAGCATATAACAAGAAGGCAGACTAGTTGGTTGGCGACCTAAACGTCCTAACTACAGCTTGAACAAGCTGTAGTTAGGACGTTTCAGTCGCCAAACCAACAAAAAAGATAATGCGGTTAATGTGGAGTTCAAAATTCATTGATTGGTCAATTTACATTAATTGTAAGAGAACCGAATTCAACCCCTCCCTTCAGTACTTCCAGTGCTTTGATTACCACAGTGTAACGACCTCACGTGTGTTACCAGTTCATAAATAACTCGACAGCAAAAGAAGAAATTGCCTGTAAAACATCATTAAATTCAATGGACCGAGTTCGCTAAACATCTTATTGAATGAACCAAGTCCTTTTGTTGATAGGGACTGTATATCTTTGATTGGTTATGGATCGAATCGGCTTGACCCGATCTTATATTGGTTTGTAGATTTGTCGATAAAGTTGTTGATAATCTGCATGCATATAAATTGAATTTCATCTAATTTGTCGGAAAGATGATTTATGATTTAACCCATTCCCACACATTGCCTCTTTTTACCTCTTCAAAATGAATGATTTCATTGGTCGACTGGATATATGAATGACAGCCGCGATTTATGGTCAATTTCGCCGATGGAAGCGTAGGTTACTACAATTGACCAATCGCTGACCCCGCCCACTGACTCTTTAAGCAACGCCCACTAACTCCGGCAAACATGGTGTCCCGCATCGATTTTGAGCGGAGTTCTTTTGCAAAATTCAGAGCCAGTAGTATGTTACAAATAAATGATGCGGTTAGTTGGCGATCTAAACGTCTTACCTACAGCTTGAATGAGCTGTAGTTACAACGTTTAAGTCACAATACCAACGAAAAGGTTAACAAAAATGGCGGCCAACTTTGGAGTTCAAAGCTCAATTCCGGGCTGAACGAATTATTAGATTGGTCGATTAATTCCTTGATTGACAGCCGCGATTGGTCAATTTACAGATTGTCGTAATCAATCAAAAATCGACTATCCAATCAAATAATTAATTTTGTCGGAAGTGAACTGTGACATTTCCTATCAATCGATTTTGAATATGGACGCCTACAGCTTTTTCATTTGTGTTAAATTTATTACTAGGGAAATAAAACAAACATGGACAATCAAACGAACAAAAAGGCAAATCATCAATGTTGGGCCATCTAAACCTCGAAACTACAGCTTGAATAAGTTGCAGCTTCGACTCTTTGGTCGCTTTAAACCAACGAATAAACAAATAAGATAAAAAAATCAATGTAGAAGTTTATCGGTCTAACTAAAAGTTTTAATTAGTTAGTCGACTTAATTTGACAGCGGCGATTCGCTAAATATTGCGTAACTGTTGCACTTGATCTATTCCTATACGACGCTTTTTTGACGCCCCTCGAGAGAAATAACTTGGAAAATATTGTGAAAAATTAAGAAATCGCTTGCAATAAGCAATTTCTTCATTTTTCACAATATTTTCTATCAAAAAAGTTTAAAAAATCTAAAATTTCAGAAACTTAGAATCGTCGTCTGCTACCCCTTTCAATTTGGACTAGTCTAAAATTTTGCTGTCTAGTAATGGGTTAACAAATATTTGTCTAATGTTTAATTTCCCCACATCCTCGCGATTATGAGAATCACAAAATGTTGATAATAATAATAATAAAATAAAAAATAAGGTTGTGATAATATGATAATATTAATGATATAAAATAAAAAGAAAAAGTAAATAAGAGAAAACAATTGTAATAATATGATATTAATAATGATAATAAAATAAAAAATAAGAGATAATAATTGTGGAAAGTAAACAATTTTAAAGGCTCTTATATGGAACATTTTCTCACCAAACGTAATCCTTGAATATCCGTTAATTTTCTATTTATCACAAAAACCTCTTCCGACGATTTTTAGAAAAGGTTACAAGTCCGCTGAGAAAAACGAAAGTTAATTTCAGAATTATTTTGTGTTGGCAATTTATTCTAGTTTCTTGTAACCTATTCCGAATTTATTTAATGAGGGGTCAGTAAAAACTTTTACGAAGATTTCAGGGTTCTTTTTGGCGAGAAATGTTGTGCCCATGAAAACCGAAAAGACACTTTATCCTTAGTTGTCATGCTGAATAAATAGCTTTTTTGAGAATTGCATCGAATTCAAAGGACTGACGGCATTGGATTACTTGATTGTAGGTCATTATGTCTTTTGAAAACCAATTCCTATAAACAATTTTGGCGTCATTGGGATAGATAGCAGGTGAAGACTAAGATCTTCATGAAGACTAAGTTGCACATAAGTGCAGGCTGATCTTTGTCAATACCTCCTGTCTAAACAGGAATATGCCGGGCTCAGCATTACAAGGGTTAATAAAGGCATTCTGAAAATTCGTTAGTGAGTCTATTTCCCAATACTGCCTTCAACTCAACTGGACGCTTACAGTACTGAACATTTCAATTTTAAGCAGTTCGAATGGCCGCCGTTAAAGGAGCATCTGCGGAAACGGAAACTAGGGGTTTGGGTTTGGGGAATAAAAGTAATGACCTAAATAAAAAGAACGATTTGATTGGTTGTGTACTACAGGTTACCAGAGGGCTGGTTTAACAGTTCGGAATAGGACGTTTAGTAGACGGATAAATATGTAACTAAACGATGTAACCGGTTAGGCGTTATATTCAAAGAGGAGCCCCGTTTGTGGTCTGACGAATGGGTTCAATAATAGTTTAGCGACTTTGCATATTTGACTTACAGCGGAAAAACAGGGAATTTAACAAATTGTATTCTCTCGTTCTCTCCCTCTCTCCGTCTTCTGTAAACTACCCTTTATCTCTCTATCTTTTTTTTTCTCACAAAAAATATAATAAAATCAGTACACCGTTGGCAGGGTGGAATAGGGAAAATCCACATTTAGTACCAGAGCTACCAATAACGACGTTTAGGTCGCCAACCAACTATACTTCTTTTTTCAAGCTAAATACTATTTTGCAAAATAACGCCATTAAAATTTGAAGCGGAACTTCCTGTCGGAGTCAGTGGGCGTGGCCAAAGGAGTAAGTGAGCGGGGCCAGCGATCGGTCAATTACTTCTAAGGCTGATTCGCTTTGACCCTTAAGAAACAGAGCTTTTGTTTACGAACGAATTCCAGATTGTCTATAACAAATGGTATTCGTAGCGAACAATGTTTTAGTACTTTTTTTAAAAAAGATATACAGCGTAAAACTTCAACAGTCACAACAAAATCAATATTTCTAAATTATTCAGCGGGGATCTATTACAGCCCCGACAGCACTTTGATTACCATGTCGTTTGATTTTGATCTTGCCGGCTTCATTCGTTTATTTTTTTTCTGAAATATTCATTTTTTTTTCAATTCCCACTCTGAGGTGGCCGTAAAGATTTTTTTAAATCCATGTTAGTGCTAGGCGTGGTACAAATTTTATACGCAACATTAACAGAAGTAAAAAATTTCTAATGGTTTCTTAGATATGCATACTCTGCTATTGAAATCTTATTTTTACATCTTATTAAGCGAGTATAATTATGTAATGCTAACTTCGATTTGATAGCAAGAAACGAAGGTGTGTCATTCAATAGAGCGTTTCGTCGTTAGGCGAGAAAATGTCGTAACTACAGCTTTATCAAAGCTGTAGTTACGACATTTTGCACGTCTAACGACGATTTAGACCTTATGGATGAAACTGCGCAATTATAAAATTTGTCCACATCGAGCTAGTCCGGCAATGATCAACGGTAGAAGCAGGTATTACACTGGTTGCTGAAATAAACAGTCACCTTTTACGAGCTCAACTTATGGCCAGGTGTTTATTTCACAAATGGTAGCGTTACCCATTGGCTCATTGTCCAGAACTTAGATGCGTGTTTTGTTTGTTCTTGCTGATTGATAGAGTTGTATTAATAATATGAACTATGATAATATTTTTATTTAACGAATATTACTTATTAAGACGTCATCACATGTATTCAAACAACAGGATAACTTGATTATGATTAACTTATTTACAATAAGGCCTTCGAGAAAAGAAACAGCAAGCAACAACAACAAAAGATGACAAAACAGTCACACACACAACACATATAGCGCATACGTAAATGGAACACATTTGTGGAATAGCATGTATAAAATCGTAGACGTAATCATAATGTATATCTGTGGACATACATATGAATTAGATTGTAGAATTAATGCAATAGGCTCCTATATAGTTATAATGAAAAGTCGTTTACAGACATTTAATCGTGTTTTACACCAATGAATATCAAAAGGAAAGAAATAGGACCTTCGGAACCATTTTGTATTCTTATGCATAACGAGTTAAAAATATCTTTTCAGACATGTAATTCAAGAAATTAAAATATAATAAAAAATCGCCATAGTTCTGTTTAAAACCACTTCACGGCTTTAATAGAAGCACATTATTGTGTTTTGCGACTTTTCAAGCTGATTTACGACGGTAATTCGCAAACCAATTATTTTACTTTTTTTTTTTTGTTACATGTTCCCGCAAAGTAGCGACGTCGAATATCGAAGTAGAATCTGCTGTTGGAGTCAGTGAGCCTGGCCAGCGGAGTCAGTAGGCGGGGTCAGAGACCCGTCAATTACTAGGTATCTCGCCAGATCGATTCTTAATTGACCAATCGCGGCTGTCAATCAAATAAACTGTCGACCAATGAAATAATTCATTTAGACAGGAAGATGAGTTTGAACTTCAATATTCGCCGTCATTTTAGTGAATCGTTTTTGTTGGTTTGGCGACTTAAACGTCGTAACTACAGCTTATTTAAGTTGTAGTTACGTAGTTTAGGTCGTCAACTAACCATTCTGCTTATTTCTAACATGTTTCTGGCCATTAAATTTGCAAAATAACCCCATTAAAAATCGAAGCAGAACTTCCTGTGGGAGTAAATGGGCGGGGCCAAGGGAGTCGGTGGGCGGGGCCAGCGATTGTCCAATTAGAGAATAATTCTTGCACTATTTCTATGACTGTACTATGACTAGCTTAGCTATCAAAATAGTCCAACCATTAGCGACAAAACATTCTAAAGCTTAGACCAAAACTTCTTTTTGAAGAAACTGTTCCTCTGTCCAATAAAAGTCACGCTATTAACCAATTAACGCTGGCCACGCCTTTTAGTCCTTTTGCCTCGCCCATTGACTCCGATGGGAAGTTCCGCTATTTTACAAAATTAATGACCATTAGCATGTAAGCTACAAAAGAATAATTCTGTTAAGTATTCTTCTTTGTCATGGGGTATCATGTTTAATTAACGAGGTTAAAGTAACCAAGGAGTTTATCCATTACAACGTTACAAAATCTTAGAATGATTCAAATTGATCTTTTTTTCTTGGTTTTGGATGCTTAAAAGGCGGAGTTTAGCGGGCATGGGTTAGATAGCAAGCTTTTTAAAGAGTTCACTTCAATTTGAATAGAGTTTGTAATATTCTTTAAAATACACCAGAACTACTTCTTGGGACGTAGGCTTTCAATAGATTTTGTTGTTAAGCCGCCAGTGGCAGTTTGAACTCGTTTAACTTTAAGAAGACCTGTTAACTTGAGCTATCAAAGCTGACGCTTTGCTAACTAAAAAGTAGAATAGTTGGTTAGCGACCTAAATGTCGTAACTACAACTTGAATAAGCTGTAGTTACGATGTTTAATACCCGAAACCAACAATAATCGTTATCAAAAATGGCGGCCAATATCGGAGTTCGAAAACTCATTTAAGAGATGAAGAGAATATTTTTTGTTTTCATGGAGGCATGAACCGAAAAAACTAATCACACTGTATGAATACGCGAAGCGGATTCATACATTGTGTGATTAGGTTTTTCGGTTCATACCTCCATGAAAACAAAAAACATTCTCTTCATTTCTTATAATTTAATAGCATCGAGCGAAAAAACCAAAAGCTGTACAAATTTCGATACCTTTTTGTATGGAACTATTTTATGCGGAAGCATACATGTTGGCTGCGTGCTCAAAATTTTGTTCATGGAGGTATGAATTAAAATTTTCGACCAATCAGAACGCTCGTTTTTGATAGACGAAACTAACAATTAAATTATTCTGGTTTGAATGAATGATTACATTGGTCGACTGGTTATTTGCCTGACAACTGCGATTGGTCAATTGTGTTGACCGATTCTATCCTATACAACGAATATTCGTGCAGAATTCGGGTGAATATATACCCCATCGCGTATAAAATCCCACTTGATTTCAAATATCAGAAAAAGTAAAACTAATTTGAGAATGCCAGCGCCATCTCAAACCGATCCGAACAACCCCCGCAAGTCATTTATAATAGTTAAATGTTTCTATTTAGTCTTTAGTATTTAATGACGCAGATTGATTTACCCTTTCGCTCAAAATCCCCTGCTTTTTACGTTTCTGTGATTTTGTCCTTTAGAAAATATCGTGGGAAAAGAAGAAATTGCTTGTAACATTTATTTTATAACCTTTAGGTTGGTTACTTTTCAAATTGCACCTACTTTCATATGCCTTCTGTAATTTTTTCCAAATTGATCAAGTCTAAAATTTTGAAAAACGGGACTGGGTTAGGTGAAGCAATTAATCTATGATTTAACGGTGTTTAGCAGTTCGCTGTAGAAAATGTATCATAATTCAGCTTGCTGTTTTGGCTATGTGTACCCCTCCTGTATTTCCAAGTGATAATAGGATTCATTTTGGATATATATATATTTATTTCAATTTTCCTGAGAAAGACCATGATAGGAATTTTAAAACAAAAATAAATGAATGAATGAGTAAAAAAAAAAATCTTGTTTTTCAAATATTGTCTGTTTGTTTGTTTGTTTTTTATTATTTTATTCGTCTATCTAAAAAAAAAAATTCGCAACTGTTTCTTCGGACTCAATTTTAAAAAAAAATATATATATTTTTTTTAATCAGATCGAATCTGCCAATCAATTAATCAATCGAACTATCAAATCATGAATCTAGACCGGCAGATAACATTGAACTACATTATTGTCCGGCACAAATACATCTGTTTAAATTTGAATAATCTGTAGTTACGACGTTACAAAACTAAAGTCGTAAATCAAAGAATTGACTTGTTGTTAAATGTTACTCGCCATAAATTTTACAAAATGACGTCGTTCAACCCTTGTCATGCTGAACCCGGAATATTCCGGTTTTGGCAGGAGGTGTAGACTAAGATCAGACTGCACTTATGTGCAGGCTGATCTTAGTCTACACCTCCTGCTTGTACTTTCCCTGCAAGCATTGTTTATGAAGTTGATTTCTAAAAGAAATATTGATTTTTTAATAAATAGTTCTATCAGTGCTTTCAGCCCTTTGATTTGACAGCATTACAGTAAGGTAATTTATACAGCATGACAAGGGTTAATATATCAGTGATACCTTCTGTTGGAGTTAGTTGTCGTAACTAGCGGAGTCAGTGGGCGGGGCCAGAGATCCGTCAATTGTGAAAAGGTTTGTCGATATCGACTAGAGGCCCTGAAGGACTTGTTTTTATTTCTGTGAAGGTTATTGACTGAAGTATCGATGTGTTTTATATGCTAGGCAACATTGTTCATTTGATTTCATTTTATCATTAGTTGTAATGCGGCAAACAACTCTGTATATTTTGACTGGGTTTATCACATTGAGCTTTATTGGAAATTGCGTTTTATGTGGTAGGTATTATTTAATAAATAAAAATTAATCAAATGTTAAAGTAATTTTGATGAATGATCATGCTAAGACAAATAAATAAGTAAAATCTAATTCTAATGTACAACATAGAAAGAAAAAATACTCCCTTTCTATTCAGTTTCCTCCGAAACATTATTTACCGTAGGTGCCAGAGCAAAATGTCACAACTACAGCTTTAATAAAGCTGCAGTTACGACATTTTGCTCGAGCACCGACGACATGAGAAAAGAAAATAAGCTGAAGTCAACAACTTTTCAAAAAGGAACATTTGAAAGTTCGCCCAGATTAAATTTCTTGCAGACAACAAGACTGTTGGAATATTTCTATGGTATTTTACGACGCATTAAACAATGCGTCTGTTATTTCAAGCGGTATTCACTTATTGATATGTTTCCTGGATGTCACCACGTTTATTTAAAATACGCAGCACATTTTATTTTAGAAAAGTTCTTCATAGTAGACAAACGTCGGTCTGTGTTGAATGTAACGATTGATGGGCAAAGACATTCAGTAAGGCTATAGCCAATCTTCCTCAAGCAACCACCCCTATCAAGCGACCACTTTCATTAATCGACCAGCATCCAAATTCCCTTTCCAAAAAAAAAAAAAAATCAATCTTCACAATTGGACGTTTTTGCTAATGAAATTATCAATCAAAGTACTGAAAGTACTGTAAGCTAGAAAAGCATTGTTGAATTTAGAAAATTGTTACCTTGTTGGATAGAAAACATTGTGGACATTGAAGAAATTGCTTGTCACAAGCAATTTCTTCATTGTCCACAATGTTTTCCAAAGTTTCTTTTTTTTTTATTTGCTTATAAAGCGGAATCGAGTGGAAATGGGTTAAATAGCATACTTTTGACATAGTTCTCTACACTTTACAATTTAAATAGAGATTTCAATATTCCTGAAATACACCAGAACTATTTTTATGGCGTAGGCATTTAACGGATTTAGTGGTTAAGCCTCCAGTGGCAGTTTGCACTCGTTGAACTTTGAGACGACCTCAAAATTTTGTCTGTTTACTTAAGCTATCAAAGCTGACGCTTTGCTATCTAAAAATCAAATTCTATGTTGATGGACCTCATTAGAATCGTCTCAATGAGACGATTCTAATGAGTTCCATTAACATAGGATTAAGAGAGAACCCCGCAGTTAATTGTTGATGCAGTCGAACTGATACCCCATACACGTCACAAGAAATTGTACCAAGCGACCACTCTCTTAAACGACCACATTTTGTCCGTCCCTTGAGTAGGTTGCTTCGTACAAGATTTACTGTACATTAGAAATTATCAATTTCTATCGTATATCATTACAGGTCCATGCAGTGGTTCAGAGTTTGTGGGGCCAAATGATGTTAATAACCTGAGTGTTATCTCACCAGACTCAAACGATATCAGTAAGTTTGAAATAAGCTTTAAAAATCTTCATTTCAGACTGAACCCGCCAGTTTTGTTGTTCCGATGTCTTTTGTTAAAAATAAGCTCGTTTAACCGATTACCAAAGGGCTAAATAATTAACTGGTCCAAATTCAAATGTGTTGCATACGATAATTTCTTGTTGATGAAATTCCGAACATCCCCTGAGGTAGAAAACAATGTGGATAGTAAGGAAATTATTTGTATCAAGCAATTTCTTCATTTTCCACAATGTGTTCAAAGCTTTATTTTCTTGAAAGCGTCAAAGAACGTTATTGTGTGGGAATGGGTTTTGAGATCCATCTGGGAAAAAAACGGAAAACATTGTGGAAATGAAGAAATTGCTTGTTACAAGCAATTTCTTCATTTTCCACAATGTTTTTGCCCAGAAAGTTGAAAGAAATCTAACAATATCATATTTCTTTGTTGTCTTCTGCCCAGAAAGTTGAAATAAATCTAACATTTCATATTTGTTGTCTTTTGCAAGTCCTTTCAATTTGGACTGATACACAACTTTGCCGTCTGTTCTAACCTACCTGAATCCTCATTATAAATAGTTATATGATTCATTAAGATTTGTTAGTAAACAAGGAAATCGGTAATTTATTCCTTGTGATGCTGAATAAATTCCTCTGCAAAATTGGGTGAAAATCAAAGGCCTGAAAGTACAAAATGCACTGAGACTATTTCAAAACAAGATATCTAAAGCAAATCTGGCTTTAGAGGGACAGCAGGACGCCTAAACAAAGATCAGACTACAAACATGTGGATAATCTAGATCTATTTTCTGTAAATTCTTGTATTAAAATAGAATTTGTTTAGAACTTTGTCAATCTTCTAATTCGAGTAGTCAAACACACTGACCAACATTGAACCTTCGTTTGTTCTATATTTGTTATAGAGAATCACTTTTGGATGTGTTTTGTTTCGTCATTTGAAAACAACATTAATGATAATAATAATAATAGTAATAATGACATTAACAACAACTTGATTTTCAATCATTTTCATTCAAGAACTTAATTTGTAAATGAATTAAGTTACTGAAATTTATGTAAAGCCTTTGCCAGCAAAAAGCGGTATGTTAGATTTGATCTTTAGCGTGTTTACATAGGTCATTAGTTTGTGATTTAGTAAACGTGTTGTTGTGCATGTTTTAGTGAATTCATTTTTGTTCTGGTATTTCATGTTGTAGAGATCTAAATATTTCGCCGAAAAAAAACCAAAAAAGAAACAGTGAAATTATCAAAATAATAAACCCACTGTTGTTGATAGATTTAACCTTTATTTCACAAATTATTTTAGCAGGACCAAAATCGTTGTAACAGCCCCAGGTAAAATATGTAAATTTCTAGAAAATGACGATTTTTGAGAGATTTTGTCGAAAAAATGATCATCTATGTCTCTATCTCGCTTTAAAGAAGTAGAAATAGAACAGTCCTTTGTTTTTTTTTACAAAGAACATCATATCTTTCATTTCGCAAAGAACGAAAGCTATAATTTTCACCAGTGGCTCCGCTCACCCAATGAAAGATAATTCGGTCAAACAATTGACCAATCGCGGCTGTCAATCAAGGAATATATCGACCAATCAAACAAATTTATTCAGCCCGGAATTAAGATTTAAACTCCGCCACTGGCCGCCATTTTGTTAAGCTTTTTGTTTGTTTGGCGACTTAAACTTCGTAACTACAGCTTTTTCAAGCTGTAGTTACGATGTTTAGGTGGCCAACCAACTATTCTAACTTTTTGTTACACGCTACTTGCCATAAATATTTGCAAAATAACGGCGTTAAAAATCGAAGCGGGACTTCCTGTTGGAGTCGATGGGCGGGGCTAAAGGACTAAGTGGGCGGGGCCAGCGATTGGTCAGTTACCTCCTCTATATTCAAGACACTACGACGTTACTCACAAGTAGCCTGTACACCATACCCTGTTGTGGAGTTATCTCCCGTTGGGAGGTGGCGGCCGAAGGAGAGGGTAAAGTCCGTCTTCAGGTGTGGAGAAGAGTGGCAGCCAACTCAAACACGTTTTATTTCCTCGGACAAAATGGATGGCAGAAATCTAGTAAGTGACATTGTTAACATTATCTTTACTCGCAAAGGGATTAAACTTTAGTTGTTTTATCAAGATCCATGTAATCTGCTGAAAAAATTCTTTCTCGGTGAAAAAACATTGAGTACCTAATATACTTTATTTGCCACATCAAATATTTACCATTTTAGATTAAAACTCTGTACAAAAATGTGCATATATTTTACTATATTGAAAGAGGACGCAGAGGGCAACGAAAAGTTGGTGTGATTTGAAAACAAACCGTTCTATGTTGTAGAAAATCTTGCTGAAAAAGGGGAAATTGCTTGATACAAATATTTTTTTTCTTTTTCCACAATGTTTTTCAAGTATATAATCAAAGGGACGAAAAATATCTGGACTTTGCAGGCAAGTGTTAAAATTGACATTTATTTCTCCACTTTTAAACAGTATTTCAGTCATACCAGGGCGGCTCGAGCACCTAACCATGGACTCCCGGTACTTCTCTCACCAGTACTACATCCACATTCTTTTCGACCCTCCAGCTGCTCATCCTACTTAGGTTTACGATTATCCACCCATTTGTGGGAAAAAATGACGGAAAGGATATTCGCCACCGCCGGGAATCGAAGCCAGAAATCTTTGCAAACAAATGAAGAGTTGTTTCAAGCAATTTCTTCACCCCCAACAATGTTTTCTGCTATAAAAGCAAAAGATTTATTTTAAAAAAAAGTTCTATGAACTGTGAACTATCGCCTGCAACTTCTTTGAATTAAACCAGTCTAAAATTGTGTCGTCTGTTAATGGGTTAAGGCCTTTTGGAATACATATAGTAGCCCAACATCGTATATTGATCGGCGAGCCTGTCCTAGTCTTACGATACAAGCCAAACATTGGAGAGCAGCGAAGATGGGACAGGTTCACCAGTCTATATCGTATATGGAACTTAGGTAAGTCTTTCCTTCCAGCCTCGATTGTGGAAGTTGTGAGCCGAGGTATAACAGCGAGTGCCCAGGTACAAGTCAATACTGGAGATTATGTAGCCATGTAAGTATAAAGGCTCTATTGCATCAAATTTCACAATTTTCTCTGTTGATAAAATGTCTCAATTTCACCTAAGAAATTGTTAGTTGAAGTTATATTTTTCATAGAAATGCATCACTTATCAATATTGACCGATCGGAATGCCTTTGAACTATCGACTATCTGATCACGGGATATTTAATGTTGCCAAAATAAAATATGTTTTTGAATTTCTTTTCCGTATTGTGTTCGGCAAAGCTTTTTATATCCGGCTTATGACCTTTCCGGAATTATTGGTAGAGGGGTCTTTAATGGAGATTTTAGGATTCTCTTGTTACGATTTTTTTTACCAAGAGAGCTAAAGCGCCTTTAATATATGCTAGCTTTTTTATGTCTATGCGTGATGATTTCTAGAATTATTAAAGAACGTGAAGAACAGGCATTGAGAAGTCGGGGATTCCGTTCAGTGCATGTTTCTGATCGTCTTGAAAACCGTGAGTTAAGTTGCTATTTACAGAGCGTATGGCAAAGACTTTGATCAGACTATGCAGATACGCAGGCTCATCAGAATGTTTATTTTGTGCACAAATAAGAACTGATGGAAATATCACGCGTAGACTCATTTTATTTCAAACTCGAACTGTTCACATGTAAATCCTTCTATCTCTTTATGCTTTGGGTTAACAAATCTAATCACTGTGTCAGATAGCGAATCGGTGCTCTCATTCAAAGATTCAATCGCCCAATCAAATCATGGTTCGGAATAGAACTTTGATCTCTGACATTGGGTAACATTTTTTATGGTTTTGCGATTAAACGTTAAGGTCGCCAACCAACCATTTTTCTTAACCCATTCCCACACAAGCCCTCCTTTTTACTAACCTCAAGAGAAAAGTTTTAGAAAACATTGTGGAAAATGAAGGAATTGCTTGTATTAAGCAATTTCTTCATTTTCCACAATGTTGTCTATCCAAAAAAAAAAAATAAAAAAAAACATTCAACTTCAAATTGTCGTCTGCAGCACCTTTCAATTTGGACCAGTCTTGAATTTTGCTTTGTTGGAATGGGTTGATTGTTACATGTTACAGGCTATAAAATGTGCAAAATAACGTTATCTAAGTGATCTTCATGTCGGAGCGCATTGGGCGTTGTTAGCGATTGGTGTCCGAAGACCGATCTATAGAAATATACAGGTTACAAAATCGTTATATAAGGAATAAGTCTTTAAAATGATACATGTCGTTGTTTACAGAATCTAGTTCTAATCAGAAGTGAGTTTAAATTCATCGCAGTGTCCTATACACAGTCTAAGTAGAATAGGGGCTTTAAATTAAGGGAATGCGACTGTCATTCAAAAGATCGATAGACCAATCAAATTATTGTTTGTTTGTTTGCATGGGGTTTTACGCCGCTTTCAACAATCTTTCAGTTATATTGCGGAGGCTGGAGAACCTAACAATGGATTCCTGGTATTTCTCACACCAGTACTACCATTACATCCTTTCCTAGCCTCCAGCTGCTATCCCACTTAGGTCTACGATTATCGACCCATTGGTGAGAGACAAACCAATCAAATTATACAGAGACATTTGAACTCCGATATTGTTAGATATTTAAATGACGCTGAGGTCGTCAACCAAACATTTTACTTTTTGTTAAATGTCACTGACCGAAATTTTGCAAATTAAAGCCGTTAACTCAGTCGAACTACTTAGTGGACCGGGTCTGCAACCTGTGAATTAAACGAGGTAAGAAGGAAAAATGGTTCACACGTTCTTTGTTTTTGTTTTTTCATTCCAGTTACCATTTCAACGCCGCAACAACTCGATACGATACCTGTGACCCCGTGTCTTCGCCATCAACTTGCTCACAAAGCGTGTTGTATGCCAACGATATACCAGGCTCGGAGCTAAATGAGGGGTTCACATATACATTTAATGTCTTACAATCAACAGTCCTAAGTTCAAGCACCGTCAGGAACTATGCGGCTAAAGCCTATCTTACAACGAGTAAGTGAAAGAGAGATTCACAACTCTCTGAAAGATTCTAAAATTACAAACCAATTAATGCTACAACTGACATTATAACCCATTCCTACTCAGTGACGCTTTTAGACGCCCTGAAAAAAAAGCTTTGGAAAACATTGTGGAAAATGAAGAAATTGCTTGTTACAAGCAATTTCTTCAGTATCCACAATGTTTTCAACCCCAAAAGTAAAAAAAAAAAAATAAATAAATAAAATAAAAATCCAAAATTTCATAAACTTTGAATTGTCGTCTGCAACTCCTTTCCATTTAGACTAGTCTAAGATTTTGCCGTCTGGTAATTGGTTAATACGATTTACGGAGAAATAATCGAGATGAAAATTGATGATATTAACTGGACGATATTACGCTGGTGTCAACTATTGAATGACCTGAAGCGGTGGTAACGCAAAATATAATTAATCACAAACATATAAATATTTCTAGTAAAATGAATTATAAGCATTTCACATAGAAAAAAAATCATACACGTCAGAAAACCCGTGGAAGGTAATGTAAGATGAAGAATTTTCCACTCGACCTTCGGTCTCCTGAAATATCAAAATTTCTCCCCGCAGCTCAAAACAAATACAAGATGCTTTATCGATATCGTAATACGATATTCCATTTCTATCGATGTTTTATTGTGAACATAAGGATATCTTATAAATAGAATATTTTATTCAGTTTTCACCAAATATAGCATTTATCAAACTCTTCACCTAAAACGAATCCTCGTTTTGTCTATAGACAATTCATTTGATAAATTCGGTATGTATGCGTTGTTATATACATGCATACAAAATGTTGAAACTGCCATTGGCACTTCATTTTACTAGACCATCTGGTAATAGATAAAAATTGAAGAAAAGGGTTCATTTATAGAAAATATCATTTTCATGAAGACTTTCTTAGAATAATGCTTATTTCAAGTTTGTTTTTTTTATAATTGCAATACTTCAAAATAGAGTATTTTCATTGGCCCAAATCGTATCACGTGATCAAATCAATTGCACTTTATACCTCGCTAAAAGACAGAACTATTTTCGACAAAAATAGAAACAAAACAAGGTCAGGGATTTCCGATATTGGGAATTCACTTCCAAGAAATACCCAACATGTTTTGTTACTATTTATAGTCATCACCCTTTGAATTTCGATTTTCTCGAATTCCTTTATACTTCCATGGATTTTCAATAAATAGATAATTAAAAAGTGTCCTTATAACAATTATAATGTTCGTTTTAAACATGAAGATTTCGAAAACTCACCTTTATTAGCCGTAAATCCGAGATGTCGAATCGGCTTCGCCACATCAGCATGCATCGTGTCCGTGTGGTAGGTTTATATTTCTTGTCTATTACAAAGCATCTATTCATAATTCTAACTGTTATCGACCCAGATATCATAATTTACAGAGTTTAAAGTAAGTATTTACTCATAATAATTCCAAATAAATCCAACGAATGTTCAAATTTCCATTTCAAAAAACCCAAGCGACGAAATAAAATGTCCGCCGTTAAAACGACTCGAGCGATAAACTGTGTCAAGATATCCATACGCCTGTCAAAGAAAAAGTAACTCCGCCCACAGTTCGTTTATTTGTTTTTATTTTCATCTCTCTATCCGTTTCGGATTTGAAAATGGACGTATTGCAATTATATGGGCCGAGTGTATTTTTCACTGCGTTTATTGGAGTATAAAGTGCAATTGCCTTAGCACATGGCTTAAATATAACGCCCTACGGGCGTTATTTGCCATGTGCTAAGGCAATTGCACTTTATACTCCAATAAACGCAGTGAAAAATACACTCATCCCTATATTGTGTGTGTGGGGTGTTTTTTTTTGTTTTTTTTTTTTTTTTTTTGGTTTTTTTTTTTTTTTTTTTTTTTTTTTTCGGAAAAGCTTCACTTCACAACCACGGCAACCATTTTATTTATAGTTTTCTTCGTTCTTAACAAAACACACTATTTATAGATATATTTTCCTTAATGTCGATTATTATTTTTCGTTGCAGAGAGTCAAGTCACATGTGCAAACGAAACGAGAAGTATTTCTGATACATTAGAAACCGGAGGTCATGTGACGAATATATCTACAGAAAACATGGACGTCTACAGTTCCGGTTCTGTTTTTGCCATAGAGAGTATCCAGCCATCGCTTCCAGTGACTATAAACGCACAAACGGGTGAGTAAGGTCACAATGTATAGACGTAACGACATTAGCTTCGAGCTACGCATCGTAGCGTCAAAAATGCGATTGCAAGTAGTGTTGTAAAAGTCAAGAAAATCAAAGTACTGTCAGCACTGTAATCGCTCACCACTTAACATTTGAGAAATGTTGTTGTTGCCGTCAATGTTGAATTTTGACGTTGTATATTTCTTTTCACTGTGTAACGCTTCCCGAGATTCGTAAAATTCTGGCCAAATCCACCAGATAGAGTTAACAGTTAAAATATCAAACAGCCCAGCATCAATTTGATTGATAACATTAAATTACTGATAGCACTGGCAGCAGATTCCCTATTTGTTTATTTATTTTGGGTTTATGGGCACTATGATGAACCAACACAAATTTGTTTTAGTTAGTTACACATTTGTGGTGAAGAGAACAGAGCTAATGCATTCAATAAACAACCATTTCTCAAAAGAGTTTTGAATCCAAGTTCTGTAATTTTACAGATGTGTGTTGAAAGAAACATTAATTAGAGATTTGATGAGCTAGTGTAACCCATTCCCACTCAACAAAATTTTAGATTGGTCAAAATTGAAAGAAGCTGCTTGAAATAAGTTGATGAAATTTTATTTATTTTTTTTTTTTGTCATTTTTGGATTAAAAAAACAACAACAAAAGATTGTGAATAATCCAAATTGTTTTCCATAGCTCTTGAGGGGCGTTAAAAGGAGGGATTTGTGGGAATGGGTTAATACAAAGAGAGAGATGCAGACAGTTTAAAAAATGTTACATACATCTTTATTCATTAATATCAATTTTAGTTAACCTATTACCACACTGTCTGACATTTTTCTGCACTGAAGAAACATTACTTGAGAAAAAACATTATGGAAAAAGAGAAATTGTAATCTCTCCCTTCTCCCAAGTTTTTTCCCCGTATATTGAAATAATTTCTCAATTCAAATGCACTTGGGCATGTCGTCTGAAACTCTTTAAACGTTGTCAAGTCTGAAATTTGTCGACTGGTAATGGGTTAATGAAATGCTTCCATACGAAAAGCATTAGCTGATAATGATATATATAAAGGATCCTTTGAATGATGCGTTTCGGACTGGTAATTTGGTTAGTTGATCAAAAAAAAAAAAAAAAAAAAAAAAAATACTTGAAAAGGAAAGAGGCTTAATGTCATGGCCAAGTCTTCTTTTCCACCTTCAACTCATATCGCTTGGTTGAGAACACTGTAGATTTGAAATGTTTAAATTAATTCCATTTCTCCGACTGCTAAGGTCCCAGTATACGAACATCCAAACCAGTTCCATGGCTACGCACACTAGATAATCCAACCACCCAGAAATGTTCAGTATTGTATGCGTCCAGTTGAGTTAAAGGACGCATTGGGAAATGGGAACAAGAACAAATTTTTAGAATACCGTCATTAATCCCTTCAGATGATGTTAAACTCATATTTCGACTTATGTCGTCATAATGTAATCGCTCCGAATAAATGACTTTCATACCGTTTTGAAACTGTTGATATAGTTCAATTGTTCTTCACGAGAACATATGGAAATCCGTCTGATTTAAACCCAAAACTAGAAATTGGTTGGAACAAATACTCACAAACCTGCTGAGATGGCTAAAAGATAGCTATGAACGAAAAGTTTTCCCCAAAAATATTATCTAAATCATCTTTGGACATGTTTAATTGTTTTACGTTTAGTTTATAGACTACTATGAATTCGTAATCATTCGGAAACAGTAAACCGTTTTTGTCGTTATAAAAGCACCGTAACTACATCTTGATTCAAGATGTAGTTACGAGGGTTTAGAACGAAAACAGTGAAATATTGATTTATTGGACCTTCTAAGCGCCCGCCATTTGAAAAGGGGTCACTTTTAAAAATGGTCACTAAATACAACATTTTCGTCCTCGGAAATATTTAGAGGATTGTTTTGATTGGTAAATAAAGAACACATCGCATATACGATGGATCGCTGACCACGCCCACTGACCTCCAAACAGTTAGTTCCACTTCGATATCAAACGGCATTTTTTTTTTAATATGAATAACATGTAGTCATGACGTTTAGTACAAAAATGTTTCATGAAAATGTTGGCTAATGTTGGAGTTCAAAGCTCAATGAGTGATTGATCAACTGTTTCATGTAAGAATGCATGTGCACATTGTGAATAATCGTCAAGTATGTGGTTATTTAACATTAAAGTTGCTAACTCGACATATTGTTAATATTATGAAAACCAAAGAATGTTGTTTGACCTATTTGAATTTTTACCATTTTAAAGTTTCTAAAACTTAGTATTCACAACAAATGTTTCATATAATTACATGTACTATATCATTTCGTACAATATTGACGAGAAGTAAGTAATGCCATGAGAGATAATTTTTTCTCGGTACTCTATCATTCTTTTGCACTTAACCGGCTATATAAACCCATTACCACACATCGAAAAATATACCTGTGGAGAATTTTTTGAGAAAAGAAGAAATTGCTTTTAACAAACAATTTCTTCTTTTCTCATAATGTTTTCTACCAGAGATATCGCCCTTAATTTTCAATTAAAACTAACTTTGTTTTGTCGTTTGTATCCTCTTCCGACTTTGACCAGTCTGAAATTTTGTCGTTTGGCAATAGGTTAAGTAAGCACTTGAATTAAAATCGGAACTGGCAGATCGCGATTGTTAATAAAAGTTGACAGACCTATCAAACCATTCATTTGGACGGAGTGTGAACGTTGAACTCCTACCTACATATCGAGAGAGAGAGTGGGCGGAAGGAGACAGAGAGGGTGGACGGAGAGAGAGAGAAAGAAAGAAAGAAAGAGAGATAGAAAGAGAGAGAGAGGAGGGAGGGAAAGAGAGAGAGAGAAAGGGAGAGAGAGAGAGAGATGGAGAGGGAGGAGGGAATGCAACTTAGTTAAAAAAAAGACACATTTTAGTCGTTGTAAATCGAAAATTTTATCTTAATGTTTTACCTTCTGAAAATGAAGTTATTATTGTTAGTATCATTTTCATTTTAATTAATATTATGTATATCCATTTTTATTGTAGGACAGATAACAACCACTGGTACGTTGACGCCATCTTTTCCTGACACGACTTACGACATTCATATTAGAGTAACGGACGTTTGTTCTCAAACAAACACGTGTGTTCTGACGCTGGTAGTTATCAACGAACCAAAGGTGAGGAAAAACTGTTTGTTCGTCTATTGTTAGTCTATATGTCACTGTTTTGAATTGTTTTAACCCATTCCCGCTTGAGAAAATTTAAGACTGGTCTAGATTGAAAGAAGATGCAGACGATAATATTAGGTTGATGAAATTCTAAAATTCTTTTTCTTTTGTGGTTGAAAACATTATGGGTTTAGAAGAAATTGCTTGAAACAAGCAATTTCTTCCATGTCCACAATGTTTTCCAAACATTTTTCTTGAATGGCGTAAAAAAGAGGGATTGTGTTGGGATGGGTTAATGTGACAAGAAACTGAACAGTTTAACACCAATAAAGTATCTATTACCTCGTATCTTGAAGAAACACGATACACAAATACTAAAGTATGGAACAATGTATTTAATTGTTGCAAACATGAGACTTTATCCTTATGCTTTCGAAACTCGGTGGTTCTCCGGCAGGGTTCAAGTATCAAGAATCAGAAAAAAAAATTGTGGATAATGGAGATAAGCAATTTTTCCACATTCCACGATGCTTTCTAGGACTTTTCTCTTGATGAATGTAGCGCTAACAATTCAATTGTGACGTCATCAAAACATTGAAAATTTTCAACGTCATTTTGTAACGTCTTTCACTGTAATGGATTGTATATTTCCGTGTAAATGACGTCGCCGATCACTTTACCTTTACATGTTCTGTAGCGTTATCAAAAGCCCCCCCCCCCTTCTTTAAAGATAGCGCTTTAAGTGAGGTTATACATTCTCGTCGTCGTTGTTGTTGTTGTTGATGTTGTTGTTGTTTTATATATCTTGTCATTGTAAAAGTGTACTATTCTGCACTGCGTTGTTTTATCTACTTTTCAATGAAGAGTTGGATAAAAATATGGGTAATGTTTAAAGGTTGATATAACCTATATTCCGACGTCATAACTATCAAAATAGTGGGTGTAAACACTAAAATCAACGATTGTGCCCTAACACTTCAGCCCATTGTTTTCGAGAATCTCCCAGCCAGTGAAGAGACGATACAAGCTTCAGATGTCACAGTCGACCTATTTACCGTCCAGTTAGCGCGACAACGAGAAGTAGATGACGTGGCATGTCTCATCCAATCACATACCCCAGTTGTGAATGACGTCAGCTTTACAGTTCAAAATGTGTCCAGTACAGGTAATGCTTTTCAATACCTGTTTTTACGTCCCTGTGATTTTATATCTGAGAAAACATTGAAAAGAAGAAGAAGAAGAAGATATTGCTCGAAACAAGCAATTTCTTTCTTTTTTTTTTTTACAACATATTCTACCCGACTGAATGGTTATTTTTCAAATTAAATTCTTTTCAAATTTTCGCGTGCAAAACGTTTGAATTTGGACAGATCTAAAATTTTGCAAAACAGGAAAGGGTTGAGGGCAAAATCACAGGGAGTATTATATGTCTGATATTAGCGAAAGGAAAATTGCATTAATTACGAATCTAACTCTATACAGCTCTATAGGTCACAATCTCGCCACACTCGAGTCGAAATGACCAAAAATATATGTCATGAGAGAATCCCAAATGAACATGGTGGATTTCGAGCTAATTTCCCCAAGGGAAGGGGCTTTAATGGCAATTTCTTTGTTACGGCTCTAGAGATCATATTTTGACCTAACCTTAATCAAACTTGCTAAAATGTTTTACAATATAACGAAGAAGGTTCTATTTGAGTAAGATACCTTTCCATCTTATATCATTGGAATAGGAGCCTTAATAACAATTTCCTTGTATCTGCCACTGGTCGAAATTCATATCAGATCTTTCTCAAACGTAGAAGAAATGCTTTTATTGTAATCACGAAGAAACCTAATTCTATTAGAAATAATGACACTATCAAATATCAAGCAATTGACCAATCACTGGCCACGTTTACTGACTCCTACAGGAAGCCCCGCTTCGATTTTAAGGGGCGTTATTTTGCAAAAATTATGGCCAGTAGCATAAATCAAGGCAGTAGAATGGTTGGTTGGCGACCTAAACGTCGAATTTCATCTTAAAAAGTATCAAAAAGTGTATTTCGTGTTATTGCGCGAACATGGGTAAAATAAAGCGCTAAGATGACGTTTTATTCTTTGTTTTTAATTGTGTAAATATTTATTTACAGCCTACAAGATACTCATGACAACAAGTCAATCCTATAAAGAGACGGATACAGACACTATAGTTCTCACAATATACTGTTGGAATAACCAGGGGTTTAATAATCAGTCCACGTTGGCAGTGGTCTTCAAACCGGGGAACAGTAAGTTACATGATTCATTGGCAAGTTCACCACTTCATCTGCAAGACAGAAAAAGAGGAAGAGATAAAAAGTCATATGCCGCCATCGATGACAGAATCAATCACTTTCTTACCCTTTCCTGTTTTGCGAAATTTTAGACCTGTCCAGTTTGAAAGAGGCCGCAAACGTCAATCTAAAGTGAGTTTTATGTTCACTCTTAATATCCTACAGTGTAGAAAATATTGTGGAAAAAATGAATTGCTTGTAGCAAGCAATTTTTTTCTTTTTCAAGAATGTTTTCTCAAGTATGAATAATGTGAACGTAATGAAAAGGGATTGAACAGGAAAGGGTTAAACGAACAACATTAGATAATCAAAACTTCTTCATCTTTACATGTTGTATTATGGCATGGCGTCGAATTTATAAAACTTCGTAGAACAAGTAGACAAAGATTCAGTCTAACTAGTCAGGGGACCATAATATTTCGAGATACGGCACGTGCATATTAGATTCCTGTGAAGGATACCACGTGCGCTTGCCATTCCGGAATCTGGTGATTATGATGAAAGCATTAGAAAAAGAAATCTGTGAATTAAATGTGTGAAGCACATCTGCAAATTTCATAAGATAAGCTTTAAACTTTTCCTGTTAAATCCCTTGATTTTACGTCCCTGTATATTTAATTGACAAAATACTATAGAAAAAGAAGAAATTGCTTGAAACAAGCAATTTCTTCCTTTTTCCACAATATTTTTACCATACTGCATGGTTGATTTTCAAAATAAATCCTGTATAAATTTACCTTTGAATTTGGACAGATCTAAAATTTTGGATGCAGGATGCTAGTAAATAGACTGACTATACAGGTATAACTCCGCGATTCTCTTCAATGTTTCAGAAAATGGAAACAGTTTCCTGGTAATTGGACTTCTACTAACAGTGCTGGTTGTTTCAGCATTTATTGCAGCTACAGCAGTCCTGATCAAAATGAAAGGTAAACTCTCGTTTCACATATAAAGGATTAGGTTGGCTGTAGTCGATTTGTTTGTACCTTTAATGTATAACATTTTTTCTCATACATGTCTCTTTGATTCAAGTATACGTTTTTCTAGTGTTGAACAAAAAATCTTCTTTTGGAATCAGGGGACTTAATTTACATCCTTGTCTAAAGATTCGATTCCCTTTAAGAAGAGAATGGTAGCCAGACTAATACAGGATCTGTCATGCGCGATTTCCATGAAGCAAGTTGATTATAACCCAAAACTAGACGACAAAGGTTTTGACTAGTCCAAATTCAAATATTTTACAGAGGACAATCTTTGACTTTTGGGGTAGAAAACAAATTGGATAATTAAGAAATTGCTTGTCACAAGCAAGTTCTTCATTTTTCACAGTGCTTTCTATGAAACAGCAATTTGGCTTGGAAGCGTCAAAAAGCGTGATTATGTGGGAATCGGTTAACCGAGCTAAACATACAATAATTATTGAGCGAAACCATGCGAGTTTAAAGCGTCCTTTCTTTTTAGATTCGGTTAAGATCAGCCTGTCTCAAAGAAAATGGAAAACAGATTCTTTGTCTTGCATAGATAATTTCAACTTTTATATATGATGTGTTCCAACATTACCAACAAACTGACGCTTAGATTACATTATGACGTCATAAGGTGATTTAAGTGATCAAAAGGGGTGGGCTTATTTCAGGAGGACATCAAATAGTGATACAAGGGAAATAAATTGTACTGCTTATCTTTGAGTATTGGTGAAATTAAAGAAAGTTGCTTCCCTTGAAGTAAATTGCGACGAAACAACTCGTTTTAAATAAGTTTCCTTCTGTTAAGAAAATTAAAATACCCCTATCATAAGGAAGTTCAGTCCGATTCAGAAACTCATGTACCTCTAGTTAATTATATAGTTTCTAAATGTATATTATATCTGACCTCATTTCCATTTAAAGGTAAGAGAAATGGGTTCTCAAGTACTTCTAGTGGAAATAACCGTAGAAATGTCAAACCAGACGTGATACCGAAACCAATTTTTATTGAACCAGCACACACAACCTTCTCAAACATAAACAAAAACACAGGCCACCACAAACGAACGAAGGGGCGTATTTCGCCGTCAACAAGCGGGTACACCAGTGGGTTTGAGACTTCGCCTAACTCGTCATTCGGAAGTGAGACTTCGCCGACGTCTATATCACCGTTAGAATTTGTTGAGTCCCCGAATGAAGGGAGTAAAGGACTCGTAGAGACTACGAAAAAGACTGTTTTCAATACCAGTACCCACTCGGAGTCAACGAGGTTTTATTTCAGAAAGAAACCATGGCGACCCTAGTTACTGTCCATTCACGTTGTATTGCAAATACCACAAAGCCACTGTCAATCATAATCAATTGATTATTCGTCGAATCAGTCGAATTGGCCAATCAACCAAGGAATCAACCGACTTATCAATCAAATAATTCAGCCTGGATCTAAGCTTATCAAAGCCGAAATTGGCAGACATTTTTTGTTTACCTTTATTGTTGGTGTGGCGACTTAAAAGTCGTAACTACAGCTTATTCAAGCTGCAGTTACGACGTTTAGGTCACAAACCAACTATTTTACTTTTCTGTTACATGCTACTGGCCATAAATTTTGCAAAATAACGCCGTAAAAAATCGAAGCGGAACTTCTTATCGGAGTTAATGGGCGGAGCTTAGGGAGTCAGTAGGCGTGGTCAGCGATTGGTCAATAGTATTAGTCGAATCATTCACTTAGACCGAAAATGAACTTGGAACTCCGTCATTTACTTTATTAATTTTGTTGGTTTATCGACTCATACGTCGTAACCACAGATTATTCAATTAGTAGATCCGGCGTTCAGGTCCCCACCCAACGAATTGCCTTTTTATACTTTGTCACTGGCCTCATACTTTACAAAATGATTATCGTTTAATACCTCCATCGAACTGCTATGACGAAGGTCAGTGGGCGTGGCAGTGATCCGCCAATTAATGGATCTTTTAAAATATCATAAAAAATGATTTTATTTAACTACCACGCCGTAAATCATACGCCAGGTTTGCATCAACAATTATGCGAAGAAGATAATTTTACTGATAGCTATAGCCACGCCAATTAATATCCGATGAAGTAGTTTGGCTTAGGTTTCAAATGATATAAAATTGTACAATATATGATCGGCAACATAAAACAAGATGGTTGTCCCAGGACAACTGCTATCGAGCCCGCAAAGCTTTGCAGGTATCATGCTCCAGATAAGCACAATTTAAGTGTTTGACCTAGAGCTGTGACCTTGAACTTTAAGCTATCCAAACAGTACTTTCAAATTTCACATCTACTCATGATGGAGAATAATTGTGCCAAGTTATTTTGAAATCCATCCATAATTGTAGGAGAAATGCTCCGGACAAGCACAATTTTAGTGTTTGACTTTGAACTGTGACCTTGAACTTGAAGCTATCCAAAAAAATATTTCTAATTGCACAACTGCTCATGATAGAGAATAATTGTGCCAAATTATTTTGAAACCCATCCATAATTTCGGACGGACGGACGGACTAACTAACGCACTAACGCACACACACCGACTTGTCATAGTGACAACTATGTCTTGCTCACCGCAAACGGGCTCGACAATATACAGTAAGATCGTTGTTGTGTGATCCAAACATCGAATTCTTGAATAACTAATGGTTACGACGTTTGGTCCATTATCGACTGATCCAAATTCAACGAAGTCGCATACGACAACTTTTGGTTGATAAAATTCTGAAAAGGGCTGTCTATTTGGGTAAAAAACATTATGAAAATGAAGAAATTGCTTGCAACAAGTAATTTCTTCATTCTCCACAATGTTCTCCGAAGTTTGTTTTTTTCATGAGGGCTTAAAAAGGCGTCATTGTGTGGGACTGGGTTAATCACCCTCTAAACGAAATATTAACTCAAAAATACTGTCACAGTGCACCTTCGCTATAAATGAATGATCTAAATGGTTAATCGAGTATATTAATTGACCAATCGTGGCTGTCAATCAAATAATCAGTCGACCAATAAAATCATCCTTAGACTGGAAGTTCAGTTTAAACTCCAACAATGGCCGCCATTTTGATGAATCGATTTCGTTGGTTTGGCGACTTAAACATCGTAACTACAGCTTATTCAAGCTGTAATTACGACGGTTTGGTCGCCAATCAACCACTCTACTTATTGTTATATGCGACTGACCATAAATCTTGCAAAATAACGCCGTTAAAAATCGAAGCCTAACTTCCTTTCGGAATTAATGGGCGGGAGCAAAGGAGTCAGTGGGCAGGGCCAGCGATTGGTGAATTGTCAGCGGCGATGCGTCTATTGCAGAGTGGTAGGCCGAGTTTCACCTCGACATAAGCATTTTTATATATCCGAGAAAAAAAAAGTAGTGATAACCGAAATCTGATGAACAAATATTTAAAACATGATCATTGTAATACATCAATTACATATTGTCTATACTCTTAATTGCTCAATTAAACGTGTTACTACTTTTTTACGTATACATAAGGGGTGCGTATAGCTTTGCGCATAATTGCCGGGTCGCTGTTGTTAATCAAAGAATCAATCAACCAATCAAATAGTTTATCTAAAGCGATAGTAAGTTTTGACCTCAATCATTGGCCGACATGTATGTGAAGCGTTTTTGATTGTTTGACACCTTAAACGCCGTAACTACATCCTATATAAGCTGTAGTTACGACGTTTATTACATGTTACTGACATTCTTTTTATTTATTTTTTACTTTTTCTTTTAACAACGTCGTTAAACTTCCTGAAGGAGTCAGTGGGTGTGGCCAGCGGAGTCAGAGGGCTTGGCAAATAGAGCAAATGGGCGGAGTCAGCGATTCGACAATTATCGGGTGTATGACATTTTACTATATATATGCTTACATGCTAAATTCCATCTGAAGTTCATACATGGACTATGTTATTGCTATCGGTAAAATTGCACATTCAATGTTTGTAATTATCGCATAATTAATTCCAGTTTTCGTGTAAATATTAAGAAATAAATTCTCAACAAAAGTGTCTTGAATGCAGTAACAATATTTGCTTTCAATCGAAACAAAAAGATGGCCAACCTAATCATATACTTTGATAGGGAGTGAAATTTGAAATCTGACATTTGTCGTCTTTTAGTGAAGGAATTCTGTTGGTTTAGCGACTTAACGTCGTACATACGGGTTATTCAAGTTGCAGTTACGACGTTTAGGTTGCCAACTAACCATTCTACTTTTTGGTTACGTGCTACTGACCATATATGTTTCAAAATAAGGCCGTATTATATCGCGGTGGAACTTCCTGTCGAAGTCAATGGGCGGGGCAAACGAGGAAGGTGGACGGGGCGAGTGATTGATCAATTGATCTACAATATATGATTGAACATTTATTTTTCTTGGATATTTTTACTCTTAATTTCTATCTATCTAAACATATAAATTCAAGCCGGTAGGTACCTTTTCGGGTTAATAGGAGTAATTAATTTAACCCAAATATGGAAGTGTAAAATGCTCGATTGTGCGGCAATGTACCAATGTTTTGTGGGTGAGATTTATACTTGAATTAACCAATAGCGGCTGTCAATCAAATTACAAGTCGACCACATTAAATCATTCGTTCAACCCGGAATGAAACTTTGAACTCCGACATCGGCCACTGTTTTTGTTTCAATTTTTTGTTGATTTGGCGACTTAAACGTCGTAACAACAACTTATTCAAGCCGTAGTAACGACTTTTCAGCCGCTAATCAACCATTTTCCTTTTTGGTTTCATGCTACTAGACATAAATTTTGCAAAAGAACACCGTTCAAAATGGAACTTCCTGTCGGAGACAATGGGAGGGACCGAAGAAGTAATTGGGCGGGGCAAGCGATTGGTTAATTGTAAATCAAAAATCAGTCTTGAATTAACTGCCCTGTGCACTGACCACCAATATGGGAGTTCGACTTAGGTTAAATTTTTAACGACCTTACTTTGTTAGCATGGGGTCGGTGGCATAAGAATAAAAGGCGAACCGTTTGATGTCAACAAAAAACGTTTGAACTTTAGTTCGACTATGTTGAAGTTAGCAATTCCTACAAAAACCCTCGTTTTTACGCCCAACAAGAGAAAAGCATTGGTAAACATTGTGGAAAATGAAGAAATTGCTTGTATCAAGCAATTTCTTCATTATCCTCAATATTTTCTATACAGAAAGATGAAAAAAAAATGAAATTCAATCAACTTGAAATTGTCGCCCGCAGCTTCTTCCAATTTGGACCAGTCTTAACTTTTGCGCCCAACAAGAGAAAAGCATTGGTAAACATTGTGGAAAATGAAGAAATTGCTTGTATCAAGCAATTTCTTCATTATCCTCAATATTTTCTATCCAGAAAGATGAAAAAAAATGAAATTCAATAAACTTGAAATTGTCGCCCGCAGCTTCTTCCAATTTGGACCAGTCTAAACTTTTGCCGTGTTGGAATGGGTTACATGAAAGTATAAAGACTATCGCTGTAACATGGTATCGCACGGACGCACGTTCAAGCAGTAAGAAGACAGATACCATAACGTAATTCTCTGGGGTTGATTTTATTAACGAGAAAATAAACAAACAAACAAACAAAAACACACTAATAGGTCAATAATTGACCAATTGCGTCTGCCAATCAAAGAAAAAACCGACCAATCAAACCATTAATTCAGCCCGGACCTGGGCTTTTCCACTTCAATTTTGGCCGCCATTTTTGTTTATATTAATTGTTGGTTTGGCGACTTAAACGTCGTAACTACAGCTTATACAGCTGTAGTTACGACGTTTAGGTCTCCGACCGACCATTTTATTTATTTATTTTTTTTTTTTTTGTCTGCTACTGGCCATGAAGTTTGCAAAATAACGCTGTTAAAATCAAATCGGCACTTCATGTCGGAGTAAATGGGCGGGTCTAGGTAGTCAGTTTGCGGGAAAAGCGATTGGTCAATTAAACCATCTATATTTACTTATTCAAGATCTGTCAATATGATATCTATGAAATTTTATTGTCAGAAAGGATAAATTCGTTTTTTTTTATTCTCCTTTTAGTCCAGTAGGATTGTTTAAATCATCCCCACACAATGATGCTTTTTGACGCCCCAAGAAAAAAATCCTTAAAAAATTGTGGGAAATGAATAAATTGCTTGTTACAAGTTGGGAAAAATAGCACCTAAATTTTAACAATTTGAATGTTGTCGTTTATAATTCCTTTAATATTGACCAGTCAAAAGTTTTGTCGTGTGGTAATGAGTTTACCTACTGCAGCTACGAATTTTATTTAATTAAGTTTAACCAAAACCTGTGCCGTTTGCGAAATAGAAGGTAAAACAAAATTGAGAAACTGATGGATGAGTGATTCGTCATCAAAACTTTTAACACATAGTTTTACACTGTTTCACCAATTTATTAACCCTTGTAACCTACGCAAAAAAAATGAAGAAGGTTTCTTTCAGCCGCCATGAAGTGAACGATTTCATGAAAAAAAAAAACTCACAGAATATTTCCCCACTGTCGGGTAATAAGATAGAGAAAATATACTATTATAAATAAATAAGAAAATAAAAATTTAATTACAGTCAAACTTTTTCTCGGAATGTTTTCTAGCACATGGGCAAAGGCATTTGATTCTTAAAGAAAAAATGCTTATTGTCGGTTTTCTACCAAAACATCGTAACTACAGCTTATTTTATCATATGTGTAGAACACCGTGGACATGCTTGTAATATTTACGGTAAACAATACATACTATATTGTAGTTGGGCGAGCAAAATGTCGTAACTGCAGCTTTACTCAAGTCGAGTTACGACATTTTTCACGCCAAAGGACAATATATCAAATTATGAAACTGTTATCTGTTGATGCGAGCTAAATACTTAATACAGCAGCACACAGAATACATGTATAATCAAATTATTTTTCATAGAAGTGGGGAACAAAATTTCCAAGCAATCAGAATGTACAAATTGATTCAAATAAAATTATTTCAAATGCTACTTATTCAAAATATTCATTTGCAACCTATTTCACTGTTTCCAATTACCTTATATCGCACAATTCCTCTTTTTGAAATCCTCGAGAAAAAAGCTTTTTGAAAAAAAACGTGTAAAACTCAGAAACTTCAGGTAGAAAACTATTCCTTCGTCATCCGCATTTTTTTATACAAAGACTCCTTTCGATTTTTTATCAGTCTGAATCCATGTCGTCTTTTATGAGTTGGTGCATTAGAAATGATTGTATCTTCCTAGTTTGAAATTAATCTCTGTCAGAGATTCGGGTACTTTATCTATCGTTAGAATATGTTTAGGGAACAAGTATTGCCTATACGGGTATGTACGTCATTCTCTCCGTTTGCCCGTTGTAAATTTTTAACATTTTGGAAAGAAAATCTTTTGAACGGCTTTACTGACAGGACTTTAATCAGTGTCATGCTGAACCCGGAGTATTACTGTTTTGGCAGGAGATATAGACAAAGATCAGCCTGCACATGAGTGTACTCTGATCTTGATCTAAATCTCCTGCTTGCCCCAATTTCAGCCACAGTTATTGCAATAATCAATTTTCAAAAGGAATATTGACCATCCTTTAGACCTTTTAGTGCTGTCAGTCCTTCGAATTTAAAGCAATTCTATAAATGAATTTTAATTCAGCATGGTTAATCTTTCAAATTTGTAATCCTTGTTTTGCGACCCGCTTGCAGATACCCGAAACTCATTTGCCTCTTAGCATTGTTAAATGAAGTGGTTAACCTTGTCGCTGTTATACTGTGGCTTACAAATATTTATCGTTTCATTTCGAACTTATTGACGAAAGAGAAAGTAACGTTATACCTCTATAGCGCTCTTATAACCCCATTCCCCAACAATAACGCTTTTTAACGACCCCCCCCCCCAAAAAAAAAAAGTTGAGGAAAACACTGTGGAAAAAATAGGAAATGCTTGAGACAATCAATTTCTTCATTTTCCACAATGATCTCAATCTCAAAAGATATATTTTTAAAAGAAATCATCAACTTAAATTTATCGTCTGCAACTTCTTTGAATTCGTAACAGTCTTAAACTTTGTCGTCTGGGAAATTGTTTAACACGTGGTAGATACTGTCACTCCCATGGAAGAGAGGTGCTGGACTGCTACCCAATCGAACAAACAATTATTTCTTTTTCCACAATAGTTTCTACCTTATTGAATGGTTGTTTCAAGCTAAATCCAATTCAAATTTTCGTTTGCAAGACTTTTGAATTTGGACAGGTCTAAACTTTTGCGAAACAGGAAAGGATAAGTTGTTTTGAGTACAATTTATTGTTAGACATTCTTTTATAATTATTATTTTACACGATATTCCCCACACAGCCTATCACCGTAGGTACTTTTCAAGATCGCATCTGTCAAAGGTCGCTAAAAGTAATGAGGCATAAAAGATGAAAACTATCTCAATTACTGTAACTATTATCCTTTGTTTAGTAATGAACGATCAATCTAAATAACTCTTGTCCAGGATTGTTAAACTAAGGAAAATTGGGGAAAATATAGAATTTGTAAAGAAAAATAAACTTTGAAAAAGATATGAACCAAAAACATACAGCAAAATATAAAGATGGTACAGTGATATTTTGAAATAAACTTTATATATACAAACTTACATGCTATTTTGAGTGTTTAAATGCCTTTTAATGTGAATGACAAATAATTACTCAGTGCGGTGAAAGCAACGTTTTTAAGGGAAAGGGTATGTATCGTTTCGCAAATTTCGTAATTAAACTGTTCATTGAATTACGGCGTTATGCCGATTTCATTTATAATGAAATATAGGAAGAATTAACGGGAAACGCATAATTTGAAGGTAAGCAGCGAGTTTGTGTCTACACCTTTTTATACCATTACCAGACGACAGAATTTTAGACTGGTTCAAGTTGAAAGCAGTTGCAAATGAGATTTTTAAGTTGATGGAAAATTTAAAAATCTTTGTCTTTTGTGTAAAAGAAAATATTGTCGATATCGAAGAAATCACTTGTAAATGGCGATTTCTTCATTTTCAAATTATTTTCAAACTTTATTTCTTTGTGGTGAAATAAAGTGAGATTGAGTGGGTTGGGTTAAGGAATACGTATTTCGAACAAACGTTCGATAATAACCAATTCCTACACTGTGACACTTTTTGACGCCCCTCAAGAATGATAATTCGGAAAACATTGTGGAAAATATAGAAATTGCTTTTATGAGCAATTTCTTCAATTTACACGTTTTCTACCTAGACAGTTGACAAAATCTTAAATTTCATTACCTTTACATTGTCGTCTGCAACTCCTTTCAATTTGGACCTGTCTGAAAATGTGTCATCTGGTAATGGGATAACTGGTCTGATGATAACGTCGGTGCGCGAGCAAAATGTCGTTACTACAGCTTACATAAAGCTGTATAGTTACGACATTTTGCTCGCGCACCGACGATAAGATAACATGTAAGACTTTTTGAATGGAAGACATGGAGTACAGCTGCCTTACAAAAGCTTTAGGACGTACGTCTTTGTGTTTCAAATCACATAATTTTAATTAACTGACTGAAGATTGGTCAAAATTGGAGAAATGAAATTATTAGCAAAGCTGAGGTACGTTTCTTTCATTGAAATTCCTAAGATTCTTACTTAGATTTTTAAGTTGGAATGCGGAGCAATTCCAACGTAGATTTAACAAAACCGCAACATGAACACAAGACATTTTTGATAACACATATCACGTGATATCTTAAATATGAATACACCTCGGGTTAGTTCTCATCTCAACTCTCCTAGGACAATCAGTAAGTGAGTTAGTTGTGACCGAAGACAATAATATATGGCACATAAAGGATGATATAAAACTTCGTTTAGAGACTTCTAAACATGTTTTAGTTTGCTTTAGATTATTGAGAAATAAGGTAATAATCAGCACAGTAATTGGTTTTTTGTGATTCGCCGTCCCGTGTATGGTAGTCACGTGTTCTCAAGTGACATGTGGTAGTCATGTGACCATAGATAGGCAATGTTTACAAATATGGCTCAGGTCGCAAATGCATTTTTACAATAATCACGCCGCCCAGTAATTTAAAACATTCTAGAGCGATTAAGGGGGATCGTAGGCATCAAGCAAACGCGATTATTGTGGGATTTACAGCTTTTACTCAATAAAAAATCAAATAGATGCAAAACGAAATTAGAAGATTTTAAAAATTAGAATGTAAACATATCAACTTCCGGTTTCTACTTATTTACTAAATAATTACGCTTTATTATGTCGTTATTTACAAGTTTAAATCAATTATATAAATCAATAATAACACATCAGCCCTTTAACAAGTGTCATCTAGCTTTCAGCTTGGTCCTTGTTACTTAAGATTTTTTGCGGTAACGAATAAGGAAATCGCGCGACTACAGGGCGCCGAAGATAATTTGATACTATCTTCATCATATTATAGGAATTTTTAGGAAAAGGGCAAAACTACCATGTGCAAACAATAACGTTACGATAACGTTAACGTCTCTTTTTCTTTTGAATATTTTACTTACAACGCTAAATATTCGTTTATACTCATAAACTTTAAGTGAAAATCTACGTGGGTTTAGTATGATCGTTACAGAATTGACCGAGTTGAGGGTCAAATAATCATCGAGGTCATTGATTTCTTACTGTAGAAGCTGCTATTCTCTGTTTTCAAGATTCTAAAAGGAGTTCACGTATTACAGTTGATCAGAAGGAGAATGTTATGCTTGAAAATTCTAATTTTGCTGTTCGTTTAACCCATTCCAACACGATAAAATTTTAGACCAGTCCAGATTCAAAAAAGTAACAGACGACAATTGTAAATTAAAGAAATCTTTAAATACCTGGTCTTTTTGGACAGAAAACATTATGAATAATGAAGAAATTGCTTGACAAGCAATTTCTTCAATTTTCAACAATATTTTCCAAAGCTTTCATAATGAGGGTCATTTAAAAGCGTCACTGTCTTGGAATGGGTTAAGACAATGCTAGTTTTTGATTTCTGTATATGTATTTATGTGTTTGTGCGTTATTTACGCACATATGTACACTAATGGGATTGCTGGTTTAAGTTAAAAGAGGGAGGCTTACTCAGAAAGTAATAAATGAATTTGAAACGAATTCTACAGTTATGACCCTTTCAGAGCATTCCAACTTCTCAGTACTTTCAGTCCATTGATTAAGATAAAGCGTTACTTGGATTAAGAATTTTAAGTGGCAAAATATCAATGTTAAAAATTCTTGTTAAGGGAATTAAGCATATCACCAGGCATTGGCTTAAATAAATAGTCTTGGTGTAGGCGAGTGTTTTCATTCAAAATAAGCTGTAGTTACGACGTTTAAGTCGCAAAACCAACAATGAAGGTAAACAAAAATGGCGACCAAACACGGAGTTGATAAGCTCAGGTCCGGGCTGAATAAATCATTTGATTGGTCGTTTGATTCCTTGATTGACAGCCGCGATTGGTCAATTAGAGAGGTTGATAAACTAAATTCAGTTTGATACTAGTTTAAAGACATTAAACGTTCTCATTTTCTTCAACAAAATGATTTTATTGTTTTTGTAGTGCCAACCTAATGAATGGATAAAATTAAGTTTTGACACAAAACCCTTACATGAGGTTAATACTTTGAATCTTTTAAAAATCCACGATCTCCGAGTTAGTCTATTCCCACACAGTGACGCTTTTAGACGCTCCCAAGAAAAAAAACCTTTGAAAACATTGTTGAAAATGAAGAAATTGCTTGTAACACTGTTTTCCATCCAGAAAGATAAAAAATCTAAAATTTCATACTTTAAATTGTAGTTTTCAATTTGGACCAGTCTACAATTTTACCGTTCGGTAATGGGTTAATTCAGTTGATTTTTAAAAGCAATAGATAAGTCTGCAGCTTAAACACTCCCAATAACATGTTGGCAAATCATCGAAACAAATTGTATTGGTCATCCTTAACCAAGTCCCACACAGTGACGGTTTCTGACGTCCCAAAGAAAACCTATTGGGAAAACATTGTGTAAAATGAAGAAATTGCTTGTGACAAGCAATTTCTTCATTTTCCACATTTTTCCTACCGAGAAAGTAACGACCAATTTCTTCATTTCTCACAATATTTTCTACCCTGAAAGTTGGAAAAATTTTCTAGAATTTCATAAATTTTAAAGTGTCGTCTGTATTTCCTTTCAATTTGGACGAATCTAAAAGTTTGCGTCTGCTAATGGGTTAAGCGAAAAGAGACCTCCCTTGAAGTTCGAAATACACTTACCCCGATCATGCTGTACAATTTGATCTTTTGTAGATACCGTGAATGTATAGTGGTCATTCTACCTTACTATACATCTTTTAAAAGAATCCTATAGATTTGACTGACCTTTTGCCGAATTACAAATCAGTTTTATTTCGAAACAGAACTGTAGATTCTTGATAAAACTCGTGCATAGAACAAAACTGACAGATTGCGGTTGTCAATCAAAAATCGATCGATCAACCAAATCATTCAGTTAGACCGAAGGTGAACTCCGCCATTGGCCGATATTTATGTTAACTTTGATGCTTTGTGACTTAAACGTTTTAACTACAGCTTGTTCAATATGTAGATTCGACGTTTAGGTCGCAAACCAACCGTTATACTGATTTGTTACATGTAACAAACTCTAAAGGTTGCAAAATTTCGCAGTTCAATGTCTAATCAAACTTTCTAACGCAGTCTAATGTTGTCACAACATCGGTAATGGTTACAGCATAAGGGTACAGTCGGATAAAAAAAGGTCACTCAACAAAATAGTGTTCACTTTATACAGGTTTCTATTTTCGCTTTTTATTGCTGAACCTTGGCCGGAATGTTTGTCTAGGGTTAAATATTGGGTCAATATAGGCCATTTTAATAGCTGGTTATTAAATAAAAGTGTACACTAAATAACTACACGAAGAATGTGGAAACCGTACTTTTACCCATTTCCATACAAACACTTACACCTAACCAGCATGAGCTAGTTTGGTAAGCTCCAGACAGGAGACTGAGTGTTTCTTTGATTCTACCCTTGTCGATATTTTGAATGGTTAATCAACTGGTTATTTTTTCTATGAAAATCTTTCACTCGAATTCGCGGTAACGCGTTAAAAAACTCGACCTTCGGACTCGTTTTTCAACGCCTAACAACTGACTTTCTTGAGAGATTTTCATATAAAAAATAGCCAAATGATAAGCCTAAATATCATTTTAGCTCCAATGGTCAAAGGTCATCTCGGCGATTGTCAACGCGTTGAGTCCGTTGTCCCTCTGTGTGTCTTTGCGTTCGCAAGTCCGTTCGGTATGCTCTTCTTAAAGATCTTCTCGACAAACAGTTGGACGGATTTGAACGACATTTTACAGAGTTGTCCCCTGGTAGTCTTCTTTCGATTTATTTTAAAACTATCCATCAAAAGTCACTGATTGCAATGGAAATCAAAACAAAATACAGTGTACTTTTAAAGTTCTTGATATTTCAAAGCACTCGTATGATTTCATATTTCTTTTGCAGCTTCGGTTTTTTTTTTGTGTGTGTGTGTGAAGGAGAACAAAATACCTTGAACGTTTATAATTATTGTTTATTGTTGTTGTTGTTTGTCTAACTACAAAACTTTTATTTGTGTGGCTTCTTTTCTATGTATGAAATATAGGGATCACTTTAAATATATTCTACTCTCAAATCGCTAATAACTATTCGTCGCTCTTTTGCAGGAATATTTCGTATGTAAGGTGTACCAAATTTCTGTTGAAACTCACAGTTTTAGTAGACTTATTTTCCTTACATGGAATAAAGCGAAAAATTTAAAGTAACATTTTATTAAATGATTCATTATTTCTTTGAAGAAATACTCATTTGTTATATGCAATATTCTAAATTCATCCAAAACACAGCTATTTTTTTTTTTTTTTTTTTGGGGGGGGGGGCTTATTCTCTATATTTGGAGTATTGTAAAATGTTTGAAAATCTTTTCACTAAACGTCTCCGTCACCATAGTTTGTATACTCCAGATCGATTCGTATAAAGAAAAAAACTTACAAAAAAAGGACACCTTTATAAGCATATGTGAATCTAAAATATACACACAAAAAAAATCATAACAAAAATTTGAGATTGACCTCCATGCGCAATCATCCTTGTTGCATTTCATTCTTCCTTTTAATGAATGCTTCATAGTTGGTTGTTGACAATTATCAAGTTAAAAATGGATTTATCAAAGATGAACACAGATGATTTTACTGTGTCCATCTCTAATTAAACCAATATATTTCATTATAATGTTGATTTTCTGTTTCAATTGAGGTTGTTTTAAAATCAGGGGAGCATTACAGGCCCTCTAAGGCCTCTTGTTAAGAGCGCTTCGTGAATTTCCTGAAATGATACAAATGATGAAAAAAAGATATGTCAAGTTCCAGTTGTGTTTTAACTTTTTATTTTTATTCCAGGTACATGACGAACGATGTTCATTGTACGAATAATTCTACTTGGTTCGCTGGCTCATTCAGTAACAAGCCAAAATAACAGATTCCGTAATGTCAATTCATGGACAAACCAGCGGCCACGTTCTGGATTCCAGCAGAACTTAATCAATCCACGTCAGTCAGGACAATTGATAAGGTCAAATAGACAAAATCGTTTTACACAGGGAAGTACAATTAATTCACACCAAAGGACCCAAGGCTCAGGATCAAATCAGTTACAACGTCCAGCACCATCTCAACAAAGGCGAGTATTTCGTCCAGGTATTAGTAGTCTACCAGTTGATCGCCCTAGAAATACTTTATTATCCAGTACCGAGAGGCGTCCATCTAAACAACAAAATGGAGGTACACAAAGAGCACAATTTCAGACAAACACAGGAGTTCAACGATCGCAAGTGCAGTCAAGTAGAAATCTGCAACACGCACATTCTAGAAGATCTAACCCAAAAGATCGGCAAAATGTGAGAACTTTGAGTCAAGGAGAGCTACAAGTATCACAGACAAGAAATGTGAGAAATCAACAACGATCGAGAAATACAAACAGACCTCATACAAGAAGAAACGAAGTCGCTAACATTATACCGACATCTAACAAAAGACAAATTAACACCGCTCTCCCAACAAACTCTTTCTCTGGAAACAATATCATATCGATACCTCAAACAAATAGGGTGAGACAAGTTGCCCAAATAAACCAGGGACATGGGAACCTGCTTTCACGGGGAAATAGAAATAGAATTACGACAGGAAGGAGAGGAGCACAAAATACAAGAAATAATGTCATGCAACGCAGCGGATCGTCGATTTCAAATAACCAAAGGTCACATGGACAGACTCCAAATCGTGCAGATTTGCTTTCTCAAAACGCGGTACTAACCGAGATAGGACAGAGAAGTTCTACACAGAATCAACGTACAGGAGACCTTGCATCTCGCTTGGGGAATAACTTAAGAACCTCTGACGTCGTGAATAATGCATTTGAAACATTCGACCCAGCGATTTTTGATAGAGTGGCCATGACTCGCCAGATTACACGTAATTCAACAGGCGATATTTCTGGGTTTAGTAGACTTGAAGTCAGTAATTTATTGGGGGATGTTAGTGTTGTTGAACGTCCGAATACACAAATTAACCCAAAGATACACTTTGTGCATAACAGCAACAATCTCGGATCTTCGTTAACAAACGAAGGCGACAGAATAGTAGAAATACCAATATCTTCGGGCTCAGAAACCGAAACCAGGATTGATTTAGGTGAATCGAATTCGGGACAAAGTATTGGTGTTGACAACAGATTTGATAGTGTAAGCTTTCAGCAAGAAACGAAACAGAATCAAGTGAATGAACCACTTTCGATGACCTTTCGAGCACCTAATCCAATAATACCAAACACTCGAAATAATAGGCAAGATATACTCGACAATTTTGCAGGTCGAACGCCTTCAAATAGTTTTGAAATATCACATTCTTCTGATTCTTCTCTTCCCCTAGGAAGACTTGCAAGCGAAGGGAAAAGTTCTGGTGTCGATACCTTTACAAGACAAGCTCTACCTAATGGAAGAGTAAGTAGAGTTGGTAATAGTATAAGTTCGCAAAGAACTGGGAGGAATCGAAATTCAATACCAGATGCTATCATAAGGTTACGCTCATCTGATATTTCATCCCAAGAAAGGTCTAGAGCTAGAAGCAGTGGGACATCTTCATTAGATTCGGAATACAACAATCATATAAGTTATAAGGTTAGGGCACTTATAAATGGAAAGGATATTGACATGACTTTACCGCAACAGTTACAGGAAAGGATAGCTCAAAGGGAATTACGTGAGCGAATGGCAAAACAAGCTGACAAACAATCAGAACGCGGAGCTTCGCCACGACAATCAGGATCGAGGTCGCAAATCCAACCCATGGAGTCTATTCAGCCATCGGTAGTGAGAGCACCTATTCAGTCTAATTTAGCATCTGATCTTTCCTCAAACGATAGAACACGTGGTTCGTCAATTACTGGTGGTCAGGAAAGCCGTTCTCAAAGCATAGCTTCCAGAAGAACACCACAAACTAGATCTATCGCCCAAAATAGTTTAAACGACGTATCACCTTGGAATGATGTACTGGTCAGCGATGGTATTCAACCATCTGAGTCGTCTGGGTTAAGTTTGAGACAAGAAGTAGATATGTCAAACTTAATCGCTAGAGATCCAAAGCGGCCGTTAGAAAGGTCGTCCTCGCAAAGATTCGATATTTCACGAGCAGGGGAGGAAAACTGGTTGAATTCTGATGAAAGGGTAGCGATAGGAGGGCTTCCAATAGACACACCTAAAAGCATTAATAGTTTAAGATCAAGTGACAATACAGGTGGAAGAAGAGGGAATGGTTTAAATCGGCAATTATCAGTTTCTGATTTTCCGAGAACTACCATTTCTCCGAACTTTTGGTCTGATAATAATTTTGATTCTAATGGAGATATGTCGCAAAATAACTTGGAAGTCAATTTTCTCACTGAAAGCCAACCAAGAAAACCGCTTGATATTTCAGACCGATCACCAACGATCACAAGTGAAAATATATCTGGACGAACTTCCCGAACTAGAGGCGATATGGATCGTACTGTTAGAGATCTTCCACTGTCTGAATTCAGAGAATTCAGACCGCCGCCACCTCCGGACTTCGAAAGAAGACCTTCGATATCTGACCGAGGTACTTTAGAGCGGAATCCCTCGACACACATATCAGAGCGACGTCGTGAAGAACCGAGGCGAAATCGAAGTGAGAGAATCGGCATGTTTTCCAGTCCTATGCAATCCGACAGTGTACCATCTGACCATACTTCTAGAAAAAATACCGGCGAAGGTTCGGCTAGGCGAGAAGGATTTGATCTTGATAATTTTTTACAGACATTATCTTCAACTTCAAGAGATCGTTCAGGATCAGCTGTGTCAGATTCGTTTGCTAGCAGACTCTCTTCAACGGGCTCAAGAAATTCGAATCGGCGCCTTCAATCTGAGTCATTATCAAATCGGAGACCAGAGCCTTCAGAAAGGTCTTGGTCGAATGATCTGATTATGAACCAACAAGAAGACAAGATACCACGATTTAATACAAGAAGCCATGAAAGACAGAGTACTGTATTCCAAAATCAGCCGCCAGGATCAAGCTCATTACCTGATTGGGCCTGGAATGAAATACCATCTCCTGGTAGGAACTCAAGATTAAGAAAAGATAGCACTTCCGGCGGTCGTATACGCGAAAGACAAAATGACCTCCTAAAAAGCGACATAAGTGTATTTCCATCAGAGGTTATCGCCAGAAGGCCAAGGCGAAGGGGAATAGAAAATCGAAGTGAAAGACGAAACAGCATGTCACGTTTTACAATGAGTGGAGACTCAAGCGCTAATGTCCAGAACGACGGAGGTGATTTCAATCTCACTGCCTTTCTAGAGACATTGTCCCGTGATGCGGAAGGCCGTGACCGAGGTAACCAATATGAAGCCAGTTCGGGTAATGATGAACGAAGAGGTCGTTCAAATGCAAGGGAACCACTAATGTCATCAGAACCATATGATCCATGGAAAAAGGAAGAATCACCAATTGCTACACGTGGGAGATTCTTCGATATGCCGTCAAAAGGACCAAGGAACGATGTTAGGACTCGCGGTCGAGGTAGTAGTCGTAATACTTTAAGATCTAGGGAGGGAAGAAGAAGACGAGATGATTTCGCACCTTTCGAAAACTCAAACAATAACAGACTTTCTGACCGACTAGGGCCTCGAGAAGATAACAGGATGAGACCAGGTAGAAATACAAGAAATGAAAGGGACGGCCGTAAGACTGACAAACGCTCTGGACAGTCAAGGTCAAATAACAGGGATATAAGTGCTTGGGACAAAGTAACAACAACTGAATCTTTATGGTTTGATAAGAGAACTACACCCAGACCTAGTAGGTTTGAGCTAGATGTAACCACCGAAAGATTCCGTTTAGATTCTAGAGACGATCGTAGACGTGATTCAACTTCAAATGATAACCAGCAACCAGAAAACATCTCGTTTGATATACGCTCTCAAACAAGCAGTTCATCAGAGAGGCAAGACACTGGTCAGCAAAGCAAGCAGTCCCAGAGCTCGTCCGGATCCTCAGACTTTGATTTACGTTCATTTCTGGCTAGTCTTGACCAGAAAGATGCTCCAAGTACAACAACAACTACTACAACTACAAGTCGACCCCCACCACGTAATAATGCAATGTCGCGATCAGCATCGGACCCTTCTCTGATGCAGAACTTAAATTCTTTAAGTATAGATAATACGGCTCCCTTCAGTGGATTACCAGGTATAAATGATCCGCAAAATAAGAATTCACCTAGATCTAACGGTCAAGAAACTGGTGACAGTTCTTTTCTAACCAATTTGCTAGGCTTAGAGTCGACAGGTAGTATACTTCCGATGGGAAGTAACATAATCAATGACGTCCCACAATTACAGGAAGGTAATGACTTGGATATTTTGAGAGCGGTTCCTAGCACATCGGACACTGGTAACAGCAATAGTAGGTCGTTAGTTTCGCCTACGTCTGAATTAAACTCAGAATCCACAAGTGCTTCAAAAACCTTTAATAGGAATGATGTCAGCAACGGCAATACAGGAAGCACGAATAATAGAGAAATTAGAATATCTTTAGACGGATCTCAGTCACGGATTAATGGTCAGGCTCAGAACCCCCCTGTTATTGTTCTTCAGATTAGATCTGACGGTACCGTCATAAATGGGTCCACTGCGGAAAATCAACGACAAGCCTACGAAGTAACACCACAAGTTATTGCTATGACAACAAATCCTCTAACTACATCAAAGGCGACGACTACTGAACTAACCACGACATTAACCACAACTACCAAAAAACCTGAAACAACAACTGATGATGTCACTGGGCTACGAGCACAGCTTGACAGACAAAACACATTACTTCATAACATTCTTAGGTCTGTCGGCAATACAGAAACATCTTTGAACGACTCAAGCCTACATGCGCCGATACAGCCTGATAACAAAGTACCGTCGCTGCAAGATCTAAAGCGTCACCATTCTCAACGAGTTAATCAAGACAGACAGAAAGTTCGGGAACAGTCAGCGAATGTTAATCAGGGTATTCAATATAACGGGGATGAAATAATTAGACAACAACAAACCGGTGGATCTTTCCATGACGTTTTAAATGCTGACAGTACCAGAGATATAACGATATTATCTAGCGTGCAAAAAGGGACGGAACGCCACGAAAGTAGGGGTAGAAATAAAATAGATTATAACATCGATAATCAAGAAAGAACTTCTTCTGATGGTCCTGGTACCAATCAAATAAACCTTGAGCCAGAAATAGCAGCACTTAGAGCTGCATTTGATGCAGCGTTATTCGATAGATTAGCAATGTCGCGGTCAATGCCTACGGAACGTGAACGACGAGCAGGTCCATCCATAGCAGATAACAGGAAACAAAACGATCGACAAACCGTCACAATCCGTCAGGATATAGCCCCTGTCAACTCTGGAGTACAATGGCTTGGAAATAGTCGTAGAGAAAGAGTTCCAATAAGGAGGGAAACAGTTATAGGTCCTGTTGAAAGGAAACTGATTAGAGATAATAATGTTCCTGGAACAACCATGGAGGCTACTGAGGTTCCTAGCATCGAGAAAAAAATAGGAAACTTTGAGTCAATCATTCGTTCTTTAGAAATTCCAACTGCCCCGGGGTCTGATGGTCAGCTAACTGTTTCGTTCAATCCGTTAGCAGCAAGCGTTTTCAGCGAAGGAGCAGCATCTAATGATTTGAAACTTGCCGTCAGAAATTTATTAGACAAAGTTGGACGAGAAAGAACTGTCCGTATTCTTAAAGATATTGCAGCAACATCGCTCGATACTCAATTTGAAACAAATATACGCAGCGAAATCAAACAGGAGAATAAACAAAAAGCGCCAAAGAGCGCAATTGGGAAAAAACGGATAGATACCGAAAGGACTAGAAACCATAAGAAGCATAGAAAAGCTCAACGGAAGTCGAGGAAAAAGACCCGAACGAACCGTAATGGTTTCAAGTTGCTCGGAAATATTTTGCAAACGGCTATTAGAGTTGAACCTGTGCCGAAGAAACAAATAACTACTAAAGCACCAGCGATAGTTACATCACGAAGTGCTCACCTTGGTCTGTTAGGCAACTCTGGCTCAATGCTAGATAGAATACTGCGGAATGGTGCCATCAGTCAGGAGCAAGTAATGCCGACAATCTCCAGGGATGAAATGACATTACGTGCACTCGACATACCAACGCTTCAAGGAAGGTTTATGCCTTTTGTTCCTGGTGCATTTAGTTTAAATTCCCCGAGTAAGAAAGATAATGACTATAGAAATAATCAAGGTTTGAAGCAGGTAAAAAGAGGAAAAGATACACAGGTTAAAGATTACAAACTTGTAACGACTACTAAGATACCTATCCCTAAGACTACGACGGAAAACAAATCAGATATGAATTACCTAAGGCAAGAATTGAAAAGATTGATGGGCTTATTTGACAAACTTGGTTTGTGAAACTTACACCTTTTTTTATTTAAAAGAAATACAAAAGCCATTCATTCAACAGAAAACAAAGCTAACAGTTGTCTTCGTTTTCTTTAAACGGTTGAATGACTAGTTTAATGAGCTGCTGTGTACCTTCTGACATTTGCCTTTTTTATAATCCCGTACCAAATGGGTTATTTTGAGAGATATGGGGGAAGAGAGAGAGGGCGAGAGAGAGGGGGAGAGAGATAATGCAGAGAGGAGGGAGAGAGAGAAAGACAGAGAAATGTGACAGACAGAGAGACAGAGAAACAGAGCGACAGAGTAAAACAGAGAGACAGAAAGAAAGGGAGAGAAAAACAAAAGACAGACATCCATTTAAAGCGTTTCGAGATTGGCTTTAATTCATGGCATTGGAGTTAACTGTTGTACTCGGAAATATTATAGTAAATGTTAGCGATTCAGTATAGAAAATCCATTACCTTAAGGTATTAAATCCGCCACACATACCCCCCCCCTGTTCCACGTGCCTGGCTAACTTGATATTCACGTCCCTTGCCTTTTCAACAACAGCAAAAGTATGGGTTCTTAGGTTACCTTGTACTCTTAGGTTGCCTTGTAACAGGAAAGTATATTCTTTGAAATATGTAGCCAAAAAAAAAGAAGTAAGAAAAAAACACTGGTGTGCTATCTGAAGAAATAGCTGTTTAACCCTAAATTGTAGATCGGTCCAAATTGAAAAAGGTTTCGGACGACAATGGAAATTGGGAATTGGGTGCAATATGAAAGGAAATCATCATTTGTGGTAGGAAATATTGTGGAAAAAGAAAAAAATTGTTTGTCAAAAGCAATTTCTTCTTTATCCAAGGATAAAGTCACAGCAACGTAAAATCTCAGGTTTGTACAGGAAAGGATTAAAACACACTTTCAAAAGTTTAAGTCTGTTACTCGTCACTGCACGATTACCAATATAAAATGCTGATTTTACGTGGCTGAACCTTTACTTGAGAAAACATTGTGTAAAAAGAAGAAATTGCTTGTAACAAGTAATTTCTTCTTTTCCGACAATATTTTATTCCACATAGGATAATTTCATCTTAAATTGCATCAAATTTTATTTTCCGTCTACAACATATTTCACAATGAACAAGTCTAAGATTTGAAAGAAAAAAAAAACGGGAAAGGGTTAAAATCTTTTTCGATAAGCCCCAACTGAACTCTAAATTATCTGATTGCTGGCAACGTCGACTGAATTTCACTTAGATATTTAAAGGCGATTTTGCAAGAACTATGGCCATAAATATGTGACAAAAAAAGGAAAATGGCTGGTTGGCGGCTAAAGTCGTTTAACCCTTTCCCGTTTTTTGAAATTTTAGACTGGTCCAAATTCAAAGATTTTGCAGACGGTAATTCAAAGTTGAATTTATTTTTAATTTTTTATTGTTATTTTAAAAATAAACATTCAGTAGGGTAAAAACAATATTGTGGAAAAAGAAGAAATTGCTTGTTACAAGCTTTGCCACAATGTTTTCCCAAGTATAAAAACACAGGGACGTAAAAACCAGTGATTATACAGGAAAGGGTTAAGTCGCCAAAACAACATAAATGCTTCACATAAATCTCGGCGAATGACGAAGTTAAAAGTTCTCTTCAGGTTTAATTAGATTAAATTGATTGCTCTACTGATTCTTTGAGTGACAAACACGATCCATCAAATTTACTGTGTAATCTTCAATCATGGGACGTCATAGGTTCGATCCCCGGCGGCAGCACTTTGTCTCTCACAAATGGGTGGATAGAAGCTAGAGGCTAGGAAAGGATATAGTGGTAGTACCGGTTTGAGAAATACCAGGAATCCATTGTAAGGTGTTCCAGCCGCCGCGATATGACTGAAATACTGTTAAAAGCGGCGTTAAACTCCATTCAATCAATCAAATTAACTGTGAGAAGTCGTACGAAAATGGACAATCTGATAATCCCACAATACAGTAGATCAATCGCTACTTCCACCCTCTGAGCTCCGAAAGGGTAATTTGCCTGAGATATCAAAACGATATTAATTTTCAAATATTTTCGGAACCATAAAATGCAAACAAATCATTGGAGAGGGACTTAAACGAAATAATTACCGATTGATTAAGCTGTAGTTTCTACGATGAATGCGCCAAACCAGCTACAATGATTGTCCTTCCGTATTTACTTCCGGTCTGAATGAAATTGCCAATCGCTGGCCCCATCCAGTGACTCCTATAACCCCGCCTACTGACTCCGACGGGAAGTCCCGCTTCGATTTTAAACAGCATCATTTTAGGAAACTTATGGCCAGTAGCATGTTACAAACGAGTAGAATGGTTGGTTAGCGACATAGACGTCGTAACTACAGCTTGAATAAGCTGTAGTTACGAAGTTTAAGTCGCCAACCAACAAAAATGCTTAACAAAAAATGCGGCAAATGTTCAAACTTCACTCCCGGAGTAAATGAATGATTTTATTGGTCGACAGTTTCTTTGATTGACAGCTACGATTGGTCCATCATTTGATTGGTCTTTTTATTTACTCATAGTGGTAAACTCTTTCACAAAGGAATCGGATCCGGTACAGGTTATTTGGGTTCGGTATTGTAAACACTCGAAAAGGAAAGGTAGAATGGCCATTCTTCATTTGGAAACCCAGTCAGTCTTGACATGTACTTTTCATATATCCGTTGAGCGTGCAAAATGACGTAACTGTAGTAAGGACATTTTGCACGCCAAACGACGATATGGTGTTATAAAAGTTCTACTAATATTCATCACTACTTTTCGTTTGATAGAGAGTTGTTTCCGAAAATGACCTTGAAACAACCCCCCCAAAAATGACACTTTCTGACGCTCCCAAGAATAAAAAAACTTAAGGAAACATTGCGAAAAAATCAAGAAATTGCTTTTTACAAACAATATTTTCATTATCTAAAATATTTTCTACACAAAAGACAGAGATTTTTGAATTTTTACCAAGAAAAAAATAATCATCTGCAACTTCGTTCAATTTGGACCTGTCTAAAATTTTGTGATATGGTGATGGTTAATATTTTCGAGTAGAGTTTCATGAAATAATCTGTACCTATTAACCCTCTGCAGATACAACCTATCGCCACAGTCGCCTTTGACTGGCGAGCCTGTCTTAATCTTTAGATACCAATATCGCAAAGCAGCGTAGATGGGACAGGCTCTCCAGTCTACAGTTGACTTTACAAATACGCGCTGAATTGAACTTTGAAATTTGACGTGCTTGGGGTTACAGGGAACTAATACAGTTTCCCGCCATCTGTCACATTTTGTCTAGGGATACTACGGTGATGTAAACAAAGATCAAAGTGACCTCTGATTGGTCCATATAATATCAAGACGAAATCTAACGATTTGATCGGATAAATTGATACTCTGTTAATAACTTAGGAACGAAAAGGATAACATTTTAATGTATTTCGCCTCTTGAGGGGCGGTTTCTATACCCTGGGGTATTTTTCGGAGAATGCAGTAAAACTAGCTGCGCGAAGAGGGTTATCTTAAAAATGACGTCATAAGTCATTGATAAAAGGGATCATGCCATATCACAATTCAGTTATTTTGACGGATAAGTGATTGTTCTTGAATTTGATATATGGTTTGACTCCCTTGCAATTTTTGGGGATGAGCTATGTGCAATTTTCTTATAATGGTCGCCTACGGAAAACGGAATAGTTCCCTGTAACCTAAATGCAATAGATTAGGTAGCTACGGTCGATCTACTTTTTGACCTTCAAATTATTTCTTCTTCCGGTTGATGTAATCTATCTTAACAAATTCTTTTTTAAATACCCAAGAAAAAAATGATAATTCAACGGGATGTCAAGCAAAAAGGGACCATTCGTCCCATAGTTACTGTCGATTAGCTGTTAAAAATACGCTGACGTCATAATTTTGCATTGTTTTGAAACCCTTTTCGTTCAAATTTTCGCCTTTCGGGACTCTCATTACTTCAAGTCAGGCAGAAAAAGTGTTTAATATAGAACAGAGACCTGAATAAAGCGAATTAGTCCAATTCTTAATATCACACGCGTCGTTCGGTAAGTATAGTGTACACGGACATGACTTTTACTAGGTACCGATGCAAAGGGTTATGTCCTTGTTTATAAAGGCTTATGGGTACAAATGCATCTAAATACTTTTATGTCGAAAAGTAAAATCTATTTACGTGAAATGAAATGATTTATTTAAGAAAATTTACGGATAAAAATGTGGTATTCCGTCTAAAAGAAATAAAAAATGTGGCAAAACTGTAACAAGGATAAGGGTTTTTCGGGTTATTTCTTTAATCTAAATAATGTGAAAATAGATTTTATGTATGAAATTCGACAGCAGAATGTTCCTTGGTAATAAGAGAGTCCCGTTCGGAGTAGAAAATGTTATTTTGTCAATTCCTTGGTGAAATCCGACAACGACGGACGGAATACATTAACATTTCCTCCGTTGCCCGGTGTGAAGCGTTAATCACTTTATTACCCAATATCCATTTCACAAAATTGCTTTAAAATTTAATTTGAAGTTTAATGCATATCTAAGACGTGCTTCCATGCAAGAAAAATGATTTTTGTAATATCTTTTTTTAATTAGATAGCATCATTTTATCAGAAAGAAATCGGAAAAAATCCTCAATTGTTTTAAAGATAAGGGTTATTTTACTCTTAAATTCATCTGTGTATAATTCAAATAGTGAAATGCCCCAGTGGAATTTTCATTGTGTAAAGGAGAACACGATTCCGAGTAGAAAAACGTTGATTTCATTATTTCTATGTGACGTTCGGCAGCTTTCTAGTGCGGGAACCCCAATTTTGCGCCATACGAGGGTAAAGGATTGACGCTTATCTGTCAAAAATCTATTCCACCTAACGCTTTTAGAATCACCGGGAAAAGGTAAAAAAATAATTTTGTGTGAGAAAATGATATTTTAAAGGAACATTTCCGATAAAAATTGGTCTATCAGTCTAAAAAGACGTAAGACGGGTACCCAAATTGTTTCAAAGATAAGGGTTATCTGCACTTTAGAATTCATTTGAAACTATTTCAATAGAAAGATATGACCTAAGAATGTTTATTACAGGCAGACAGACACAATCACGTGAACAAACCGCAGGTTTTAATAATACTTGGCTGCGTCGACCATGTTTATCGTGCGTACATGCATATTGCATCACCCGACCAGTGTGAAGGGTTCGGGCTTATCTGTGCCGAATCTATTCGACCAAACTCATTTAATTTTTATATATAAATTGCCAGTATATAAGTGTATAACTTTTTACCTTATTTAAGAAATATTGTTGGAAAACAATTGTACCGGAGGCTATTAAATGCCTGGAATTAGTGAAATTCTGTTAAGGATAAGGGTTATGTTTAAGAAAAATCATAAAAAATCGAAATACCGATTTCCTTGTAAATATCGATATCTAATCTGTTAAGAAGAAACTGATAAACGATAATTTGTGTCACAATAAATTCTAAACTGATTTCACATTGCACTTTTTGAACGTTAAAGGCGTCTCTTCTGTTTAGGAAGAATTTTATATCTCAACACATTTCTGTTATGAATTTCCGTTCACTGAGTAAAGGGTTGTGGCCATATCTCACTACACGTATTACGTAACCGACTGAAACTTGGGCATTTTTTCCGGAATAGGTGTATTTATGCTATGATGTAATAAAATGCAATAATAAAAAAAATGTTTTATTACTTTTAGGTTACAGGGAACTAATACAGTTTCCCGCCATCTGTCACATTTTGTCTAGGGATACTACGGTGATGTAAACAAAGATCAAAGTGACCTCTGATTGGTCCATATAATATCAAGACGAAATCTAACGATTTGATCGGATAAATTGATACTCTGTTAATAACTTAGGAACGAAAAGGATAACATTTTAATGTATTTCGCCTCTTGAGGGGCGGTTTCTATACCCTGGGGTATTTTTCGGAGAATGCAGTAAAACTAGCTGCGCGAAGAGGGTTATCTTAAAAATGACGTCATAAGTCATTGATAAAAGGGATCATGCCATATCACAATTCAGTTATTTTGACGGATAAGTGATTGTTCTTGAATTTGATATATGGTTTGACTCCCTTGCAATTTTTGGGGATGAGCTATGTGCAATTTTCTTATAATGGTCGCCTACGGAAAACGGAATAGTTCCCTGTAACCTTTGGGTATTGCGTTACGCGGCCATTTGGTGGATGAGACGAATTGTACTCCGAAAATGAAATCATGAAAAGCCCCGAATCAACCTTGGCTGGATGAATTGGTATATTTATAGCTTTGTTAGATCTCTTTATGTGTTGTGACAATGCTTAGGCCATCTAATATTGAGGTTAATAGAAAAATTGATGATGTATTCAAGAAAGTTAAGAACAAATTGTTCTTAAAAACAGACACTAATCTTGCACTCGTTCCGATTTCTTACACGACTGAAGTAATGTTCGAGTTGAAAACTCATATTTTTAACCATTGTCCTGATGAATATATATCCTTTTGTAACATAATCTTAACCTTTTGTTAAAGATAGATCTACTTTGTGTTCAAATATTTCCTCAATACTTATAGAAAAAGCAGGTGATGTATACTGAGATCAGCCTGCACGCCTGTGCAAGCTGATCTTAGTATATACACATGCCACAGCTATTGTCAAAACAGGAATATTCCAGGATCAGCATGATAAGGTTTGATTTTTGTAAACTCTCGGACCCAACTAGATGTTCATACAGAATGCTTCTTGGCCGCCTCTATATTCTTCACGAAAAATTCGCAATCTTACCTAACCAAACGATACCTGGGCCCGAGATTATAAACTTTTTTCTTACTCAGTAGAGAATTTACTCAAACTTCGAGTTAGGATCAAAGATGAATTTCTGCTTAGGTCCTATAGAAATTGTATAAAAAAAATGACAATGTAAACAGGTTGTGACTTATTACTGTTCAAAAACAATTCAGATTAAAACCAGATATTTATTCAAATTTGAAATTTGAGTAAATTCTCAATTGAGTACTAAAAAGTTTTATAATCTCGGGTCCTGATCGCTTAGCTTACTCGGTCTACCAAAGCATACTTTTGATAGTCAAAACATTGGGCATGGTAGGGTAGATTTTTGTCGAAAAGGGTAGATAATCCTAACCTCTCTTCCTGGTTAAAGCAGATTTCCAATTAATTGATGGATTACCACGCCCTCTAAACCCCAACAGGAAGTTCTGCTTAGATATTAAACGGCGTTCTATTTTTTCAGTTTGTTGTGGTTCAGTATGTTTATAAACTTCATAGCCAGTGATAACAAGTATTAAAATGGTTTGGGCGAATAAGCTTCAATACTTTTGACATTAAAGTCGAAAACCCAACAAACCTGTTTCGCATGAATGTCAACCAATCTAGGAGTTCAAGAAATACTTTCGGTCTAAATGTATGATTTGATTGGTCCGTCGATCTTTTGGTTGACAGAAAGATCCGTCAATTATTCGACCGTGTTCAGTGGAGTTGATTTGATCGATGAAACCAAAATAAGACGCGTTCTATAATTCTTAAAAAAAAAAAAAAAAAACATCGACAGCAAAGTCATACGAAACCGGGATTTTACTCCCCTTTCATTTAATAGCTGTGAAAACATTGTTGAAAAAGAAGAAATTGGTTTTTCCGAAATATATTTTCTACCTTACAGGGTGATTTCATTTCAAAATGGGTCAAATTGTATTTTTTGTCGGCATTCTCTTTCATTTTCGACCTGTCTTAAATTCTAAAGAACGGGAAAGGGTTAAAGCGACGTGAATTAAACTAACAAGTATATCGCAGACGAGTTTTGCCTTTTTATCCATTGGAATAAAAGATAAAATATACTGGAATTAGTTTTGATAAGTACGTTTTTTTCTCGTGGAAAGATCAGTGCAAGGTCTGAAAAATATTTGAAAATAAGAAAAATCCATTGGGCGAATTTTTGAAATTCTACTGCATTGTGTTTTAAAGAAAACCCGTTTGGATCTCATGATCTTGTGTGAAAATTGGTGTAGTTTACGACAAGTGACATTATTCAACAGAATTTTCACGTCGAAAATAACGTAAAGCCCGTGTACCCGATTTCAGTGAAAGTAGCGTATACGGTCAGGGGCAAATAAATATTGTCAAAAGACTAGCATGGAAGGTACCTTGAAAATTTGTGTATAGCTCCGCAGCATATGTCGAAAGAAAAAAAATCGATGGGCGGAAAAAATAGGCCTGTAATGCACTAATGATCTTAAGTCGCCAAACCAACAAAAATCGAAAACATTTATGTCGGCAAATTCAATGTTCACTTCCGTTCTAAATTAATGGTTTGATTGGTCGATTGATTCTTTGAATGACAGCGATTTGTCGATTTGAGAGACACGCCTTATTGAATTATTGAACTCTGTCCTTTCTTTAAAACTTTTCTTTTTAACTACACAATTGTTATTCAAATATGTAAAAGTAATATGAATAAAAAAGAATAAACTTTTTTTTTTAAGAAAATGGAGAAAATATTGGAGAAAAGATGTAATCATCGGTGAGTTAAAGCTGATGCTACAGCATTTAGACCGCGCACCAACACATTGCTGGTTACAATTTCTTCTTCTCTTATAAAATTTTCATACTGGAATGCTGTGAAACGAAGGGAAATAATAATGCGAAATAACTATATCTAGAATGAACGGTATTATCTCTCTTTCTTCCACTGTAAATGACACATGTTTGGTTGATTTATTGATAGAGGTTTAACACCACTTTTAACAGTATTTCAGTCATATCGTGGCGGCTGGAGCACGTAACAATGGATTCCTGGTATTACTCACACCAGTACTACCACTACATTCTTTCCTAGCCTCCAGCTGCTATCCCACTTAAGTTTACAATTAACCACGCATTGGTTAGAGACAAATGTCAGAAAGGGGATCGAACCCATGACATCCCATTGGAGTCTGATGTTTCGACTGCTCTATGACGGCGGCCTTACATGGTTTGGAGTCGTCCTATTTAGTTCCTATTCTATATACTGATGACTAGGAGCCAAATTACAACTGCATTGAAAGTGACAGAAGCTTTACATACTACGAGTTATATTGTAAAAGACTGTAAGGACCACGATAGAAATATAGTAAAGGAATTTAATTGATTTAGTTAAAAAGTGGATGTGTTTCTGTTTTAACCCTTGTCATGCTGTATAAATTACCTTACTGAATTGCTGTCAAATCAAAGGGCTGAAAGCACTGATAGGACTTGTTGTTCAAAAATCAATATTTATTTTTTAGAAATCAACTTCATAAACAACTATGGCAGGAAAAGTACAAGCAGGAGGTATAGACTAAGATCAGCCTGCACGTAAGTGAAGTCTGATCTTAGTCTACACCTACTACCAGAACCGGAATATTCCGGGTTCAGCATGACAAGGGTTAAGATGATTCACAATATGCTATGTTCTCTTGTAACTGAAGCAACATTACTATGGCACATTCATTTTTTTGTAAGTCTCATATTTCTGTTTGTACAAATGCTATTGCTCTGAAACTTTTCGGATGCATTTCGGACTATCATATCATCCCGTAGGCTAAGATTTGCTTCAGTGACATTCATTTTAGTGGACTTTTGAACCTTTTTCGACCTAGAAATTCTTTGTTAAAATTTTAATTGCAACTGTGACATTCATTTTAGTGGACTTTTGACCCTTTTTCGTCTTAGAAATTCTTTGTTAAAGTTTTAATTACAACTGTCTTATCTCTATTCCTGTATGAGATAATACTCTCGAACTTGTATATTTTTTTTACTGTAGTTCATTTCTCTATGAAAAGGTCTGTTAGCTAGAGATTCATTTTAGTGGCATTTTGGTCCGGTCTCGACTTGTATTCAGCGTCATTATTTAACAAATACTCATTATTATGACATTCATTTAGAGAAATTATACCCTATGTGGACATTGATTTGCTGTTACTATCTAGCACTCGGAATAGTCGAGCGTTGCTGTCCATTGACAGCAGCTCTTGTTTTAAATGCCGGGAAAATATTCGTTGGGCCGAATTTACAACCTATATTGATAATGATAACACTTTTAGTACTGACTGAGCTCGGGAGAAAAAAAAACATCCTCAATATGATTTAGAGGATTTCTAGACAGTTCATTGCATTAACTCTTGCGAATTGACCGAATAAAGAAAATCACTAAATTCTTTGAAAGGTTTTAAGTCACATTTTGATTTTGACATTAACAACATTTTGAAAATAATGACACTGTAGTAATGGGATTGAGATTCGATGGAAGCAATGAAATATTTTTCTCCAACAAGAGGCTGCGCATACGCTGAATTCTCATTATAAAACGATTACTTGGCCAAAGTAGTGAATGATATCAAAGCCTAATATTCTTGCTGGATATTGATGTTAAATGCTACACAGTATTATATGATCCACCCAGGTAAAAAAAGTAAGTTGTTCGACAGCGTTGAGCTTCGGGTGATTGCATGCAGGCAGTCTACTATATCTTGTTCTTTGTCGGGTTTTAGAAAGCCGTTGACAATTTCTTTTACCCCAGTAAATCATATTTGAAACTGCTAACAGTGATTCATTTTCTCTATGCTTCTGTAGAGTTTGTTCACTTTCATTGTTAAAATTACTACCAGTTATTTGTTTATTTATTGGAGATATTGTCTGGAATCTTTACTAAAGTGGCCAAATGAAGTCAACAAACCTTGACAAATGCATTAACTCCATGATAAAACTTAATCTTATTGTCAACGCATACTGCGGTTTAAAACGTAGACACGATTTCTGTCAAAGAGAATCTAATATCTTTTTACTTAAATATATTAAAAATATCCTTGGTATCGTTTAAAAATCGATCACATATCAAACATGAATTTGTAGGTTCAGATGTATACAGCTATGCAAATTGAGACAAGTAAAGAAAAGGTTTGGGATAGGCTTCTATTCAAAAAGATGATAGCTTTAGATTTGATATAGCTATTCCTAATAGTAAGTCTTGGTGTATTTGAAAATTTAGTCTTTGGTGATTCTTGAAAAATACCATGGCTTATCACATGTCCTGTGGTGTTTCAAGTTTTGATCCCACTGTGTTTGTACAATGCATTGCATTTTTTGAGCGTGATATAACGGTTCAATGATTTAGAGTTCTAAAAAATTAAATTGAAGATTAAAACTTACCAGAAATGAGCAAACTTTTTATGTGATGCATTTATTTGATTCTTGATACTAAAGGCTTTATGACTATATTTTGTCCAGGGATGTCCCATTCTAATATCTTTTGTATGTCATGGGTAATGCAGATATTTGTGTAATTAAAATTGAAAAAAATCGAAAAGTAAAAAATCCAAACATTCATGAAAAAGCTTTTATGTATGTTTGTGATACTATTTGTGATACTACCAACTATATCATTAGACGTCCAGGAGTTAATATCAAGATACCCCCCTTTTTTTACATCCGTTTGGTCTTGTTTACATATCTAAAATTGACAGAAATCAGTAAAGGGTTAATTGAAGAAAATCTCAAGTCCAGAAAATATAACAATATCAAATTTTACACATTTACTACTGGCTTTCAATCATTTCAATATTCCTACTTTATATAAATTGTGGCACAAATAGGCTTCTATAGGTGGACAAAGGCATATATTTTTGTAATTTTATCAGCGAACCTTCAAAACAAATATACTTCTCCGAATATATTGAAAGTAACAAAATACTGCCTTTGATAATATTACCAGATTTTTTTTGAAATTTCCCTGCCAAGGTTTAAAATTTCGATATCGATCAATCATAAACTAAGTGCCTAAACGCACCTTATATGACGTTTCTGATGACATCATCAAATAAAACATAAATATGTTGAATTTTAGGGCCCACTACAAAAGCAGTAAAGATTTAAAATTTCAACCTGATCAAAATCATTTTTTCTTTTGTCGGATTGCTGGGATTTTAATGTGTAATGAACATGCATCTAATAGACTTTGCTGCTTGCGGATGTGAGTATTTTTTTCCCACTTATCCTCTCGACAATATGGGCCAAAAGTTGACTTCAAATCGTGTGCGCTGAAAGAATCCGTGTATGCATATATCTATAAAAATCACTCATGCGCGCTCAAAAACTTAGCGTGTGGGCGCAAAAAATATGCGTGAACGCAAATAATTACAAGAGCACACAGAAAAGGGGATGGTTACTTTTTGAGGATATGCGCATAAAAATTAAACGTGCATGCGTTAAATTATGCCTGCATGCTCATTTTTAGTACGCATGTTTAATTTGTAAGGGCGCACCTATACGTCATTTATGCGTGCGCGCGTTCTTTAATGCTGACACGAATTAAATTGGAATTTTGACCCAAAAGGGCGCACCATATGTTATAGTACATTCACATTTATATATGAACAGAAATAGAAAATCAAAGTACTGACAGTACTGTAAGCTAGCAAAGCATGGTTGGATTTAGACAATCTTTCCCTTGTTGGATAGAAAACATTATGGACATTGAAGAAATTGCTTGTTACAACCAATTTCTGCATTGTCCCAAATGTTTTCCAAAGCTTTTTTTCATTAGATGCTTAAAAAGCGGAAATGAGTGGGAATCAGTTAAAAAGCATGCCTTTGGCCGAGTTCTATACAATTTGAATAGAGTTTGTAATATTCCTGAAATACATAAGAACTACTTTTTAAGGCGTAGGTATTTAATGGATTGGGTGATTAAGCCTCCAGTGGCAGTTTGCACTCGCTGAACTTTGAGACGACCTCACAAGACTGTCTGTTATCTTAGGCTATCAAAGCTGACGCTTTGCCAGCTAAAAAAAGCATCTTAAGGCTCACTGGCCACGTGAAGTTAACTCGGCTTATTAATCAAACGACGTTAGTTTGCATAATTCATGACCAGAAACATAAAACAAAAAGTAAACCTTGGTAAACGACAATCACGCCGTAACTGCAGCAGAAATAAGCTAGAGTTGTTAATTTTTTTTCATTCGCAAAACCAACGAAAGGCTGAGCATAAATGTTTGGGTAAAACAATCAGTTCTGGTTTAAATGAATGATTTGATTAGTCAGGTTGCTTTTAACAACCATGGTCGATTGCCATCTTGCCAAGATCACCTGTTAAAAGCAATTGTCAAGAATTTATGATTAAAGTTAAACTGGATTAAAATAAATGTACTTCTGCAAATTAACCCAAAGGACAAAGATTAAAACGATAAATAACTTACCAACTATTTTTAATTGGTCGTAGACCAATTTATATAACCATAAACTCGAGATTGTGTCGCTGCAATTTACCAAAACTGCCTTTAGCCAAACTGGACGTATATTCTGACGGGAAACAAAAGGAGTAAAGGAAAACTGGACGGTCACACGCTTTAAAGATGAATGCTTCAAGGATTTTCCGCTAGTGATGAACGCGTCTAACCAACCCTTTCTTTCAATCATATCGAGGTGAAAACAAAGATGATACTGCCACTCAATTATTTTCCAGACATAAGTTAATCAAAGTACTGAAAGTTCTTCTGGAGAGCAAATTTGATTTTTATGCTTTCAAGCTGTCTAAAGAATTCGCCAAAAGAATAGTATCAATTGTTTTTTTTCTTTGTTTATAATCAGCGCTGTTTAGGAACTTATTAATTTCTGCTCAGAAAAAGAGAGGGTGGTCTTACGTTCGTGCAAAATAATATTAGTTCTAATTAACATTCACGGAAATATCATACACTAGGACAGAATCTACGTGTTGTGAAAGTAATAGAAATTAAAGTTGTTTTAACCTACATTCTAAAGTCGGAATGCAACGATATGTCCAATTTCTCAGTGACGACCAATTACAGTGCGTACGGCACTTTGATTAACGTAAGCGGTCAACAGTACAATAGAATTGTGTAATGCAGATTGTTTTTCCTTTCATTTAATAGACTATTTCATAGGTCGAATATATAATTGACCAATCACGGATATATATCAAAGAAATAATCGACCAATCGAATCCTTCATTTTGACCGGAAGTGAACTTTTAAATCGATATTGGCAGAAGCTTTAGTTGGTTTGGCGACATAATGCCATGAATAAGTTGTAGTGACGACGTTATGTCGCTAACCAAAGATGTGATTTTTGTTACGTGTAGCAAGCCATAATTTTTTAAAAAACAATACCGTTAATTATCTAAGAGGAACTTCCCGTTGGTGCTCAGTGGGCGTGGCTAGCGAATCGTTGATTTAATTCCGACCACAGAACGCATTGCATGACAGGCTATATGCTTGACTTCCAACAGAAATTGAGCGCATCCAACCCTTTTCAATCATTTTTTGATTGATCTAAATTAGACAGGACAGTAACCAGTCAATGGTCCTCAACCTAATGCAGGACGAACAAAGTTGGTCGAAATGAGGCTGTGCTTTCCGAACCCGGGTCCATTTGACAGAAATCCTCAAGTTCATCGTCTTACCTATACCCTGTGTTGGCCTTTAACCCATTCCCACTCAATCCCTCCTTTTTACTCTCCTCAACGAAAAGGCTTTTGAAAACATTGTGGAAAATGAATTTGTTTGTTTGTTTGAATGGGGTTTTACGCCGCTTTCAACAATCTTTCAGTTATATCGCGGCGGCTGGAGCACCTAACAATGGAATACTGGTATTTCTCACACCAGTACTACCATTACATCCTTTCCTAGCCTCCAGCTGCTATCCCACATAGGTCTACGATTATCGACCCATTGGTGAGAGACAAATAGTCGGAAAGGATGAGTGCCGCCGTCGGGAATCGAACCCGGGACCTCTAGATTGACAGGCCGACGCGCTACCAACTGCGCTATGACGGCGGCTTTTGTGGAAAATGAAGAAATTGCTTGGATCAAGCAATTTCTTCATTATCCACAATGTTTTCTATCCAAAAAGTCAAAGAAAATGTAAATTCCACCAACTTGAAAATATCGTCTGCAGCTCCTTTCAATTTGGACCGGTCTAAAACTTTGTTGATTTGGAATGGGTTAAACAATTGACTATTCGCGACTGTCATTCAAATAATCAGTCGACCAAAGATATCATTCATTTAGACTAGAAGTTTACTTTGAACTCCGACATTTGATTATGGTTGATAGGAAGAACCATTAAAATGTAATGACCGTATGAATTGCAAAACTGCTAGCATCAATCGATTAGAAGAACAGTTTAAGTGCTATGTTTATACAGATATTCAAACTGTTGATTTAACTCCCTGTCAACCGAACATGTGTGTTTGTTCAGTGTTGGAGACAATTTATGTCGAACTCAGGTCAGAAACTCGGACATGGTTTTACAATGTCTAATCCTCTCTTTGTCTGTCGCTTTGCCAAAATCAAATCTTCAATAGGAATTAATTCTATGATATGACCTAAGGCAATGGGGCGGAATTAATCCGTTGAGTATTTTTGTCATTACATGGGTGATACTAGTGTAACTTACCTGATGTCTGAGTTAACGCCCTTTATTGCCGTGAATATAACGTGATCTTGCGTGCAATAACGTCATTTCACGAACGGCGTGATAGTAAGCTTGTTCCTTCATGGAACGCTCCGTTATTCAAAAAATCGATTTTCCAATCAAATTGTTCATTGAGACTTGAAAGAACTTTGAACTCCTATATTCACTTTAAATATTAAAGTTAGTTTTGCGATTTAGATGTCGTTACCAGCTTATCTAAGCTGAAAAAATGACGTTTGCATCCCCAAGTAACGATTTGATTTTAATTGACTAATTCGCTGACCTCGTTCTCTTACTCCAACAGGAAGTTCCAATTCGATTTTAAACGGTGTTATTTTGCAACGTTTATGCCCAGTGGCATGCAACAAATATACTAAGGGAAAAAAAGTTTAGCAATTTTTTTCGACCTACATTATTTTTCAACGTAAATGTATAAACCTTATAAAATCAGTCTCGTTTGCAATTTTTAAAAGCTAACAAACTAATTATGCATTAAGAGCACGTTTTCCTCGCTTCTAAAGGCTGTCTGACGCAATTTTGCTGAAACACGTTCTGCACGTGCTTCCACATGTACGTGAAGTCTATATCCACAATATCTATCCCAGTTTATTGGTTAGCATCAATAATAAGATAACTCATTAAAACATTTTAAAAAGTTCAAATGGGACGTCGCCAAGCGCTTAACTTAGACCAACGGAACGTAGCCATCGGTATGCTGGCTGGTGGTATGCTGGTAAAAGAGGTGGCTCAACATTTTGGTATGAGCCAAAGTTCCATTTCAAGACTTAGAACAAAGAATCGTCAATTAGGCACCGTCAAAGACAGGCCACGTTCAGGCAGGCCACATAAGACTACCCAACGTGAGGACAATTACATCGTGACGTGTTCACGTCGTAATCGCTTCCTCAATAGCACTCGTATAGCCGGTTTGGTCCGAAATGCAACGGGAACTCGGGTCTTTGCTCGTACTGTAAGAAACAGACTTCGTTCGGCACGTTTACGCGCACGTCGACCTTACGTTGGCATTCCTTTGACACGTGCACACAGACATGCAAGATTGAATTGGACAAGGATACACCGTCGATGGCCAAGACGAATGTGGAATCAGGTCCTATTCAATCTCGTTTTAATTTGATGTTTGTGGATGGCAGGGTACGTGTTTGGAGGCGTGATGGCGAAAGGATGGATCCCGCCAACGTCATTCAACATGACCGTTTTGGAGGCGACAGCGTCATGGTCTGGGGTGGTATATCATACCGTGGCAAGACTGACTTGGTAGCTATTCAGGGACACTTAAATGCCGTTCGATACTGCACCGAAATTGTCCAGCCAGTGGTATTGCCGTTCTTGCGTCAAGGGCTTGCTACCATTTTTCAGCAAGATAATGCCCGCCCACATGTCGCTCGGCACACGTTGGACCTTTTACAGACAAATAATGTTGATGTGTTGGATTGGACAGCCAAATCACCGGATCTGTCTCCGATCGAACACCTTTGGGACCATCTGGGTAGGAGAGTAAGAGACAGGAATGACGTTAATAACGTTAGAGACCTGGAACGTGTTCTGCGTCAGGAATGGGGTCGTATCCCTATGGCCATTAATCGTAGGCTCATTTCCGGCATGAGAAGACGCTGTGATGCTGTTATTAGCGCAAACGGTGAACACACAAGATATTAAATCTTTGTGTTACTTTTACTTCCCTACCGCTACCATGTTTGACGCTGTACAACAAACACGTATGACCTTGAAATCATCTGATTTTTTTTAAATACTGTGGCTATTAAAGATCGATGTGTGAAAATATGGTTTGAATCCAAAGCTAGACACCGGAAAAAATGGCTGTAACGTACGAAATTGCTAAACTTTTTACCCTTAGTATAGGTAGAATAGTTGGCTAGCGACCTACACGTCGTAACTACAACTTGAATTAGCTGTAGTTACGACGTTTAAGTTACCAAACCAACATAAGCCACCTTACCTAAGTGGTGTTCATTGCCAAAATTCAAAGTTTGAACAAAGAATTTTTGGACGACTTATTATTTGATCGACAACCGCGATTATTCAGTTTCGTCCCTGATAACATCTTTTACAAAATACAGTGTGATGACGTATATAACCTCTGTCGAACTGTCATGCCGGAGGACACTGGGCGGAGCCAGCGATTCGTCATTCACTGAAGCTTTATCAGGTTTTATTCAATTGACCAATCGCTGGCCCCGCCCACGTACTAATTCGGTCACACCCACTGACTCCGACAGGAATTCCCGCTTCGATTTAAAACGGCGTTGTGTTGAAAAAGTTATGGCCAGTAGCCTGTAACAAAAAGTAAGAAATTTGGTTGGCGACTTGAAATTAGTAGCTACAGCTTGGATAAGCTGTAGTAACGATGTTTAAGTCACCAAACCAACAAAAATTTTAACACAGTTGACGGCCAATGTTGGAGTTCAAATCTCAATTACGGGCTGAATGAGTTATTTGATTGGTCGATATATTCCTTAATGGACAGCCGCGATTGATCAATTTTACACCTTACAAAATACTTGTATAAGGGTTGAAAGTCAAATGACTTTGGCAATATACCATTCAGTATGACACAAACATATAAAAGGTTCTATTTTTAGTATTATTCCTAACAATGGATGTAAAACACGCATAAACAGATGTGGTCGTTAGTCTACCCAAAGTCTTTAAAGGAGCACTGTCTTATCTAAAGACTTTAACGACCAATTCTCATTACGAGATTTGGAATATAAACAGATGCGGTTGTTAATCTACCCAAGGTATTTAAAGGAACACTGTCTTATCTAAAGACTTCAACGAACAAATCTTGTCATTACGAGATTTAGAATATAAATTTCCTCTGAACATGAGATGGCCATGCGTGGTTTTATTTAGGCTATTTTATTATTATTATTATTATTTTCGATTGATGTATAAACAGTCTAGTATCTGATGCCTAGCCGTCACTGTCCATTGAGAAGGATATTCGTCGAATGTTCCATGCTTAACCATCACTGGCTAATATTTAAGAAACACACTAAAAGTAGCCTAAGAAAGAATGATGGCAAACTGGAACTGATAAGAAAAAAAGGCTAAGGTTATTCATTACAAGTATCCGAATTCTGAAAGTTTTAGACGCTTTGTTAAACCGTGATGAGCTTTAAAAAATCAAAGCACTGAAAGTATTGATGATGGACGTCCGTGTTGTCATAGTAGAGTTATATGCCCGTGTTGATATACAAACTGGCAATTTTCAAATAGATAATATTTTTTACGCATAACCTCTCGCCTAGCTTAGTTTGTTTATAATACAGGATAATACTACTCTGGAGTCCCGAGCATGATCACTATTTCGGAAAAAATGCCATTGTTACACGCGTCATTTGTCTTTCACCGATGAAAATATGATAAGAAATTTGCCTGTAAAGTTGGCTGAGCAGCTGCACATATAATGACCCAAATTAATTGTTGAAGTTGTACATGTTAATGGTGTGAATCCATGTTTGGATGCACCTACCAATCGTGGTTTTATTGAAATACTACAGAAAGTCACGTTAAACCAAATTCATTTCATCGCAGTCTAACTAGCTTTCAAGCTCAATATTTTTTTTTCTGCTTTTCCGAGATTATCCTTTTCCGAGGACATTGCACGAACAATTAAGATATCATTTAAGAAACTTGGGCGATATTAGATTAACAATATTCATTGAGAATGATTACCTGTAAGAAAAAAATGAGAGATTTTGTGTATCTTTTAACCTTCCGTGATCCAATAGAAGCTTAACCCATTAACCTTAACCCGAATCTAATGCGTTCAAACAACACAGGATATAGTTATGATAACTGCATTTAGCAAATACGTCCATTCGCTTTTGGTAAGGGAATGTCGATAATGGACGCTCAATGAAAACAGTCGCTTAATAGATGTGGTTGCTTCAACAAGATATGTTGTACACTGTAAAAAGACTCACAGAGGAAGAATAATTTGGTGTATAACTTCTGATCTCTATTGACAAAAAGGTTTATTTCTGTAATATGATATCATATTATAAAGACTTCATCCTTTAATACCATATTTTTTTTGTGATAAATATGAGTGCATACATAAATTATTACGGAATTCTTACTTAATTCAATGTTGATAGATTTCATTAGAATCGTCTGATTGATACCACTCTTATGGAATCTACAAACATAGATCTAGTTTTGATGACTTATTAGCAATCAAAGAACTGAAAGGACTGTAAGCTTGCAAAGCATGGTTTTGTTAGGTAATCTTCTTTGTCTGTTGTCTTTGTATTGTAGAACAAATTGTGGACACTGAAGAAATTGCTTGTTATAAGCAATTTCTTCATTGTCCGCAATGTTTTCTAAAGCCATTTCTTGGGATACTTTAAAAAGCGGGATTGAGTGGGTATGGGTTGTGAGTAACTATTTTTTCTTGTGAAGACATTCAATGAATTTTGTGGTTAAGCCTCCAGTGGCGATTTGCACTCATTGACCTCTGAGAAGACCAAAATTTTGTCTGCTAACTTAAGCTATCAAAGCTGACGCTTTGCTAGCTAAAAACGTCCACTTATGCTTAATGAAACCGGTCTCTTTATAAAGGCTGTCGCTTGGGCAAGATCGGCAGTAGTTAGAGACATTTCTTTTAGAAAACACGTGTTTGTTCAAGATTCATGCACTGTTGTTGGCTGAAAAAATCCATAATACTTTAATTGAAAAAGCGAGAAAAACAATCAGTAAGCACTATTTTAGTATGGTTGTAAACAATCTAATTTCTTACTATACATCTGTCCAAAACACGGTAAATAGTCGCCTTTTGACAACGTGTTTGAGATATATGCATTGGTAATATAATATAATGAGAAACAAAGAGACCAATTCTGTTGTGTTTGCATAGAGATATGAAACTAAACACCCAAGCACATTTCGTGTCAATAGACAGTGTAATCATGACTTCGTGAAGATTCGTCTCTTGAATCAGTAACCGGCCAATGAACGCCAAAAGGGATTACTTTAGTTTGTTACATTAAAAGAAATTAGATTGTTCATACCATTTAGATATAGTTTTATTACATGCCGATTTACCGGATATAGCAAAACCATCGTTAGTGTGTATACATTGTATCTAATTTATTTTTCAGTTTCGTCTATCAAAAACGAGCGTTCTGATTAGTCGAAAAAAATATTCATAACTCCATGAACAAAATTTTGAGCAGTGATTTTGTATCCTTCCGTACAAAATAGTCCCATACAAAAAGGTATCAAAATTTGTAAAGCTTTTGGTTTTTTGTTTTTTTTTTTTTTTTTTCGCTCGATGATATTAAAGTATAAGAAATGAAGAGAATATTTTTAGTTTTCATGGAGGTATGAACCGAAAAACCTAATCACACAATGTATGAATCCGCTTCGCGTATTCATACAGTGTGAATAGTTTTTTCGGTTCATACCTCCATTAAAACAAAATATATTCTCTTCATCTCTTAAATAAACTTTCGATGTTTTAGCACTAACATGTCGATATGTTGTTGTTTGTTCTGCATAAAAAAACTATAATTTTTACTAGCGGAGTAGATGGGGTTCAGGCTAGACAATCAGGTAAAGTACAAGATATTCAAAACTAAAGTATACGACTGGAGAAGCGAAAATACAACAAAGAAATCACAGTGGTGATGACATAATATTTATAGTTACAAGATAATTTCTGAATATAGCCTTACAATGGTACATGTGACCTTCGATATGTTTATATATTTATATCATCTCTGTGTACTTTTGTAGGAATATTCCTGTACTTTCACAAAGCAGTAGGGTGTACTTTCATTTCGACTGACGCAAGACAGAAAACTGGCAAATCGCTGGCCCGCCTATTTTTTTCGTTATCCCCATCCATTTACTCCGACAGAAAGTACCACTTTGATTTTTAACTGCGTTATAGCAAAATTTATGGCCAGTAGCATCTAATTATTAAGTAAAATAGTTGGTTGGCGACCTAAACAACGTAACTATACATGTACTTATGACGTTTAAGTCGCTAAACCAACAAAAATGTTTCGCACAAACGGCGGCCATTGTCAGAGTTCAAAGCTTAATACCAGGTCACATGAATGATTTGATTGGCTGGTCAACTGTCTCTTAGACACACTCTTTTTAAGTGATTATTTTTTCGTCTCGCCGTATATATTTAGTCAGCCCGGCTAGCTCAGTTGGTAGACCACTTGACTTCAAACCTCAAGATCACGGTTCGAGCCCTGGGCTGACCATAACAACTAACAAACTAATTGTCTTTCGGATGAGACGTTAAACCGAGGCCCCGTGTGACGATGCTATCCATTGAGCACGTTAAAGAACCAGGTGGAGTTCTCAGCAGTTTCGTCCTGTATCCTTGCACTTTCCCCCGTAACAACTAACAGTCTTCTGGGCGCATCGCTCAGATGGGCATGTGCTACGGTAGAGACGATGAATAGACGGAAATACAAACATCTCGCCGTATTGTGTAAGTAATCAGGCTCGTACCCTACGACGGTACCTAAATAAGGAATTTATTAAGGATCCGAGCCCTCGTGAAAAAGTGATATTTTACGAGACCTGAAATATGTAATTTTCCAACGCGGCGAGAATTCAATACAGTGTTTGTACCATAGTATTCCCTTTGTCATATGCAGAAGAAATTAATATATAAAAGATAAAACAAGGTTTTGTATCTCAACTCTACCATAGTAACCCCTTTGTTATATATCAACAATTTAAATTTATAAAAGATGAAACAATCCCATGAATTTTGTCTAAAATGATAATTATAGTCGAAATAACGATGACTTCGGCGTGACGTCATCTTGTCGCATCAGTTTCACTTCGGTACATGGCTGATACGGATTTTTTTTATTTTTATTTATTTATTTATTTATTTATTTATTTGCAGTTCCGGTTTTGTCCGCGTTTAATGAATGTTTCTTATGAAGAAAGTCGGTATATACATAACAACAGTGTTCATCTATTATAGAGATACGAGTTTTTGGTCGAACACTGCCTATATACAGATAACGTTTCATAATCGATAGCTGTGTGTGTGTGTGAGTGTGTGGGGGGGGGCGTGTGTGTGTGTGTGTGTGCGTGCGTGTGTGTGTGTGTGTGTGCGCGCGCGTGTGTGTGTGTGTGTGTGTGTGTGTGTGTGTGTGTGTGTGTGTGTGTGTGTGTGTGTGTGTGTGTGTAAATCTCTGCTATAAATACATTCCATTGATATGAAAAAATATATTACTTTAACCCGTTGTATTTCAAATATATTAATATTGAGTACAAGTAAGAAATTAAGAAATCTCGATGCAATATGATTAACCCATTCCCACACAGTCACGCATTTCGACGTCCATAAAGAAAATGCTTTGGGAAACATTGTGGAAGGTGAAGAAATTGCTAGCCACAAGCAATTTCTTCATTTTCCACGATGTTTTCTAACCCAAATACATGCACAAAGATCTTTTTGGCTTCCCCAAAGAAAAATGCTTAGGAAAACATTGTGGAAAGTGAAGAAATTGCTTGTTATAAGCAGTTTCTTTATTATCCACGATGTTTTCTAACCTAAACACAAAGATCTTAAAATTTCAACAAATTTAAACTGTTGTCTACAAGGTATGAATAAAAAGCGCCTATGCTTGACATTTCCAATAGAAACACTTGTATGGCAAGTTAAAGCTCGGTTCAGCCGATATATCCAACCAATCTAATCAGGTTCTTCGCATTTAGGTCTATCGATAACTTCAGATATGAACTTCTTCAAACAATCAGCGATGATTGTTGATCCACTTTGTGGCCGTCTCGTGGCCGTCTCGTCCTTGTTAGTTGAACTCAAAATCGGCTACGTAACAAGAGTGAGCAAATTCTACAAGACATGATTAGTTGCACTGTTTGCCGAAATTAGTCTTATAAAACTGTTTTCATCAAACCTGTATGCATGAAATAAGCAATTTTTAAGAACACGAATTATCTGCGAACATTGCTCAGTAAGTGAAGGTTTACTCGGCCAAAACTTCCAGTAGAGTGGCTGAGAACAGCCAGCTGATTGGGTAAGTTATCGAAACCGAATAAGCTAAGAAATCATAAGCGGTTGGTGAAAAAGGACTTGTTTTAAGGTGCTTCATCTTTTTTTTTTTTCTTTTTTTTTTTGGGGGGGGGGCGGAGATTATTTACAATAATAAGAAAATTAAGACCGACAAAACGGTTGGTGGAGTAAAGAACACGTTTTATGGATCTTAACGATATTTTGCTCGCCCAAGGACGATAAATTCGTTTCACCTAGGCAAAAAATCAGACCAACAATTTTGATGAACATGCATGACCAATTATCCAAGTTCCCACCCAGCCTCAAGAAAGGGGCTTTGGAAATTCTTAAGGGAATGAAGAATGTGCTTGTAAAAAGAAATTTCTTCATTATCCACAATGTTTTTATTCTAAAAGAGTCCTAGAATTCCATCAACTAAAAATTGCCGTCTGCTCCTTTTTTATAAAAAAATTGACAAGTCTGAATTGTTGATATGTGGAAATGGGTTAAGTATAAAAATATTCATTCGAGAGAAAATATAACTTGTCTCACTTGGAATCTGCCATGCAATTCCATAAATATCTAAATAATATATTCCCCAACGTGATAATGTATATTCTAAAATAGCGCATTCAACTCCTATATTTGTCACGATTATTTCCGAGGAAAGTTTAAACGGACATGGAAGCTCATATTAATGACCGTCTGGTTTTATTTACAGGCATCAATTTCAAATGCGTCATAGCGCAGTCAGACACCCAATCTTCAATCATGGGATGTCATGGTTTCGATTCCCGGTCCAAATTGAAAAATATGCAGGTGACAAAACAAAGTTTGTTTGAATGATAAAAAATGCCTTATGAGGTATACAAAACATTGTGAGAAAAAAAGAAATTGCTTGTAACAAGAATTGTCTTCCTTTCTCACAATGTTTTCCATGGCTATACGGTTGGTTGGATTGTCTGGTAATGGGTTGATGTCTAAGTCGGACTTCCTGTGGGAGCTCTGTGGGTGGGAACAGAAATCGCGATACATTAATTTTTACCATAAAGGATATTCACGAATTTGGATTTGAGATCATATATCTACCGCAAAAATCACAAAAAAAACATGTCTCCGGAAAAAATTGCATTTACATGTATACGAAACCAGATCTTTATCCATTCTCACAAATAATCTAATTCAATATATTTAACGCGGTATCTGATTGGTCAAGAAGAAGAATATGGCCAACCAAAACCCTCGGTAAACGGCTTTTGTGTATAATTGCGCTGGTAAGTATTGCCCCTGTCGCGGCCATAGAGCCGTGGGAGAGCGTAGGACTCATACTCATGGGGTCCCAGGTTCGATCTCCCTCTGCGACAAGTATCGATTTCGTCATTTGTCTCCCACCAACGGCAAACCTATGTGTGATGACTAACTGGAGGCTCGGAAAGGATGTAGTGGTAGTACTGGTGTGAGAAAAACCAGGAATCCATGATTAGATGCTCCAGCCGCCGCGATATGACTGAAATATTGATAAAACTGACGTTTAACCCCATTAAACTAAACAATCAATATTGGCTCTGCCTCAAGAAGTTCACAAAATATAGGGCATAATTATACATGACTAAATGGATCAGTCCCAGGTTAACGAGATTTAAGATCGATAAATAAATGGACCTGAAATCAGCTCATCTCTACTGACACCTAGGCTGTACTTGATTGATTTTGTAAACACTTTTTAATTATCGGTAAAAAAAAATACACGTTTGACGCTATTATCAAATGTTTCATGTTTTGTTTGAATTGGGTTTAATGCCGGTTTTTACAATTTTCAGTCATATCGCGCCGGCTAGAGCACCTAACGATGGATTCATTGTATATCTCGCACCAATCATTACATCCTTTCCTACTTTTCAGCTGTTATCCCTCTTAGGTTAATGATTATCCACCTATTGGTGAGAGACAAATGTCGGAACGGATATGAGCCGCCGCCGGGAATCAAATTCATGACAGTAGTCAAGGCTATGATCCTAGACCAGATTTTTGAGTAAATTTTCGGAGAAATTGGGGCGATTGCGTAACCGGATCGAACCGGTCGCGCGAGCAGACGACGCTTCAGAGGTGTCCAATACCGCGCGATTTGAAATGGCCATATTGGCGGGTTATGCGGTGCAGTTTTCCAATATTTGAATTTTGCGCCTTCATGCGGGGCTTGCAGACGACGCTTTCTTGTTCATGGGCTTGCAGACGAAGCTTTTTATCCCCGTTTTTGTATTGTAATGATAGTTACCATTGCGTAATACTTTCAGTAGCTATCTTGGATTCAAGACACTCGCTGTATAACCTTCGTGTGACACAATCGACAAAGGGACTATGTTGCTCTTTAACATCAAATAAAACAACAACGTTGACTATATTTTATACATTTATTTACACATATATATATACACTTACAATTCATTCATAGTGTGGGTATATAGAATACATAGAAAATGCAGTATAACAAATACACGTATGTAAAAAGAACCAATGGGGAAAAAAATATATGTACACGCCTCAATTTACAATCATGTAGTGTCTATATGCCATAAGGTAAAGTGTTAAAGTCAGTGGTCATCACGCGCTTATCAAAGACGATTCTGTAATCTTTGGTTTCTGTTTTGGTAATTATGTTACATCTTTCTGCATTTCTTGAAATTTTATGGTTATCTACGACCTTGATCGGCTTTACTTCTTCCCTACTTGTGACCATTGCATGTAATGTATTGAAGTTAATTTTCAATGCGTTTTTGAAATTCAAAGTGATCCCACGAACCTTGCAAATGGAGGTTTGACCCTTTTTATTGGGTTTCAATAAATTGTATGCATAATTCTTTGGACCACCCGTTACAAATTGTGTGATTGTATTATCAGGAGCTTTTGTATCTGGAACCTCATCCGTCAGGTCTCCCAGATAGTCACCTAATGGGGGCATCCATTGACCAGGAGATGTGATAAATACGATTGAATCTGTGTCACAATATAAGAGACGTTCTCCAAGAGGTTTCAGGTAACTATACAGTTTAAGGCGGGCCTGAGCCGTGGTATAAGCGGCAATAACAACGTTAGTCCGGGAAGACGCAGGAATAAAGTCATCGTTATGAACCCAATCAATTTGAACGGATTCGTCATTGACGAACCTAACATTCTTTATTTCTTGTTTATCGCTAGTCATCATGTCGAAGTACTGGTCAGGTTGAGTGAGAAATGTCGTTTGTGCCAAATTAGTACGTTGACCAAATTTCCCCCAAAAGGAATTCAACATTAGTTTTGCTAAAGATCTCAAGCCTGGATTTTCAATTATCTTGTCAGAGTCAAGAAGAATACCCTCCTTGGCATAATAATCTTGTATGTATTTCTGTTTGGTTTGATCATTAACACACCAGTCTGGCCAGCCACTGGCTTCTTGTTTGACCTTAAGAAATGTATTGACGTACTCAGTAAACAACCCACCGGTCTTGGTTATAGGATCATACTGAGAAATGTTGTCAAAATGCCAAACCTCATACATTTTTAGTATTTTGTAACCCTGAGACACAGCCATTTTAAGCTCATCAGTGACCCATGTTCCAGTGAATGACCTTTCCTGTACAGTATGTTGACAAGTTGAATTTTGATAGGTTTCGCTGCACGTACGACAAAGACTAAACAATAATTTTCCGTTGCATTTTGAAGGTAAGACAGGAACGTATAACCCTCGCGGAGGCAAAACTTTGCATTTCACCAACCCTTCGTAATGTCCCAGATCTTTAAAATTATCAGAAATGATATCTGGATGACCCATTGGTATTTTGCCATTTTTGTTTACCCATGGGTAGAGAGATGTCACATCATAGTAATTTATTGTTTTAGTATTTGAGGCTTCTCCATATAGCTTAAAGGCCTCTGTTCGTCCACCGTAAAAGGCATCCCTAGGTTCCAAAGGTGACCCTATTTCTAGAGCGTCCACAAAATCTTTCATTGCCTTATTCTCTGACAATTGTTGCTTTAATTCGCATTCCCATATACATAGATAAGTAAACCCTTTAGATTCTAAATAAGCCTGTTTCTCTATGGTCTTTGCATATAGATCTGCCATAGACATTTCCACCACAGGGTTAATAGTAGATTTGGAATAACATTTAGGACAACCATGCCAAAAGCACCCATGGAATTCTAACGCGATTTGTTTTCCCTCGTGTTCGTAAAATCCATCCAATTTGTAAGGACCTATTTGTTTTTCACCTTTATTACGACCATGTTGAATGGTAATATTCTTTTCATAGGCTAGATAGGAAAGCCATAGGTAAGCTAGAGCTGACTGCTTCTCTTCTGGTCTATAACCATGAGGTGGTATAATACCAACGCTTTCATGTTCAAGAAAAAGAGTTCTAAAGACTAGGTTACATGCCGATGCAATAGTGATACATTTTGCGAATGGATCTATCCCGTCATTACCCTCCTTTTTAGTTAAACCCATGAATAAGGACCTGAACTTCAAACAACATTTCCTAAGAATGTCGACATCAGATCTACAGTACCGTAATAACTCGACTTTGAAGTCGAAATGATCACTGCAATGCTTCTCGTACCAAGACAAAAACTTAATCCTGTCGTTCGGCTTCATTCCATCAGGATTGTAGTACTTAATGTCGGGGAGATGATTCAGCACGGCTTGTTGGTTTTCAATCTTATTAAACAGATGAGGGAAGTAACCTTTGGCAAGCTCTTTTTCACCAAAGGCATCTGGCATGGCGGCTAATGCCATTGGAATGAAATTTAGTGAATCAATAAATCTAATTTTGCATTTGGGGACTGTTATTGACATATATTTGGACCCCGTTGTAATAACCTCGGGTAAAATGGCATTGTCATGAAGATAACGAAGTATCGGGTAGCTATCGTAACCTTTAAAGTTATGACAAATGACGGTTGTTCCATTGTTTTCACCAGAAAAGAGCCACTTGCAAAAAGACGTTATTGTACTTGGACCAGAAAATACCCTTTCTTTCAAGCCACAATACTGACATTCGCAAGACGTTGTAAAGTCGTTGTTTATACATTTTGTACATACTTTGTGTGCAACACAAAGGTTTGGTACATGTTCAAATGACCCACACCATGTCTTATTACAGTTCTTACATTCACGGCGTTTACCAGGTAGATAACCCTTCTCGCATTCCTGATGAGTGTCTTGAGTGCACTCAAAATCGAAAAATATATATCGGGTTTGTTTCTTGTCGGATTTGTGCCCAGATATTTGGTCATCAACAGGCTGCATATAGCATTGGTGTCCTTCGGCATAATAATCCTTACACGTTTGACAGTAAATCTCGCCACAAACATGTTGCCGCTTATGTTTGGTACGGTTTATCAACTGTCCACATTGTTTACACTTGTAGATATTCTGACAGGTAGATTTCCCCTGGTCCGATTTTGTCAGATGTTGCGCAAGGCAATCTTTATTAATAAACATGCAGTTACATGAGGTGCAGTATTGCCAGGCCTCTTCTTTATTACTATGAAGATTTCTACAATAATGGCACGGTTCATTACAGATATGGCGTTCCTTATGTTGGTAACCTTTCTTGCACTGTAGACAGAAATAATTTCTATTAAGGAATCCTGTCATAGACGTGATGACGTCATAATGATTGTCATGGGAATATAAATAGATCGGTATTCCTCCCCTTGGTCCATTAAACACAATAGCATTGAAATGTTCCTTTGAGAGTACATGTATTTGGTATCCATTAAGGGCGTCTTGAAATCGTTTAATTTCTTCAATACCGCATTCACCTAGCAGCACGTTTGCTCGTTCGTGAAGATTCGCCGCAAGCTCCCTTTGAATATCTCGTCCCTGTCGAATGCTATTCCATCTAGGATCTTTGTCAACACGTGCAATGGCTGTCACTAAAGCACGTGCACAGCATAAATTGTCTTTGTTTTTTATTTGAATAATACTTTGTTTTTTCTCTACCATCTTTGCAATATCCACAAAGGTATTTTTAAAGCCAGAACCGGATGTACTCTGGACATGGACCAACTCTATTCCGAATGTCTCGTCAAGCACAAATTGTTCATATGATTGTAAAACACGTTCGATTTCAGAAAGAACCCGATCAACGGTTAATTCGGAGCGCCTCATAAAAGGCAATACAATAGGAAAATCTAATTGAGGGTTGTCCAATGTGACACGCACTAAGTCCGTAGATGGCATGTTCTGTACTATATTGTCTAGAATGGATTGAAGGATTTTCTTCATCGTCTTCAGAATATTTGGCAGCTCTTGTACGTCGATATCACCTACAGAAATTTTGTAATATTTAGCTGATGTCTTGAATTTCTCTATACGTCGCTCACTGACGTTGGCTATAGTATAGAGATCATTTATGATTCTTCTCTTCTTAGAAACACCACTACCGTCTTCATCTGCAGCACGGCGTTTTGGTGCTCCCCAGCCATGCTGAGAATGTAGATGATTCTCCAATGCATCTTCTCTGTCGAACACTTTCAGACACTCAGGACAATGATGATTACTGTCATCGGCATGTCTTTTCATGTGTCTGTCCAGATTTTGTTTTCTATTAAAAACCTTCTTACAACTAGGACATGCATATTTTTTCCAATGGTTTTGCGTACGTCTGTGTTGTAACAGCTGACTTAATTTAGGAAAGTTAGCGCCACACTCTTCACATTGGTAAGTAGCCATCTTTAGTTCTGAAGAAAAATAGTTTGTATTAGTCTCGAGTGTTAAAATGTGTCATGATGACTATATAAATATTACATTATTTAAGTAAAATCTAGAAAGGAAAAAATGCAAACTTTTATTTTAAATTCTAGTAAATTGTATAGATCTAATCATTAATAAAGCATGTTCGGTCGTTAACCGACAGGCGAGACTACAAAAATTCAGGCGAGACTACAAAATCTCAGGCGAGACTACAGTAAGAAAAATATACCTTTATTTTGTAATTCCTTTTAATATTGAAACAAATGTTTCTTGTTGAAAACTAGCAAGGGAATAAACCGATTTCCTTAATACAAAGCTTATATAGGTGTTCTTGCGCATGCGCAATTGCTATGAAATGATTTGATCTTATATAAAATCTTTATTTGTTTTCAGTTCTCATTTGTAAGTTAGCCACCAGAGTGTCAACATGTTTTCTACAGAGTGTCCAGATTGTCACAAGGGATTTAGTAGAAAGGATGCTATGCTGAGACATTTTAAACAGAAACATACTTTGCCATTGCCACCACCACCACAAGGAACTCAACCACCACCACCAACACCACCACCACCACAAGGAACTCAACCACCACCACCACCACCACCAAAAGGAACTCAACCACCACCACCACCACCACCACAAGGAACTCAATCACCACCACCACCACCACCACAACAACCACCACAAGGAACTCAAACACCACCACCACAACCATCACCACCACAAGGAACTCAATTGCCACCAGAAGAAACGATATTTTACCACCCATTTACTATGATGATATCGGGTCCCACAGGTATCATTATTTTTATATTTTTTAAACAATAAAAAGGATAAAATGTCTATGCGTCATTGATATTAAATATTTTCACATCCTATAATTTATAAAAAAAATGGCTTTCCTTTCTAAAATCTATTCTTGTTTAATAATTTATAAACTGGAATTAGTGCTTCTGGTTTTATGCATATGTTTTCTTTTTTTTTTTTTTTTTTTTTTTTCAATAAATCATAACTTGATTTTTGTATATTTGTATCCATCGTAATTTTCGATTGACATTAAATATACAACGTATTTCAAATAAATTTGTTTTTAAATAATAGAGTTTTTATGATAGAATTTCCTCTATATTTTAGGACATATTGTTCTCCTGCTCTTAATCTGTTCATTTTGTAGCGTATCAAAGATACTAAATTAATTCAGTGGGTTTTTTTCAGCGTGTGGAAAGACAACAATGGTGAAGGATTTATTGATGAATCACAGCTCAAAAATTCATCCGAGCATCCAAAGAATTGTGTGGCTCTATAAAAGATGGCAGCCCTTATACACCATCATACAGAATTCCGTGATACCTAAAGTAGAATTTTTACAGGGTATTCCTACCGATTTAGATGAAGATGATTTCTTCAATTCTGGGATAAACAATCTATTGATTCTGGACGATTTATACTCTGAAGCCGGAAAAGATAAACGTATTACGGATCTGTTCACGGAGGGTTCTAGTCACAGATCTCTCTCTGTGATCTCTATAAACCAGAATTTATTTGGCACCAAGGACCCAACACAAAGAAGAAACTGTCACTATCTTGTATTGTTCAATAACCCAGTCGATAAAATATCAGTGATGACATTGGCAAGACAAATGTATCCCGGGCAAAGTGATATTCTTTTAAAACAATTTTCAAAAGCTACAAAGTATCCTTATGGATACTTACTGGTGGACCTAAAGCCGTTTACACACGATAATCATAGGTTAAAATGTATAAGACAAAATTTCCAAAATTCACCTTGCTTGGATCACGTGATTCCAGCTCAAACTATAAAAGAAGAAGTTTTGTCAGGCGCAAATCATTCTGCTGTTGGAGTTCAGACAAGTCACATCGAGAATAACACTGTGCTAGAAAATTCGCAAAATAATTCCGAAACTATTTGTGAACAAATTATGGAAAATAAGGGACAAGCGTGTGATGATTGTGGTCAGCTATTTGACACAGTTCACGACGTGCAAAGACATGTCAAAAATGGGTGGTGTCCCGAACATATGGACCAAAGGAAACGAAAGCACGATGAAATGAACGATAGCGACACAGACGATGATTCTATTGAAGATAATCCGGCTTACGTACAATTATGGAAAAGAGCCCGAGAAAATAACAGTGGTAAATTTGATAAAATTTACAATGCATTAACAGATAAAGGAGAGGACAGTGAGACTGCACAAGAAATGGCCGAAGACCGCATAAAACACTACGACGAAAAAGAGTTTTTCGGCAAATATCAATCGTTAATAGATAATTACATTTTACCACTCAGAAGCAATAAAGTGCATCAGCAAATCATGGCTAAAATAGATAAACTGATATCCAAAGGTCAAAATACAACCTCGGCTGTGAAGAAAGTCATAAGGAAACATAAGAACACCTTCCAAGAACTATTTGACACGGAATGTTTCGATGATGACGAAGAAGAGGGATCCGATGAAGATGACGTCAGTGACGAGGAAAGTGACTCATAAAATGTATAAAAGTAATTCAATTTTATAAATTTATTTATTAGTGTTGTGAACTCTGTGCAGTGAACATGGCCTCTTGGAAAAAGTATTTAAAAACTATTTACAATGACGTTGCACACCCAGGGGGGTTTGCGGGCCCACAGAAATTGTACAAAGTGGTGAAATCCGAAGGAAAATACCAAATAGGCATGCATAAAATTCGTCAATTTTTGCATGATCAAGAGTCCTACAGTTTGCATAAACCAGTCAGAAGACGGTTTCAAAGAAACCATGTGATCAGCGCGGGAAAAGACGACTTATGGATGGCTGATTTAATTGACATGGTAAAATATGCTGATTGGAACCAGGGCTACAAGTATATTCTTCTAGTGATTGACACGTTCTCCAAATATGTTTGGCTGCAACCATTGAAATATAAAACAGGCGGCGAGGTGGCAAATGCATTCAAGACAATATTTGATGCTTCTAAACGATCACCAACTAAGCTAATCACTGACAAAGGTAAGCATATTTTTGTCGTCTATAATAAGGATTTATAATTTACAAATACATGAAAACTGTATTCTTTATGTTACGTTAATTTAAATGAGTTTATGACAAAGGCAGCGTATTTTCCGTTTAAATTTATGTTTAAAATCTTACATTTAATGATTTGAATTCTACATTTAACATTTAATGGTTTGAATTTTACATTTTATAATATAATTTTTACAATAAAATTTTCTCCATTAATACAATGAGTATGAATAATTTCATGTACGGCAGATACTACACATTCATATCTTTTTTCAGGTCAAGAATTCAGAGCCAAAAAGGTCCAAGATCTGATGAAAAAAGAAGAAATACATTATTTTCCAACACAAAATGAAACAAAAGCGTCAACGTCAGAACGTGCTATTTTGACTATAAAAACCCGGCTAATGCGGTATTTCTCCTACGAAGATACAGCAACATTTCTACCCGTATTACAGGATATTGCTGACAATTATAACCACACTTATCACAGAACCATTGGGATGAGACCAGTGGACGTGAAAAACAATAACCAAGAAGAAGTGAGACTCGCCACTTTCATGTCACAAAAATCTAAACACACGGACAAAAAACTCAAACCATTTAAATTCAAAATCGGTGACTTAGTACGCATAAGTCATCTAAAAACAGTGTTTACTCGCGCATACGACCAAACCTATACCGGCGAAATATTCAAGGTACATAAACGTTATCACAGAGGAACACTTCCGATTTATAGGCTAAAGGACTTGCAAGACGAGTATCTGAAGGGAACTTTCTATCAAAGTGAACTTCAGAAAGTTAACGTGGATCCTGATCAGGCTTGGAAAGTGGAGAAAATATTAAAGACCCGTGGCAAAGGACAGAACAAGGAATATCTTATCAAATGGAAATTTTACCCAAAAAAGTTCAATAGCTGGGTTAAAGCCAGAGACATTGAGTAACTAATTATGGTTTTGATGCTATATACATGTGTACATATTTGTAAATAAATGTGTAAAAAAATAACGTCTTGTGTTGTTTGTTGGAAAGCGAGAAAGCACAAAAGATTTGTATAAGTAGGCACCCGTTGTATGCAGAGCTGATCCTTGGTAATCATTGCATACATTTAAGGTCAGGCCACTACAAACGGGGAGATTCCTATTTAAACCAGTCTTCACTGCTTCGACATATCTATACTCCTTTGAAATTCCCCAATTATAAAACGCGCAAATGATACCCATACTATTCTGTTAAACAGTGAAAACCCAGTCACTATTATTGCTGCAATAGTGAAATAAACCAATAACTTACCAAGAGATTTTGTTTTCGTGACAGCGTCGACCAAAAAATCGATTAAAGCGTTTGCCTGTGATTTGCATTAAATACTACGCCAGCGATAAATTTATCAGTGAATCGCACCGTTATATACTCACTGGACGAGTCAATTGTGAATACAGGTTATACTGTTGTGCAATACTCCTTTTACTGTATTTAAACCCTGTTGACATGTACTACCTGTGTACCCTTCACATATGGATTCGTCCGAAATTCACAAATTATACACCTTATCAGTTATGTTTTAACCTTTATCAAGAGCAGATGTATTTTACCATTGTTCATGCTATAATATTGGAAAAAATAGCAGACGAAACATGTTGAAAATATACTCCGCTATATGCGAGATAACCCATTTAAACCTCCTTATAATTTCGCTATATTGTTCAATGATACGTTACTGTAGTCAAGGTTTAACACTTTACATTAAAACGATGTAAAACAGCTTGGTTTACGCTCGGGTTATCATTGACTTGTAGTGTATACAAAAAGATCGTCTGCTAAATGAGACTTTAACCCTTTCCCTAAACGGCAAAATGTAGGGTGGTCCAAGTTGGTTATTTACAGGTGATAAAATTGATATTAATGAAAGAGCAGAATCAGGACAAAATGTATATAAATAAAAGAAGACTTTGTGTACAATATAGCCCAAAATATTTCAAATGTCCCATTCACCTTTTATCTATTCAAATAAGTTTAACAGGCTTTACCTTATATCATGACACTTGCGTTTATCGGGCGCTATCTTTAAACATTTTCTTGGTCGTCTACTGTCAAAAACCCGTTATATGGTTATGCACAAGGGCTTTCAAATAAACAGGACTATTGAATCAGCGCTAAAAATAGAAATCTGCGCATTGCACAACAAGGTGAAATGTTGTCCGGTACATGTAATTGATTTCAAAAAGCAGGCATTTATCTCATTCAAAATGACAGCCAAATTACTGCTCCTTGTCTTACCAGTATATGGATAGCCTTGATGTGGTCACTTATCGTCTGCTTGATGATGAGTTAAAGGATAATCCTGTCTATACCTATACCTTTTGTCGTCTGCTGACCAACTCTCTTGACTAATGTGGTTATTAGCGCTCCTTATGTATGAATATACCGTTTGAATTTATTCCGTTAAAACAAAAGCGGTTACTGTAAGCCCATCAACAAGAAAGCGTCGTCTGCAAGCCCCGCAAGAAGGCGCAATATTCAAATATTGGAAATCTGCACCGCATAACCCGCCAATATGGCCATTTCAAATCGCGCGGTATTGGACACCTCTGAAGCGTCGTCTGCTCGCGCGACCGGTTCGATCCGGTTACGCAATCGCCCCAATTTCTCCGAAAATTTACTCAAAAATCTGGTCTAGGATCATAGCCTTGACTACTCATGACACTCCGTGGTTGAAGATTGGGAGTCTTATGCGGTACCAATTGAATAAGATGGCGATTATTATCAAATTTAAAGTAAATAGACTGTTATCTTGTGCTCATGGAACTTGGACTTAAGAATCCTTCTTTGAAATTGACGGATCGTTACTGTTAATCAAAATATCGATTGACGAATTCAAGGCAGCAGGTGGATTTGGAGCTCCGATATTCATGCCAAACATTTTGGTTGGTATGGTGCCAAATTGCTCAGATCGCAAACTGATGATTTGTCTTTTATTGTATGTCCCCGATCGAACCCTTTCCTTTACAAACCCGGGATTTTACGTTGCTCAGATTCTATACTTGAGAAACGATTCCGGAAAAGAAGAACAAGCAAATTCTTCCTTTTCCAAAATATGTTCGACCAAACAGGATAGTTTCATTTCAAGTTGAATTCAATTTTATGTTTCCTACAACCTCTGTCAATTTGTCTTAACTTTCAAGAAACGGGAAAGAGTTAACTACTAGAACTGCAATGTTGGAGATATGTGCATGTAGCCAGCCATTGACCAATCGCGGATGTCAATCAAATTATCAGTCGACCAATCAAAGCATGCATTAAAACCAGAAATGAGTTTTGAACTCCGAAAATGGCTGCCATTTTTGTTAACCTTTATGTTAGTCAGGGGGACTTAACGTTGTAATTAAAGTTTATTCGAGTTGTAGCTACGACTTTTAAGTACCCAAGCAACTATTCTACCCTTTTTGCTGCATGCTACGTGCCATACAATTTGCAAACAAACGCTGTTTAAAATCAAAGCGGGACTTCTTGTTGGAGTCGGTGGGCGAAGTAAGTGGGCGGGGCCAGCGATTGGTCGATTCATAAATAACTTGGTGTTTCGTTTGATCATAGCGTTCATGGATTTTTCAAAATTCAAAAGTGCACGATACCTTCTAGAATTGAGTATTTATAAACAATTAAAAATCTTACCATGTGTATCAGTAAAAATTCAGGCCGATGGGGCGATACTGGCACAAAGAGCCTCTAGTATAGTTTGTACCTTTAAAATGACAGGAATCACCAAGGTCACCCTTTGAATTTTAATCCAGTCGAGGTCAATCTGTTAATATTTATACCAAAAATCAAAGTAAGGTAGATTAACTTTTATAGATGTTCATTTAACAATTCCTACTAAATGATGCTCCCCCAAGAAAAAATGGAAATATTGAGGAAAATGATTTTAAAAAATCCAATATTTCATAAGTTCTCTAACTCCGCTCAATTTTGTCTGGTCTAAAATGTTGCCGTCTGATAATGGGTTATTAAGTCCAAAATGAAAATGTCGATAACATAGCCTAAGAGGTCTGCATCACACTTAGTAATAGTAATATGTGGTCTGATATCAATAAACCCATTACCAGACGGCAAAATTTTAGACTGGTCCAATTTGAAAGGAGTTGCAGACGACAATTTAAAGTTCGTGAAATTTCATATTTTTCGAATACTTTTGATAGAAAACATTGTTGAAAATGAAGTAATTGCTTGTTTCAAGTAATTTCTTCATTTTACACAATGTTTGTCCAATACTTTTTCTTGGTGAGCGTCACAAAACGTCGTTGTGTTGGAACGGGTACACAATTATCGTGACACTAATCAAAGTCAATGTTTAACCCAATACCAGACGGTCCAAATTGAAAGGAGTTGCAGGCGACGATTAAAATTTTCAAATTGGGTAGAAAACATTTTTGGGAAATGAAGGCATTGCTTGTTACAAGCAATATCTTTATCATCCACAAAGTTTTTAAATGCTTTATTCAGCGTCAGAAAGCGTCATTGAGTGGGAATAGGTTAAGCGATCTCCTGATTGGCCAGTTTTAAGTAGTCTATTTTACATCAACCAATCAATGCGTAGCGGATGTATGGGTCGAGTATATCGGACGATATTTTGTTGATATACTCTTTAGGTCAGAAGGTCAAAACGTCTCGCCTTTATAGGTCTGTATCCCTTGCCTGTACAATCTCTAAAGTTTACGTCCCTGTGATATCAAACTTGGGAAAACATTGTGGGGAAAAGAAGAAATTGCTTGTGACAAGCAATTTCTTCTTTTCCCACAATATTTTCTATCGAAAAGGATAGTTACTTTTTGAACTGTATTCAATTTATAATGTCGTCTGCTACCTTATTAAACTTGAGTAGGTCCAAATTCATGAAAAACACTGAAATTAAATAGTTCATAGGTCACAACAAATCTCGTATCCAGCTTATTCAAATTGTAGTTAAGAGATTTGGGTCGTCCACTGATGATTTATAAACATTTTTACGTATGACCTGTCACAATCCCAGGTTTTTATATCCCTGTGGTTTTATCATTTAGAAAACATTGTAGAAAAAGACGAAATTGATGGTCTTAAGCAACTACTTCTTTTTACACAATATTTTCCTTCCTGCTGAATATTTATTTTTTAATAATTTAATCAACTTTACGTTTTGCGTCTGCAAAACCTTTGGGTTTGGACAGGTCTAAAATTTTGCGAAACAGGAAAGGGTTTAAAAGCGTTTTGCGATTTAAACAGCGTAACTAAAGCTTGAATTAGCTATAGATAAGCCGTATAGGTCGCCAATCAACGATTTTACTGTTTTGCTATACGTTACCATATTTTATTTCAAACGTCGTAACTACAGTTTGAATAAGCTGTAGTTGCGACGTTTGAGTCACCGAACCAGCAAATTGTTTCGCACAAATTTCGCGGTCAACGTCTGAGTTTAAAGTTCACATTCGGTCTAAATTGATTAGATCGATCTATGGAATTTTAATTGACGGTCGCGATCCGTAAATTAGAAATCTCGACGAGTCTACCTTCAATCGTAGAAACACTGAGAGTCCAAGATTGCAGTTTGATGGACATGACCTATTTCAGGTTAGGAGAAAAACCGAAATTGTTTTTGGCCAACATTTCAAGACGACAGACATAATTTTAGACTGGTCGAAATTGAAAGAAGTTACCATTTTTATGAAATTCAAATTTTGTGGGTCTCTCAAGGAAGAAAACATTGCGAGAAATGCAACAATTAGTGAATGTATAGTAATTTTATTCATTCACCACCGTTTTCGAACGCCGTTTTGTCAAGTTAGGGGGAGTAAAGAAACGGGGTTGGTTAATAATGGTATAATTATTAAGTCAATATCTTTTATTCAAATTAAACTACAAACTTGCAAAATGCGCTAGGAGTTTCAGTTTAAACATGTCATGTCAACAGCTCACAGCAGTAAATTTTGCTTGTCATCTAGATCACGTGCCTTATAACCAATTACCATTTCTACCGTCACGCGATATTGTATTACAGAAAACTTCAAAGTATGGGCGGTTTCTAGTTAAAGGAGGTATGGCAGAGTTCGTAAAAGACATATTTAAAGTGAGCTGGAATACGACCTTGTAAAGTCTTGGCATTGAATTTATCTTTTGTTCGGCAATTCGTCGGTTGCTAAGCTGTATTAACGACATTTTTGTCAACACCTGATGTTATTTATATTGTAAGGTCGAAAGAATAATTGTTTGTACGTTTGAAACGAATTTAAAGCCACTTTCAACGGTATTTAAGTCGTATTGTGGCGGCTGGAGCACCAAACGAATCATTGCGAAATATGTATAAAGCTTACCCAACTCAATCCCTCCTTTTTACGCCCCTCAATAAAACAGCTTTAGAAAACATTGTGGAAAATGAAGAAATTGCTTGTATCAAGCAATTTCTTCATTATCCACAATGTTTTCTATCCAAAAAGACAACGAAAATTTAAATTCCACCAACTTGAAAATATCGTCTGCAGCTTCTTTCAATTTGGAACAGTCTAAAATTTTGTTGAGTTGGAATGGGTTAAGAGTAGAGATAGACTAAAATATAGAAATAGACTAATTGTTAACATGGAATGGGTTAATTCTGTTTCCGTGCATCATTGTGTTAAGATCAGTTGAAAAGGCCCTTACAGTACAAATGTGTGGATGTGATTAACAAAAGCCAACCAAGTCAAAACTCTTTCGTACAGAGCAAAGCCTATTACTTACAGTTTGAAACGGGATTTAACCCTTTCCTGTCATGTTTTGAATGAGGTTGCAGACAACAATAAAAAATGGATGGAATTTGAAATAAAAAGCACCCTGTGTGGTATGAACTATTGTGTGAAAAGGAGAAATTGCTTGTTACAAGCAATTTCTCTTTTTCCCACATTATTTCCTCAAATATAAAATCATAGCGACGTAAAAAAAGGAGATCGAGCAAGAAACGGTTAAACATTTTAGGATAAGTCAAAATGGTGAACCTGTCCCATATAAACTATTTTAACACATTTACATGCACCAATGCAGACTGATGCGTGTCGATGTAATAATTCTTTATCGTGTATTCTCTATGGAATTTTTTTCACACATTCAAATTAAGTTACTGAATTTGATAATCTTCTATGCTCTTACTTGTTAGTACCTAATTCATTCACGAACCGCCGGCTGACGTTTCGGCGTCCACAATACCGTGATCACAGCTTGGACAACACCCTTTCATTCGAAACGTCCCAGCTGGACATGAACCGTCCAGTTTCCATTAATGAAAGGCGCATTGGTTTGATACTCCGCCCAAAAAAAGATTATCATAATGAACACATTGCCTTAATTTTTACGCAATGTGTTCAATTGTTTATTATGATGATCTTTTTTGGTTGGCGTATCAAACCAATGTTTTTATCCTTTCATATAAAGCCCGAACTCTTAATATTTATATTGACCACGTGAATTCTTTATGTTTTGGATTCCAAAAGAAAACCCTTTTAGACATGAAAAATGTGAAATTTTATAGCCTGGTGTTTTTCGAACAATTCCGTTGGAGATCATCGATTAAATCCAACATTACCTGCTTTAAAGCAAAACCGGGTCAACCTATAAAGGTAAGGTGACGTTGAGCGGAATACATTAGAAGTTTTTCTCGTGTAACAAAAAGGTAAAATTTGGAAAAAATTAATCATGTGACACAAAAACCATATACGGGTGGATTTTCTAGGACAAGTTTGGACTTGGGGTCTTTTTTACACAAATACTGTGACAATTAAACTTTATCACACATGTATATAAATAGCCCAGGTGTATGTGGAATTATTTAAAGGAGATCGATTCACTTTATGGGTTGGATAACTGCTGGATTAAAAGACCACGTTTTACTTTTATCGATTAAGTCGTGAAAATACAGGACGGTTGGTGTGAGAGAGTTACTTGTACGGTTTTCGGAGGTTACGTGTTGGCCTACAAGTACGTGCAGTGTCACTAAATGGATTTGACAGATTTATACCTTAAGGTCGATAGCAGAAGACTTGGGAGACCAAAGCTTATTCGGTAAAACAAGGATAGTTTGTGATAGTGTCGGTAACGAGAAGGAATCATCATCATTTTGAAATAACAGAGGTAAATGTGTTTTAATTTTGTACTGGAGTATGCAATCTTGTCAGAGACTATATGATCATGTTTTAATACCTCTTTCGGTTTTGTATAAACCTGAGTTGGCAGAAATGGGGGGAGTTTATGATTTGGGTTAATATGACACAAGAAGTTAAAAGAACTTGAAAGAAGGAAAAGAGTTGGTTTAGTAAATGAATAAACATACACATTCACACAAAGATAAAAAATTAAATAAATAACATGGGAAAAGGCACTTGGTGAGACAGAGAGAGAGAAGGGGGGGGGTTACATAGACAAATAGGTGGATTGGATAGAGATATATGTACATGTATATAGCGGATTGAAAAATAACGTTGTCTGTTTGACAAATCTTGATTACTTTTGTTAAGAGAGAGAGAGAGAGAGAGAGAGAGGTGCGGATAAAATAGAGGTGGAGAGGAAGAGAAAGAGAGATAGGGAGGAAGAGAGAGAGGGGAATAAGAATGGTATATGTGTGTGTGTTTTAAGTTGTTTAGAAATTTATTTGAAAACCATGTTGAAACGGATTTGTTTATAAATGCCTTAATCCATTTCTCCACAATCCTTCCTGTTTACGCCCCTTAAGATAAAAGCTGGACTGCCTCGATGGGCAAGTGGTATAGGTGCTTGACTCGTGATCTGAAGGTCACGGGTTCGAGCCCCAACGGCACCGGGGTGCCATTCATGGGTAAGACACTTAATAGCCCCAGTCTACCCCAGCTGTACAATTGGGTAGCAGTAGTTTAAGCCACTGTCTCTCTTTAGGGACATGTTCGAGAGAGACTCTATAAGCTTAAGGCTTTCGTCACAATCGAACTAAAATAAATTAGTATAAACTAAGATGAAAGTCTCAGAAAACATTGTGGAAAAATTAAGCAATGGCTTGTTACAAACAATTTCTTCATTATCCACAATGTTTTCTACCCATAAAGAAAAGATTTTTGAGAATTCTGAGAATTTTGAGAAATCGGACCAGTCTTGAATTTTCGCGGTCGTCTGGTAGTTTGTAAACATGTTACCTTCTCTAAATGAAAATATTGTTATATGTTTCACTATTACTATTATTATTATACATGTAGTTGGGTAGATAGAACGATGGGTAGATAGAAATACCATTTCAAAAGAAAAGTGATCACTGTAAGAGAGGATAGATTTATAGATACATTTATTTATAGATGGATGGATGAATAGATTAGATAGAATGGATTGATGGAAAGATTTAAAGATAGAAAGGTAGAGAAAAAATGGGAAAAGAGCAGAGAATTGGAGCCAGATAGATATGATAATAGAGGGAAAGAGAGGATGATTGAGAGAATGAATAGATAGATAGATAGATGGATAGATAGATAGATAGATAGATAGATAGATAGATAGATAGATAGATAGATAGATAGATGATAGAGAGAGAGATAGGATATAGAGAGAGATAGGATAGATAAAAGATTGATAGATAGATTGATTGATGGATATATTAGATAGATGGATAGATTAGACTAGATAGATGGATATTTTGAAATATTTTGTACTAGTGTAAGAATATCACAGAAATTACTGTTGTGAAATCACAGTTTACGGGTTTTCTTTTGTTGTAGAATAAATTGTACGCGATCACAGTATAGAACGAGTTTCTGTCCTCTAAATGCGAAAACGGTACGAACTTTGGACTAGTCCCTTTCGGGGCAACATACCCGATTGAAAGTAAGATATTCAGTAATGTGGAATCGAAATAACTAAGGTCTAAAAATTAGTGATGTAGATGGTTTCTGTATTGGTTTATTCAATGTTAATCATTCCTTTGCTGAATAAAAGCTTCTACAAAATTACATTGAAATCAAGGAGCTGTAAGGCATGGAAGCAATACTTATTGGTTACAATTCATCCTAAAAAATTAAACCTATAAAAAGTTTAAAAAAGTTTTATAAGAGAGAAGCAGGTGGTGTAGATAAAGACCAAACTGCACACATGTGCAGGCTGATCTTTGTTTAAACCTCCTGCCTAAACAGGAATAATCCGGGTTAAGCATGACAAGGGTTAAATGTTTGAATGAGATTTCTCTTCAGAATATAGATGATGTATCTACCATATCAAAACATTCGGGAAGCTGTAGTAGGGATGTTTTGGAAGTCTGGCAACTATTTCGGTATAATTACTAGTGGGGCTATACAGATAGATGGCTTAATTAGTTTATTAGACTTAAATATTTCACAAATACTGCCATAAACCCTGTTGTATATTTACATGAGTACCCACAACATAGGTTTTCGTGGAGAAATTAGGAGTTTAGAATGCTTTTTTTCCATCTCGTATCTATCCCTCTGACTACAGGTCTGTCAAAATATCGAAAACTAGGACGCTGTCAAAGGTTAGATGCACATCTACAGATAAGCTGTTTAATTACAAGCGATGATGTATTATTTAGACCAGTTAAACGTACAAAATCGATAATCGATCAACTTTCACCAGGGTACATCTTAATGAGGTTTATAATCTGGGCTGCATTTTCGTGCGATGAAAAATCGTAGGTCTCAAATATTTCAGTTTTTCGAACTACCGTTGAGCTTTGTGCGTGACATTTTCAATCATTACACGTGCGCCAAGAAAGGATTCCGATCAGCCTGTGTATCTGCACGGTCTGAAAAGAGTCGTCACTATGCGACCAATTGACCAATCGCGGCTGTCAATCAAGGACTAAACCGACCAATCAAATTATTTTTTTAGCCCGGACCTTGGCTTATCAAATCCAACATTTGCACCAATTTTGTTTACCTTTATTGTTGGATTGGCGACTTAAACGTCGTAACTGCAGCTTATTCAAGTGACCAATCAACCATTCTCCCTTTTTGTTACATGCTACTGACCATAAATCTTGCAAAATAACGCTGTTAATAATCTGGAATTTGGACTGGTCTAAAAGTTTGTCACGTGGTAGTGGGTTAACAAGGGCTGCAAAATTGACTGTCAATCGAATATTCATTCGACCAATTAAATCATTCATGGAAACCGGAAGTGAACTCTGAACTCCCACATTGGCTGACATTCATGTTCAGGTTTTTTTTTTTTGTTGTTGTTGTTGTTGTTGTTTTGTTTTGTTTTCTTTTGCGACTTACAGCTTATTCAAGCTGTAGTTATGACCTTTAATCGCAAACCAACAATTTTACTTCTAGGTCAATATTACTACGTCATAGACGTGAAAATAAGGATTTTAACCCTTTCCTGTTTTCCAAAAGTTTAGACCCGTCCAAATTCAAAGGTTTTACAGACGAAAATCAAAAGTGCACTTTATTTGACCATGAAATTTAACCATGTAGTAGGATAGAAAATATTGTGGAAAAAGAAGAAATTGCTTGTTACAAGAAATTTCAATTCCTTCTTTTTCTATAATATTTTCTCAACTATAAAATCACAGGGTCGTAAAAACCAGGGATTGAACGGGAAAGGGTTTAGGAGCATCTTTCTCTTACAAATGAATAAATAGATAAATAAGATTTAAAGAAAATATGGATCATCAATCACCGACTTGCACAAGGGTATTCGATCATTTTATAACAGTAATTTATCTGGAATGTAACATGTAAACTGGTATGCAAACTGGGCTTATCCCTTACTTACACAGGATTGTCTTGACCAATTGCCACACCATCCAACCCATCCGCAGGAGAAAAATTATTAGGAAACATTGTGGAAAAGCAATTTCTTCATTATCCGTAAATCTTTTTACCCCAAAAAGACATAGATATGTTTAAATTCCACCAGCTAAATTTGTCGTCTATAACCTCTTTCAAATTAGACCAATCTAAAGTTTTGTCGTGTAGTAATTTGTTAGGAATGAATTTAAACTGAAACTATTTTATTCATAATATCTGGCCCAAAATACATATCATAACATAGTACAAATATTGGTCCCCTTATGCAATAAGGGTACGTAATCTTTTCGGGGTAATAAAGTCTATAGCGCCAACAAGATTATAAAAAGTCATTGAAATTTTTTACGTATATGTACCAAATGAATAAATATGCTTCGCGAATATCTACTTATCCATTGCAACGAAGAAAGCTTGAATAAATATTTCGGTTTAACCCATTCCCACACAGCAAAATTTTAGACTGGTTCAATTTGAAAGATGCTGCAGACGACAATGACAAGTTCATAGATTTTGTTTTATTTGATTTATTTCTTTTTGGATAGAAATCATTTTGGATAATGAAGAAATTGCTTGATACAAGCAATTTCTTCATTTTCTACAATGTTTTCAAAAGCTTTTATCTTGAGGGGTGTAAAAAGGAGGGATTGAGTGGGAATGGGTTAAAAGTTTTTTTTTTCAAATATCTCATGGTAAAAATTATAACAAAAATTACAAAAACGTTGACCTACTAGGTTTCACATACACTATTGGTTACTTAGACAAGTAAAGTATCAATAACTATTAATTTTTTAGACATGTTCATTTTTTTTTATTTGACCATAAACCTCCATCAAAACCTTTAGTTCAGATTTTTGTTTTTTGGAATCCCTCACTAATCTACAAAATTTTAGACTGGTCCAAGTTCAAAGATGTTTCAGACAGTTTTCATTTGATGGAAATTTGAAAACCCTTTCTTTATAGTAGAAAACGTTGTTTCAAATGTAAGAAGCCATTTCTTCATTTTTCTCAATGCTTTCAGAGGTTTTTTCTTGGAGAAGTCAAACGTCGAGATTGTGTTGGAATGAATTATCTTGCGATAGACGTACAGAGCCGTATGAATGTTTTTTTTAAGATTGAATTTACATTGAGAAAGAGAGGCAGGGTCTTACTTCACTTTGAATGATCTTCAACGTATCACCACAATTTTTTTACATGGGTCCAAAGAGAAAGGAGTTGTAGACGATAGTTTCAAGTTGATGAAATTTTAAAAACATTTGTCGTGTAGGATAGAAAAGATTGTGAATAATGAAGAAATTGCTTGCAACAAGCAATTTCTTCATTGTCAAAAAATGTTTTCCAAAGCTTTTTTGTTGAGGGACACCAAAAATGGTATAGTGTGGGAAAGGTTTAAGTTGTATTTTTGCGCCGTTCACCTTTTCCCTTACTTCCTGGGTACCCGTGAACCAGTTCAAGACAAGGACTCTAAATGCCTTACCTAACAACGTATCTTGAGCTTAAGTAACCTACAGTTAGGACGATTAAGTTGCCAAACCAACAAAATATGCCGGCTAAAGTCGGAGTTCAACGTACACATCCGGTCTGAAAGAATGATTTGATTGGTTCAGGAGCTCTGAATGCCTTGCCCGACAGCCCATGGCGCGGCCGCACTCGAACCATTGACGTCGCTCGCATTTCAAGTCCCTCACCTTAACTACAGTACTGTGCCACATATAGGAGCCCGGGTTCTAGAACAATCCTGCCCTAAACTATGCATTGTTGGAATTGTCTCGTCTAAATGTTTCCTTGAAAAATAACGAAATTGATATAATGTTATCCTTGAAAACCTGCCTTAAAAAGAATTGACTTTTTATTATTATTGATACATGTATTAATACAATTATTATTAACCCTTGTCATGCTGAATTAAAGACCTATATATAATTGCTTTAAAATCAAAGGGCTGACACCACTGGAAGGTCTAAATGAGGTTCAGTATTTCTTTTGAAAATTAATTAGTTACACCAGTTTGGCTGAAAGGGGACAAGCAGGAGGTGTTGACCAAGATCTGACTGCACTTAAGTGCAGGCTGATTTTTGTCTATACCCCCTGCCAGAACAGGAATATTCCGGGTTCAGCATGATATGAAACGATCACTTTCCTACGCTATTCATAGAGGGCCATCTACTGGTCATTATTTGTTTCTGATTTGGTTACCTTACAAAACACCGTAACTTCATCTAATTCAAGCCGCAGTTGCTATGATTCCGAACCCAATCGATTATTATAATGGTTATTTGACTTTTTACTGGCGAGCTATAGTAAATTATTTAGATCAGATAAACGTACATAATCAACAATCGATCAACAGCTAATGATAGGAGTACATTAGATAACCAATTAAAATCAGAGGTATAGGTATGATGGGTAAAGTATCGCCATTTTGAAAATGAAATTTATCATCAAAACCCTATGTTACTGGTTCTCATTTGAATTGTACTGTCAAACCATTTCTGATGTATAGGCTTTCCGAAAGAGAAATATGTCACGGACATGGATGCCCAATTGAGTCTCCGTCACATGACCTTAGACTGTGACTTTGAACTTGGTATCCAACAGAACTTTGCGTATGACACTAGTAACTCCTGTGCCAAATTACTTTGAAATCCATTTGTTAGTGTATAAACTATACACTGGACAAGAAAAGGACAGACACACTAACCAACCCCAACTTGCGCACACACACACACACACACAAGGACAGATGCACTAATACCCACACATTCAAACACATTCGCTCACACAAGAACAGTGGTCAATTCGAAGTATCCAAAAGAACTTTTATGTATGACACGAGTACTCGTAAAGGGGAAAATTGTGCCACTTTTGTTCGACTTCCACAATTTAATGTATAAGATTTAATCCGGACAACAAATTGACAATCACACACACACAGACCCTCACGACCATCCACCAACACTCACATCTAGACACACACGGACAGAGGTATCTCTATATTACATGGCGGGGAAATAACGATAGGTCTGAAATCCAAATTATCTCCCCTATCTTCAGTTCCGATGTATTACCGATATATTCGACTTGGTCAAACTGTGCAGAGTATGCAGGCTTAACTTTGTCAAAATATTTTGGCGTTTGCAATTTTTCTGAAAGCTGAATCTCGATTCTACCTAATTTTGTAGTCAATTACTCAATGAAAACAGATTGTCCTCTTAATTGATTTGTTCTTTTTCAAAATATTTGTGATATTGAATTCCAGCATAGACTAAATTCACATCAAGTAATATTGACGATATACATGTATTTACCTTTTTAATTATAAGCAAAGTTAGGATGATTTAGGGGTAAAAATCGGTATGTTTATCGATTACCATCTTTCACTGGGTACGCACAACCGTGACTTATGAACTGGAATGTAACTTACACCTATGAAGATATTTATTGCTAAAACTTTTCTAGGATTCATATAGCCCTTTCCCGTTTTTTGTTTTCGAAATTTTAGACTGGTCCAAATTGTAGAAGCTACAGACGACAATTTCAAGTTGACGGGATTTCAAATATTTTAGTCTTTTCTAATAGAGAACATTGTGGATAACTAAGAAATTGCTTGATACAAACAATTTCTTCATATTCCACAATGCTTTCCAAAGCTTTTATATTAAGGAAGGCTTGTTCGGGAATTGATTAAAGGCCTAGTTAAATTCTTCAGTTGACCCCCCATCTCCCTCCCCAAATGAAAACTACCTGATGAGAATTTAGTGTCTTTATCTGATAAGAAAGCTGTATACAATATACAAAGGATTAAATCTAGTGTATTACCATAAATAAGTTCACTTTCCTGAAATCCAAATTTGCTTCTTTTGGTAAATTTATATATTTCATTTGGTTGTAATTGATAAAAAACAATAAGTCTAATTCTTATGACTTTTCTATTTATGCATATAAGACCATAAAATTGAGACAATACAGAATTGGAATCCTTCGTAGGCACGAAAGTGTACAAAACTAGGACCCAATTATAGAAAGATCAATCAAGGTTTTTATAAAATCGTGAATTAAAATTAATCGATTTTGCAAAATATACTACAGTATTTTTGTAAGAGGGAAAAATGAATATTTCGCTACAAAACCATTCGTTATATTTATTTAAGGTTTTTAAGACCCTCAAATAGGGGGCATGGACTGCCAAAATTATCTGATGTGAGTGCCATGGTCCCTCTTAAGCTCAACTACAAGAAAGAGTTGGTTGAGTCCCAGAAGGTCATAGTGGTCCGATAATTCGTTTACTATGCTAAAACTTCAATATTTATGTAAAAATATCAACGCCCACACAAAAACACTAATATTGTTAAAAAATAAGTCAATATTTAACCCTTTCCTGTTTTTTGAAATTTTGGACTGGTCCAAATTGAAAGGTTTTTCAGACGACAGTTTTAAGTCCAACTTATTTGAAATATAATCATTCAAAAGGGTAGAAAATATTGTGGAAAAAGAAGAAATTGCTTGTTACAAGCAATTTCTTCTTTTCCACAATGTTTTCTCAATCATAAAATCACAGGTACGTAAAAACCAGGGATTAGCTAGGAAAGGGTTAAATAAGGTACTCCTAAACCTTGAAAAGGGACCCTTAAAACTCTCTGGGACCCCACTTTGTTGATGTCAGACTCAACCACTGGGTTATTTGCAAGGCGATGATTTTTATGGGTGATAATTGACCAATCGCTGGCCCTACACACTTACGTCTTTTGGCCACGCCTATCGACTCCGACGGGAAATCCCGTTTCGATTATTTTGCAATATTTATTGTGAGTAGCAAACAACAAAAAAGTAGAGTAGTTATTTGGTGGCCTATATGTCGTAACCACAGCTTTAATAAGCTGTAGTTACAACGCTTACGTCGCCAAACCAACAAAAAAAATTAACACAAATGACGGCCAATGTTGGAGCTTACAACTCACGGTCTATGTAAATGATTTCATTAGAAGACTATAAAATTTTAGATTTTTTCAACTTTCTGGATTGAAAACATTGTGTAAAATGTTACAAGCAATTTCTTCATTTTACACAATGTTTTACCACATTTTTCTCTTGAAGGGTGTAAAAAAAGTGTCGCCGAGTGGGAATGGGTTAAATCAAATAAAATTGAGGACAGTTTATATAAAATGTCCGAAACTGAAATACTTCCTCTATTCGCAGCTTTGAATAAAAAATATTAAAAGTAAAAGACATAAAAAAAAAAAAAAAAAAAAAAAACGGAAAGATAAAATGTGGTTAAAAGTTTGGAGCAGACGTTGATCAATAAACATTTGTTAAAACTAAGTATGCCATTGATTCCTACGAATTAGATTGATTTTCAATTTAGACAGACTAAAACGGTGTTCTAAACAACCGATTTAAACCCTTTTCGCTGACTCTTAGACTACGAGTGTCTATTTCTGCAAACCGAAAATTATATCAAAGTCAGAGAGAAGGGGCCAGAAAAGGTCAATATTTCTTTGTTTTTTTTTTATTGATCAAGCACTTCCAATATTATTTCTATCACATAGCGGCGCCTTGAGCAGCTAACCGTGAGTTTCCAGTATTAATCTCACAAGGTCTACCACCACGACCTGTCTGAAACCCCGGCTTTTCATCCAAATTAGACAATCAATCGCCCCGCCCACTTACTCCGTTGGCCCCGCCAATTGACTTCGACAGAAAAAATCCGTTTCGATTTTAAACGGCATTATTTTGAAATGTTTTGACCAGTAGCATGTCACAAAAAAGTGAAATGCTTGGTTGGCGCCCTAAACGTCGAATCTACAGCTTGAATAAGCTATAGGTGCGACGTTTAAGTCGCCAAACCAACAAAAAAGTTTCGCGCAAATGACGGCTAATGTGGAGTTCAAATCTCCATTCAGGACTGAATAAATGATGTGAGCAGTCATTTGATTCCTTGATTGACAGCCGTGTCATTTGTCATTTGTCGGAAAGAATGAGCGTTTTTTAGGGTAACCTCCTAGTTTTATCATTTAAACATGCAAAATAACGGGTCGCCATGGGTTCGATCCCCGGCGTCGGCGAATTTCCCCTCCGACACTTGTCTCTCACCAATGGATGGATAATCGTAAACCTAACTGGGATAGCAGCTAGAGGCTAGGAAAGGATGTAATGGTAGTACTGGTGTGAGAAATATCAGGAATCCATTGTTAGGTGCTCCAGCCTCCGCGATATAACTAAAAAGTGTTAAAAGCGGCGTTAATCAAGACAGAAAAAATATAAACGTATTTTTGCCGAATATAGCGGCCAAAGTAAAATATGATCTCTAAATTAGCACATATAACTGTGTCTTGTTATAGGCTGAGATTAAACAGTCTTTGAGTAAAATATGAAAGTTTGGTTTAAATAAAAAAAAAAATCGTCAAAAAATGGAGTTGTACATCAAATCATTCCCACACAAGCCCTCCTTTTAACGCCCCAAGAAAAAAGCTTTAGAAAACATTGTGGAAAAGGATTAAATTGCTTGTATCATGCAATTTCTTCATTATCCACAAGGATCTCTATAAAAAAAGACGAAAAGAAAAAATGAGATTCCATTAACTTTTAATTGTCGACTGCATCTTCTTTCAATTTGGACCAGTTTTTGTTTGTGTTGGAAATCGATTGTAGCGAGTGATTTCTTCGTTTTCCACAATGTTTTCGTTTTTTTTTTCTTGGAACACCAAAAAGTGTCACTGTTTTGGAACGGGTTAATAAAGTACAGTAAAACCCCTCCTTACGACCATCCCGAAAATACGGGCACCCCGCTATTACGACCAATTTTTTACAGAGCGGTTTTTTTGGTTTTTTTTTTTTTTTTGTTCTTTATTTCAATGGTCGCGAACGCCTCTAAAACGGGCACCCCGCTTTTTGAGGGCTTATAGTTGGCCCTGGATAAACATTCTAATTCAGTTCCATTCATAGGTTAAAGAGACCTGATCAATTCAAACAGTTCAAGTTATACGTTCCGATATTTGCTCTAGTCAACGTGTTTTAAAATCAACTTTGTAACTTTGTAACTTTGATACAATTTGGAACAATATGTAGGAGTATACTTTCTCCGGTTTTGGTCCCCAACTAATGTTATCCACTTTGTTGATTCCCGTTCAAAGGTCTACGACCTCATGATGAAAGGATGATTTCAAACATTGAGACCAAGTCCTCTGTTGGATTTAAGTGGCTGTCGGAAAGAATCTGTCAATTGAAGACTCGCTTGCCACGTCGACTGTACTCCAACAAAGGAGTCCCACTGCTGCCACCTAAATGTGGTAACTACAGCTTGAATAAGATATAACTGCAACGTTTTAGCCGCAAAACCATAAAAAGTGTTTGGCATAAATGTCGGGTAATGCCGGAGTACAAAGTTTACCTCTGGTCTAGGTCAATGATTTGATTGGTCGATTGATTCTTGGAGTAACATGACGATCCGTCTATTTGAGGCTCAGTAACCTAGCTTTAATTGACCAATCGCGTCTCTCAATCAAGGAATAAACCAAACAATCAAATAATCTTTTCAGCCCGGACCTGAGCTTTTCAACTCCAACATTGGCCGCCATTTTGGTTGACCTTTAATGTTTGTTGGCGACATAAACGTCGTAACAACAGCATATTCAAGCTGTAGTTACGACGTCTAGGTCACCAACCAAACATTTTAATTTTTTGTTACATGCTACTGGCCATAAGTTTTGCAAAATAGGGAAGTTGAAAATGGAAGCTGAACTTCCTGTCGGAGTCGGCGGGCCTGGCGAACGACGTAAGTTGTCGGGGCCAGCGATATTTTAATTATTCGTAACTCCAAAATACCACTTTATAAGAGGTAATAGACGCTGGTTTGCTGGTAGCTGAACATTAAAGAACACCTTTTGTTTGGGAATCTAAACACTGTCCTGGTAACTAGAACTGGAATAAACTGTGTTACCACGATTTAGTGTAGTCTTCTACCATCAAAAGTATTTGCGCTTCATCAGAGATAAACATAGTTACTCTACCGTAAATAGTAATTCGAGTTTTGGCTCACTTTAGCACTGCATCGTACGTCGGCCGTCAGTTTTTTTTTTTTTTTTTTTTTTTATTGAACTCTGTCAAAAACTCTTGTAGTTTTAAACCATTTGATGTAGAAAAAAATCCTCTCCCGACAAAAAATAAAACATAGAACTTTAATATTTTGCTTTTGGCATCACCTGATGGCCCTTAAGTTGTCCAGAGAATGTCCATGGGGTCCCTATTATGCAAGTGATATTATCGCCTACAAAAGTTGTCTTAACCCTTTTCCCTATACAACCCGGGATTTTACGTCACTGTGATTTTATATCTCAGAAAACATTGTGGAAAAATAAGAAATTAGGATGGATTCATTTCAAATTGTCGTATGTAACCCCTATCAATTTCGGCCAGTCTTAGATTTAAAAAGAACGGGAAAGGGATAATAATACTTACTCCTGAGGTTCCACTAGCCTTCGCGCAGCAAGTACTACTGTTATACAGACAAATGTGATATTTTTACTCAGGTAAGCGATGGTAGGTCAACCATAGTCCTCTTGTTTGACTAACAACAGCGATCTGTCAGTAACAACACCGTATTTCTTTTATTCTGTAGTAGATTAATATACGAGGGAAAGATTATAAAAAGAGGGACAACTAATTGCAACAAGCCTGTATTAAAACGAAGCAAAAATTCCATAGAAACAACAATCGACCTCAAATAAAGGCGTCAGATTACATAAACCAAGTAACATATTGAAATGTGATAGAGCATGATAAAGTGGTATTCTTAGAAAGATTATAGACATTCGTGTTTTACCACGTATGATCAATAACCATGACAACGAAATTAATACATTATATATATATTTAATATTTTTACATATTCTTGATATTTTTATGGGTATCCAACAAAGCTTCGGATAGATGTAACGATTTAGAATTCAGTCATATTTTCCATGGACTCGTATATTTCTAATGTTAATCTTCGCTTGCAGAGTCCAGCCAGATACTAAGATCTGTGTTAAGATTAACCCTTTCTCGTACAATCCCTGATTTTTACGGTCCCTATGAAGCAAGACAACATTTGGAATCATTGTGATTGTAACAAGCAGTTTCTCCTTTTCACCTATACTTTTTGTTCTATAGGACAGCTGCTTTTTAATTATCTCACCTGAGCACAGCGTGCTCAAGGTGAGCTGTTGTGATCGGTAATTGTCCGGCGTTCGTCTGCCCGTCTGTCCGCCTGTCCATATGTCCGTCTATAAGCATTTATTGAAAAATCTTCTCCTCCTAAACAATATGGCCTAGAGCTTTGATATTTGGTACACATCATCACTTATTGACCCTCTACCAAAATTAACTTCAAAGAATAAACTGTGTTCTGGAAATAAGCCCTTTTCAATGCGATCCCTGATTTTTCAAAGGAATCTTTGAAAATCTTTTTCTTCAAAACAAATAGGCCTGGAGCATTGGTATTTGGTATGTTTCATCACCTATTGACCCTCTACTAAAATACTTCAAAGAATTATCGTATTCTGCAAATTAGCCCTTTTCTGTGCGATCCCTAATGTAACAGAGGAATAAAGAAGCAAACCTTTGAAAATCTTCTCCCAAACCATAAGGCCTAGAGCTTTGGTATTTGGTACATATCATCAGATATTAACTCTCTACCAAAATACTTCAAAGAATTACTGTATTCTTCAAATTAGCCCTTTTCTGTGGCATCCCTAATTTTAAATAGGAATAAAGGTTGATATCTTTGAAAACCTTCTTCTCCTAAACCATTAGGCATAGAGCTCTGATATTTGGTATACCCCAAACCATTACCATATTCAGGAAATTAGCGCTTTATGGTGGGATCATCAAAAGAGAATATCTTTAATATCGTATCCAAAATGATTAGACGGAGGGCTTAGCTAATTGGTATTTATTATAAATCCATGAACTATCATACTCAGGGGAGCGATTTAGGACCACCATGGTACTCTTGTTGTTTTTACTTTACAATGTCGTTTGCTACCCCTTTGAATTTGGACGAGTCTGAAAAAAACAGTAAAGGGTTAAGAATAATTACCTAATATCAAAATTTGCATAGATTGCTCGATCCCTGCCCCGTTTCTGTTTCATATATCAAAGTCTAAAGCCAGATAGTTCCAACAGTTTTCTGTTCCAGCATGAGCAGACGAAAATGGTATTAGGTAATGTTAGATCTGCATCTACTCTGCATTTCCTAGAGACGTTTAAGATGTACCCACAAATAAATAATCCGCTATGTCATCTCTTATTACTCTAACCGACATTTTACTGGACGTGTGGGTTTTTTTTTTTTTTTTTTTCGTCACGGTTTGCGAACACGTTTCTTCGAAATAAAGATGATCATATTTCTAGATAGTCGGAAGTTTTACAGTGAACATTATTTGCGTATTGAAACTTGCTGGCAATTCAATACACGTTTGTTGTCGATTTTTTTCCCGTCCAAAGTGTGTACTGTCACTGTTCACGCCCACCGATATCCAATATGGCGATATGACTGAAATACTGTTAAAAGGGACTTAAAACCCAATTTATTCTCTGAAGTTTATCCAATTAACCCGTTCCCACACAATCCCGCCTTTTTACGCGTCTAACTGCATAGGCTTTGGAAAACATTGTGGGAAATGAAGAAATTGCTTGTATCAAGCAATTTCTTCATTATCCACAATGTTTTCTATGCAAAAAGATTTAAAGAATGTCAAATTTTATCAACTTGAAATTGTCGTCTGCTGCTTCTTTCAATTTGGACCGGTCTAAAATTCCACTGTGTTGACATTTCCTACCATATGTTGAGTCGTATTGGTCAATCGGACTCTTAACCAATCGCTGGCTCCGCCTTTTTAAACCACTGGCCCCGCCCACTGACTCCAACGGGAAGTCCCGCTTCGATATTTAACGGCGTCATTTAACAAAATTCATGGCAAACAATGGTTGGTTCGTGACCTAAACCTCGTAGCTACACCTTCGATAAGCTGTAGTTACGAAGTTTAAGTCGCAAAACCAACAAAATGCTTCACATAAATAGCGGCCAATGTAGGAGTTCAAATTTCACTCCCGATCTAAATAAATGATTCGATTAGTCTTTTTTTATTATTATTATTGGAATGACATTCACACTATGTAACGCTTCCCGAGATTTTGGCCTCAAATTGAGGCAGCGGTAAATACAGATCCATGACAGGTTATCTTCATTCCAATCTATTAAGAGGCTATTAATTACTAGGGTCTGTCCATGCTGAATGTTTGACCTGGGTCCCTCTTTATTATTATTAGATTGACTGATAAGCATGCTAGAATGAAATTATCATCTCTCTGTTTCTTTCTTTTAATAAGCAACCTATTTATTGTTAAACAAAAGGGAAGACCACCATTCTACACTTTCTACCCCTTTTGGCACTCGATATTCAATAGCTAGAAACTTTGACTTGTCATCTGCACCTTCCCTCAATTTGAACTAGTCTAAACTTTGGTTGCATGATAGTGGATTAGACAAATAGACAGGTTTTGCATTGAATTGGATTAGAGGAATAGACAGGTTTACATATACATGTAGATTGCTCATTGACAAATCAAAAACAAAGAAATGTTTGAGATAAATAAAACTTAACTTTCATCTTTATTGCGATGTTTTCAAAATACATGTAGTAATATACACCACATATAGAGAGAGATATTGACTACAAGATATATTTGCTATTAATTATGTCTTCTTGTTTGAAGTCCATTTTGTGAGGCGTTAGGGAAATTATTGAAGGAAAAGAAGTTCATTGTAAAATTTTCTCACACTTTTTTTCTTTCACTCAATTGTACAAAGTTTTTGTAATCGGCCAGATCAACCATATGCTCCAGGAGATGCCATTACAATTCAGTTTCACCTAACATTTAATTTTAACACTATATTAACACGATTTCTTGATTGACAGTCGTTATCCGTCATGAGGTAGTGCTATTCGAAAATTATTTTCTGTATTATGTCAGAAAATTTGTGATTTATTTACAGACATTATACTATCACTAAAAATAATTTTCTAAAATAAGGTGAATTGTTTTACACAATTCATATCAATGCAAACTTTTTTTAAAAAATCCAAAAAAGATTTACACCACTTGTGACTTATGTCTTCATCAATAAATTGAAGACAGTGATTGTTTTTATGAGACTTGCTATCTATATAGATAGAAAAGAACACACTTATTCTCCCTTTTTCCCCTAGTTTGATTGTAGAGCATTCTATGCCACTTGAAACTAGAAGCACTTCAGTGCCTGTATCGCTCCGCAGGCTTGATTGTGTTTTCAAGATAGCATATATCGATATATGCCACAACCATAGAAGGAATAGACCATAGAAGGAATGTTTCAAACCGATCAAAACTGATGGAATTTGAAAAAGAGTCACCCAATGACTATTCCAGTGAAACTTGATTGAAATCCATTTACTGGTTTCTGAGAAGCAGATTTTTAGCTCACCTGAGCAGAAAATACGGGGTGGGCGAGGTGAGCTATTGTGATTGGTCATTGTCCGTCGTCCATCCACAATTTATTAAAAAATCTTCTCTTCCAAAACCAGTAGGTTAATCAAGCTGAAACTTTGCAGGGATGTTCCTTGAGTGAAGCTCTACAGAAGTTGATAAAAGAATTTCATTCCGTGAAAAACTTTGGTTACCGCTGCATTTGAAAACAGAAATTTTTAGTGAATCTTTGGACTTTTTTAGAAACTATAAAGCCAAATGCATTAATATTTCATATGTAGCATAATCACATGTTTCTCTGCCAAGTTTAAAAAAATAATCCCCGGGGTCAAAAAAGGCCCAGCCCCTGAGGTCCGAAGTTTGGAAAAATGCTTTTCCTCGTTAACTATTTCGTCTAGGACATTCATATTTCACACTTAAAATTGTGCTCCGAGGGTCTAAAACGGTCCTACAATAAGTGACCAAAAATTTGACGAAGTTTAAATAAAAAAAATCCTCATTTCAAGACCAAGGGCATTTATATTTGAAATGTAGCATAGCCTGATTGTTATCTAACAATTTTGATTAAATTATTCCCGTAGGATAAAAAACTCGTCCCTTTCCTGGGTGTCCAAAGTTTGTAAAAATGCTCAATTAAACCATGTTCAACAGTCTTCTGCTTCCTATCTACAAAGTCTAAGGCATTAATTCTGGTATATAACCATAAGGGTTTTCTATGTTTTCTAAAATCATAGCCCTGGGATAATACATGGCCCTGCCCCAGAGGTCCAAAATTTGGAAATCGCCAAATTTGAGGAACTTCAAAAGCCTTCTCCTTCTGAAATATAAGGTGAATGACATTTATATTCGGTGTGTAGCATAACTAAATAATTTTGTACTTTGTTACAGGAAAATTTGCCCCTAGGTACAAAAACATCTCTTCTCCAAGGGTCGAAAATCATGGGATGTCATGGGTTCGATCCCAAGCAGCGGCACATTTCCTTTCCGAAATTTGTCAAGTTTTGTAAGTACCACCCAAGGAAAATATCGGCCAAGTTAGGTTGAAATCGGCCTTGTTGTTTAGAAGGAGAATATTTTTTAAAGAAATATTCCATTACATCTCTATAGTCTGATAATCCCGTGTTTACCACTACCCTATTTTTGGCAATTGAAAATTTAACGAACAATTTTTAAAAGGGTCACACAAGAAACACCCTGCCACTTTGGTTGAAATTTGCCGAATGGATACAGAGGAGAAGATTTTTAAAGAATTAATGACAACTTTTTCTATGTGTTTTAAAAGCAGAGTTTCTTGGGGGATGTAAAAAGCAATATTGTGTGGTAATGGGTTAAACAAAATTTCAGGGTTACATACAGAACTTTTTTTGTATATTGGTAAAAGAATTTCACAGATAATAAAATCATTATGAAAAATGATACCGGTTGATATCCTTTTCTATTTCAACAAAAAATTCCCGAGCTGTATTTATTTTGCATGGAAAATGTATGGTATATGCGGTTAAATAAGCTGTAGCTTTGAGGTTTTTGAAGCTCAACAACAATTATGAAGATATTTGATAAGGGATAAACTCCAATTTGGTATAAATACAGAGCTATGGGTTTTCATAACTTATTGATATTGATACCTGTTTTCAAATCTGACTTACCATTATGACTATTATTGGCAAAGTTTTTGAATCAATCTTATGTTATAATAAAGTTCATCTCTGCTATATTCAAATAACCTTTTTTTATTTAAGCAATTTAACAAAAGAAAACACAAGAATTACAATGAAACTAGAGCTGTCGCCCTCAAGGGCTGACGAGAATACCCCCCACACCGCTAAAAAGGCTTTTCTATGAAGGAGTGGAATTTGAAGGGGCATTTTATGACCCCTTTTTAAGTAGGAGTGGAAAAGTAGCAATTGTGTATGTAATTATGTTTTCAGCTTCTCCCCCCCCCCAGATCGCATCTTTCTTTTGCAAGTCTCTCTCTCCAACACTTCTGACCCTTGAAAGCTATGTACCAAGTATTAGAGAGGACGGAATTGTTCAGTTAATTGTTACTGTAAATGACTTACAGCGTTTTGATGTCAAACATGTATATATATACAAGATGATGTTACTTACCAAATTTGGTAACTCCCCTTATGGTTACTGAGTTTTGCAATTTTAAATTTTGACTACTCCCCCCCCCCCCATTAAAAAGTTCAAAATGGCATAACTCTGAAACTAACGACTTGATCAAGATGAAAATTGCAGGTGCACAACTTCATATGATAAGAACAACCTGATAAAATTTCAGCAAAATTGGTCAAAAAATGTGGGAGGAGAAGAGGACACAAAATTATGTCCCCTCCCCCCCATTAAAAAGTTCAAAATGGCATAACTCTGAAACTAACGACTGGATCAAGATGAAAATTGCAGGTGCACAACTTCATATGATAGGAAACAACCTGATAAAATTTCAGCAAAATTGGTCAAAAAATGTGGGAGGAGAAGAGGACACAAAATTATGTCCCCTCCCCCCCATTAAAAAGTTCAAAATGGCATAACTCTGAAACTAACAACTGGATCAAGATGAAAATTGCAGGTGCACAACTTCATATGATAGGAAACAACCTGATAAAATTTCAGCAAAATTGGTCAAAAAATGTGGGAGGAGAAGAGGACACAAAATTATGTCCACGGACGGACAGACGGACGGACGGACGGACAGACGGACGGACGGACGGACGGACAACCTGATTCCAGTATACCCCCCCATAACTTCGTTGTGGGGGGTATAATAAAGTAAAAATGGAATTCATTTAAACATTTCAAATCTACAGTGGTCTCAACCAAGCGATATGAATTAAAGATCGACAAGAAGGCTTGGCCATTACATTAAGCTGCTTTCCTTTTCAAGTATTTTTTAGCTCACCTGAACACAAAGTGCTCATTGTGAGCTTTTGAGATCGTTGAATGTCTGTCATCCGTCGTCAACAATTGAAGTGTTTACACTCTAGAGGCCACATTTTTGACCCAATCTTCATGAAACTTGGTCAGAATGATTGTTAGGTCATGAGGATGAACCCTATCGAGTATGGGAGGGTTCTATTTGAAAACACAGGATAAGGGGCCTTAATGACATTTTCTTTGTTTACACTCTAGAGGCCACAAATACGGCTCTATATTCATGAAACTTTGCCAGAATAATTATTAGGTGATAGAGATGAACCCTATTGATAATAAGAAGGATCTTTCGAAAAAACAGGAAAGGGGGCCTTAATGATAATTTCTTTGATTACATCCTAGAGGCCACAGTTTTGACCCAATCTTCATTAAACATGGTCAGAAAAATTGTTTGATCATGTTGAACCCTATCGATTATTGGAGGATTCTATTGGAAAACACAGAAAAAGGGGCCTTAATGACAATGTCATTCTTTACACTCTAGAGGCCACAAGTTTGGCTCAATCTTCATGAAACTTGGTAAGAATAATTGTAAGGTCATAAGGATGAAGCCTATTGATTATGGGGAGGTTCGTTTGGAAAACACAGGAAAATGGGCCTTAATGACAATTTCTTTGTTTACAATCTAGAGGCCACAATTTAGGCTCAATCTTCATGAAACAAGGCCAGAATAATCATTAGGACACGAGGATGAAGCCTATTGATTATGGGGAGGTTCTTTTGGAAAACACAGGAAAAGGGGCATTAATGACAATTTCTTCGTTTACACATTAGAGACCACAATTTTGGCTCAATTTTAATAAAAATTGGTGAGAATAATTGTTAAGTCACAAGAATGAACCATATTGATTATAGGAAGGTACTTTTGGAAAACATAGGAAAGGGGGCCTTAATGACAATTTCTTTGTTTACACTCTAGAGGTCATCATTTTGGCTCAATCGTCATGTAACTTGGCCAGGTTACTTGTTAGGTCATAAAGATGAGTCTAATAGATTATGGGAAGGTTCTATTGGATAACACAGGAAAAGGGGCCATAATGACAATTTCTTTGTTTACAATAGAAGTCACAGTTTTGCCCCAATCTTCATGAAACTGATTACAGTTATTTGTCTCTAGTTGTGTTTTTTAACAGCAGACAGTTCAGGTGAGCGATCTAGGACCATCATGGTCCTCTTGTTTTATATTTTGATCAACTAACCAAATTACCAGTCCGAAACGCAGCATTCAAAGGATCCTTTATATATATCATTATCAGCTAATGCTTTTCGTATTGAAGCATTTCATTAACCCATTACCAGACGACAAATTTCACACTTGTCAACGTTTAAAGAGGTTGCAGACGACATGTCCAAGAGCATTTGAATTGAGAAATTATTTCAATATACGGGAAAAAAACTTGGGAGAAGAGAGAGATTACAATTTCTCTTTTTCCATAATGTTTAATCTCAATGTATATTTCTTCAGTGCACAAAAACACACAGACAGTGTGGTAATAGGTTAACTAAAAGGTATTGATATTAATGAATAAAGATGTATGTAATATTTTTTAAACTGTCTGCGCCTCTCTCTTTGTATTAACCCATTCCCACCCTCCCTATTATTTACACCCCTCATGAGCTTTGGAAAACATTGTGGATTATTCACAATAGTTTTTTTTATCCAAAATGAAGAAAAAGATTAAAATTTCATCAACTTATTTCAAGCAGCTTCTTTCAATTTTGACCAGTCTAAAACTTTGTTGTGTGGGAATGGGTGCCACTAGCTCATCAAATCTCTAATTAATGTTTCTTTCTACACACATCTGTAAAATTACAGAACTTAGAAATGGTTGTTTATTGAATGCATGAGCTCTGTTCTCTTGACCACAAATGTGTAACTAAAACAAATTTGTGTTGGTTCATCATAATGCCCATTAACCCAAAATAAATAAACAAATAGGGAATCTGCTGCCAGTGCTATCAGTAATTTGATGTTATCAATCAAATACATGCTGGGCTGTTTGACATTTTAACTGTTAACTCTATCTGGTGGATTTGGCCAAAATATTACGAATCTCGGGAAGCGTTATATAGTGTTCAAGCAATTTCTTCATTTAACACAAAGTTTTCCCAATTGTTCTTTAGGGGCGTCAAAAAGCATTATTGTGTAGTAATGGCGTAAAACTTTAGCACTTTCCGCTATAGGGGTGCATGCATGTGTAATCATTGTTATGGGTTAAAGTAATTATGGGTATGGGTTAAAGTAATTATGGGTATGGGTTGAAGTAATCATAGGCATGGGTTAAAATAAGAGAGTTTTTGCCAACAAAGCATGATATGTCATGTTTGGTTGAAGCAAATTAGCTGAATAATTGATAAGAGTTTCACCCACGTGTAATTTGAGACATATTTCATCAACAGTATTTTTTCTCAAGAATCGACGACATAAAAAAAAGATGAATTTATGGTAATTATCAGAGGTAGTTTAACCTTTTCCTGCATAATCCCTTGTTTTACGTCCCTGTGATTTTATACTTGAGAAAACATTGTGAGAAAAGAAGAAATTGCTTGTCACAAGCAATTTCTTCTTTTCCCACAATATTTTCTAACCTGTCGGTTGATTGCTTCTCAAATGGCATTCTCTTTTAAGTGTCATCTGCAACCTTTTTCAAATTGGACCAAAGACGGGAAAGGGTTAAATGTACCCTTCAAATACATAACCACACGATAAAATAGTAGACGGGTCCAAATTGAAATAATAACTTCAAGGTGATGAAATTTTGAAAAGCCTTTTCTTTGTGGGTAGAAAGCATTCGTCTGTTGGAGCAAAACATCTAAAGTAAAGATGCTTATTATGTTGTAGTTACGACGTTTTGGTCACCCATCGGCAACAGAAGCAAATTAGTTCAGTTAATTTTGCGTGTTCTCTGACTTGTAATTTGAGACATGTAATTATTGATACCTTATCGTCATATATCAACATTAAGTTGAGTTATGAATAAATCATATATAACTCTGTCACGTACACCAGATCATAACATCCTTATCCAACAACGAGTGGCCGCAGCCATGGCGCACTTGGTAGCGTCTAGGACTCTCAATCACGAGGTCCAGGAGTCGATCCCCGGTCTCGGCAAATATCTATTTGTCTTTCTTGGACAGTGGGTGGATAATTGTATAGCTAAGTGGGATGAGCAGGTGGAGGCTTGCAAAGGATGTAGTGATAGTACTTGTGTGAGAAACACCAGATATCCAAGGTTAGTTGCCCCAGCCGCCGCGATATGACCGAAATACTATTATCCATTCAATCATCTAATTAACCAATCCTCTAACCAGTCGATATATTTTAGGACTTGTTCAAAATTTTCTCTCTCTCTCTTTCCCTCCCTCTTCTCTCTCTCCCCCCTCTCCCTCTCTTCTCTCTCTCTCTCTTCTCTTTCTTCTCTCTACTCTCTCTTTCTCTCTTTCTCTCTCTCTCTCTCTCCTATATCTCTTCTATCTCTCTCTCCTCTCTGTCATATATCCTTTCCGACATTTGTCTCTCACCAATGGGTTGATTATCGTGAATCTAAGTTGGATAGCAGCTGCGGGCTAGGAAAGGATGTAACTGGTGTGATAAATACCAGGAGTCAATTGTTAGGTGTTCCAGCCTCCGCGGTATGACTGAAATACTGCTTAAAGGGGGTTAAACCCCATTTAATCAATCAAGCAAGCAAACATTGAACGTGTAATTCGCCCACCAACAATTTGCTCATTGTCTTATGTTCCCATCACAAATTTTGGAAATTAGCACCGTTTGAAATGTCTTATTGGAGGTCAGTGGGCGTGGCTAGCGATCCATCAATACCTGGATCAGAAGGTCAATTGTTTACTAATTAACTATCGACGAAATTTGAAATTCGTCCAAATTGAGAGGGGTTGCAGACGGCAATTTAAAGTTCATGAGAATTTAGATTCTTTTCAACCCTTGGAGTAGAAAACATTGTGAAAAATGAAGAAGTTGCTTGTTGCAAGCAATTCATTCACTTTCCACAATGTTTCCTCATTTTTTTCTTTGAGGTGTGAAAAAATCTTCTTGGTGGGCCGTAAAAAGCAGAATTAGTTAGCAAACGCTTAATAATTGGGACCACTTCATTTGTCTTGGTTAACGTTATTCACGGTAGTTTATAAAAACGCTAGTATTCCGCTTACGAAAGCTTTCTGCTTTGTTAACCGATTTCTTATAATTTGTAACAAAAAGATTTTTTCAAGGGTTTAATCCGTTTTATAGACGCCAAAATATGGTATAAAGCATTAATATTTTGAGTATAAAACGATTAGGTGTCCAGGAATAACTTGTTCTAGTTACTGAACCCTTTGTCTCAATAGAGTGCGTCAATGGATTTACAATTAGTGAGAGCACAGGAACAGTTTTTGTTGTTGTTGAATTGATTTAGAATGGACCTATCGCTGGCCCCGCTCACTAATTACGTTAGTACCGCCCTTTGACTCCGATAGGAAGCTTCGATCCGATTTTTACTCCGCAATATTTTGCCAAATTTAAGACCAGTCGAACGTACAAAAAGTAGAATGGTTGATTGGCGACCTAAATGTCGTAGTTACAGCTTGAATAAGCTGTAGTTTCGACGTTAAGTCGCCAAACCAACTAAAATGCCCTCTCATGAATGGTGACCAGTGTCGGAGTTCAAGGTAAACATCCAGTCTAAATGAATTATTTCATCGGTCGATTGATTATTTGATTGACTGGACGATTGGTCAATTTTAGAGACGTGAGTGTTCATTGATTTGAGATTCATTTACAAGTAATGAAAACAAGGTTTGCTGAGTATATCGCTTTAGAATGACGTAACGGCGTCTTAAAGAGAGACTGGAAAAGACGACGTTATTTGCACTTTCTATATGGTAAGATTCAATGATGTCATTATAATAGTGACGAGTAAAATAAAAAATTCTAATAACCACGAATGTGATATAACTCATACTTAAACTTCACTTGCCAAAGACCATTGGACTTTTGTTATTGCGTAGTGTCCGTCCGTAAACCTTTTTCCTACAAAATCTTATCCGAAGAAATTACTAGCTGGAACTCAACTTTTTCAAATGTTAGTTGATCATAAATTACGGCTTTAATGTGCCTTATTTTGTAAGATTGACTAAATGGAATAAATTAATATCGCCTGAATGATAAACTATGTTAGGTACCAGTTGCTTCTGTTGTATCTTTTGAAGACTTAGGTCGGGTCGAAAAATTCGGAAAAGCTATTGTCTCACCCTTGGCGTGCGCCGGCGTCCGACTTAGTTAAAGTTTTTATATATCTTTCATACCTTACGATAGGGGCTCATAATTCGCATTCTTGGGGATGGGAGTTTTCATTTTAGACGATGACCTTGACCCTGTGACTTGTGAGATTGTCCTTTAACCTGTTACAAAAACATTTTACCGAAATTTTTAACTTCTACTGTCTAGGTAATTTTCATCATAGGGTGCTCATATTTCACATTCTTCAGGAGACGATCTTTCCTTTGAGACAATGACCTCGACTCAGTGACCTTGTGAGCTTGAACTTAAACCAGACATAAAAAAAACTCAACTTTTACTTTCTAGGTCAAGTTTCATTTGAGGCAATGGCCATAAACACTCGACACGAAAATATTTTACCAAAATCGTTAACTGTTACTGCCTAGGTTCTTTTTCCGATTTTAGATTTTTGAATATTTTAGCAATTATGCAATTAACCCCTATGTAGTAGGTACTCATTTGAATCGTCTCATTGGGACGATTCAAATGAGTACCTACAACATAGGGTTTATTGAGAAATTAGTATTTTAAAATGCCGTTACCCCTTCGTTAGATAGAGCTCTGATTCACCCATGTATTCATCAGGGGATGAGGCACCCACCTTGACTCTATCCTTTTATGCCCTTTACATTTAACCCTGTTGAAAAAAGCACCGATAAGAATGAGCTGTATTCTCCGCGGACAACTCTGTTTTAGAAATAGTAACTTCCTCTTTTGAAAAGTTTTGTTTGCCTATTAGCACTCTAGAAGACGACAAAATTTTAAACTGGTCCGAATTGAAAAACTATACGACATTTTTAAGTAAGTGAAATTTTCAACGTCCGTGTCTTCTAGGGTCGTACACAATTCTGACAATGAACAAATGGATTTATTCTCGAGGGCCATGATTAAGGGAGATTGAGAGGGAATGGGTTAATCAGTAAATTCAGACTTGTTTAGCGAAGCGGTTCTGGTTTTGCGGAAAAGCGTAAAAATATTATAACTGCACCAGTAAATAAATAACGATACCATTCTCACTATGATTATTAGAGAATGGTGTCATTTGAAACGTATTACTACACGAATGAAAATAACACATGTTACCAAACGAGTGACATTCATTTTATGGTAAAATTACTCTAGTTATATGTGTGACCTAGATTGTGACCCCCTCTTGCTTGATAATAAGGCTTAGATGCTATAACAGTTACTCTTAAATTTCACAATTTTAATTTAACACAATCCCTTGTTTTTACGTCCCTGTGATTTTATACTTGAGAAAATATTGTGGGAAAAGAAGAAATTGTTTGTAACAAGCAATTTCTTCTTTTTCCACAATATATTCTACCCTACTGTATGGTTATTTTTCAAATAAAATTCACTTTAAATTTTCGTCTGCCAAACCTTTGAATTTAGACTGGTCTAAAATTTTGAAAAACAGGAAAGGGTTAAGGCATTTATAACAGAATCTTTATAACACCGTCTTTTGGTATCATATATGGTATAGAAATATATAATTTGCTATTGCTCTGTTTAATCCATTACCATACAATTCCGCTATTTTAACACACCTAAGAAATCTGGATACGTGAGAAATGAGGAAAGTTATTATAGCAACCATATTCATTTTTCTCGCAGTGTTTTCTACTTAAAAAGGTTCTTATTCTCTAATGATAGCAAAATTTGTTAAATTTTCTGCAATCTCTGTATATTTGTACCAGTCTGGAATGAGTCAAGAAATTGTTAAGAAAAGGCTGTGGGGGTACAGTACCTGTGACTGAAACGCAAAAAGGAGGCAATTTCGAAAGTGCATGTAGTATGCTTATCGATCCTGGTTAGGCTGGAATGATAGCACTATCCGATTGGAACATAACGTCGTTGGGCGTGCAAAATGTACATACAGCTTTATCAAAGCTGTAGTTACGATATTTTGCACGCCCAGCGACAATAATTGTCATCTTCTTGCAGACTTTTTAAATGCCGAAAAGTCATCCTTTCCTTTCTAAAAACTCATATGCGAGACTTCAATCGAAAATGCACTTTATGGTAATGCAGAATATTTCAATTCTAAGCTCATTCCACAGCAAAAAGGTACTTTCTGGAATTGCAAAATGTTTCGATTCTAAGCTGATTGCACAGCGATAAGGTTTTTATTGAAATGCGGAATGTTTCGATCCTAAGCTGATTGCACAGCGAAAAGGTACTTAATGGAAATCTTTCGACCATAAGCTGATTGCACAGCCTGATCAGGGTCTGAAATTCCCAATCTTGAACATAAGATTTTCATGTACACAAGCGGGTGATTTTGGCTTCCCTTTTCATTTTTTTAAATCCGTCCATTACCATGGATGTAATGTATCATGGTTGTATTTTGACGGTAAACCATATGTGTTCAAGTCATATTGTTGGATAGTTGATCTAAGCAGTTCTATGTTTATTCTTGAAATACTTTGACTACACGACCTCTGCTTTCAAATATTTGCTTCGCGCGGTTCCTGAGGGGGTCTTTTTGTTGTTGTTGTTGTTGTTGCTTGACTGCTCATATTTATGAATTACAAACTCCGATTGACCTGTATTGCTTCAAGTCCATTTTTTCAAATATTTATCGTTCAGATACTAGATTCTCAGGTTGTCCCTTTTCTGTGAGTCTGTTTTTATCAATTTTGTTTAATTTCTTTTTCTTAAACCCATTTCCAAATGCTATTTAGACTGGTCCATATTCAAAGTAGTTTCATACGACAATTTCAAGTTGATAGATTTTCACAACTCTCTGTATTTCTTGATAGAAAATAAAATGAAAACCGTTGAAATTGCTTGACACAAGCAATTTCTTCGGTTTCAACATTGTTTACCTGAATCTACTCTTCAGGAGCATAAAACTGGATCGTTTGGGAATGTGTTTTCTAAAGCGTCGTTCTAACATAATTCGCAAACACGTGCTTCATGTAATTATGTGCTTCCAAAGGATTAATTACATGAACATTGCTTTATTTAGTTGATCACGACTTCTATTATGGAATATAAATCAAATTGACAATATTATCGGAATAGACCAAGGTTATAAATGGTCTTAAGTTTCCACTTAGTAAAACTGCTGGTGTATTGAAAAGCTTTGTAAATAATGTTACCTCACAGTTACGAGTTTTGACGAACATTATCCATACAAAAACATGGACGGAAAATGGGGTAACTTATTTCTGCCTAATAATTTCCTCTTTTATTCCCTTCCAGGTTTTGGGGGAGATAGTGACTGTAGTGTGCGTCTATGTCCGGCTATCCGTTCGTCTCACAGCATGTTTGAATTCCATAATTCCGTCTGTTCGCATTCCGTCCGTCCTTCCGTCTTTTTCCGTCTGTTCGTATTCCGTCCTTCCTTCTGTCAATTCGCATTCCGTCCATCAAAATTCTTCAGCTATTTTTCTTTGTTATTTTTAGCTCACCTGAGCACAAAGTGCGAAGTGAGCTATTGTGATCGGTCGTTGTTCGTCGTCCGTACGTTCGTCCGCCTGTCCGTCCGTCCACAATTTCTTTTAAAATCTTCTCCTCCTAAACCAGTAGGCCAATCAAGCTGAAACTTTGCAGGGATGTTCCTTGGGTGAAGTTCTACAAAAGTTGTTAAAAAATTTAATTCCGTCAATAACTCTGTGGGAATCTTTAGTTATTCTTTATATATCTTTAAAAATCTTCTCCTCCATAACCAGTAGGCCAATCAAGCTGAAACTTTGAATGGATATTCATTGGGTGGAGCTCTTCAAAAGTTATTAAAGGAATTTTATTCTGTCAAAAACACTTGTAACAGCAGCATCTGAATATGGGAAATTTTAGTAAATCTTTGTTGTTGTTATTTTCATAGTCTAGAAGACCAAAGGCCTTTATATTTTGTATAGAGCTTAATCATATGGCACTCATTTTTTTTAAATATTTAATATCTGGGGTCAAAAATTGCCCCGCCCCTGAGGTCCAAAGTTTGGAAAAATGCTTAATAAGAGCAATTTCAAAAGACTTCTCCTCTTAAACTTTAAGGTCTAGGATATTCATATTTGGTATATATAATAAATAAATGGTTTTGTACTACATCACTTAAAGTTTTCCTCCTAGGGTCAAAAACGGCCCTGCACTAGGCGTAAAAAATTGGGGAAAATGCAAAATTTGAGTATATTAAAAAAAAACAATCATTTTAAGGCGAAGTGCATTTATATTTTGAGTCTAGCATAGTGTGGCTGTTTTCAATCAATTTTGAATCCAATTATACCTGTAGGTTAAAAAACACCCCTTCCCTAGGTGTCCAAAGCTCGTAAAATGCTGAGTTAGACCATGTTCGACAGTCTTCTCTTCCCAATCTACAAAGTCTAAGGCATTCATATTTGGTATATAGCATAACCAGGTGGTTCTCTACCATGTTAGCTAAAATCTAAGCCCTTGGATAAAACATGGCACTGCCCCAGAGGTCCAAAATTTTGGAAAACACCCAATTAGAGCAACTTCAAAAGTCTTCTCCTTCTGAAATATAAGGTGAAGGGCATTCATATTTGGTATGTAGCATGACTAAATAATTGTGTACTATGGTACAGGAAAATATGCTCTTAGGATTAAAAACGCCTCTGTTCCTTGTGTCAAAAATTGCGTAAATCGCATTGAAAGAATTCTTCTTCTTAAATAGAAATGGAGAAATTGCTTGTCACCCCCTTTCTCACAATGCTTTTTTAAACCAAATTTCCCTGAGGGTGACAAATTCTGGGATAGTTTGGTAATGGATTACACTATAAAGCCAAAGGCATTCATTTTTATTGTAAAGCATTACTGGATTGTTTTGTACAAAGCCCAAAATCTTATATTTGTTTTATTTATTTTGCTCAAGTTGTGTCTATTTTATACAAAAAAGTACTGAAAAGTACTGAAATTTGCAGATGCCTCAGTGAACGATTAAGGACCATCATGGTCCTCTTGTTCTTAAATTTTGTCCTGGGCATTTAAGTAAAAGTATAGCAACAATCAACTTGAAACTTACTGGTTGAATAGATCTCGATAAAAGTGCAGTGCAAAATAAAGAAAAATAAAGAACCACAGCTCTTGCTTGCCTATTATCTTTAGGTGTTTACCTTATGATGTGTGTGTGTGTGTGTGTGTGCGTGCGTGCGTGCGTGTGTGTGTGTGTGTGTGTGTGTGTGTGTGTGTGTGTGTGTGTGTGTGTGTGTGTGTGTGTGTGTGTGTGTGTTCGGCTATTACTTTGTCCAAAGTATGTATCTGAAAATATTGTAGATATTTTCTTGAATTTTCGGGTTAAGTTAGATCTCAATAAAGAGAATGATAGTCCCCAGAAAACGTAATCCTGATTTCGTTTTTGGCTATTTATTTCTATTTTTATTTCTTACAAGAAAAACATTTTTAACGTTTCTTTGAATCTTTCATCAGCTAGCAAATATTACATGGGTGGATATATCTCATTGAGAAAAAAATATTATGCAGATGCTGGCTAGCTTATTTCTAAGGAGATTTGCCTAAGATTTTTTTTTGTTGTTGTTATATGCATGAAGAGTCGTATTATGTCCTACATTTTCCAACTGAACTAATACTTGCCATGGTGAATTTTTTTAATGTGAAGCTATGCATGAATCAAATTAAAAATAATTTTATTCAAAGTCGTTTCGAAATCATCTGCCTTGACTGAGAAAATTAGTCTTAAAATGCAATCGTGGATTTTTTTTTGTTGTTGTTGTTGTTTCTTGTGTGTGTGTGTGTGTGTGTGTGTGTGTGTGTGTGTGTGTGTGTGTGTGTGTGTGTGTGTGTGTGTGTGTGTGTGTGTGTGTGTGTGTGTGTGTGTGTGTGTGTGTCTCAGACAATTCTAATTTGAAAGATACTTGAAGGCCACACCCATAGCGCAGCGGTAGCGCGTAGAACTCCTAAACACGGGGTCTCGAGTTCGAATATCCACGGCGAATATCCTTTCGAACATTTGCCTCCCTTCGATGGATGGATATTCATAAACCTAAGTGGGATGAACCGTTGGAGGCTCGGAAAGGATGTAATGGAAGTACTGGTTTGAGAAATACCAGAGATCCATGTTTAGGTGCTCCCAGCCGCTGCGATATGACTGAAGCACGGTTAAAAGTGGCGTTAAACCCTATTCAATCAATCAGTCATATTTTTATCTTTCCAGAGGAATAGAAACTATCTGAGCTTGACTTAGCTGAAAATCTAAAAAGCCAAATAGCTCAAAAAAGTATATTTTGTGTGTGCAATTCCTCCTATATTTTCGACTGGAAGGAACAAATATTTGTCACATTAACACTTTCCTGTACAACCCCTGGTTTTTGACGTCGACGTGATTTTATACTTTAGAAAACAGTTTGGGAAAAGAGGAAATTGCTTTTAACAAGCAATTTCTTCTTTTCCCACAATATTTTCTACCCTGTAGGTTAGTTACTTTTCATATTGCACCCACTTTTAGTTGTCGTCTGCAACTTCTTCCAAATTGGACAGGACAAACATTTTGAAAAACAGGAAAGGGTTAATGGATCTACTTGTAGGACTCTTTTAGCGTGGTCAGCACAGTCAATGGGCGAGGCTACTGGAAATTGATAGATCGAAAAGGTCAGCGATGCGTAACTAATTTGTCTTGATTGACATGGATATGAAATGGATATTTACAAGTGCAGGTCTCCCAAACCAAGCAACGAAAGTGTGAATGGTAAATTCATGTGTTGATAACCTCTTCAATGGACTCAACATCCCTTTGTCTTGTTTCACAGTAAAATGATATAATTTGAAAGTTATCGCCAGTAAAAGCGGCATTTCGACGATCTTAGAGCCAGAATTTTAATTTTGTCGCAATCGGCGCCATTGGCGATCGGCAGCAGTAGCCCTGTTAAAGTAGGGGGACACAAATAGGAGTTCACTTCTACAACTTTAAACACATTATAAGATACTTTCTTTTGAATTAATCTGGGACAGGGTAAAAATTGTCTTCTTCAACACCAGGTAAAACAGTAAGACAGACCCAATGTTTTCAGAGATAGATAGAGGACGTAATTCACATTTTATATTGAAATCCTTCACCCAACACTGGTCATAAACCCTATGTTTTAGGTACTCATTTGAATCGTCTCAACTAAACGATTCAAATGAGTACCCACAATATAGGGTTTAGTTGAGGATTAAGGATTTTTAAAATGCTGTAACCCCTTCTTATATAGACCTTTGTGTACTCTTCAGCATTGCAGGGGAAGCATAGGAGTGTTCTCAACCATAAATACCTGTATGGACGTATTCCAAAACATACAATGTTAAATATTTGTCTTTTAAATTGTATTTGGAGATCATTGAAATATGACCCCAAAAAATCTTGAAAAAAAATCGGGTCAATTCTTTTTGGTATTGGAGTAATTGCATGAATGATCCTTTTCATGTTGTTATGTTTGAACCCACTGTTATCACCAAGTTGACACAACAATACCAAACTTGGCTGGTATCTGACTTAAATTGTATTTCTCGGAGGTGTGTTTATTCATTTATCGTCACAACCGTAATATTTACCCATCTGAGCAACGCCCCAAGCAGGCTGTTAGCTGAAAAGGCCAGGGGGGGGGGGGGGGTAGTACAAGGAAACAAGACGAAACTACAGAGAATTCAACGGTTCTTCAGTGTGCTCGGTATATAGCATCGTCACACGGGGTGGCGGTTTAAGGTCTCATGAGAAAGACTATTAGTTTGTTAGTTGGGTCATCTCAGAGTTTGAAATAGATATCTTGAGGTTTGAAGTCGGATGCTCTGCTGCCTGAGCCATTCCGGAAACCTTTGATAAATCCAACACAAGAAAATGTAGACAATGATTTAAAGTGAATTGTAAAGATATAAGTCTAATAAGCTATGGAACGGTATCGGAAAGGAAGAGATTTAGATCACACTTTTTCATGGTTTAATTGCTTGGTCACATCTATCCCAATAGGGCATTTTTCTAATCCTATAACGATAATGAAATGATGAAAGTAATGAAAAATTAAAAATAAATCCCGCAAATATTGAAGCAATTGTTGAAAGTCGGGTGAACTTTGTTGGGGTTTGCTTTCGGAATTTTTTCTGGACCAGATTTCCTTCCGGTTTTTATTTCACAAAAGAACTTTGTTAATATAAACCCCTATAAGCTCTTGGTATATATTAGTCCACTGTGTACGCTATTTGCTTTGACCTTTAAACTGAGATCTATGTCATAACGACAGTGTTCTGATTTTTCTATATACATTAAAGGGAGCAAATTTAATCTTCTGGTTTGAGTTGCCTTGTCAGCTAGTAAAAGTTCTTAACTGAAGATTGTTATCTTTTTTGAAAACACTTTGTTTATTCTTGGAAAGAAAAAAATGACCATGCTCATTTAATTAGTAGATTCAGGTCAGTGGAGCGAAACAAACACTCAGTCTCTCATAGTTTACCGCAAAAATGCATCCGGAAGTAAAAGCAGTCTCAGTGTATAGAATGTTTGGGATACAGGTTAATGATAAAGCTAGCTTTATTACGACTTGGGGCTGTTTTGTTAACTTAAGAAATTCGATGATGAAAACAGAAACGAGGAAGAAAACATCCTCGGTCATTTTCTAAATTAAGTCACACAGTATACGGTCTGTTTTCTTGAACACTTATTTGTGTCTTATTGGAGATCGGGGGAATGGGATTAATGTCCAGGGGCCAGGGGGGTCACCTACAGCTTCAGTACTGCCTACATAGTGTCACTCTAAAAAACATTATTTCTCAATAAACCGGGCCGCAGCAATAGTGCACTTGGTAACGCGTTGGAATCTCAATCATGAGGTCCTGGATTCGATCCGCCGTCGAGGCAAAGATCCTTTCCGCCATTAGTCTCCCACCAATAGGTAGATAATCGTAGACCTAAGTGAAATGAACAGCTGGAGGCTCGGAAAGTTTGTAGTGGTATTACTGTACTGTTGTGAGAATTTCAAGGAATCCATTGTTAGGTGCTCCAGCCGCCGCGATATGACTGAAATACTGTTTAGCTTTGTCATGGTGAATTTTGAACTTTGTACAGAATTGCATTAAAGTCAACGGCAAAAAGTACTAGAAAAAATGCAGATTAATATTGGTTTTGAAAACTTATCATATTAATAGCTCTGGATTAAAAACGAAAAAGCAGGTGGTGTAGACTAAGACTGTAGACATATGTGCAGCCTGGTCTTTGTCTATACCTCCTGTCAAAGAATGAATATTCCGGGTTCAGTATGACAAGAGTTATAAGTGGGGCTAAACCTCATTAAATCAACCAATTTCAATAAACCCTATTCTTTGGGTATTGATTGGGATCGTGTGGACAACGTAGAGAACTTCCGACTTCAGGTCAGCCAATGAAATCGCGGTGATTTCAAATCGGAGTGGTTTGATCGGTGTGAATGAAGTTGTGGAATATTTTGAACGATTTGAGCTGCTGGCTTGACTGATACGAATAAAACGTTTGACGAGCGAATTTGAATGAAATGGGCTGGGATGAAAATAAGCTTCATACAGTTCTTTACTGTACAGATGTACAAGTTATCGTGAGTAATTGGCCAAATGTCAATTTGTCTATACATGTATAGACAGTGTACGAGTTATATTGAGGTATATTGAGTGATCATCGGAACAGAAATAAATCTGAAGCAAAACTGATTTCGTCTATCTGACGGTATTGTGCATTTAAATACTTTGCACAATGAAAGAAGGAACACTAATCTGCTGTTTTGACAGCCCTTAGTATTTGGAAAATCTTTGATTTTTCTGTAATACACATTGATTTAATTTATAACCACTTGTCTACTAGAAAAAAGTACTATTGGGACAAGTCGGCCTAAGATGTTCCGCCCCTCTGCGAAAAAAGTTTTCGCTCCTAGTACCTGTTGGATGCTTTTATTCGTCATGCGACATTAAAAAAGGAGATAGGATACACTAAAGATCAGCCACATGATGCTTTTTAACTCGACTATTCGAAGGATATTGGGGGGGGGGGGGGGCTATTCCGGTCATCCAGCGTCGGCGTCGACGTAGTAGTTTGATTAAACCTTACGTGCAAATGTCATATCTCCATTTTTACTAATGCTATTGTTCTGAAACTTTGCACATAGTCTAGTTGCAATAATATCAGCCTCTAGACACAGATTCAATACTCTGACACTCATTTTAGTGGAATTTTAACCTTTTTGGATCTAGAAGGTCTTGGTTAAACCTCACGTGCAACTATCATGTGTCTTTAATAACCCTCTTTCTACTAATGTTATTGCTTTGAAACTTTGCAAATGCTTTTGTGACTATCAAATCATCTTCTTGGCAAAGATCCATAACAAATACATTTATTATAGTGGAATTTTAACCCTTTTCGCACTTTGATATTTTCTTTGACTAAGAATTTTAATTGGAAGATTTTCTTTATCTCTATTACTACATAGGTATTATGCCTTTTTGTCAACATTGAATTGTTGTTACTATCCAGCACTCAGAATAGTTGGGCTTTGCACTCCTCTTACAGTTCTTGTTTGATACGCCTGATTATTTAGAACGATCATTCTAGTATCAGAAAATGCTTGCAGAGCAAAGAATTTCAATCCTGATCAGACTGCACCGCCCGCTCAACCTGACCTAGGTATAGAATTTCTTCACACTTCCTTGGAGGTGCCTGCTTGACTGGTAACGTATCTGGGTCCGAGATTATAAAACTTTTTTCTGTGCATTACAATTTTTAACAGTTAACGTAGAAACTTAACATTTATTTAAACTTGAATTTTGAGTAAATTCTTAATTGAGTACGAAAACAGTTTTATAATCTCGGGGTCTGATATGCGTACAAACTTGTTGTTAGACAAGTTTAGAAGTCGAGGTCAGCAAATTTAAAGCTAGAGATAACAGGGGAATGTTGACTCTAAATTATGTTAAAAACTAGAGTAGCTTGTTTCCTTCTATAGAAGACATTATGACAGTTTTTGAGAGATCATCTTCGAATATTTGCTTTGTAAGAGGTTTTTATCTTAACACTTCCTTGTATAAAAACAAACAAGCAATTTTCCACGAAACTAGTCATTTTAAACCTCTCACAAAGATTCGTCGTTTTTTAGCACTAAGTCGCCTATTAGATCGGGATATTTTTTTTCAAAATGAACCAAATTACTGATATGCGCCATTTGGGGTGCACAATGTCATAACTACAGCTTGAATAAAGCTGTAGTTAGGACATTTTGCACACCAAACGACTAATTGTTCTTCACCAAGCTATTAAATTTTAGGGGAACTTATAGTCGGCTTGGTATACTACTGTCCTGTGTTTTATCTGTATGAGGATTGAGCGCCGCTTTAAACAATTCTTCAGTTATATCAGGATGAAGTTCATCTACTCATGTGCTTCTTGGGTATAGCCAGTGCCAGGCCCTTGAATGTCTCGCCAAAGGACATACATACGAGATCCGTCTGTCCCTCCGTCCATAACAACAGTCGGCCAATCTTGGCTGTCAATCAAATAGTCAATCGACCAATTAAATCATTCATTCAGCCCGGTATTGAGTTTTGAACTCCAACATATACCGCCATTTATGTTGGTTTGGATGCATAAACGCCGTAATTACACCCAATTCAAGCTGCAATTAAGACATTTAGGTCGCAAACCAACCAGTCTACATTAGCTACATGCTACAGACTATAATTTTTGCAAAATAGCGCCGTCAAAAATTATACGTGTAGTCTGATCTTAGTCTACACCACCTGTTTTCCCCTTTTGGCTAAGAACTTTTATTAGATATAATTTCAAAATAAATATTAACCCATAATTAGCGTTTCCGGTGCTTTCAGCCCTTTGAATTGAATGCAATTCTGTAGAGGGTTATATTCTGCATGACGAGGGTTACGGTTTGACCCATTTTCCGAGCTCATTTGTATTTGGAATTATCATGGCGGTTAGGATGTAATTTGTACAAAATCAGGAGCTGAAATACTGTGGCAAAGATCTGTTTAAATATGTCATAAATTTTCACCTCTTCAATAGATCTCGTCACCTCTTTACAAATCTCGCTATCAAATATCTGTTGACTCGGTGTAATTTTACATTGCGTATAAAGTATAATAATTTTGTCTCGTCTTCTGAAAAGGAACCATTTAGGATATGCAAAACTTTTGATTCTGATCAGATAACGCGAAATGCGCAAGCTGACCGGCCCCGAAAGAGCTCGAATGCCATGGAGCAAATCTTATGAACATAGAATTGGTTAGAATCTACCCTTTATATCGTCGATGTAATTTTTCAACCTGGTAACTATATTGATTTCTTCAAGCTGTAGTTACGAATTTTTACAACTGCACCGAAGATTTTTTCCTTAATTGTTGAAATATACACCACGATTGAATTAATTTCAATTAAAAATGTGTTTGTGTGATGGTCAAGATATGATACTTTTATCAAATATGGGAAAACCGGAAACTCTTTAACCAATTACAAGATGACAAAATTTTAGATTTTTAGTCTAAATTGTAAGGAGATGCAGACGATAGTTTTGAGTTAATGAAATATTAAAAGTAATATTCTGGGTAGAAAACATTGTTTAAAATGAAGAAATTGCTTGTTGCAAGCAATTTCTTCATTTAACACAATGTTTCCCCATTACTTATCTTTTAAGGCGTCCAAAAAGCGTCATTGTGTGGGAAGGGGTTAAAACAGAGGTCTGAGACGATTCTTTATTAAGAAATGGGCGCTATTAATTGTACATGTATAGAGGTAAACGCCACTTTCAGCATTATTTAGGTAAGATCTATATCAGGGTAATTGTGGCACCTAACCATGCGTTATTTCTTACACCAGCACTACTCGAATGTCCAATCCTAGCTTTCTGCTTCATATCCGGCTGATCCCGTTAAAAGACGACAAAATGTTAGACTGGTCCAAACTGAAAGGAGTTGAAGACGGCAAATTAAAGCAAACGGAATTGTAGATTTTTTCAACTTTCTAGGTAGAAAACATTATGGAAAATGCTCGTAACAAGCGATTTCCCCATTTTCATACGCCCGTCGAAGACGGGACGTATTATGGGATCACCCGTGGCGTCCGGGCGTCCGGGCGATGTCCACTTCTTTGTCCGGAGCATAACTCTGTCACCGTAAGTCCGATTGTCTTTAAACTTGGCAGTTATATTCTTCTCATCAATACGGAGTGCAGTGCTCAATAACCATAACTCTAACTGGCCTATTTTTTGTTGTTTTCCATACTTGAATCTTGTCCGTAGAATATCTCTAAAAGTATAATAGCTAGAATCATGAAATTTCATGGATGGATAGAGCTCACCAAGTGGGAGTGCAGTGTACAAGAACCATAACTCTACCTATGCTATTTTTTGAGTTATTGCTCTTTGTTGTTTTTCATACTTGAATCTTGTCCGGAGTATATCTCTAAAAGTATAATAGCTAGAATCACGAGATTTCCATGATGGATAGAGCTCACCAAGTGGGAGTGCAGTGCTCAAGAACCATAACTCTACCTGGCCAATTTTTTTAGTTATTGCCCTTTGTTGTTTTTCATACTTGAATCTTGTCCGGAGTATATCTCTAAAAGTATAATAGCTAGAACCATGAAATTTCATTGATGGATAGAGCTCACCAAGTGGGAGTGCAGTGTACAAGAACCATAACTCTACCTATGCTATTTTTTGAGTAATTGCCCTTTGTTGTTTTTCATACGTGAATCTTGTCCGGAGTATAACTCTTAAAGTATAATAGCTAGAATCATGAAACTTCATTGGTGGATAGAGCTCACCAAGTGGGAGTGCAGTGTACAAGAACCACAACTCTACCTAGCGTTTATTTTGAGTTATTGTCCTTTGTTGTTTTTCATACTTTGTTTGACAAAAAATATTCATTCAAAATAACCTCAGTTCTTATTAAGCAGTGTGACGGGCGTATATTGTGACAATTTGGCAACTTGTTCACAATGTTTTCCAAAGCCTTTTCCTTTAAGGGGCGCCAAAAGCGTCAGTGTTTGGGAATTGGTTGAACGTTTATGCATTCATTTGTGAGAGAAAAACTACAATTTCTTTTTGTCAGATAGAATTAATGCCTGGGAGGTGTAGAGCGCTTGTTGTCATGATTTGCAGGCTAAAAATGTAACGTTTTAACAAAAAATATATAAGATCTTGCGTAATATAAGTACACTGACCACTGTCCGGTTATTCCGATTTTCAAGATGATATGCCTCAAAAATTGGAGAAAAACGAAGGAAGAAAAAGAACCATAACACACGTGTTTCCTATTTTATCTATTTCTTATTTTTGTCGAGATTTTAAAGTGAATCACTGATGCAGATCCGACTTAATATAATCTTAAAGCTCAAGTAGTTGGTATGATGTGTACATGAAAGTGTTTTAGTGATATTTGTGAGTACCTGTTGGATGCTTGTAGGTAATCCGATTAGTAAGGAAACGGTAACAGCATTCTAAAATCCTTATTTCTCAACGGAACCCTATGTTGTTGGTACTCATTTGATTTGTCTCGTCGAGACGATTCACATGAGTACCAACAACATAGGATGTTTTGGCAGTATTTGTGAAGTATTCAAATCTGATATACGAATTACATCCTCTATTTGTAAGTCTGGCTGATGGCAATTATATTATGGCTATGTACTGCTTATATAAGTCTTTTTGAATAAAGTGATATATCCTGTCATCAGAAAGCTAGAGATAGATAGATTTTGTTCAGAATAGAGTTAAAAAAGAATACACGGATTCGCTTATTTCAAGAAACACATATAACAATAAATGTATTATTGTGTGATATCTGTTACCATGTGTGCCAAATTCCAAACCTCGGATCACCTAAAATAGAGACAAACACATTCTTATTTGTATTGCGGTCCTTCTGTATTGCTGTTGCTGACAACAGATAGAGATTATGCTTTTGATGGTTCATTTTGATAAACAGAAAATTTATACTATCAAAGTTGATTGTAACATAATTTGAATCACACTTAGGTTTACATACTCATTACTATACAACATATCACAGAGAATCGAAAAAATGATATTTGAGTGTTTTATTTTAAACAGGATAAAACGCTTGCAGAGGTAGGCTATAACCCGCACTAGAAAACGATATTCTTCCATGTGCCCCAACCTTTGGAACAGCAAAGAAATAGAATCGGGTAGCATATGAATCTTCCACAAATTGCTCCATCAAATATATCAAATTTGAATATCTTAATCCTTTTTCGTCTTGAAGCTAGTTCATGTTTTAAAGTTGACATCAATGATGGTGGGTTTGTTGTGCAAACTTCTAGGTTTTGTTTTGCATGGTTTGAAGCTAGTTAGTACAGTTCTTATTTTAGTACTGTCGAAAATTGAAAGAAGATGCAGACGATATTTAAAAGTTTATCAAAGTTCGGATTTTTCAACTTTCTGGCTATAAAACATCTTGGAACAATCAATTTCTTCATTTTCCACAATGTTTTAAACTTTTTCTCTTGGGGGCATCTAAAATTGAGATAATTGAGCAGTGAATTTTCAACAGACGATCTGTCTCGTTCTGACACTGAAATAGCAAAATCGTCTGCATAAATAAGTTTTTTGGTTTTCTTACAACATGCTTGCCAAGTATGTAAACCTAAAAAGGAAGGGTCCAATTATAGAACGCTGCGGAACACAACATCTTCTACTGGCAAAAGAAGATTGGGTTTGTTTACATCCTTTCTCTTAGATACGATGTAAACCAATTAATAAAATCTGTGACGAAGCCTAATGCTTCAATTTTCATAATGAGGTTAGTTTGGACAACTGTACCGAATGCTCCCTACAGGTCTATTAAAACCATTTCTACAAATTGCCTTCTAGGAACCAGTTGATAATTATTTCGTAGAAATTTATGATATACATTTCATAATGCAACGCTTCGTTTACACTATATGATAAAGCATCGAGTCATTATATAGTTACCCAATATACTGTAAATAACTGAGTTAACGTTTTGAGACAGGTAATATTACATTATCTTAACACTTTAAAATGTTGATATTTTTATTCCATTAAAATTCCTGTCTACCTAAAATCAAAAGCGTCGATTTTAAATCAGACACATTTCTAATGACAAAGTTCTTTATTTTACTTTACACCTATGAATCGTCTAGAATTGACAAAAATTTAAATAAGGATCTCAGATTTGAGTGTTAGAAAGTGTCGTTTGCAAAAGTTCGTATCCCACCCGCACTGAAGGTCTAAGGTCTTGTCGCCCTTTGGCAAGACAAGTTAAATCATCAATCTTATAATGGTGACGTATAAAGGAAATACAATACATGAATAAACGAACTCTGTCCCTTTGAAACCGAACTATTGACAATCTTGCTTTTCAATCAAGGAACCAATCAACCAATCAAATCATTCATTTATTCAGCCATAATTAAGCTTTGAACTCCAACATTGGCCGCCATTATTTCGAAACATTTTTGTTGGTTTGGCGACTTAAACGTCTTAACTACAGTCTATTAAAGCTGTAGTTACGACGTTTAGGTCGCCAACTAACCATTTCACTTTTTTGTCACGTGTCATACAAAATCGAGGTGGAACTTCATGTTAGGGTCAATGGGCGGAGTAATCGGAGAAAGTGGGCGGGGCAGGCGATTGGTCGATTGTTCAGAGCGGCTTTTAAACGTCATACAAGCAAACAAAGTACGTCAAGAGACTAGTTCTTGATGGTAACACATCGTCTGTTACCACAAAGCTTTCCAAAACTCTTGTTCCACTTTACGGACTTCGTCTACCTTTGAAGAGTTTACTTTTTTACGTGCAACGTGGCAGGTTTTAAAATGTAAACAATTAGGGGGGAGTGATATCAAGTTTCACTTATGGATTTGTAAATACATGGGTTTGTATATATCCCGCGTCCTTAACAATTGGCTTTGTTGGACAAGAAAGTTAAAATTTTGCATTGGGATTAACTTGAAAAAGGTTAGATACTCAAGATAACTAAATATTTAACGAATCGCTAGCCACGCCAAAAGACCTCCGACAGTAAATTCGATTTAGATATTAAACGGTATTAGTTTGCAAAGTTTAAGGCCAGGTACATGTAATAAATCGGTGGCTTTGTGTAAAAACATCATAAGTGTCTATACAAAGTATAGATACTTATGATGTTTTTACACTAAAGTATCGCAATAGTAAAATGGTTGGTTGACGATCAGTCAGTCGTATCTAAAGCAAGTTCGTCTAAGTCGCCAAACCAACAAAATGTTTAACATAAATGTCGGAGTTCAAAGTTCATTTTTGTTCTAAATGGTTGATTGGGTTGATCTATTTATATTTTGATTGACAGACCCATCCATCAATTCCCATTTCTTCGATATCTGGTAAAAGTTTTCTTTAACGCACTGTAGTGAATTTGTACAGTTCAACTTAAGGATATAATTATGTAATACAAATATGTATTTCCTCAGTTTTTTCCCTAAAGCTCGATTCACGCTACAGTTACATACCGGGATTATTTAAGAAATAATTTGACAATCAAATCGTTTATGAACATTCGTTTTCGACATTTATTCGACCTTTCGAATGTAAATTGAAGAATGGGGAGATGGCATTTCTCGTGATTTACACTTTCTTTTTACACACTGTTTTCTATCACATATGATCCTTATGTCAAACTTCACTGAATTTGAATGAATTGCCGTCGTCAGATTCTTTCTATGAGAAATAGATTATGGTGAATATTTGAAAATTCACTTTCAGTGTTGTGTTCATAAAGCCAACTGGTTTCCATGTAAATAGCGGTAGAAAACTATTTTGAATTAAAAGGATGATAACATTAATGTTAAATCCGTGATGTAAGCTTTCATAGAATTATCAGTCGGTCAGTATACAATAATCATTTGAAATAAGTCAATATATTCTGTTCATTTCAGGACTGACTTTTTCCTGACTCTTCTAAGGTGAAGGTCGTGTCGATGGTGAAGTGCATCTCCATGAACAAGGAGGATGAGTTGCTACAAGATGCAAGGACGTTGCTAAGGTTACTAAAAGAAGATGAAGACAGCCTTAACGACGCCGGGAAAAAGCTCGTAAAACAACAACGTGAATATGCACGCCAAGTATTCATTCACGTCGTTGACGGATGGACGCCATTTCACGCATTCGTGCTCAAAGGTGCTCGAAAAATGGTGAAACATTGTTTACGTGCTGGTGTTGATGTTGATTTAACGATGGGCGCACCTGACGGACTTCCGGGAGGGTGTTCCGCGCTCCACCTAGCGGCACACAGAGGGGATGTAAGCATAATAAATATTCTCATTCAGTTTGGAGCGGATATAAATCTCAAGGATGAATCAAACAAGACACCGGTTATGTACGCTTCAAGCGCCAATAATACTCTTGCTGTGAAAACACTGAAACGCGCAGGCGCTGACATGCGCGGTTGTGAAGAAAAGATGGACGACATATCATCGTCTAGAATTTGTTTTTTACCGTTTGTTTGTGCAGGTGTACGTAGATAGTACAAAACCAGCGTGTGGTGATCTTCAGGCTTTGCTTGAACATGTATTTTTTTTTTCGTATTTCCGACTTTCCGATTTCATTAACTAGTTATGAAAGTAAGATAACAACAGGAAAATAATGAAAATTATCTTCTTCAGTCAAATTTTGCCGAGTTGATAGGCTGTAAGTGAATTTATATTTGCGTTTGTTTGGTGGTTTATATATTGTTCAAGACTAAGTTTGAAAAGATTTTTAAAGTCTGTAAAAATTCAAAAATTAGCTTTTATGTCAAGGAGAAAAATAAAAATTATTTCATTAATTTCCAAAAGTATGGATATCAGCTTTTTTAAAAAAAAAAAAAGAAATCGAATTTGTTAAGGTGTTCTTAATACGATTTTTAGGAAAGTTGTCTAATTGATTAATTTTTCTACTTTCTTATGAAACTGAATTTAACATGTTTAACCCACTCACACAATCCCGTTTTTTTTCAATCATCAAGAAAAAAACACAGGAAGATAGTTTGGCAATGAAGAAACTGGACTGCTTTAAAGTTTTAAGCAATCTTCCTGATTAATGAATTATTGGCCGGAAATAAATTCTAAAGGATATTTTCTTATTTGACAGCTAAAATATCATTTTTTTCATTCGCTATGATTGACCAAAATGGATCATTTATGTTATTTTCTTTAGATTGAGTCAAGGCCAGACATTTAATGGTTTCTTTTAGTAATAATATTTTACCATTTTCTACCCTTTTTGTCAGGCCAGAAACTTTCGGCATATTGGAGATTACTTTTTTAGCTAGCAAAGCATCATCCGATAACCTAAGTTAACATACAAAATTTTTAGGTCTCATCAAAGTTCAACGAGTGTAAACTGCCATTGCAGGCTTAACTACTAAATCCACTGAATCCCTACGCCGTAAAAAGTAGTTCTTATGCATTTCAGGAATATTGCACTCTCTATTCAAATTATAACGAACTATTTCAAAAGCATCTTATCTTACCCATTCCCACTCAATTCCGCTTTTTAGGCTTCCAAAGAAATTTGGAAAACATTATGGACAATGAAGACATTGCTTGTAAGAAGCAATTTCTTCAATGTCCACAATGTTTTCTACCCTATAAGGGCAATATTTTCTTAATTCCACCAACTTGAAATTGTCCTCTGCAACTTTTTTTTCAATTTTAACCAGTCTATGATTTAGTCATGTGTTAATCAGTCTACTCCTAGGTTAATTTAACCTCGTTTATTTTTCATGATAACCTTTGACAAAGAATATTACATAACAAATCCATAATTTGCTAGCTTCCAGTTCGATCAGTCCTTTGATTTCTTCTTTGGTAGTGGGCCACAGTGAATGAATGCGGTCTCGCCCAAAAAGTAATATAACACTACGAAGGATCATTTCTTTTTGTTTTTGAACATGAATTTTTAGCTTTGCCTGAAGACACCCATGGACCATTTACATAAAGTAGTTAAATAGCATATCTGTGATTTTTTATATTCTTGATTCGTCAGGTAATCAGGGACTTCTCGGATGTTCCGTAAAACAAATAGTTTAGATAAGGACCGGATCAAGCAGAGCTCATCAAGAGGTCAATATGTATTTGTATTGCTCAACAAGAGGTTAAGAATATATAATTATTTGTGAACTTATAAATATTTCTTGAAATAATATATACATTCCTCTCAGACAAAATCGGACACGCCAGGAAAGACAATAAAAATATAGTAAGGATGAATGATAATTGGTCATTTGTGTGAACTTGTTTGGTTTGGCGACATAAACGTCGTAACTACAGCTTATTCAAGCTGTAGTTACGACGTTAAGGTCGCAAAATTACCATTTTACTTTTTAGCTCACCTGAGCACAAAGTGCGAGGTGAGCTATTGTGATCGGTCGTTGTCCGTCGTCCGTCCGTCCGTCCGTCTGTCCGTCTGTCTGTCTGTCCGTCTGTCCGTCTGTCCGTCCGTCCACAATTTCTTTAAAAATCTTCTCCTCCTAAACCAGTAGGCCAATCAAGCTGAAACTTTGCAGGGATGTTCCTTAGGTGAAGTTCTTCAAAAGTTGTTAAAAGAATTTAATTCCGTCAAAAACTCTGGTTGCAGCGGCATTTGAAAATTGGAATCTTTAGTAATTCTTTAAATAACTTTAAAAATCTTCTCCTCCTAAACCAGTAGGCCAATCAAGCTGAAACTTTGCAGGGATGTTCCTTGGGTGAAGTTCTTCAAAAGTTGTTAAAAGAATTTAATTCCGTCAAAAACTCTGGTTGCCGCGGCATTTGAAAATGGGAATCTTTAGTAATTCTTTAAATATCTTTAAAAATCTTCTCCTCCTAAACCAGAAGGCCAATCAAGCTGAAACTTTGCAGGGATGTTCCTTGGGTGAAGTTCTTCAAAAGTTGTTAAAAGAATTTAATTCCGTCAAAAACTCTGGTTGCCGCGGCATTTGAAAATGGGAATCTTTAGTAATTCTTTAAATATCTTTAAAAATCTTCTTCTCCTAAACCAGTAGGCCAATCAAGCTGAAACTTTGCAGGGATGTTCCTTGGGTGAAGCTCTTCAAAAGTTGTTAGAAGAATTTCATTCCGTGAAAAACTCTTGTAACCGCGGCATATGAAAATTGGAAATTTTAGTAAATCTTTGATGTTGTTTTTTTCATAGACTACAAGGCCAAAGGCATTTATATTTTGTAAAGAGCTTAATCATATGGTTCTCTACCAAGTTTTTGAATATATAATCTCTGGGGTCAAAAATGGCCCTGCCCCTGAGGTCCGAAGTTTGGAAAAATTCTTAATAAGAGCAATTTCAAAAGGCTTCTCTTCTTAAACTATAAGGTCTAGGATATTCATATTTGGTATGTAGCATAACTAGATGGTTTTGTACTATATCACAAAAAGTTTTCATCCAAGGGTCAAAAACGGCCCTGACTAGGGGTCCAAAATTTTGGAAAAACGCAAAATTTGAGTATGTTGAAAAAAATACTTCAAGGCAAAGAGCATTTATATTTTGAGTGTAGCATAGCCTGGCTGTTATCTATCAATTTTGATTAAATTATGCCTGTAGTGTAAAAAAACACCCCTTCCCTGGGTGTCCAAAGTTTGTAAAAATGCTCAATTAGACCATGTTCAACAGTCTTCTCCTCCAAAACTACAAAGTCTAAGGCATTCATATTTTGTATATAGCATATCCAAATGATTCTCTACTATGTTAGCTAAAATCTTAGCCCTGGGATAAAACATGGCACTGCCCCAGAGGTCCAAAATTTTGGAAAACACCCAATTAGAGCAACTTCAAAAGTCTTCTCCTTCTGAAATAGAAGATGAAGGGCATTCATATTTGGTATGTAGCATGACTAAATAATTTTGTACTATGTTACAGGAAAATATGCTCTTAGGATAAAAAATGTCTCTGCTCCTGGGATTGAAAATTGCATAAATCGCATTGAAAGGATTCTTCTTAAATAGAAATGGAGAAATTGCTTGCTTTCTCACAATGCTTTTTTAAACCTTTTCCCCTGAGGGCGACAAATCTGGGATAGTTTGGTAATCGATTAAACTATGAAGCCAAAGGCATTCATTTTCATTTTAAAGCATTACTGGATTGTTTTGTACAAAGCCCAAAATCTTATATTTGTTTTATTTATTTTGCTCAAGTTGTGTCTTTTTTATACAAAAAAGTGCTGTAATTTGAAGATGCCTCAGGTGAGCGATTTTAGACCATCATGGTCCTCTTGTTTTATTGCACGATACTTGGCCATACATTTCGCAAAATTATGCTATGTAAGATAGGAGCAGGACTTCCTGTCGGATTCAATGGGCGGAGACAGCAAAGTAAGTTTGAGCGGCGACGGCGGCACTCATCCTTTCCGACTATTTGTCCCTCACCAATGGGTCGATTATCGTAGACCTATGTGAGATAGCAGCTGGAGGCTAGGAAGGGATGTAATGGTAGTACTGGTGTGAGAAATACCAGGATTCCAGTGTTAGGTGCTCCAGCCGCCGCGATATAACTGAAAGATTGTTGAAAGCGGCGTAAAAGCGGCCCAAAAAAACAACAAAGTTTGAGCGGCCAGAGATTGGTCAATTTTTGATTCAGAAAAAAAATCAAAAGAAAAAGATTTCGACCCTGATCAGGCTGCGCACCCTGCACAGTTTGACCAGGATCGATTATTTTCGTTTTTTCTCCGGAGTCCCCTTTTTGCCTGACAGATCACCGTTTTAAAATACATTAGTTCTATTTCACCGAGGAAAAACGAATTCATACCATATCCATTTTCAAAGCCGTAATCGTGACCTTTTATGTCTTTGGTAAATAAGTTGTCAAAGAAATTTTAATATTTGCCATGACACAAGAAGAACCTAACTCATATCATTGGTTGAACACGTATTTTATAATTTTGATATTACATAGGTGATATTACACTAGTGTAATACAAATGTAATTGCGTTCGTATCCTGTAATAGCAACTTTTTGTTGCCGCCAAAATGACGTCACAACGTTTGAAATGACGCCATTTCATAAAAATGTGTTTTAAGTTTAAAAAAAAATCGAAAATTTAAGAATTCTATGAATTTCTAGTGATTTATTGCAAAACTTATGAGTCGAATATAAATATCAAAGTTGTGTTCAAAAATTATAAAAGCGTCATGTTTATCTGTTTTAGATGACCAGTTTATTAAATTCGATTTTCTAATTAAGAGAAGAATAGAATATTTTTGTTTTCATCGAGTGAAACAAGCAAAAACTTTACAAATTTTGATACCCTTTTGTATGGGACTATTTTGTGCGGAAGCATACAAAATGGCAGCTTGCTTAAAACTTTGGTCATGGAGGTACGATTTTCTTTCGACCAATCAGAACGCCCGTCATTGATAGACGAAACTGAAATTTAAATTATGACAACCTATTCAATATTATCTATGTATTAAATATGATTTCTTGTACAATAGAACTAACGATATTTTAAATTGTTTGTATTTTGTGTCGACTTTACAAAGAGCTGTTTGTTAGCTCTTATACCTGTGAAGAGAGTTATATATATTTGTCGGCCTTTGTTAATTTTTATTCAATTTCACTCCGTCTTGTGGAGAATCGGTTTAAAATCATGGTTTAGGGACAGTTTGATGAAGAAGGATAAACAAGATATCGTCAGTGCGTCAGCAAAATATCGCAACTACAGCTTTATGGAAGCTGTAGTTTCGAAATTTTGCTCACGCACCGACGATATATCATTTAAAGAATTAAGCGGAGACTAAAAAGAAGGGGTCGTTAATGAGCATAAAAAGGATCGTAGCTACATATTTTTTTAAAAACTACAGGTACAATGTTTTGATAGACTATAGAGGAAGTGATATCACAAACTAAATTGAAAACATTTATTTTTTTGTCGAATCTTTAGAGCCGAGAATCTGTGAACTTATTCTGTTGGAGACAAAATCGAGGTGTTAGAGTAAAACCATAGTATGGGTCTATACAATGTATAGACCCATACTATGGTTTTGCTCTAAACCCTCGAAATGTAACTAGGCCTTTAAGATTCCCACAAATCGACTTGCAATCATCATAACTATGATAAAAGCAGTACAATCATAAAATGATCATCAATCATCTTCGACGATCATCGCAATCAGCATTAGTAGCATCTATCATTATTCGATCATGAGCGACTCAAAAGAACGTCACAAAACCAGACGCCTACATAAGAGGGGCCTAACTTATATTTGAATGCTTATTTATCATGAAAACCATAAAAAAACATATGGTGTGGGTACTCATTTGAATCGCCTCGTCAAGACGATTCAAATGAGTACCCACAGCACAGGGTTTGGGGTAGTATTTATGAAAATAGTAGACCCGACGATGTAAAAAGTTTAAAAAACAATGGGTTTGATGGGATTATTGTACAAATATTAGACTAGACGATTTAAATTATTACACACATCGTTGAGTTTGGGGTAGCATAAGAACATAAGAGCTTAAAATTTAAATTACCCTCTCTATCTGTAAATCCGGATAATCTCCCATCACATGGTCGATAGGATTCTAAACTCTTGTAACTGCAGTTTACTAGAGCTGTTGGTACGAATATTTCGAAATCTATCAACTGTTAACATGTATGTATGTTTTCCATTGCTCTTTTATTTTTCTGGGTTCCTTTTATGACATGTTATTCCTTTCTTTCTGTATCTTCTTTGACATTTTTTTATCTATTGCCTTATTGTTAAATGTACTTTTACATTCCACTTTTCTATGTCCGAAATGTGCTATTTGTAATTTTCTTTACTGATATTTTGACTAGCTTATATATTCTCATAGAAATTGAAAATGACTTTTGAATTACTTTTCTACATGTTTAAGTTTATTTTGAGATACTATTAGGGTTCGTTTCGTTTTACACCTTTCCAGTTATACGGAATTAAAGACTTGTCCAATTTAAAAGAGTTTGCAGATGACATCTAAAAGTGGAGCTTTTTTCAAATTATTACTATCGTATAGGGTAGAGAACATTGTTGAGATAAAGAAATGGCTTGTAACATGCAATATCTTCTTTTCCCACAATGTTTTCACAAGAATAAAGTCACGAGGACGTAAACATCAGGATTGTACTGGAAAGGATAAAAGAAGTGATTCCAAATAGTAAAAAACGTTATTTTGGGATAAGTTTTAGCTCATTTGGGCACAACGCGCTTAATGTAAGCTTTTGTGATCACTCATCGTATGTTGACCGTCCGTCCATCCACAATTTTTTTAAGACTCTTCTCCTTCTCGTTTAAGTAGAAACAAGATAAGAAATCCATAAAAACACGTTTTAGACAAACCAGTTGACCAAAGGTTTTCTATTTTGTATGCAGCATTAAAGTCTACAAAAGATGTTGGAATAATAATCCTAGGGTTCCATTTAGGCTCCAACCGGGCACAACTATATTCATTTAGGTCACTAATTGTAACCCAAGTGAGCAATCAAGGTTTAATTGCGATACTGTTCTAAATGTCTATACATTATATTGTCACTTAGAACAGTATCGCATTAAGCCTTCCAATTGTATTTTGCTACTTTAAGTCAGGTAAAAGTCAAGTCAAGTTAAGTCTGTTTCATAACGCGAATGTTGGGTTTATGCACATGGGAATTCAGGTTACTTAATTGTCAAGTCTAACTTTGAAATGTTGTGTTTTTTTCTGTCAAATTTCATCAGATGTTATGTATTTAATAGAAAACCGACAGAGTATTTTGCTCTTGAAGAGAATAGACTGGCCTTCTGGTGCACGCAGTTTATCCAGACGGTCTATGTGCTTTGTAACTATCTGAAAAGGCCTGATTTGCCTGGGTACCTCTGATATCCGGTGATTTTGAATTTCAATTATGACGGCCTTAAAAAATGAATTTGATAACGGGTACATACTTATTATGGTATACCGTTGAGGTCTATCTGAGCGCACATGAACGAGACGAAGACCCTACGATGACAGATCGTAACTTGTACGATATCAGGAGCTCGAGAGTAAGCAGACATAACGAGACAAAGGCTTTGCAGACGAAATCTTAAAGCGGATTTAATTTGAAAAATAGCCATTCATGTACGGTAGAAAATTTTTTGGCAAAAAAGAAGAAATTGCTTGTAACAAGCGATTTCATCTTTTTCACAATGTTTTCTTACTTACAAAATCACACGGACGTAAAAAAACAGAGAATTAGCAGGAAAGGGTTAAAACGGTATTTTGTGCACTTTTTGAATTTAAAAAAATTTCGTCAACTTTAGCATAACAACCAAATAGCCATTAAACATCTGAAAAGTAGAGCTGAAAGGAGTTGGCCAAAGTTTCGTGAATCATTTCGCTTTCCCGTTAATCCATTCCCTCACAATCCCGCCTAAGAAATATATTTACATGATAATATATATTTGAACTTGTGCGTGACATTTCCAACAATTTCGCATGTGCGTGACTCGCACACATTGAGCACCCTGGACAGTCATTCGGGGCAATTAGAATATTCGCTGATTGTTTAAAGAAGGTTTGGGACAGTACCCATCTGGAGAGCGCAGAGTATAGACTCTGATCAGACTGTGCTGATGCACAGGCTGATCTGAGTCTTTACTTGGCGCACATGTGTAATGGTTGGAAATGTCACGCATGCGCTCATTTATAACAAGCAACTGCTCCTTTTCCTCACAATGTTTTCTACGTAATTTTGTCGTTTTAACCCATTCCAACTCAATCCCTCCTTTTTACGCCTCTCAAGAAAAGAGCTTTGGAAAACATTGTGGAAAATGAAGAAATTGCTTGTATCAAGCAATTTCTTCATTATCCACTATGTTTTCTATCGAAAAAGATGAAAAAAAATTATAATTTCATCATCTTGAAATTGTCGTCTGCATCTTATTTCAATTTGGACCAGTCTAAAATTTTGTCAAGTGGGAATGGGTTTAAATGGGTTAAGAGACGATAAATTTTTAGACTGGACCAAATTTGAAACACTGCAGACAAAATGTTACGATACAAGTCAAATTAAAACTCTTTCAGTACAATTTACAGATGAAAAGGGGAAAAGCCTATTACAAGCGATTCGCCCCTCCCCCGTCTCCATTTTTTCCGCAATAAAATTTCTAGGAGGTATCAAAAGCAAAGGACCGTATTGGAATCGAGTTAAGTTTGTGGGAAAAAGTAAATCAGTAGTGATGATGAAAGTAATTTGAATTGAATATAAATCCGAGCAGTAATTTCTGAACTTGTAATCTGACCTTGTTTTGCTTTCGATCGAGTCTGTTTTGGTGTAATTTGTCACAGAATATTTTCATTATACTTTCATTCATTTGTTTGTTATTTTCTATGTAAATTAAAAGAATATAACTTTTGGTGCTGTTTTCATCTGTTACATGATTGGTGGCTCGCTGGCCTCGCCGACTGACTCCAACGGGAAGTTGGACTTACATATAAAACGGTTTTATTTGAAAAGAATGTAGCCAGAAATATTTAACAACAAAGTAAAATGGTTTGTTGACCGACATAAACGTCGTAACTACAGCTTTGATAAGCTGTAGTACCGACATTTAAGTCGCGAAAGAGCTATCGTGATCGGTCGTTGTCCGTCGTCCGTCCGTCTGTCCGTCCATAATATCTTTAGAAATATTCTCCTCCTAAACCAGTAGGCAAATCAAGCTGAAACTTTGCAGGGATGTTACTTTGATGAAGTTCTACAAAAGTTGTTAAAAGAATTTAAATCCGTGAAAAACTCTGGTATTTAAAGGAATTCTGATTGCCGCGGCATTTGAAAATGGGACATTTTAGTAAATCTTTGAAATTAAACGACCAAGGGCATTTATATTTGTTATGTAGCTTAATCAAGTTTGGTAAAATGCTCAATTAGAGTAATATCAAATTATTCTCCTCTTAACACTGGTCCAGATTAAAAGAAGTTGCAGACGGTAATTAAAGTTTGATTGAAATCTAAATACAAGGGATTTTTAGGGTAGAAAACATTGTGAGAAATGGAAAAATTGATTATAACTAGTAAGTTCTCCCTTTCTCACAATGTATTTTAAACCTATTTTCCTTGAGGGCATCAAAATGTGAGACAGTTTGGTAATTGATTAAACTATAAAGCCAAAGGCATTCATATTTATCGGATAGCATTACTCGATAGTTTTGTACTATACCCAAAATCCTATATTTGTTTTATTTATTTTGCTCAAGCTGTGTCTTTTTTATACAAAAAGTACTGTAATTTGCAGCTGCTTCAGGTGAGCGATTTTTTACCACTATGGTCCCCCCCCCTTTTTATTTTTTTAGTCTGGTCCAAATGGAAAGAGGTTGCAGACAACATTTGAAATTGGATTTGGTTTGAAATGAAACAATCCTATGTGGTATGAAATTTCGTTGGAAAAGGAGAAAATTGCACAATGTTTCTTATGTATAGAATCACAGCATTTTAAAATCCCGCGTTTAAACAGAAAAGGGTTAAACGGAAGGCTGTATGTTCGTTTACAAGTTTTAACTGATTAAGAAATGACGCTTTTCTAACATATTTCAAAAAGAAAATTTCGGGGAAAATTGTTAATAATCAAGAAATTGCTTGTTTCAAGCAATTTCTTGATTATCCACTTTATTTTTTTTTTTTACCCTTTAAGACAAAAGATTTCAAAATTCGATTAGATTAAAATGTCGTCTGCAGTTTCTTTGAAGTTGGACCAGTCTAAAATGTTGGCGTTTTGTTATAGGTTAAGTCAGCGTTCGAGCTTTGAAATTTCATAACGAGAGCCCTGATTTGCAGATACAATTTTCTAGTCCAACCAGAAACTTTATTTTAGAGTATTGAATTGACATCCTCGACCACTGATTCCGCTGGCCCCGCCCGATGATTCCGCTGGCCCCGCCCTTTTATTCCACTGGTCCCGCCCACTGATTCCGTTGGCAACGCCAACTGACTCCGATAGGACGTTCCACTCCGAGATTTAACGGCGTTATTTTGCATAATTAATTGCCAGTTAAATGTCAAATAGAAGTAAAATGGCTAGTTGGCGACTTTAACTTGGATAAGCTGTTGTTATAACGTTTTGAGTTGCAAAACCAACACAATCAATTCACTTAAATGCCAAACAATTTCTTCTTTTCCCCTAATGTTTTCTCAATTACAAAATGGTTTATACACAAACCCCATGGATTGTGCAGGAAAGGGTTAACTGATTCATTTAGGTCCGCAGAGCGCCTTAGACACTCATGTGCCCCTATTTTACAAATACGAAAGTCCGATGAAGAGATACTACGGCAAACTACCCCTAAATCAATTAAAAGACGCTGCAGAGAAAATACCCCTCTTGAGCACAGCTGACCAATCAATGGTACCGCCCGCTGTCTCCCTAAGCCCCGCCTATTGACTCCAACAGGAAGTCCCGCTTCGATTTTTAATAGCATTATTTTGCAAATTTTATGGCCAGTAACATGTAACAAAAAATATAATCGTTGGTTGGCGACGTAAACGTCGTAACTACAGTTTGAATACGCTATAATTACGACTTTAAGGTCGCCAAAAACCAGAAAAGGTTAACAAAATGGCGGCCAATGTTGGTGTTGAAAGCTCAAGTACGGACTGAATAAATGGTTTGATTGGTCGGTTGATTCCTTGATTGATAGGCGCGATCGTTCAATTGGTCGGTTTGTAGTGATTATTCTGTTATCTCTAGACTTCCTAGAACGTTGCCTGATTAAACAAAACCACATAACAGGATATGGATTATCTGCCTGATAACCGATTAAATAAGCCTTAGTCATGTGCAAGTGCAAATATGTGTGTTTTTATCACATCAATCGTGACATATTACGTCAGTGTTCTTTTGTTAAATTTTGAAGGTACTTCTCTACCGAAAGTTTTCCGTATTTATAGAATAGTCTGAGTTTCAAGAGGTATAGAAATACAAAACATTTGTTTCCGAGAGAAAAGAATCCATGACACGAGTTTTTTTTTTTTCGAGACAACTATGACTATTACTTTTCATTGTTGATTTAGGCCCCCGGCCCATTACAAATATAAACATTTTACACAATATGCATATATATGAAGAAAGTGAGGTACCAGGAATAACAGAATAGAATTGGAAAAGACACTTCTTGCAAAAATTATTTTAACAAAACTTTTAGACTGTGAAATTATCAATTTTGTCATCGTTCTTACTTGAAAATTTCACCTAACTTTTCATCATAGAGATTAATATTAAGAGAGATGCTAAGGATAACCCGTTCCTGTAAACCAAAAGATTTTCTCTTTCTCAGTAAGTGGTAAATCCAAGTATACCCTGACATCGCCAACAATACAAAAGTTATTTAGTCCACCCGAGTTCACACACCAGCTTGTCTCTGTTCTTGACTCGGTTAAAGTCAGCTTATTTCAAAGAAAATCTCAGTATAGGTCCTTTACGTATGGACGTTCATGTGATTAACCAATCGCTGGCCTCGTCCACTGTCTCCCAAGACCCAACCCATTGACACCGACAGGAAGTTTTGCTTCGATGTTAAACGGCGTTATTTTGCAAAATTTATGGTCAAAAGCATGTAACAAAAAAGTAAAATGGTTGGTTGGTGACCTAAACGTCGTAACTACAGCTTGAATAAGCTGTAGTTACGACGTTTAAGTCGACAAAATACAATAAATTTTAGTAAAAATGGCGAACAATGTTGGAGTTGAAAAGCTCAAATCCGGACTGAAAAAATTATTTGATTGGTCGGTTTATTCCCTGATTGACAATCGCGATTGGTCAATTGACGGATCGCCGTTGAAAATTGCTCCGACATTTATGAAATCACCATCCAACGACTTGCCACTTATTAACCCTTTCCGTACAGTATCTGGGTTTTACGTCCCTGTGGTTCTATACTTCAAAAACATAGTGAGAAAAGAAGAAATTGCTTGTGACAAGCAATTTCTACGTTTCCAACAATATTTTCTGCCCTGTAGGTTGGCTAATTTTCAATTTGCTTTAATTTTTAATTGTTGTCTGCAAGCTCTTTCAAATTGGCCAAGACTAAAATTTGGAAAAACAGGAAAGGACTAAACCCCCCTACCTATCATAATAATCTCTACGTTTTTAACCCTAACCTGTTTTTCAAAATCTTACACTTGTCCAACTTCAAAGGTTTTGTCGGCGAAAATTTGTATTGGGTGAAATTTGAAAAGTAACCATTCAGTAGGGTAGAAAATATTGTGGAAAAAGAAGAAATTGCTTGTCACAAGCTATTTTTTCTTTTTCTGCAATGTTTTCTCAATTTAGAAATCACATGGACGTAAAAACCAGTGATTGAATAGGAAAGAGTTAATTTTGATTTATATCAGATTTTCCTGTAAATATTACGAAATGTGATGACCGCTTTTTAACCCTTTCCTACACAGTGACGCCTTTTGACGCCCCTCAAGAAAAAAAATCAATTGGGAAATCATAATTTCCACAATATTTCTAAACAGAAAATTGAAAAAATCTCAATTTTCATAGACTTTAAATTATCTGCAACTCCTTTCAACTTGGACCAGTCTAGAATTTTGCCGTTTGATAATGGGTTAAACAGACTGTGTTTGTCCTAACATATATCATTTTCATTTTATGAATTCAAACTCAAGACCCTGCATCAAACTTAATGTTGTAGTGTGAAGATACCTCATTTCTCAACCATCCTAATGCAATATACGGCAAGGTTGTCTTCCCTTCAAATCTCGCCCAATTTTGAAAACAAGATAAGAAATAGAATCGGGAGAAAAGAAAACAAAACTTTAGTCAGAGCTCATTTGAGGCACCTTTGTAAAAACCCAGAGTGAAATTCTGTTGGTATTTCCATGTACAAAGTGTTTTTGGGTTTTATTGACAAGGGGTACATTAATTCGTTTCCAAGGTCGAACCGACGATGTCTTAAAGAGTCGATAAAGGTCAACCTTGTTCATTAATAGTATAACTCCATATATAATGTGAGTTTTTTCTAGCGTGATTAGGGTTACGTTTTCCGTTAGGAATAAACAGAGACATAGAATAACATATATAATGTATCTGGAATAATGACTACAGTAGTATAAAGGATCATCTCAAATACCTGTCGGGCCATCTAAACGAATAAGGAAAGTCATGATATATGTATATGTTTACATCGAATTATTTTGAAATTGTCGTAAATTCAACAAAACCAATCTATGCCAATCTATACCAACCACTTGAATAATTCTAAAACTGGCTTAAGATTGTCCATTCCTTCAAAGAAACGCGTGTCAATGACAAAGCAATTTGAAATAATATATTATTGAACATTATTGTTCAATTACTAATCATTACCGATTTTTATGCCAAAATAACTTTCCTGTGATTATTCCAAAAGCTTTTCCTAAAATTCCAAAGAAGACAGAGTGGTTGTTTTTTTTTTCAAAACCCTTCTCTAAAGTTGCAAACCACTGAAATATTTCAATGGTCGGTCTAAATTGTAAATATTTTACATGCTCTAAGACAAGGTGGGTGTGTGTGTGTGTGTGTGTGTGTGTGTGTGTGTGTGTGTGTGTGTGTGTGTGTGTGTGTGTGTGTGTGTGTGTGTGTGTGTGTGTGTGTGTGTGTGTGTGTGTGTGTGTGTGTGTGTGTGTGTGTGTGTGTGTGTGTGTGTGTGTGTGTGCGTGTGTGTGTTTTTTTTTTTAACGCCCGTCAATATAAAAACTTTGCAAAACATTGTGGGAAATGAAAACAATGGATTCCTGGTATTTCTCACACCAGTACTACCACTACATCCTTTCCTAGCCTCCAGCTGCTATCCCACTTAGGTTTACGATTATCCACCCATTGGTTAGAGACAAATGTCGGAAAGGATATGTGCCGCAGCCGGGGAAGGAAACAATGACATCCCATAATTGAAGATTAGGATTCTGACGCGCTACCGACTGCGCTATGATGGCCACAAAATTTTGAAGATTTAACAACTTAAAATTGTCTGTCGTCTGCAACTTCTTTGAATTTTGACTGGTCTCAAATTTATCGTATGAGAATGGTTAAACGTCTTAAGTACACATAATTCGAGTTGTAGTTACGAAACTTAGGTCGCCAATGATTTACGTAACATCTTTATACCCCTGACCATATATTTTACAAGCCTCTGTTGATACCTCAGCCGAATTGGCTTGCCGGATTGGGATTGGCCAGAGATCTATCATTTAGACATCGAATTTCTATGAAATTGTGAAGTATCGAAACTTGGTCTATCGGACAGGGTCCATTCAAGTTGAGTGTTTGTTCCTAAGAATAAGAAACATACGGACAAATAAGCATCTTTGAAATTGAATCGAAGCGTTATTTTGTAACAAAAGACGCATCTCCCTTAACCAATTCCCACACAGCCTCTCTTTTTTACACCCCACAAGGAAAAACCTATGGAAAACATTGTGGACATAGAAGAAATTGCTTATTTCAAGCAATTTCTTCAATGTCCACAATCATGCTGGACCCGGAATATTTTGTTTTTACAGGAGGTATAGACTAAGATCAATCTGCACATATGTTTTGTCTACAACACCTGCTTCAATTTTTAAGCTAGAGTTGTTTCCAGATGTGTAGGTAAAATGGTTAAAATAGATGAAGCATTAGGAAATGAGAACATTCTGTTTTATAATGACATTTTTGTTTCGTCGCATGGGATATGAAAAAATAAGCTTATGTCAACCATACACCAGCGGCAGGATACAAATAAAAAGTCCCCGCGTTAACCGCATGACCAGTGCGAATTTTAGGTAGGTATCATGTCACAGACTTTGATTATTCTTATTCCATTTCTGAAAAGTAGTTTTACGAAAATCAGAGGTCGTTTATCAGAATAAATAGGCTGTTAATTCTTTTTTTAGATTAAGCCGAACAGTTGAAAATTCATACGGAACGTATAATTGTTGTAATCCCGTAATCAGTTTGAAATTGCTCAAACCAACGTCATCGTTACGTCATCAGGAGTTATGTTCGCTAGCCCGTCTTCAATTATGTAAATTTATATCAGTCCAAAACTATCGAAAGCGTCAACGAATATTGACAATATTTGATGTGATATGATTTAGGACGTTGGTTGTTTAGCTTGTCAATTTGCAAGCTTCCATTGACTTTGGGATATATGCAAATGAGGTCATGCGATGACGAAAATTAAATTTCAATTATATCTAAAAATAACCCGGAATTCCGCTGAACCTTTTCTGTATAACCAAAAAGGCACTCTAAGATTATCAGATAACGCGAAGACAATATCTGACTCAAACTTAAGTGTCAAGCTTCTGTTTGAGCGTATTTCAAGGCAATTGGCAATTTTTCTATCAAGGTTTCAGAATCAACGATAACTCTCTTTAACCCTTTACAAGACAAGATAAGCTTGTCAAAATTCATAGAAATTGCATTTGGATTTTCAAGGTGTTCTTAACCCTTTCCTGTTTTGCAAAATTTTTCGATTTGTCCAAATTCAAAGGTTTTGCAGATGAAAATTTAAAGTAGATTTAATTTGAAACATAACCATTTAGTAGGGTAAAAGATATTGTGGAAATGTTACAAGCATTTTATTCTCTTTCTATAATTTTTTCTCAATTATAAATTTACAGGGACGTAAAAACCAGGGATTGAACAGGAAAGGGTTAAACAGATTAATCAGTACCGAATAGGGTAGAAAGTTTGCAATTTCTTCTTTCCAAATAATGTTTTTCTATTGGCTGCTATTATCTACGAGCGCTATAACAGGGTAGTATTTTTCCATGTCACATTCGAGTGAATATGTTTGTCAAACCATTTAAATATAAAATCGCACTAGGGGGTCTTGAGAGTGCAAATCTGAATAAGTCAGTCATACACAGCTCTTTTTTCATCAAGTTTTTATTGCTCCCTCGATAGTATTTATTATCTACAACATTTCTACACCGAAAGGTTATATAACCCTTTCCTGTACTAACCCGGGACGGTGTCATTTCAAATTGCATCAAATTTTCATTGTAGTCTGCAACCCATTCAGTTTGGACCCGTCTAAAATTTAAAAAAAGGGGAAAAGATCCATCCGTTTTAGACGTTTCATGTCCAAAACGAAGCGTCGGGAAACATTGTAGAAAATGTAGAAACTGATTGTTATAAGCAATTTCTTCATTATCCACAACGTTAACTAACACGAAAGACAAACAATTTGAGATTTCAACAAAGAATTATCGTCTACATTATCATTGAATGTGGACTAGTCTTAAATGTTGTCGTTTGGTAAATGGTTAATAATAAATTTTTAAGTGCTACTCTGTTTTAGATGCTAATATACTTACCACAAGTTTACTAAAAAATCCTCTGAAAAAAAGGTTAAATGGAAAGGCTTTTGCAGTAATGGGGTATACAAGAACTTGTATAATACTGTCATTTAGAAGGGGGCATCCCAGCCATTTTGATGCTGTTACGCGGTATTTTGTCTCCGTCTTCAACACAATTACGCTTTGATAATCGTTTACAAAACCAATTGGGAAAAATTGTCTTTAATAAAGAAATTGCTTGTGACAAGCAATTTCTTTATTAAAGACAATGTTTTCTACCTAACCTCTACTGTTGAAAAGTCTAAATTTGAAATTTGAATTGCCACCTGCAACATCTTTAAAATTGGATCAGTATAAAATTTTCACGTGTGGAAATGGGTTAGTAAAAAGGCGTGTACTGCAGATACGAAAATAAAACGAATATAAAGCGTGATGTAGAAAATGAGAGAAAAAAATCAAACAGACGAAAGAGGGTTGATTTGAAGCCGCCAGTCATTCCAGGCTCACAAGGTTGGTTTCGCGGATGGCTACTGCAAACAAAAATGAATTGACTAAAAAAACCATTCACTTAGACAAACACTGAACTATTAACACCTGTCATTAATTTCTGTTGTTTTTGTGCTTTGAACGTCGTAAATGCAGTTTATTCAAACTGTGGTTAGTAAGTTTGAGTCGCCAATCTACCGTTTTATTATTTTGATACTGGTCATAAGCTGTGCAAAATAACCCAGTTTGTTATCAAAGTCGAGCTTCCTGTCGGAGATCGGTGGGCGTGGCCAGCGGCCCTACATTTCAATAATCCAACAGCGTTGTATTACGCCCAATTCATACATCCGTACCAATGAGGTCATAGGACCAAACGGTCAGAGCTTCTTATTCAGGCACATTCTATCTACATTCGAAACGTATAACCTTGGTATATTTCAGAGTCACGTATCGTGCGAGGCCTTCATTAGAATTTACAGGCCAAAGTATAGCAATTAGAGTGAATTATAGGATCTAAAAAGCAAACATTTAGAAATCTAGTTTTATAAGAGCTGATCAAACATAAATTACACATATAAATATGATCGATCGTAAAGCAGGTCATTCAATATCATGTTTTACCCGAGAAAAGCAAACACCTCGAGATTACAAAAAGTAGAGACCCTGATCAGACAGATCGATGAGCGAGTAGAATTTCTAATCTATACTTAGCTCCATAAATAAGTGTGCACTTAATTTTATTTCATTTCTCTTTTCATATTTTATAATAATGTTTGGTATCAAATTGTAGTGTAAAGCTTAAAGACAACATCTGTCTTATCAGACTTTGACAAAAATAGAGTTGGGGGGGGGTCTCTAAATTTTAGTAGAGATGGTATGAAAATCAAAGTTGCAAAAGTACACACAAACTGTGACGCATTGTTAATACCGGTTCAACACACGGTCTCCTTAGGCGAATGGGTGCTTTGGCTTGACCTAAACCGTGAAATACAGTTTGGCGACAATAACCGTACAGTGTTGTGGTGCGAGAGGCCGGTTGGAACCAACTACGAAAGTGCGTAAAGGTGATTAACCTATCACCTCAACCAGTGGCGGTGCATGATTCAAATATCGGAAAGAGTGATGGTTGGACCATGGTTCGAACTATCGACTCGAGGATTAAGAGAACATCTTTTCTTGTCGATCATCATGGCTTAACCCATTCCTACACAGTGACGCTTTTTGGGCGCACCCAAAGAAAAAAGCATTGGAAAACATTGTGGAAAATGAAGAAATTGCTTGCCAAAAGCAATTACTTCATTATCAACAATGTTATCAAACCAGAAAATTTAAAAGATCTAAAATTCCATAAACTTTAAAATTTCGTCTGCAACAACTTTAAATCTGGGCGCCGCCTAAGAAAAAAAAATCTTGGATAACATTGTGTAATAAGAAAAAAATGCTTGTCAAGAGCAATTTCTTCATTATTCGCAATGTTTTCAAACCAGAAAAGAGAAAAAATCTAAAATTCCATAAACATTAAAATGTCGTGTGCAACACCTTTGAATTTGGACTAGTCTAAGATGTTGTCGTCTGATAATGGGTTAAATGACCTTATCTTATTTCAAATGTCAAAAACTCATACATTTTGTTTTGAACTATTTATGCCATTATTGGCAACGTCGTTCATACATAAATGGCTATTATAAAAAAAAGTCACGAAGGACATCTAAAATGTGATTTGTAAAGTATTTTTTTGGTCAAGTCATTCGTAAATGGTCCACTTATGAATAACAGAAAGGATCAAACATGGACAGGCTATGATGGCTGACCAGGGTCGAAAGTTTCAATATTCTAAGATACAGTAAATCTTGCATTTAGCGACCACTCGTGGGAAAAACAAAAAGTGGTCGCTTAAGAGAATAGCTTAAGACACATTTTGGAATATAAGAAGGCTTGATTTAACTGCATATATATAATGTTATAGAATTCCCGCTAGACGCTATGCTGTTGGGACTCATAAGACGATTTTAATAAATGAAACAACATAGGATTTAGGTATGATATGGTTATTTTTAGAAAATACTACCAGTTCTTTATGAGAGCTTTTTATTTTGACATGGTAGTTCGATTGAGGTCGCTAAATTGAAATGGTCGCTTAATAGAGGTGGTCTCTCGAGCAAGATCGACTGTATACTCGCTCGGAATAGCTTATCTACATAACAAGTTATCACGAAATTCTTTATTTGATCGACCTCTGCTGGATTCTAGCTCTTATATATTTCTCTCGCGGAATTCATGAACGATCCTTTCTAAGCTTGACAGTTTACATAAGTGTATATTGATAAATATATGGGAGGAGCTCAGTATACCACCTATCCGAAAGAAAACTAGGTTAGTATATAGAAGACGAAGACGTCTTGCGGCCCAAACTGTAAGATAAGTTCTATGTTCAGTATATGAATATGACATTGCATGGGTCTGTATTACAAATTTATCAAGTTGTCTTGACAAGCCTATTTTGTCACTATTACCTAATTAAATAGTATATGTATATATCATTTAGCCCTTTCCTGTACAATATAATATATATAATATTCATTCATAAATCGTCTAAATGCATCTACGGTATATATATGTACATATAATAGTGCTGATGGATTGATAGATTGATAGATAGATAGATAGATAGATAGATAGATAGATAGATAGATAGATAGATAGATAGATAGATAGATAGATAGATAGATAGATAGATAGATAGATAGATAGATAGATAGATAGATAGATAGATAGATAGATAGATAGATAGATAGATAGATAGACGGACGGACGGACGGATGGATTGATGGATGGATGGATGGATGGATGGACTGATGGATAGATGGATGGATGGATTGGTTGGTGAATTGGTGGATATATAGATGGATAGAGGTAACAAAAAAATAAAAATAAAAAGATTGGCGACCTAAAGGTTGTAACTACAGCTTGAAAAGGCTGTAGTTACGGCGTTTAAGTGGCTTAACCAATAAAAATGCTTTAGATGCAATCAATTTAATCACATACAATCAGTGCTTAGTGTTCAATCCGGTAGCAATCACGGTTTTCAAATCTACGATAAATCCTTTAATCACAACTTTATCACGCCCCTCAATAAATTTCGGCGATTAAAATTTTCATTTACACGGAATTCTATAATCTAAATCAAATGTCGAGCACTTGCTTTCAAATCTCAGGATCACGGGTTCGAGCCCTGGGTTGAGTATATCAAATATCACGTAGCCAAGCGGAGCTCCCAGCAGTTTCGTCCTGTATCCCTGCACTAACCCAAGTTAGAACTAACCGTTCCTGGGGGCGTCGCTAAAACAGGCATACGGTAGCAACGATAAACAAACGGAAATACAAACACATTTTGAAAAATATTATATTTGTATTTTTTAACGCGATAGCACAGATGGTCTGACCTAGTCTCCCTTGTGGGCACCTGCGAATATTAACGACGCAATACAGTGTTACGTTTAGGTTGTTTCCAGATGTTGTAGTGATTGGATGGAGTTTTCTATTGATTGAACGGAAGGTCGGATCTTGCCAAAAAAGCACCCAATCCGTGTGGATCGGTAAAGCGGTCAGTGCTCAAATATAATCATCCAATTGCGGACCTGTATCGTTCAGCGTTCAACCACGGTTTCGCTAGGATTGTGAAACTCATGGTGTTCTGTACTGCAAGTTATAAAGAGTTCCTTAATCCAACAGTCTTGCCTCTTCATGCACGCCGAATATATTTTTTTATAAAATTTAGAACTTTCTGCATGTTAGGTCTCCTGTGATTCGTTTGATGATTATTGTCAGTGATAAGTTTAATGGGGTATAACTCGTATACATCTTTGTCCGGATAAACCGTCGGATTATTTCCCTTGGAATATTTCATGTTATGAGCACCTGTTATAGTTTGGGTTCTTTAATGTCATTGTAATCTTATAATTTTGTATTCTTCTTTAGAATGCCATTGTTGAAAACAATATTGTATGTTTTTCTTCAATGATTGGGTTAACCAATCATCGTCACTAATTTGTATAGCCTGGAGTTTTCATAAAAGGGAAAGCACTCTACGGCATCCGACTTCTAGTTTCGTTGTATTCAACCATTTCCTTATTCCAAACTTAATTGAGACTTCTCTTTGATAGAAACAAGGAGCGATCAAAAGTAACCAATCTCCATGGCTATAGAAATCCACTTATATGGAAATTAATATATTGTCGGTTAAAAAAAGTCATAAAGCAAGTTATCCTTTTGTTAGTTCGTTTTCTACAACATAATGCTAAAGAATTGTAAAACATTGTAATATCAGGAGACGCTTTACGTCGTCAGATTCACCGTTCACAAATACTTAATTTGCAAATATACATTGTACTGTTGTTTTTTTTTTTTTGTTGTTGTTGTTGTTTTGTTTTGTTTTTTTACCATACCCCTTAAGTTCAATCACACGGTAGTCAAACGATATATGATGCGTCGCACGAGCATAAGAAGGAACTCAGGAATAGGTTGAAAAGCAGCGCCACTATTCAGACATTTAAAACAAACATTTACCACTCTGACTTTTCAAAAGCTGCGTCACTACTCAGACATTTAAAATGTACATTTTCTACTCAGATTTTTGAAATGCAACGTCACTACTCACACATTTAAAACAAACATTTACCACTCAGACTTTTGAAAAGCAGCGTCACTTCTCAGACATTTAAAGTGTACATTTTCTACTCAGAATTTTAAATGCAACTTCACTACTCAAACATTTAGAATGCCCATTTATTACTCAGACTGTTGAGATGCAGCGTCACTACCCAGATATTTAAAATACACATTAATAACTCGGGCCTTCTGAGAAATGCAGATACTGAATTCCTAGACTAGCCTTCGAGCAGTCCTGACCTCAATATCCAATTGAGCATATCTGGGGCGAGCTTCGCCGATGTGTACATGTACGTCAGTCAACCCATCTCAAACGTCAAGAACGCACCTTTGTTGAATAATGGAGACGTCTGCCTCAAGCATTGTTCACAAATTTTCTAAAATCCACGAGAACACAATCGATATTGAAAACATAAGTGTAATCTTTTGATACTCAAGTAAATCTTATTTTAAGAATACCCCATCTTTCTTGACGTTTATCAATATAACACCATGTGCAAAATGAAGAAATTGCTTGCTACAACCAATTTCTTCATTTTACATAATGTCTTCCCAATTGTTTTTCTTGGGGGGTTGGGGGGTGGTCTTAAAGCGTCACTGTTTAGGAACGGGTTATAGCGCAAAAATTCCCTGTTTGATATCTAATATAACACATTTGGTCGCAAAAAATTGGAATGTCAAGTTTTTATCAGTGTATTTAAAATTTATAAGGATTCGCAGCTGTCTTGTTTTTAAGGGAATGGTGTTTAAGGACACTGGTTCCTTTGTCGTGCAAGTGAAAATATCATTCAATTGGAAGCAGCGCCTTTGTAATATCCGATACATAAAATCATGGCGGCTGCCTTGATCATCATATCGTTTAGAAGTAAAAAATTCCTTAATCAATATTCCTGCGTTCGATGCAGAAAAAGATGTCAGTCATTGTTTTCCAAACAATTTGATCGAGATGCACTGTTATCGTACTACTTTTTTCCCGTTCTTGCTTAACGCCGCTTTTAACACTTTTCGGTCATATCGCGGCATCTAGCAATGTTTTTCAAATCTGTATGTCTTTAGTGCATAAAAATGCCGGATTGAGTGGGAATGGGTTAATTAAGCAAGATGAGATTTGTATGCAGATGCCTAGAGCTTGTCTGTAAGGTGCTCAGAAAAGGTTAATGATAAACCTCGGTTGAAAAAGTGATAAAATTCATATGAAATGAATTGAGTTACCATCCTTGACTTCAGAGTTTACACTTCCATCTTACAAGAAAATATCTAAAGCTATAAAAGAAATTTTACAAAATATTGAGGTTGTAGAAGAATCTGCATTTTCGTATAGATGGTCTATTTTCTAAGCCACATAAATTTTGGTGAAAGTTCCATAATTTCAAGTTGTGTCAAAATCGATTAATTCTGTTTCTAAAAGCAGAAATGCAACTAACAACTGTATAATTTCCGATCAAAGCATAATGAATTCATCACACCACTTTTTTGTGTTTTCCGACAAAATCTTGTCATCTTTTTACAGAGATCATCCTAATGCTAGATACGAAACTCCTAAGATTTCCCAAGAATTTAATGAAAATGATGATCAGGCCTGAATGTACTGATAAAACAAATGGTGTTTCAGAATTTCAATATACATGGAATCATCTTTGCCATATCTGGCAAACAAATCTGGTCACTGAAATATTTAAAATAGTTCTGGAAAATCTTTCAAAGTTTTCACTGATTTACAACAGTCAAGTCATGTAAAATTTGTTTATTAAGCCTAATGAAAGGGTATTGACAAAATTTTCACTGTTTTCCATATATGGACATCAAAACAAATCAAAATGATAAAAAGGAATCTACCAAAGAGTCACATGAGGATAATTCCTGTGAAATTTTGTTGAAATTCATCTACACGCTTCTTAGAAGATTTTTCAAAGTTTTAAGACTATATTCCATAATAAGCAAATTATTACCCACCCACCCACCTACCACATAGCCATGTTTTTCACCCAATCAAATTCATTAAAGAAATCTAATAAAGGATTTCCATTGCCTAGTTATTTATTAACTAAACAATCATTCGGACTAAAAATTAAGACAAAAGACAGATAGTGTGGCTTATAGTGCAATCAAGGTTTATCTAAGATTCTACCTAGTTACCATGTTTTTGGCCAGACAATCTAATTTTGGACTTTGTTAAGATATCAATAAGCAAATATTCTGAAAAAGTTTGAAGACATTCGAGCCAAAAAAAGTGGCCTTAAGTAAGCAAACAAGACATAAGGTGACACAGGATGGTACAATGGACATAGTATGATCACAAAAGCTCATCTTGAGTATTCTATGCTCAGGTGAGGCTAAAAAGGCTGTTACATGGGCATAGTGTTTCAAAAACACATCTTTTTAAAGCTGTAAATAGAGCAAAATATAAACATAAACATTGATAATATATATATTTTTTAATGTTAAGTCTTCATATTTCACATAAGTACTGCTAGTAACAAACTTTTGTTACATCCATTGTGTCTTTGTTACATTCATTGTGCAAACACTTACACATTTTGTGATATCTCTCGTATTACTAAAGGCATTCACTTGAAACTTGGAATTTATCTTGACTATCAATACAGAAAATGTTCTTTATTCCTTTACTATTTTTCAAGACTTTAAGACTTGTCCAAAATCAAAGGGTTAGCAGATGATACTATAAAAGAAGAACAATTAAAAAAGTACAAATCCTTTATGATAGAAAATACTGTGGGAAAAAAAGAGATTGCCAGTGATAAGAAATTTAATCTTTTTTCAAAATATTTTCTCAAGCATTATTTCACAGGGACATAAAATCAGGGATTATACAAGAAATGATTAGAGGGGGATAACGCTAAATGTATTTTTATGTGAGTTATGTCCCTGATTTAACAGATTTTTAATCCATTATCCAATAGCTAATAGTTGAGCGTTGGTACCTGCAGTCTTATGAAATATTGTTATATTTGAGTGTCTGAGTACAAATCTATCATTCAAACCCATGTCACTAACAAGCCTTCTTTTGGCGTATAGTTCCATCAAGCTCTTGTTAGCTTGAAGGTTTTGGACAGAAAAGCGAATTATTGTGATCACCCTGTAGTTGTTGTAGGAGAAGGGGTTTGTGAAGTTGTAGGTGGCGTGAAAACCTAGGCAATATCTCTGTTGATATTGAACATATTTTTTTGGAACTGTGCATTTTCACTATATCAAGAGGCAATAAGGATTAATAAAAGTAATACTTTTATGGTAATATATAATCTTGCATGCATGCCGACTGTCACTTCTGTCTGTTCATTTACTAGCCCAATGTCATCAGTAAACAAGCTTGCGCAAGCTTGTTTGCTAGCTTTAGAAAGCTTGTTTGCTAGCTTTATCAAGCTTTTTTGCAATCTTGTTTCAAAAATCCTGAAGAAATCTTGCGAAATGCTTGCAAAAGGTTCCAAATATAAGCTTGTATTCAGGCTGCTGAAAACTTGTGCATTAACCCATTCCCACATAGTCCCACTTTTTACACCCCTCAAGAAAAGACATAAGGAAAACAAAATTGAAAAGGAAGAAATTGCTTGTTGCAGGCAATTTCTTCATTTTCAACCTGGTTTTCTTCCTATAAAGATAGAGATACTCAAAATTCTCTCAACTTGAAATTGTCATCTGCAACTTCTTTGAATTTTGATCAGTCTAAAAATTTTACATGTTGGAATGGGTCAATAAGCCTGCAATTTGGTTTGGGCCGATTGATAAAAGATCAATAGTTTTAAAAAAAGTTTGTTTATTGATCCTTGTCATGCTGAGCCTGCAATGTTCCTACTTTGGTCGAAGGTATAGACTAAGATTAGCCTGCACATATAGTCTACACCACTTGTTTGACTTATCAAGTAAGAGTTGCTTATTCAATAATTTACCAAAACAAAAAGTGACCCACATTTAGGGCCTATCAGTGTTTTCAGCCCTTTAACCCTTGTCATGCTGATCCCGGAATATTCCGGTTTTGGCAGGAGGTGTAGACTAAGATCAGACTGCACTTATGTGCAGGCTGATCTTAGTCTATACCTCCTGCTTGTACTTTTCCTGCCAGAGTTGTTTATGAAGTTGATTTCTAAAAAAATTATTGATTTTTGAACAAGTTCTATCAGTGCTTTCAGCCCTTTAATTTGACAGCATTTCAGTAAGGTAATTTATACAGCATGACAAGGGTTAATTTTAACGCAGTTCTGAAAAAAAATATTCAGCATGTCAAGCATTAATGGTAAAAAAACAATGGTGGACAATAAAGAAATAGCTTTTTACAAGTAATTCATTCCTTTTCAACAATGTTTTTCCAAGTTTATTTCTTGAGTGTCAAGAAAAAGTAGAAATTAAGTATGGTGGGTTTACACAGATCCAACATCAGACAGCTCAGAACTACGTAACTCATTACAACATCACAAAAGTTTGACATCTATATATTGACAGAAGTTGCAGACAACAATTTAAAGTTCATCTCTTTCTACATTGACTGGTGTAAACATGGTTGGAAAAGGAGATATTACTTGATACAAGCAATTTCTTCATTTTTAACAATGCTTTCCAGAGCTTTTTTTATCTTGAGGGTTGTAAAAAGGAGGGATTATGTGTGAATAAGCTGTAAACCCATTCCCACTCAATCAAAATTGTTGACAACCTTAGAGACAAAACTAGAGGCCCTTGAGCACCTGCATTGCTCCACTGGCCTAAATTCCTGTATTATATGGGTAATTCAGTTTTCTTTAACACTGGATTATATGGGTAATTCAGTTTTCTTTTAACCCAATCTCACATAATTCCTCCTTTTTACACCCCTCAAGAAAAAAGCTTTGGAAAACATTGTGGACAAAAAGAAATTGCTTGTTTTAAGCAAATTCTTCTTCGACCACAATGTTTTCTACCCCAAAGACAAAGAATTTTAGAATTTCATCAACATAAAATTGTCAAATGCATCTTCTTTCAAATTAGACCTGTCAAAAATCTTCTCGTGTTGGAATGGGTTAGAAGGATTTTTTTTTTTTTAATTCTTTTTGTAATTCACTATAAGGGAGGTAACTTTCTGTTATACAACGTAAATTCTCAGTATACCAGTGCCAATTATTTCCCTTGCCCTCACTACTTGAACCATACCTGAAATAAGCCAAATCCTTCAAAGTAATGTAGTGAACCTATCATATTATTATTATTTTGTTGTAGTTGTTTTAAAAGAATTGTGGTAAAAGGACACCAAAAGATAATTCTCATGAAATTTGGTTGAAGTCATGTTTTCAAGAACATTTCTATAGTTTTCATTATATATGATATATGGAAATAGACCAAGTCCATAAAAGGAATGATAAAAGGTCATCAAAGGATAATTTCTATGAAATTTTGTTATTATACATCTACTAGTTTCTGCAAAGAAAATTTTCAAAGTTTTCACTATATACCATATATGATAATAGGCCTGCTCATAAAGCCATGTTTTCTACCTAACCAACTTTATAATAATGAATCTGATCAAAAGTCACCAAATGATCATTCCTTGTTAAATTTAGATATAATGCATGAACCAGTTTTTGGAGAAGATTTTTTAAAGTTTTCACTATATAACTTATATGAAAAGTAGCCCTGCCCAAAAATGCTATGTTTCTTTTTTATCTGATCAAATTCTTTGAAGAAATTTGATAAGGGTCATTCAAGGATCACTCCTGTGAAATTATGTTGAAACCTTTGCAGTAGATTTTTTTTAAGTAAATACATATATACCCACACATAGACAGAAGCACAACAGACATAACGCCATGACAATAGCCTGCTGAGTTTCAGCTATTAAAGCTGAAAATTTTTAAAATCACCTTTGAACACACATACTTTTTAAAAATACAGAACACACATACAAGAGATCAGACATATTTCTGCTTATTGCATTATTGAAGCATAAACATATTAAAAATGTGGAGAAAAAAAATCACTTCATCATTTATACAACACAGCACTTCAAATAATTTATGGTCTCTTTCTGATTTGTCCAATCAGCTGTCAGAAATGAGTCACCTGACAGATCACATGATATGAGATTCAAAATTCAAATTGGAAGCTGCTAGGATCCTATTCCAATCAGCTGTTCAGAAAAGAGTCACATGATTTATCACATGATATGAAATACAAGTTCAAAATGGAAGCCGCTAGGATCCTTGACTAGTTGATGCACTGGATGAGGTCTGTTGTGATGCCTGTACTTGACTGTTATCTGTAGTAAAAATTAAATGATAATGAGACAACTAAAACCTAATTAGAATTATCTCAAAACAGACTTATATCCCCCATCAGCATTTTGTCACTCAAGTAGCACTTTGACCTCTGACCTACATTACCAAAAAACATAGGGCACATTCTGGATAATATTTGTATAATGTCTCAAGGTCCTAGGTCAAATATCTTTGAATAAGAGCACGGAAACATTTTTCTGTTTAACCCATTCCCACACAGTCCCTCTTTTTTATGCCCCTCATGAAAAAAGCTTTGGAAAACATTTTTTGGAAATGAAGAAATTGCTTGTATCAAGCTATTCCTTCATTATTCACAATGTTTTCTATCCAAAAAGATGAAAAAAATTTAAGATTCTATAATTCTAAAAGTCTAAAATTTTGTTGTGTGGGAATGGGTCAAGTTCAATTGTGACCTTGATTTTTGACCTACATGAACAAAAGTTATTAGTGCACTTACTTGGATCACTGGCAATAATTGTATGAAGTTTTGTGGTTGAAGGTCAATTGGTTCTAGAGCTGAAGTATGGAAAGAAGTCTGCTGACAGAAGAACGGACAATTAGACAGACAGACATGATAAAACTAGTATATCCCTCGCTACTTTGTAGGTGTCAAGTTTAATTACCTTTCAGCAAAGAAATTTCTCCTTTTTCAACTTTGATTCACATGAAGGATTTAACACTTGTCATGCTGAACCCAGAATATTCTGGTTTTGGCAGGACTAAGTGCACTTATGTGCAGGCTGATCTTAGTCTATACCTCCTGCTTGTTCTTTTCCAGCCAGATTTATGAAGTTGATTTTTAAACAAAATATTGATTTTTGAACAACAAGTTCTATCAGTGCTTTCAGCCCTTTGATTTGACAGCAATTCAGTAAAATAATTTATACAGCATGACAAGGGTTAACCATTATTGTGCTGTTGTTGTTTTTTTTTTAACCTGAATGTTCCTGTTTTGGCAGGTGACATGGAGTCTATTGTTGTTAGAGTCTATCACTAATTTTCTAAATATAGCACACTTTGAAGTGTCGTCAATAACCTTTTCGAATCAACCCATTACCAGATGGCAAAATTTTGGAATGGTCAAAATTGAAAGGAGTTGCAGACGACAGTTCAAAGTTAACAAAATTTTAGATTTTTTAAACTTTCTGTGGAGAAAACATTGTATAAAACTAGAGTAGCTTGAGCACCTGTATCGCTCCAGAGGCCTGATTGTACTGATAAAGCAAATGGTGTTTTCAGGAATTCAATATAAACCAAATCATATTTACAAATGTACTATGTTTGGCAAATGAATCTTGTCAATGAAATCTTTTAACATTTCACACTTTTCATTGTTTTACAAGAGTCAATTTATTTACTAAGTCAGTTGAAAAAGGCATTAACAATTTTTTTTTAAAAATCACTGAATTTCATGTTAATGAAGAAATAGCTTGTTGCAAGCAATTTCTTCAATTTACACAATGTTTTCCAGACTGATTTTCTTGAGGGGCATCCAAAAGCGTCATTGTGTGGGAATGGGATAAGACTAGTCTAAAATTTTGAGGTGTTGGACTTGTGAATTAGACTGGTTGATAAAATGGCTGTTTTACCTATTACCTTAACCCATTCCCACTCAATCCCTCCTTTTTACGCCCCTCAATAAAAAGGCTTTGGAAAACATTGTGGAAAATGAAGAAAATTGCTTGTATCAAGCAATTTCTTCATTATCCACAATGTTTTCTATGCAAAAAGACGAAAAAATTTAAAATTCCATCAACTTGAAATTGTCGTCTGCAGCTCCTTTCAATTTGGACCAGTCTAAAATTCAACTGTGTTGGAATGGGTTAATCCCCCATTTTTACGCACATTTTTACGCACTGAAGATTGATTGAATTGGATTTAATGCCACTTTTTGCCTCCTGCCACAACAGGCTTATCAAGGGTTCAGCATGACAAGGGTTAAAATCATTCAAAAGAATTATCATTTGGACCACCAAAATTAGATGAAATTCACAGGTGATTCATGGTAAGCCTTAATTTTTTTTTCAATTAAATTTGAAGCAGTTTATCTTATTTTATTTTATTTCTATGAAGCAAGGGATGTAATCTGTACCAACATTGTATTATTTCCCCTGTTCCTTTAACATTTTCCCAAGTGGGCGATGGGGTTTGACAATGCTATTAACCCTTGTCATGCTGATCCCAGAATATTTCTGCTTTGACAATAGCTTGACAGGAGTATAGACTAAGATCAGGCTGCTTTGTTTGTTTGTTTGTTTGAATGGGGTTTTACGCTGCTTTCAACAATCTTTCAGTTATATCGCGGCGGCTGGAGCACCTAACAATGGAATCCTGGTATTTCTCACACCAGTACTACCATTACATCCTTTCCTAGCCTCCAGCTGCTATCCCACATAGGTATACGATTATCAACCCATTGGTGAGAGATAAATAGTCGGAAAGGATGAGTGCTGCCATCGGGGATCGAACCCGGGACCTCTAGGTTGACAGTCCGACGCGCTACCAACTGCGCTATGACGGCGGCTGCTAAGATCAGGCTGCACAGACCTGCAGTCTGATCTTAGCCTACACCACCTGTTCTTTGTTGCTACTTTGAGAAATCTTTGAACTCAAGATTGACCTAATTATGTAAAAGTATTCAAATATTGTGAAAAAAGAAGAATATTCAGCAGGACAAGGGTTAAAAGTTTTTCAGATATATATAGTATGCCTAACCATGGCACACAAGTAAAACTGTCACAATCAAACTGAGCCACCAGCTGCTCTATCTAAGTGGGGGGGGGGGGTGTTTGTTTGAATGGGTTTTAACACCACTTTTAACAATTTGGAGGAAAAGGCCAAGCAAGAGACTGTGTTACACAATTTGTTTTGATGAAACAACAGGATATGTTATGTCATAGAAACATGAAATAAAATTGAACATACATCTGTTTGTCTCTTTGAAGAAGTATTTTTTATTGAACATAATATACAATTTGCTGTGATTAAAAGTAAGTTTCTCAGTAATGACCCTTTATACATATAAGGATTACTGAATGATATAACCCATTACCAGACAACAAAATTTTAGACTGGTCTAAATTCAAAGATGTTGCAGATCACATTTTGTAATCGATGATTTTTCTTTTGCTTTTTGGGTATAAAATGAATAATGTTCCCTAAAAGACAGACTTTTAGAACTTAATTGACTAAAATCTGTCATAACCCTTGTCATCCTGAACCTGGAATATTCCGGTTTTGCAGTCTGATCTTAGTCTTCACATCCTGTCTTTCCTTCTGAAACCAGAGTTGTTTTTGAAATTAATTTTCAAAAGAACTATTGAACAACTTCTACCAGTGCTTTCAGCCTTTGATTTTTATACACTTCTGAAAAGGATTTTATTCAGCATGACAAGGGTTAATATTTTGGTCTTTTGAGGTAGAAAACATTGGTAATAATAAAGAAATTGCTTGTTACAAGCAGCTTCTTTGTTTACCATAATGTTTTCCCAAAGCTTATTTTCTTGAAAGCATTAGATAGCATTCTTGTGACAGAATGGGTAACAAGAGCACCGCCAAAGGGGTGCCAAAGCTCGGCTGCAGGTGCTGGATAATGCAAAAATTCTAAGTCAAATAACTCTTTAGAATTCTTTAAACGCTTCTAGAGTTATCCCCCTTGATAATCTGAATAGCTCTTGTGATGGTTAATATACATGCCAAGTTTCATGAGGATATCTTCAATTACAGCACAGATATGACTAAGGTTAAAGTTTGTCATGCCAACACCAATGTCAACACACAAGACGCCAAGGTGATGACAATCCCTTGGGTATTCTCCAAAAACAGCCAAGCTAAAAATGCACAAATTTGTACCTGCACATGAAAAGTGTCAGATGGCAATGCAAAGTTTACCTGAGCAGTTGAGTTTTTCCATGTCGTAGGAAATTTGACTTGTCCCAACTCCTGCTTTATGTGAATCCAGAATATCTGGCATGGCATTTCTCCTGCCTGTCCGTCCTGAGGCTATAAAATCTTCCAATGTCATTCCTTCATCCATGGCCTGTTGGGATGGTGTACTTTTTGCTGTAGGGGTGTCAGACTGAAATTGATTAATCAATGATCAATAATTCCAATTATCCCATTAACCTTTTCCTATACATTCCCTGATTTTTATCTACCTGTGATATTGTAACAAGCAATTTCTTCCTTACCCACAATATTTTCTATCATATAGTATGGTTACTCTTTAAATTGTCATGATTTTATAATATTGTCTGCTACCCCTTTGAATTTTGACAAGTCAAATATTTTGAAAAACAGTAAAGGGTTATCAGTTAACAGACATAGTTGTCAGTAACCTGTGCAAATACGAACAATTTACAGACAATATAAAATTCATAAGTTCTTTGTTTGATGGGGTAGAAAAAATTGAGGATAATAAAAAAAAAAAAAATCATAATTTTTCTAAATGGTTCCCGAAGCTTTAAATTTCATCAGGGGCAAAAAGAAGGGGATTGTGTTTGGGTGTGATATCAAATAGATACAAACAAAAGATAGAAAATGGCCCCAATAAAGGCAGTCAGGGATTTTAAGCCATTTAACAAATTCTGCAAAGATAGGAAACACCAATGCCACATAAACTACATTTTTTTCATGAGTTTGACCTTGATGCATGAGTTTGACCTTGTCAGATGCCCCTGACCTTTGTATCAAATGAATGATGTGTATCAATGAGACCTATCATCATGACAAATACAAATATGGATCTTGCCACAAAGTAATTGGCATTGTAGTTAATTGATTGATTGAATGGGGTTTAACACCACTTTTAACAGCATTTCAGTTATATCGCGGCGGCTGGAGCACCTACCAATAGATTTCTGGTATTTCTCACACCAGTTTTACCACTACATCCTTTCCTAGCCTGCAGCTGCTATCCAACTTAGGTTTACGATTATCCACCCATTGGTGAGAGACAAATGTCGGGAAGAATAATTGACGCCATTGGGGATCGAACCCATGACATCCCATGATTGAAGATTCGGAGTCTGACGTGCTACCGTCTGCACTATGACGGCGGCTAATTGGCATTGTAGAAAAAATTTTGGACAAATGGCTAATGAGCTAGGGTTTAGTTTGATTTAGACCTTTACCTTTGATCTCAGTGAGCCAGAAAACAATAGGGCACTTTCTTGGATCATGGGCAACAATTGTAAGAAGTATCGTAGTTGCAGGTCAATTGGTTCTAGAGTTAGAACATGGAAACAAAAATGTCTACAGATGGAGGGAGGAACCAATTGACAGACAGACAGACATGGCAAAACCAATATACTGCCCTTTATGTCGTAGATGGAGGGCATAATTATCATAGGTTATTTCTTGCAGTGTTGATAATATCGTGGTTAATGAAGAAACTGTTAGCCGGGTTTCAGCATTTTTTTCATTAACAATATTTTCTCTAAATTCATCTCCTTGAATTTTTTGCGGATAATTTCATTTAAACCACTAGTCTTACATGTCTGGGACAAGTGGAGAAGACCTCTATTTCCACACCATAACTATGACCAAAACAGGAAAGGGTAAGTGATAAATAGTGTTCTTTGAAATCCATAAACAATAGCATCATTTATTTATGGTCAGTTTCAAAAGGCTTGACCTGTTTTTATTGTTTCCTTGTATTGACCAACCCAGTATGGTCATGATTTACTGCTCATAAATGTTACAGATACATAATATCAGTGCACATGAAGTCAAACCTAGTAATTAAAGTACACTGCTAAATGTTTTTAACCCTTGTCATGCTGAACCCCGAATATTCCGGTTTTGGCAGGAGGCGTAGTCAAGATCAGCCTGTGCATAAGTGAAGTCTGATCTTAGTCTACACCTCCTGCTTGTACTTTTCCTGTCAGAGTTGTTTAAGAAATTGATTTCTAAAAGAAATATTGATTTTTGAACAACAGGTTTATCAGTGTTTTCAGCCCTTTCATTTTACAGCAATTCAGTAAAGTAATTTATACAGTGTGACAAGGGTTAACCCATTCCCACAAAATGATGTGTTTAGAAAAGATTCAGAAAACATTGTGGAAAATGAAGAAATTGCTTGATACAAGCAATTTCTTCATTTTCACAATGTTTCCCAATTGTTTTTCCTGAGGGGCTTCAGAAAGAGTAATTGTGTGTGAATGAGTTAAATTTCAAATAAATTTATTTTTCAGAATACATGGCCAGTTATATGTAACAAAAAAGAGCACCGCCAACTCAGCTGCCTAAGCTCAGTTGTTGGGTGCTGGATAGTGGACAAAATGCATCTAGAGTTTTCCCCTAGATAGTATAGGTTGCTCTTTTGATAGTGAACAAGTTTGCCAAGTTTCAAGTGAATGCCTTTTGTAGAACCAGAGATGTCACAAAATGTCAAAGTTTTAGCACAACGACAACAATAACGGCACCAAGGCTATCTCAATACCTCGGGTTTTCTCTGAAAAAAGCCGAGCTTATAAGTAAAATGGCGAATGTAAAAGTTATATGCATTAACTGACCTTAACCCTTGTCATGCTTAATAAAAAACTGTTTAGAACTGCACAAAAATCAAAGGACTGAAATCACTGGAAACGCTAGCAGCAGGTCAATATTGCATTTGTAACCTGATTTCAAAAACAAGTCTGGCTTGACAGGGACAAACAGGTGGTGTAGTCTAAGATCAGACTGAACTTATGTGTAGATGCATTTCTTCTCAATGAGTTCGATAATAGCTATTATACTTTCAGAGATATGCTCAGGACAAAATTTAAGTCTTTAAAACAACAAAGAGCAATAACTCCATAATCATGCAAGCAAGAGTTGTGGTTCTTGTGCACTGCACTTCTCCACAACGAGATCTATCCACCTATAATAGCTGTTATACTTTCAGAGATATGCCCAAGTCAAAATCTTAGTCTTTAAAACAACAAAGGGCAATAACTCCAAAATCATGCAAGCAAGAAGTGTGGTTCTTGTGCACTGCACTTCTCCTCAACGAGATCTATCCACCTATGAAGTTTCAAGTTAATAGCTATTATACTTTTAGAGATATGCCCTGGACAAAATCTTAGTCTTTAAAACAACAAAGGGCAATAACTCCAAAATTAGGCAAGCAAAGGTTGTGGTTCTTGTGCACTGCACTTCCACTCAAAGAGATCTATCCACCTATGAAGTTTAAAGCTGATAGCAATTATACTTTCAGAGATATGCTCCGGACAAGTTTAGTAACAGAAGGACGGAAGGACAGAAGGACGGAATGACGGATGGAGACCATTACTATATCCCCTTTGGGGGATAAAAAAATCCTGTCAGCCTAGGACTTACCCAACCAAGAAGTATTACATTTGTTAAAGCTTTAATAAAGATCTTGAATAAGTCAGCATCACATTATAGGGATGAGTGTATTTTTCACTGCGTTTATTGGAGTATAAAGTGCAATTGCCTTAGCACATGGCAAATAACGCCCGTAGGGCGTTATGTTTAAGCCATGTGCTAAGGCAATTGCACTTTATACTCCAATAAACGCAGTGAAAAATACACTCAGCCCATATAATTGCAATGCGTCTATTTTCATATCCGAAACGGATAGAGAGATGAAAATAAAAACAAATAAACGAACTGTGGGCGGATTTACTTTTTCTTTGACAGGCGTATGGATACATTGAAACAGTTTATCGCTCGAGTCATTGTAACGGCGGACATTTTATTTTGTCGCTTGGGTTTTTTGAAATGGAAATTCGAACATTAGTTGGATTTATTTGGAATTATTATGAGTAAATACTAACTTTAAACTCTGTAAATTATGATATCTGGGTCGGTAACAGAATTATGAATAGATGCTTTGTAATAGACAAGAAATATAAACCTACCACATGGACACGATGCATGCTGATGTGGTGAAGCCGATTCGACATCTCGGATTTACGGCTAATAAAGGTGAGTTATCGAAATCTTCATGTTTAAAACGAACACTATAATTGTTATAAGGACACTATTTGTTTATCTATTTATTGAAAATCCATGGAAGTATAAAGGAATTCGAGGAAATCGAAATTCAAAGGGTGATGACTATAAATAGTAACAAAACAAGTTGGGTATTTCTTGGAAGTGAATTCCCAATATCGGAAATACCTGACCTTGTTTTGTTTCTATTTTTGTCGAAAATAGATCTGTCTTTTATCGAGGTATAAAGTGCAATTGATTTGATCACGTGATACGATTTGGGCCAATGAAAATACTCTATTTTGAAGTACTGCAATTATATGGATGCCAACGCTCAGCTCTTGAAGTGCTTGATACAGGGTAAAACTTCTTAGTCAAACAAGAAGGCCTTTGGCTCTAAAGCGCTCACCTGAGTCAATGACAGCAGATGTAAAAAATCCCAAGAGAATCAATTCGCCAAAAAAGTGACCCTCAATCAAATATTATCTAAGTAATTAAGAGCAAACATTCTTACAAAACTTCAAGGTATTTGTGCAGAAAAAGTAACATGTACATTGCATAGTAGGTTTCTTTTGATTAGACCTAGTGACCTAGTTTTTGATCCAAGGTGACCCAGTATCAATTGAAACAACCTTTACATTCTGACCAAAATTTGAGTCTCTAATGAGGCCTCAAGAGTGCAAACAAGGTATTTCTAACATTTCATCAAGTGACCTACTTTTTACCCTTTTTAATCTAAATTAGAAGTTGCAAAGAGCTCTTACACATAAATCATTCTGGAAAAATATTAAATCATTTTAGCCTAAAATGAGGCTTCTAGAGTGCAGATGTGGTATTTCAAAGACTTAACCTGGTGACCTTGTTTTTTATCTGAAATGATCAATATTCAAACATAGCTGAATTATCATGGAGACAATAATTCTGACCAAATATCAAATAAATTGAGCTTAAAATGGAGCCTCTTGAGTGCAAATATGGCATTTCTAAGACTAGACCTAGTGACCATATTTTACCACATGTGACCCCTAATTGAAATTGGCAAAGATATAGAAGAGAAAATCATTCTGACCAATAATCAAGACATTTGAGCCAAAATGTTGGCCTCTAGAGTGCACACAAGGTATTTATTAGATTTGACCTAGTGACCTAGTTTTATATCCCATGTGACCCTCATTTTAACTTCGAAGATAAACCATCAAGACAAACATTTTGACCAGAATAAAGTCATTTAGGCCAAAAATGTGGCCTCTTTGGTGCAATTTCTTAGTCTTGACCTAGTGACCGAGTTTTTGACTCCATGTGACCCAAGTTTTGACTCCACCAAGAGACTTTGAAGTCAATCATTCTGACCAAAAACCAAGTTACTTGTGCTATAAATGTAGCTTCCAGAGTGCAAACAAAGTTCTTCTAAATTTTGACCTGGTGACCTTCTTTTTTACCCAATGTGACCAAAAGTCATACTTCACTGAAAAACAATGGAAACAAATATTGCAACCCAATTTCAAGTCATTTGAGCTAAAAATGTGGCCTCTAGTGTGTAAACAAAGTATTTATAAAATTTGACTTATTGAGCTAGTTTTTGACCCAATGTGACTCTCCAAGAGTCCATGGAGACAATAATTCTGACAAAGTTAAGAGATTTGGGCATAAAATGTGGCCTCTAGAATGCAAACAAAGTATTCTTATTTGACCTGGGTGCAGTTTTACTAAGGTCCTTATGAAGGTTTTTTCATAAGTTTTTGCGTACATTCAAATTTCAATCGTAAGTGCGTTTTACTAAATATGTTTGTAACTTAGATTAATGTAACTTTTTGTAAAGTTAATTTCAGAAAACGTGGCGTAAGTAGGATCGTAAATCTTTAGAATAGTGAAATTGGACATTTTCATCATAAAAATTGCACTTTCTTACTGTGGCATTGCATTAGCTATCTATTTATATTAACTTTTGGTAAATTTCACTAAATAATCAAGTAAGGACAGAACTAATAAATTATAGGAGTAACAAAGGTGATTTTTCTTTTGGTTCTTTATGTGTTGTGAGTTCAGCAACATCTGTCAGCTTAACCCTTTTCCTTACACATGAGAAATAAACTTAACAAGAGGCCCAGTGGGCCTTAACGGTCACCTGAGTAAAAGAGCACCAAGACAAGTGATTTTGTTTGAAAGAATTAGAAAAAGGTTTGGTTGAAATCCCCTCAGTAGTTCTTGAGAAGAAGATGAAAATGTTTAAAAGTTACAAAAAATGACCCCCTTTTGGTCCCCATTTTAGGCACCTGTGACCTCCAGCCTTTTAATTTTCACAAATCTGTATAATCAGTACCCAATGATGCTTTTCACCAAGTTAGTTTGAAATTGGCTTAGTACTTCATCAGAAGAAGGTGAAAATATGAATTTTTTAACATGATGAACTTTGATCTCTGGGTGTGGCCCCATACATGACCCCAGGGGCATGAATTTCACAATTTATAATATACCTGTCCTAGTTGTCATGCACACAAAATATTTAAGCTCTGGCATTAACGGTTTATTAGAAGAAGATTTTTAAAGAAGTACCAAAAATTACCCCTTTTTGGCCCCTTATTTGGGCCTCTTTGACCCCCAGAACCCCTATTTTCACAAACTTGAATTGGCATCCCCCAATGGTGCTTTCTACCAAGTTTGGTTGAAATTCGCCCAATAGTTCTTGAGAAGAAGATGAAATATTTAAAAGTTACCAAAAATTACCCCCTTTTGGTCCCCATTTTAGGGCCCCCTGACCCCCTAGCCTTTTTATTTTCACAAATCTGAATAACCATTACCAAATGATGCTTTTCAACAAGTTTGTTTGAAATTGGCTTTGTACTTCATCAGAAGAAGATGAAAATGTGAATTTTTTGACATGATGAACTTTGACCTCTGGGTGTGGCCCCATACATGACCCCAGGGGCATGAATTTCACAATTTATAATATACCTGTCCTAGTTGTCATGCACACAAAATATTTAAGCTCTGGCATTAACGGTTTATTAGAAGAAGATTTTTAAAGAAGTACCAAAAATTACCCCTTTTTGGCCCCTATTTAGGACCCTTTGACCCCCAGAACCCCTATTTTCACAAACTTGAATTGGCATCCCCCAATGATGCTTTCTACCAAGTTTGGTTGAAATCCGCCCAGTAGTTCTTGAGAAGAAGATGAAATATTTAAAAGTTACCAAAAATTACCCCCTTTTGGTCCCCATTTTAGGGCCCCCTGACCCCCCCCCCAGCCTTTTTATTTTCACAAATCCAAATAACCATTACCGAATGATGCTTTTCAACAAGTTTGTTTGAAATTGGCTTTGTACTTCATCAGAAGAAGATGAAAATGTGAATTTTTTGACATGATGAACTTTGACCTCTGGGTGTGGCCCCATACATGACCCCAGGGGCATGAATTTCACAATTTATAATATACCTGTCCTAGTTGTCATGCACACAAAATATTTAAGCTCTGGCATTAATGGTTTATTAGAAGAAGATTTTTAAAGAAGTACCAAAAATTACCCCTTTTTGGCCCCTATTTGGGCCCCTTTGACCCCTAGAACCCCTATTTTCACAAACTTGAATTGGCATCCCCCAATGATGCTTTCTACCAAGTTTGGTTGAAATCCGCCCAGTAGTTCTTGAGAAGAAGATGAAAATGTATAAAAGTTAACGGACGACGGACGACGCACGACGGACGACGCACGACGCACGACGACGGACAAACGATGATTGCAATAGGTCACCATGACCATTCGGTCAGGTGACCTAAAAATGTAAACATAACAGTCAAGTAGAAGGATACATTAATAGTCAATCATTTTCTCCTTTTACCAAAATATTTCTTCTCTTCAAAATAGGCAGGCCAATAAAAATCGACTTATTTTCCAAATGTAACATTGAATCGTTGTCTACATTTCCTTCAAACATGACCAGTCTAACATTTTGTCGATATTCACTCCAGTGATTGTAATCTTAAAAGTTCATTCATAAATATTGATACCGAGCCGAAATAGTGTATTGTTTACTATGGAATCATTGTATTTTGTGCGTCATTATTACGTCATTCAATACTACGTGGCTTCACATTTTATGAGAATTTAGATTAGACCATATTACAATTACACCAGTCAGATATCTTTATTCTGTCTTTAGATTACTTCCATCTCAGCAATTTGAAGTATACTGTTTATATTTTTCAATTCATTTTTTCTAAGGTGAAGTTTATGAGTGAAATGTGGAAAGAGATACCAATCAACTTGCACGGCTTTTGAATTCTTCTTCATTAAAGCTATGACAAAAATATGCTTACCCAAGTTTAGTAAAACGCACTTAGCATTAATGTAAGTTTTATCGTAAATATAAAGTTACGAACATTCTTATGAAAACTTTAGTAAAATGGCGCCCTAGTGACCTAGTGTTTGAGCCCGTGTGAGCCAGTTTCAAATTTTGCCAAGAAACCATGGAAATAAACAATCTGACCAAATACCAAGTCATTTTAGCCATAAATGTAGCCTCTAGAGTGCAAACAAGGTATTTCTTAGAATTGACCTTGTGACATACTTATTGGCCCCAAATGACCCAAATTCAAACTTTGCCGAGAGACCGTATGGAGACAAAATTTCAAAGTTGAAGACTTTTGAGCAAAATTTGGCCTCTAGAGTGCAAACAATGATTTTTTAGATTTGACCAATGACTTATAGTTTTGACCTAATGTGACCCAAATTGGACATTGATTGTGAAAACATATTCTGAGATTCAAGTGAATGTGTCCTGTAATACAAGATATATTACAAAAATGCGACCTCTAGAGTGCACTTAAGTTTTCCCTAAGATTTGACCTATTGACCTAGTTTATAACCTCATGTGACCCAATTTTTATCTACTCCAAGGTTCCATGAAGATAAATATTCTGACAAAGTTTCAAGACATTTAAGCTAAATTGTGGCCTCTAGAGTGCATACAAGATGTTGACAGACATCAGCCAAAGGATGCCTTGAGCTTTTGTGCTCAGCTGAGCTAAAATGAGAGGGAAAAAAATCAAAGATTTTTTTTCAAATAAATGCTTTTTTATTTTGTATGCATTCATGTAGACTTCGCAAATCTCAAATTTTATTTAATTATTCATTTTAGTATTAGGGTGAATTAACTATTATTCTGTACTCTTCAAATGGACATTGTCTTCTTACGATGAAATCATAGTTTTTGGTCAATTCATTGCAAAAAGACCTGGTTTTAAATAGGCACCACACTATATTTCGATGGTCTATTCTATCTAGAGTGCACTGCACTCTCTGTAATCAAAATTGAGTTGGCCCTAGGCAGAGTTGAACCTGAATTATAATTGAAATACAGCTAGTGATGTACAGCATGACAAAGGCCAATCTTGCTCAAATATGTTTAAAATATCAACAATTGATTAATGATTTTGAACATGTTTTTACACAAAAAGGCATTTTATCTTTAGCTCTGCCATGGGCCGTTTCAAAAAACTTCTCTGAATCAAGTAGGCCAAGTGTTACCAGTCTACGATATCAGTTAAATGTTGAAATCAGAATCTACTATGAACATCAGTGATTTGGCTTCCCAAAGTTATTGTCATGAATAGGTTTACTTTTTCAAAAAGCAGTACAAGAAATTATGAATCAAGTCACGGGTAATTGATACATTGTCATCAGGTTCCTACAAGCAAAGGAAATTCTCTCAAGTACTATATTACAGCCAATTGACCAATCTCACCTGTCAATCAATAACTAGTTGACCAATTAAATTGTTCATGTAGACCAAGAATGAGTTGACCCCTGACATTGGCCCACATTTTTTTTGTTGGTTTGGCGACTTAAACGTTGTAACTATTGCTTATTCAAGCTGTAGTTACTACGTTCAGGTCACCAACCAACTATTCATATTTTTTGTTGTATGCTGCTTGCCATTAATTTTGCATAATAACACCTTTAAAAATTGAAGTTGGACTTCCTGTGGTAGTCAGTGGGCATGGCCAACTGAGTAAGTCAGGGGCCAGCAATTGCTCAATTACCTGACTTTAATGAAAAATTAACCCTTTCCCACTTGACAAAATTTTAGACCAGTCCAAACTGAAAGAAGATGCAGACGACAATTTCAACTTGGTGGAATTTTGAATTTTTTGTCTCTTTAAATATAAAACAATGTGGATAATAAAGAAATTGCTTGATACAAGCAATTTCTTCATTATCCACAATGTTTTCCAAAGCTTATTTCTTGAGAGGCGTAAAAAGGAGGGAATTGGGTTGGAATGGGTTAAGAGTTTTCAAGGAACTACCTGATACAGAAGAATACAAAATTATAAGAGCAATAACAATTTTTTCAGCTGATCATAAGTTACCAAGTTTGACAGTCAATAATCTATCCATGTATAATCTAACAGGGATAATAATATTACCGCATGTCACCTGATGAAGATTGCCTTATGCGTCTATACGCTTCAATAATGTATGTACACTAATTACCAGATGACAAAATTTTAGACTGGTCAAAATTGCAGATGATAATCGAAAGTGTGTCTAATTAGAACAAGAGGGCCGTTGGCCCTGGGGCGCTCACCTGAGATAAAGGCTTTTTTTCTTTCAACAGTCTAATTTCATGTTAAGGTAAGGATTATGAAACAAGTGGGCCACAATTACATATAAAGACTGAGTCTGGGGACCCAAAAGTCTAAATTATAAATTCCAAGGGCTTAGTGCTGATTTGAAAGAAGGAAAAACTTTTTTCCATGGGTTATAATGTCAGAAATAAGAAAGAAATCTGTGAACTGATGCTTCATGCCTATAACCCCCCCCCCCCCGGGTCTGCCCCTGGAAACCCTAGGATCATGATTTTAGCTATTTTGTAAGAGATCAATATACTGATGCTTCATGCAAAATATCAAGGCTCTACGCCTTCTGGGTCAGGAGGAGAACATTTTTAAAGATTATTTTGAAATTTCAATTTTGTTGCCATGGCAACCAGAGTTTTTAACAGATTTCAATTCTTTTAGCTATTTTTGAAGGGGACCACCTAAGCAACATTTCTGCCAAATTTGGTTCAAATTGGCCCAGTGGTTTGAGAGGAGATGTCATTTAAAAAATCATTCTTTATTTCTATATAAACCCCACCCCCCTGGGGCTCCGCCCCTGGGGACCCGAGGATCATGATTGTAGCTATTTTGAAAGAGGTCAATATACTGATGCTTCATGCAAAATATCAAGGCTCTACGCCTTCTGGGTCAGGAGGAGAAGATTTTTAAAGATTATTTTGAAATTTCACTTTTGTTGCCATGGCAACCAGAGTTTTTAAAGGATTTCTATTCTTTTAGCTATTTTTGAAGGGGACCACCTAAGCAACATTTCTGCCAAATTTGGTTCAAATCGGCCCAGTGGTTTGAGAGGAGATGTCATTTAAAAAATCGTTCTTTATTTCTATATAAACCCCACCCCCCTGGGGCTCCGCCCCTGGGGACCTGAGGATCATGATTTTAGCTATTTTGAAAGAGGTCAATATACTGATGCTTCATGCATAATATCAAGGCTCTATGCCTTCTGGGTTAGGAGGAGAAGATTTTTAAAGATTATTTTGAAATTTCAATTTTGTTGCCATGGCAACCAGAGTTTTTAACGGATTTCAATTCTTTTAGCTATTTTTGAAGGGGACCACCTAAGCAACATTTCTGCCAAATTTGGTTCAAATCGGCCCAGTGGTTTGAGAGGAGATGTCATTTAAAAAATCGTTCTTTATTTCTATATAAACCCCACCCCCCTGGGGCTCAGCCCCTGGGGACCTGAGGATCATGATTTTAGCTATTTTGAAAGAGGTCAATATACTGATGCTTCATGCATAATATCAAGGCTCTATGCCTTCTGGGTTAGGAGGAGAAGATTTTTAAAGATTATTTTGAAATTTCAATTTTGTTGCCATGGCAACCAGAGTTTTTAACGGATTTCAATTCTTTTAGCTATTTTTGAAGGGGACCACCTAAGCAACATTTCTGCCAAATTTGGTTCAAATCGGCCCAGTGGTTTGAGAGGAGATGTCATTTAAAAAATCGTTCTTTATTTCTATATAAACTCCACCCCCCTGGGGCTCCGCCCCTGGGGACCCGAGGATCATGATTGTAGCTATTTTGAAAGAGGTCAGGAGGAGAAGATTTTTGAAGATTATTTTTTTTAAAATTTCAATTTTGTTGCCATGGCAACCAGAGTTTTAAACAGATTTCAATTCTTTTAGATATTTTTGAAGGGGACCACCTAAGGAACATTTCTGCCAAATTTGGTTCAGATTGGCCCAGTGGTTTAGGAGGAGATGTCGTTTAAAGAAATTGTTGACGGACGACGCACAACGCTCGACGGATGGACGCCGGACAAAAGGCGATCACAATAGCTCACTTGAGCACTACGTGCTCAGGTGAGCTAAAAATAATGACTGAATACTGTGGAAAACATTGTGGAAAAGGAGGAATAGCTTGTTACAAGCCATTTCTCCTTTTCCCTAAATGTTTTCTGTAATATAATTTTACAGAGGCATCAAAAGGTGTCAGCTAGTGGTAAAGGGTTAAAAAATAAAATGTTGATAGCTTATAAACTGTGAACACTTAATTAGTGGATGATACACACTAATTGGCTGGGACAAAATAATCTCCAAATATACAGCATTTTTTTCTAAGGGTATAGGTATTTTTTTGTTTATCTGGAAAAAGGTAAACTACAACAGACAGGTTTCTTCAAGTACACAACTTACGAGATTACAAGAAAGAACAGAAAACATTACCAGAAATAACGAACAAACAACAAAATAACAGCTGCATTTTTCATTTGAAGTATTTTATGCAGTTATTTCTGAAAGCTGCAAAATGTTTAGAAACTAGAATATAGTGTGATACAGAGACATGATTGTTCTTGAATGTTACATTCACCACTATTGTCAAAGTATAGGATGAGACAACACTGAATCTGTTTTTACTGGTGAAGTCTTTCTCATTCATTTGACATCAATCGATAACCTTGACTCTCAATAATAATGTTTTTACAAGAAACAAGCACTTAAGTGAAGGAAGATAAGTGTGCCAAGTTATTTCAAAATCAGCAGTCATCTTAACCAATTACCACACAAAATTTAGACTATAGTCTGAATTGAAAGAAGTTGAGACAACATTTTTCATATAATGGAATTTAAAAATATTTGTCTTTTTGGATAGAAAACATTGTAGATAATGATTGATTGCTTGTATCAAGCAATTTCTTCATTTTCCACAATAATATCTGGAACTTTTTGCTTGGAGATGTGTGCAAATGGGTTAACCCATTATTAAGTAGAGCTTGAAAGATATCCGGGCACAACTTGTGTCAAAATTTGACAAAAAATAACATTGCCCATTCCAACACAGTGATGATTTTGTAAGCCCCTCAAGAAAAAAAAAATGGGAGAAAACAAGCAATTTCTTGATTTTACACAATGTTTCCTATCTTACAGCTAAAAAAATCTAAAATTTCATCAACTTGAAATTGTCATCTGCGTGACCTTTAAATTTGGACCAGTTTAAAATTTTGTCGTCTGGTGATGGGTTGATGTTTCGAGGGGCACTGCCAAACATCATGTATAGGGCATATGCTAGAGTTTGAAAGTAAGGAGCCATTGTCTCCTTGACCATGGATTTTAACCCATTCCAACAAAAGCTCTCCTTTTTACGCCCCTCAAGAAAAAGAAATTAGGAAAACATTGTGGAAAATGAAGAAATTGCTTGTATCAAGCAATTTCTTCATTATCCACATTGTTTTCTATCCAATAAGATGAAAAAACTTAGAATTCCATCAACTGGAAATTGTCGTCTGCAGCTTCTTCCAATTTGGACCAGTCTAAAACTTTGTTGTGTGGGAATGGGTTAAGAGTCAAAACTGATTTTGAAGGTGTCAAGCAACAAAAAAAGAGCTAATTATTCACAAGTATAAATTTGAAGGTACAACCCTTACATGATGATAAAATTTTAGACTGGTCATTTTTCAAAGAAGTTGCAAACAACGATTTTAGTTTGTGAAATTATAAAAACAAGATGTGTTTTTGAAACAAAATGCCCCTGCAATGGGACTTAACTATGAAAAGTGTTGTTGATAGAGTATTTTAGTGAAAGCGACATGGATATTTTTTGGTGTTTGACCTTGGTATGTGAACTTGACCTGATCACATGACCTTGACAAGAGGAGATTCGTATTATGGAGATGTATCATCATGCCAAATATGAACATTGTATCTTGAATAGGCTGGTGGTAATTGGCAATGTTGAGTTTTTTGGTTAAGTTTAGCAGACAGACAGACCGACAGACAGAAGGACTGAATGATGGACAGATGGACAACGGTTAAAACAATAAGCCCCTGATCTTTCGCTGCAGGGGCATTAAAATTGTATTTAGTAACAAGCAATTTCTTAATTTTCCATAATGTTTACAAAATGATTTTTCTGAGCCTGAGTGGTACAAGCATGATTGAATGGAAATTTGTTAAGTGGCAACAGATCTTTTCTCGTAAACATATGATTTATTATTTGATTGATTGAATGGGGTTAAACCCCAATTTAACAATATTTCAGTCATATCGGGGCAGTTGGAGACAACCTAACTATGGATTCCTGGTATTTCCCACACCAGTAATACGACAACATCCTTTCCGAGCCTTCAAGTGCTCATTCTACTTAGGATTACAATTATACACCCATTTCTGGGAGACATAATGTCCAAAAAGGATATATCGCTGCTGCCGGGGATTGAAACCGAGACCCCATTATTTAGGAGTCCTACGGGCTACCTACTTCACTATGGCCATATAGCCCCGTAAACATATGCAGTTGGTAATTAATTCGTATAATTTTCTAGAATCATTGAATGAATGAGTTATCAAAAAAAACTGTTTTGATCCTCAGAAATGACCGCCTTGAGAGAAAGTTCTAAGAGTCAGAACAGGTTAACCCCTCTCATGATGAACCCAAATATTCCTGTTTTGGCAGGTGGTATAGACAAAGATCAGCCTGCACATAAGTGCAGTCTGATCTGGGTCTACACCTTCTGCTTGTCCCCTTTTATCCATAGTTGTTTAAATAATCAATTTTCAAAAGGAATATTAACGTCATTAAGACCTTCCTGTGCTGACAGTCTGCTTATTTTAAAGAAATTCTGTATGAGATTTTTTCGGCATGAGTAGGGCTAATTTTTTAGGGTAAACACAAGCCTAGATCTACTCTGACCCTCTTACATATCACTATCTTTCTGTAGTGTAATAAATGTAATTGTTTAGATGGGGTTTAACTCATTCCCACTTGGTGACGCCTTTTGACGCCTGTCAAGAAAAATAATTTGGAAAAACATTGTGTAAAATGAAGAAATTGCCTGAACCAAGCAATTTCTTCATTTCTCACAATATTTTCTTCCCAGAAACTTGAAAAAATTTAAATTTCATACACTTTAAATTGTCGTCTGCAGCTTCTTTCAATTTGGTCCGGTCTAAAATTTTGTTGTGTGGAAATGGGTTAACACTACTTTCAACAAACCTTCAGCTATATCATGGCCAAGTTCACTTATTCATGTGATTCCTTGGTATCACTAATACTAGGCTAGGGCTCTAAATGAACTTTTCAAACAAGAGCACCGCCTATGGGTGCCAACGCTCGGCTGCAGGTGCTGGATAATGCAATAATTCTAAGTCGAAAATGTGGCATAACTCTTACAAAAACACTTTTAGAGTTATCCCCCTTGATAGTCTAGATAGCTCTTGTGATGGTCAATACACATGCCAAGTTTCATGAGGGTATCTTCAATAACAACAGAGATAATTATGACCAAGGTTAAAGTTTGTCACACCAACGCGAATGACGCCAAGGTGATCACAATACCTCAGGTTTTCTCCAAAAACATCCGAGTTAAAAATATATGTAACTTCTTATTTCTAGTGAATGAATTTTGTTTCTTTTGAATGGGATTTAAAGAAACTGTTTACCCTAGCCATGCTGAATATTTCCCTTTACAAAATTACTTTAAAATCAGAGGGTTGAAAGCACTAATATTACATGTTGCTCGACCATTATTACTTTTTCGAAAATTAATACCATACATGAAATGGATAGACAGGATGTGTAGACTAAGATAAGACTGCACTTATGTCTATGCCTCCTGCCAAAACCGGAATAATCTGTTTCAACATGAAAAGAGTTAATGGTATTTCAGTCATACCGCAGCGGCTGGAGCACCTAACCACGGATTCCCATATTTCTCCCACCAGTACAACCACTCCATCCTTTCCAAACCTCCAGCTGCTCATCCCTATTAGGTTTACAACTGTCTACCCATTGGACAAATGTCAGAAAGGATATTTGCTGCAACTAGGGATCGAACCCTTGACCTCATGATTGAGAGTCCAACACTCTACCAACTGTGCTATGGCCACAGCATTTTTTAAGAGATGAAGAGAATATTTTTTGTTTTCATGGAGGTATGAACCGAAAAACCTAATCACACTGTATGAATACGCGAAGCGGATTCATACAGTGTGTGATTAGGTTTTTCGGTTCATACCTCCATGAAAACAAAAAATATTATCTTCATTTCTTATAATTTAATAGCATCGAGCGAAAAATGCAATAACTTTACAAATTTTGATACCTTTTTGTAGTGAACTACTTTGTGCGGAAGCATTCAAAATGGCTGCGTACTCAAAATTTTGTTCATGGAGGTATGAATTAAATTTTTCGACCAATCAGATCGCTCGTTTTCGATAGACGAAACTAACAATTAAATTATTGGTGAATGAAAGAAGGAAGACGGGTTAGAAACCATTTCAAGAAGTTACTAAACATTCCTAGTAAGATGAACTGGAGGGCAATTTTCTGATTCACTGCCACAAAAAAGAAGATATTTTTGGTCTATTGATTTCTCTCTTCAACTAATTACCTGATTTCTTCTGAAATCCCATATAGAGGGATAAAGAACATGCAACAGTATTGGCACTTGGGGGATTGTGAATGGCCTATTACCAGCTAACTATTTCCCTAATAATCATAAACACTTCTGACGGTTCTGTTTGGCTTTGTTTTTTTACGTAAACCTATTCCCATATAATCCAGCTTTTGACGCCCTCTCAAGAAAACATCTATGGAAAGTATTGTGATAAATGAGGAAATTGCTTTTCACAAGATATTCCAGAATATTCCAATTTTGGCAGGAAGTATAGACTAAGATCAACCTGTACATAAAATGTCCAGTGACTCCAGTCTGATCTAAGTCTTCACAAAGAAAAGGGCTAATTTTCAGAATACAGTTTATTCTAAGAAGTATTTTGGTAGATGGTCAAGAGATGATGATTTATACAAAATATCAAAGCTATAGGGCTTATGGTTTGGGAGAAGAAGATTTTTTAAGTTTTCCTTCTTATTTCCATGTGAAATCAGGGATCACACAGTAAAAGGGCTAACTTTCGAATACGGTAATTCTTTCATGTATTTTGGTAGAGGGTCAATAGATGATGATTTGTGCTAAATATCAAAACTCTAGGCCTAATGGTTAGGGAGAAACATATTTTCAAAGTTTTCCTTCTTTATTTCTATGTAAATTCAGGGATCACACAGAAAAGGGCTTAGTTTCAGAATACAGTAATTCTTTAAAGTATTTTGGTAGAGGGTCAATAGATGATGATTTGTACAAATTATCAAAGCTCTAGGCCTTATGGCTTGTGAGAAGAAGATTTTTAAGATTTCCTCATTTAATTCTATGTAAAAACAGGCATTGCATAGAAAAGGGCTAATTTTTAGAATACGGTAATTCTTTGAAGTATTTTGGTACAGGGTCAATAGGTGATAATTTGCACAAAATATCAAGCTCTAGGCCTTAGGGTTTGGGAGAAGAAGATTTCTTAAGATTTCCTTCTTTAATTATATGTATAATCTGGGATCGTCCAGAAAAGGGTTAATTTTCAGAAGCCATGGACGCCACGGATTCCACGGTTGATCCCATAATACGTCCCGTCTTCAAAGGGCTTTTAAAAATATTGGTCTTTTTTTTGTAGGAAAATTTGGGGAAGAAGAAGAAGTTGCTTGTAACAAGCAATTTCTTCACTTTCCACAAAGTTTTCTAAAGCTTTTTTGAAGTAGAGTTTACAAAGGGCAGGATTATTTGAAAATTAGTTTAAGTATATCAACCAATTCCTATACGACAAAAATATTGTAACTACAGGTTTGAATAGTCGCAAAAACAACAAGAGAGTTTTACAAAAATGGCGGTCAAAGTTCATTTAACCCATTCCCACACATCAAAATTTTAGACTGATCCAAATTGAAAGAAGTTGCAGACGACAATTTCAAGTTGATGGAATTCTAATTTTTTTTTGTCTTTTTGGATAGAAAACATTGTGGATAATGAAGAAATTACTTGATACAAGCAATTTCTTCATTTTCCAAATTGTTTTCCAAAGCCTTTTTGCTCAAGGGCGTCTAAAAGTGTCATTGTGTGGGAATGGGTTAAAGTTTAAACTTTTGAAAACAATTTAGAGACATTGTCTGCAACAACATTTCAAAGTTCATTCCAATAGAAACAATTGGCCTTTTGGGAAGGAAACATTTTCAGAAAAGAATAAACAAGCTATATCTACATTTCAAAATTGCTTTCAGTTGCTGGAAAATTCTTTTGTTGCCTCAAAATGCAGGATTTAGTGTAAGTGCCATGCTAAAGCTAGAATATTTCTATTTTAGCAGGAGGTATAGATCAAGATTAGCCTGCACATACATGCAGTCTGATCTAAGTCTAGTCACTACCTGCGTGTCCCTTTTAAGCAAAACTTATTTGTAAGAATAATAAGTTCTTTCACTGTTTTCAGACCTAGATTTCAATGAAATTCTGTAGAGAATTTTATTCAGCATTAATACATGGGTTTACCTTATCCTGTGCAATCCCTGATATCCCTATGATATTGCACTTAAGTAAACATTGAGGCAAAATAAGAAATTGCTTATTACAAGTAATTTTTTCTTTTCCCACAATATTTTCTATTATATAGGGTGGTAACTTTGAAGTTGTACTGGTGTGCGAAATACCAGGAATCCATTGTTAGGTGCTCCAGCAGCTGCAATATGACTGAAATACGGTTAAAAGTGGCGTTAAAACCCATTCAATCAATCAATTGACCTTGAGCTGTGACCTTGGCCTTAGAGCTTTCTGATTTTTCTCAAAATTGCAATAGTGCCAAGTTTGATTGAAATCCATTTATAATTGAAGGAGCTATGCTGTAATCTTGACCTTGGATCTATAGGAATAGATTTTTAAAATGGCCCATCTACTCATGATGGAGAATAATTGTGTAAAGATATTTCAAAATTCATCTATAATTAAAGGATGTATGCTATTGAAATGCTAAATTTTCACAAATGACCTTGAGCTATCACCTTGGCCTTGGGGTTGAAGATTTGTTTCAAATTGCATATCTACTTATGATAGAAAACAATTGTGTAAAGTTATTTTGAATTCCATCCATAATTTTAGAAGCTTTGCTCTGGACATGGTTATTTTCAACCCTAAACCTTGAGCTGTGACCTTGACTTTGGAGCTATCCAAAATTGCACATCTTATGATGATAGAGAATAAACGTGATAAGTTATACTGAACTCCTTCTATAATTGAAGAGGCTATGCACTGGACTTGCTTAATTTTAAGTTTCAACAATGAGATGTGATCTTGACTTTGCAGCTATCTGAAACAAGAGCTACGCCCACGGGTGCCAACGCTCGGCTGCAGGTGCTGGATAATGCAAAAATTCTAAGTCGAAAATGTGGCATAACTCTTACAAAAATGCTTTTAGAGAAATCCCCCTTGATAGTCTAGATAGCTCTTGTGATGGTCAATACATGTGCCAAGTTTCATGAGGATATCTTCAATAACAACAGAGATATGACCAAGGTTAAAGTTTGTCTCGCCAATGCGGACGCGAACGACGCTAAGTTGATCACAATACCTGATGCTTAAAATTCAAATGGCACATCTGCTCATGATAGAAAACAATTATGCAAACTTATTCCAAAATCAATCCATAATTGAAGGAGCTATGCCCTGGAAATAAAGAATATTCATGTTTGTTCTTGAGATGTGACCTTGACCTTGGAGACATCTGAAGATTTGTTTCAAATTGCACATCTACTAATGACAGAAAACAATTGTGCAACGTAATTTTGAAATCCCTTCCCGATTAAATGAGCTAAGCTTCCAATATGCTTAATTTCAATGTTTAACCTTGAGCTTTGACGTTTGACCTTGGAGCTATGTGATTTTTTTATCTAATCTTGATAGAGAATAATTATGCCAAGTTATTTTGCAATCCACCAATAATTGAAGGAGCTATGTTATAGACTAGGTCAATTTAACCTTTGGCTTTGAACCATGACCTTGACCTAAGAGCTATCCAAAAACAAATAATAATGCATTGGTGCAATATCATAAAGAATTCATCAAATTTGACACAAGGATTGTGGAGATATCAGGGCAGATGGACAGACAAAGCGGCAGCTATATGCTTGCTCTTTAGGAAACATAATTGAGAAATTGCTTGTGAAAAGCCATTTCTTCATTATCCACAACGTTTTCTTCCAAAAAAGACAAACATTTTAATATTAATAGATTTTTATCAATTACAAATTGCCGTTTACACTTTCTTTCAATTTGAACCACTCTAAAGTTTTGTCATCTGGTATTGGGATTACTAATTCAGACACAATCCAACTTTTTATAACATTTGGGAACCACTCACTTCAAGGAAAAAGTTTTGAAAATCATAGTAATGAAACTGCATTGTTTCAAATCACTTTTGAATATTTTGTTTGTTCAACTGAAAAAATTACTGTTTATCAAATCATTCATTGTGACCTTAAGTGAAATATTAAACTCTATAATTTAGATGAAATATTTTCCTTTGTGGGAAACTAAAACATCTAAAATGCTGTAGTTATGATATTCAAGTCAACAAGCAAAGAAATCTACCTTTTGTTTTTCATCCCTGGCTACATGCAATGTATTACACTGAATCATCAAATTGTTAATTCAGTACAGAGTACAGAGCACAGAGCCCAAACCTTAATTTAACTCATTCCCACACAGCTGCACTTTTCGTCGCCTCTCAAGAAAAATAATTTGGAAAGCATTGTGTAAAAGGGAGAAATCGCTTGTTACAACATTTCTTTATTTTAAACAATCTTTTCTGTACAGAAAGTTGAAAAAATCCATACTTTCATAAACCTGTTGTTTGTAAAAACTTTCAATTTGAACAAGTCTAAAATTTTGCCGTCTGGCAATAGATAAAGAAGTTACTAAGCTTACCTTTTCCATCAAGTTTCAAAAAATCTCAAGTATTGTCTTTGAATTGCTTTACATCTGTCTCATTGGTGCTTGTGGTCGGCCATTTTGAATGAGGCACCATGGGTATCAGATCTAAATTCTCAAGATGTCTGAATCTGTTAATGTTTTTCTAGATCTGAAAGTAAAAAAGAAATTCTATCAGAATATTTGTGAGAATTGTCCAATCATAGATGTCAATCAGATCATTCATTTATACTATGAGTGAAGTTTGAACTCACACATTGGCCACCATTGATGAGAAGCATCTTTGTTGGTTTGTTGACTTACACATCGTAAGCGTATTCAAGAAAATGGATGGACAGAAGATAGTTTTTGTGGGTTTAAATACTGATGTACTTAGAAGCTGGACAGGAAAAATTATCTAAAGATGTTGTTTCTAAGCCTCTTTCCAAACTTTTGACCCCTGGAGGGAGCTGTTTTTGACCCCAAGGGCTTTAACCCCAAGGGCTTTAACCTTTATCATGCTGAACCCAGAACATTCCTGTTTTGACAGGAGGCATAGACAAAGATCAGCCTGCACATAGGTGCAGTCTGATCTTAGTCTACACCTCCTGTTTGTCTCCTACAAGCCAGAGTTGTTTACGAAATAATTTTTCAAAATGAATATTGATCCATACTTTCTTCTGGTGCTTTCAAGCCCTTGGTTTTAACACAAATTCAGAAAAGGGTTTTATTCAGCACGACAAGGGTTCATAAACTTGGCTAAGAACCATCTGATAACGCTAGATACCAAATATGAATGCTTTCAGGTTTGAAAGCTTTGAAGCAGAAGGTTTTTGATGTAATTGTGACTGAGTGTTGTTGAAGACTAATGGAACAGGGTTGGTATTGATCCCAGGGTAACAAATTCAACCCTTGTCATGCTGAAATATAAATCCTCTACAAAATATATTCCTTATAAACTGAAAGGGACCTCAACATACTTGCCCTTAAAAAATGAAAAGTTTTTGCAATAAGGAAATCATTCCAATCATTTACAAAAGCCTTTGATAGTGTTTGAAAATCTATTTTGGTCTTAAAAAGTGACTTTGACCTTGACTGACAACCTTGACATTGATAACAAAGGAAAGATCTTACTGATAGCAAAATATATGAAAAATATGATGGCCCTACCTTCAACTTACCATTCAAAGTTTAAGGTAACTGAGGACAGTTTTATATTTGACCTGGAAGATTTGGCATTAATATTTACAAATGATATGGACATTAATACAAACAGGAAGGTCTTACCACCAGGAACACACAATGTAATTCTTTTTAAGGTTTTGAATGTGACCTTGAAAAATTAACTTGACATATGACAATTACATTCACAAGATATGATGGCCCTACCATTGCAGTGTTTCTACCAGGATCAATTTTTAGAGGGTCATTTGTGACCCCGTCTTCTTTTCTGGGGGTCATTTAGAATTTTAGAGGGTCAATTTTGTAAATGATTAAATCAAACTTTGAAACAATTTTTCTGAAAGAGTTACATTATGGACAGAAAGATCAAATTACTTGAAAATAAAGGAATAAACATTACAGTTGACCAATCTTTACTAGTGCTGGAACTTTCATTAGATTTTGGGACTGCAAAAAAACCTTCAAGACTTCTTTGCTTTTGGTTTGTCTGCCATAATTTTGTAATTTCATAGTCTGTTTATAAAAGCGTTAAGGTAACCCAAATGAAAATGTTTAGTCAAAGGAATACATGTAGAAAGAAAAGTATTGATTGCCCAGTTTTAATGTTACATTTTACTTGACTTGAATTATAATTCAAAATGATTGCTTCTGTTAGAATGAGAAAAAAAATAATATAATCCCCCAAAAATTGTTTTCAGGGTATTTCTACATTATCATTTTGGGCTCAGGCAGGAAAATAAACCATCCATATAAACGGAATAGAACAACAACAAAAGGGTTAACAGATTTCCACAAAACTCAATTAAGCTGGCAGTAGAATGAACTTATTTAGCTCAAAAATCATTCAATGCCATTAAATAAATCAAACGAAATTCATATTTCAAAGTCAATTTTGGTTGCATCATAAAAAACCTACTTTGTGAATTTTGTAATTTGCCAACAATTCATTTGCGTCAAAAAAGCAGAAAATGCACTCTGGCAGAAACACTGCCATTGACTAAGCGAAATTCAAGATAAATATTTAGAATAACTTGACATCGATACAAACAGAAAGATCTTACAAAAAGAAACACTCATAGTATTATGGTCCTACCAAATACCAATCCAAAAGAATAGCAAATGTTAATACTTTTAAAATGACCTTGACTGCAACTTTGAAATTAGTACCTACCACAATTACAAAACTGTAAAAAATATGGCAAATTTAAAGTTTTTCTCTAGCATCTTTTTGACCTTTAACTAGAGGCGATTGAGCGCCTGTTTGGCTCCACTGGCCTGAATTTATTTATCATTCCCAAGAAGTTTTCATCATAAATGGAAATTTGCACCGCTCATTAAAGCCATGCTTTTCATCTAATCTTCTTTGAAGGCATCTGATAAAGATTCCACAATGAGCATTTCTGTAAAATTTGGTAGAAATCCATAAAAAGGGTTCTGAGAAGAAGATTTTAAAAATTTCACCACAATATATGGAAATTAGCCCCGACTATTAAAGCCATGTTTTTCATCCAATCAAAATTCTTTGAAGGAATCTGATAAAGATTTACACAATGAGCATTCCTGAAAAATTTGGTATAAATCAATCAATTGGTTTCAGAGAAGATTTTTAAAAGGTTTTACCTTATATGGAATTTAGACCCGCCAATTTTTGATTTACACAATGAGCATTCATATAAAATTTGGTATAAATCAATCTATTGGTTTCACCATATATGGAAATTAGCCCCGCCCATTTAAGCCATATTTTTTATCCGATCAAAATTCTTTGAAGGAATCTGAGAAAGGGTCACCCAATGATCATTCCTGTAAAATTTGGTTGAAATCCATCGATTGGTTTCAGAGAAGATTTTTAAAGGTTTCAACATATATGGAAATAAGCCCTGCCCATTAAAGCCATGTTTTTCAAGTGGTTAAAATTCTTTGAAGAAATCTGATAAAGGGTCACCCAAGGATCATTTCTGTGACATTTTGTTTAATTCTGTTCAGTACTTTCAAGGATCATTTCTCTGAAATTTGGTTTAATTCTGTTCAGTACTTTCTGAGGAGATTTTTAAAGTAAAAGTTTACGGACAGATGGACACACAGACGGATGCATGACGCCATGACAATAGCTAACTGGCTTTCAGCAAGTGGAGCTAAAAATGATGTTGACTCTGACCTATGACCTTGTACTAAAATCTTTTACCATTAAGAACACACTTGCCAAATATAAAGGTCCTACCACTTATCTTTCAATTTTGTTATTATGTTTTCAGAATAAGTAGATCATATTTTTTTAATTTACACACAACTCATTGCCATACGGGTTCCTGTAAAGAAATATAACTATGCAAAATATTGGGAAAAGAAGAAATTACTTTCAACAAACAATTTCTTCTTTCTACAAAGTTTCAAATCTCATATGGCCCTTATTTTTCATTTCATTAACCAACTATGTTTTGTTTTCTGCAACCTCTTTCTTTTTTGATCAACTTAAAAGTTTCTCATTAGGGAATGGACAAAAATGTTGTCTGCAACCTCTCCTTACTTGGACTAGTATAGATATTTGTTGTCTGTTAATGGACAATCAATTTCTCTCCCCCCCTCTCTCTCTCTCTTTCTCTTTTGTTTTCTTTCTTTTCCTAAATGATTTCCCTTTTCACACATTATAAGGATTAAAAATGGATTGTCTCATAAAAAAAGTTAAAAAATCTAAAAATACACCATAGACAACACTGTCACAAGATTGAAAGACTTAATAACAATTGCTATATTTGGAAACCTGAAGCCTCCATCAATAATCAACCTGTCCTAGTTTTTCATGGATTGCTGTTTATTAAAGGACTGATACCATTTCAATGCTACTGGCTTAATAATTGACCAATCGCTGGCTCCACCAACTTTGCTCCCCCCTTACTGACTCTGACAGGAAGTCCCACTTTGATTTTAAACAGCGTAATTTTGGAAAAATTTTGGCCAGTAGAATGTTACAGATAAGTAGAATGGTTGGTTGGCGACTCAAACGTCAGCTCTGACTCTACTATAATGTCAGAGTTCAAACTAAACTGCCAGTTTAAATAAATGATTTCATTGATTGATTGTCATTATTGATTGTCACTTGTGATTCCTCAATTGTCTTTTCAGTATATCAAAGTTCTGAAATATCACAATGGTATAGGCTTGATGCTTGTCATTACTGTTTTTCAAAGGACTGAATACAGGGCTGAGATATATCAAAGTTCTGAAAGTATCACAATAGTATAGGATTGATGCTTGTCATTGCAGTATTTCAAAGGACTGAATACAGGGCTGAGATATATCAAAGGACTCAAAGCATTTACCAATTACCACCTAATGACAGTTTCTGATGCCCTAAAGAAAATGGTCATTGAAAGTTTTGTTGGAAAAGGAGACATTGCTTGCAACAAGCAATTTCTCCTTTTCTTGGAATGTTTTCTATCCTATTTATCACTTATTTTCCATTTCAGCACTATTTGAAACTTTTTCAATTAGGACCAGTCTTGCTAGTCCTTACTATAATTCAAAGAACTGAAAGCATCACGGTGCAACAGGCTTGGTGTCTCTTCTTGCTGTTTATCAAATCACAGTACTGAAAGTACTGTAAGCTAGCAAAGAATAGTTTTGTTAAGCAATCTACTTTGCTAAAGGTCATCATGCTAAACAAACAAGATTAAAGCAACCACGGAGTTAACACATTACAACACGACACAATCTTAGACATGTCCAAATTGAAAGAAGTTGCAGACGACAATTTCAAATTAGTTGAATTTAGAAACTCTTTCCTTTTTTGGGTAGAAAACATTGTGGACAATAAAGAAATTGCTTGTAACAAGGATTTTCTTCATTGTCCACAATGTTTTCCAGAACTTTTTCCTTGAGATGCTTAAAAAGCAGAATTGAAAGGGAATGGGTTAAATACCATGCTTTTGAAAGAGTTATATTCAATTTAAATAGAGTTTGCAGTATTCCTTAAATGCATATGAACTACTTTTTATGGCGTATGCATTCTGTGGATACATGGATATAGTGGTTAAGCCTCCAGAGGCAGTTTGCACTCATTGAACTTTGAGAAGACCTCAAAATTATGTCTGTTAACTTAAGCTAACAAAGCTGACGCTTTGCTAGCTAAAAACTGAAAGCATTACAGTGCAACAGGCTTTGTGTTTGCTCTTGCTGTACATCAATGGACAGAATGCATCAAAGTGCTACAGGCCAAGTGATTGTTCTTTCTGTAGGTCAAAGGACTGAAAGTACAACTGTGGCACACTGGCAGGCTTAATGTTTGTCCTTTCTGTATATTCAAGGACCAAAAACACCACAGTTTTTTAGGCTTGCTGTATATCAAAGGACTGAAAACATCATAGTGTTATAGGTTCTTGTTGTATATCCTGTTGTTTGTCCTGGACAAATCCGGGATTTTACGTCACTGTGATTTTATACTTGAGAAAGCATTGTGGAAAAAGGAGAAATTGCTTGTAACAAGCAATTTCTCCTTTTTCTCACAATATTTTCTACCACATAGGATGGTCAGGTGTCAATTCGCATGCATTTTTCATTGTCGTCTGCAACCTCTTTCAAATTGGACCAGTCTAAAATTTCATAAAACAGGAAAGGGTTAAGGTGTAACAGGCTTAATTTTTGCTCTAGCTGAATATCAAAGGAAAGAAAGCACAATAAAGCTACAGGTATGATGTTTGTTTGCTATGTACATGAATGTTTGTTTGTTTAAATGGGGTTAAACGCCACTTTTAACAGCTAGTATTTCAGCTATTGGAGCAGCTAACCATGAATTCCGAATATTTCTCAACATTACAATCACATATCCTTACAAAGGCTCCAGCTGCTCATCCCATATAGGTTTATGATTTTCCATGGGAGACAAATATCATAAAGGATACATGTATTTGCAGTGACAGGGGATGAAACCTAGGACCACATGTCTAGAAGTTCTCCGCTCTACCACTGCGCTTTGACCACAGCCCTCTCTGTAAATAAGTACTGAAAGATTGATATTTCAAAGGCTAATGAAGTTTGTCCTTGTGGCATATCAAAGGACCATAAGGATCATAGTGCTACAGGATAGTATCATATTGCTAAAGGCTTAAGATTTACCCTTGACGTATATCAACGTACTGAAAGCATCACAGTGCTACATGCATTAGTATTTTCCAAAGTTTCTTTTGATTGAGGGCAATGAAACCATTGTTTAGGAATGGGTTAATTCAAGATTAAATCATTTAGCGGTCGGTAAAAATTATCTAATAACACCCACCGTTCCCCATCCTGCCCCTGGATGAACACAGCCAATAAGATGAGCACTTGTCTCCTGAAACAGCTCAGTTGCAGGCGGTGGATATGAGATATAGGACAGGGAATGAGGTTTAGACACCCATCAACTAACACAATTGAAAAAACATCGTTTAAAATGAAGAAATTGCTTGAACTACAAAACATTTTTTTTTAATTTTCCACATTGTTTTCAAACCCAAAATTTGAACAAAATCTAAAACCGCATAAGTTTTAAATTGTCGTCTGCAAATCTTGTCAATTTGGACCAGTCTAAAAATTTGCAGTCTGGTAATGGGTTAATGAGGTAAAGTAAGGTTATGTGATAATAGGGTCTAAGGAGGAAATCATTCAGCCTTGTTTTTATGATCAATATAAACCATTATGTCTGGCCTATAACTACTAGAACCAGATCCTGAGCTACCAACAATCTCTCAAGAAATAGTTCATATCAATATTTAAACCCTTGTTATGCTGAATTATAAATCCTCTACAGAATTGCTTTAACCAATTCCCACATAATGATGCCTTTAGACGGCCCTCAAAAAAACCAATCGGGAAAACATTGTGGAAAATGATTTGTTTGTTTGTTTGAATTGGGTTTTACGCCGCTTTCAACATTCTTTCAGTTATATCGCAACAGCTGGAGCACCTAACAATGGAATCCTGGTATTTCTCACACCAGGACTACCATTACATCCTTTCCTAGCCTCCAGCTGCTATCCCACATAGGTCTACGATTATCGACCCATAGGTGAGGGACAAATAGTCAGAAAGGATGAGTGCCGCCGTTGGGGATGGAACCTTGTGGAAAATGAAGTAATTGCTTGTTACAAGCATTTTTTTCATTTTGCACAATGTTTTCTTCCTAGAAAGTTACAAAAAACTATAATTTTATACCCTTTGAATTATTGTCTACAACTCCTTTCAATTTGGCTCAGTCTAAAATTTGTTGTGTGGGGATGGGTTAAAATCAAAGGATTGGCAGCACCAGAAGATCTTATTGAGGGTCATTATTTCTTTTGAAATTGATTATTTAACAAACTCTGACTTGAAGGGGACAAACAGGAGGTGTAGAACAAGATCAGACTGCACTTATGTGAAGTCTGATCTTTTTCTATACCTCCTGCCAAAACAGGAATATTCCCGGGTTCATCATGACAAGGGTTAATACGAAAGAAGTTTTGTCAAAGATGATTTCAACACATTCCCCTACAGTGACTCTTATTGTTTGTTTGTTTGAATGGGGTTTTACGCTGCTTTCAACAATCTTTCAGTTATATCGCGGCGGCTGGAGACCTAACAATGGATTCCTGGTATTTCTCACACCAGTACTACCATTACATCCTTTCCTAGCCTCCAGCTGCTATCCCACATAGGTCTACGATTATCGACCCATTGGTGAGAGACAAATAGTCGGAAAGAATGAGTGCCGCCGTCGGGAATCGAACCCGGGACCTCTAGATTGAAAGTCCGATGCGCTACCAACTGCGCTATGACGGCGGCTGACGCTTTTTGACACCCCTCTAGGAAATTAATTGGGAAAACCTTGTGTTACATGAAGAATTTGATTGAAACAATCAATTTCTTCATTTTCCACAATGTTTTCTTCCAAGACAGTTGAAAAAATCTAAAACTTCCTAAACTTTAAATTGTCGTCTGTAACTCATTTGAATTTGTACCAGTGTACAATGTTGTCATCTAGAAATGTGTTAGAACTACTCACAGCACTAAGATGGGCATTATGGTTTTTTTTACTCGCTATCTGTCCGTCTGTATGTCTGTCTGTGATGCAAAAGGAGGATCTTTTCTTGTATTTTCTAGTTTGTCAAAGTTTGTAGGGGTTGGCCCTTGTCATGCTCTAACAATTTTTTGTTGAGAATCACATCAAATCAATGAACTGAAACCACTATAGGGCCTGACTGTGTGTCAAGATTAAATTTTCTTTTGTCAATTGATTTTATAGCTTAAAAAGTCAAACAGGTGGAGTAGACTAAGATCAGACTGTAGATCTGTGCATGCTTATCTTATTCTATACTTCATGCCAAAGCAGATTTATTCTAGGTCCTTTTTTAGGGTTTTTTTTACTTGAGGATAACACAATAAAGAGACAAACACTTATTTCCATCGTGGTCCTAACTCTATTTCAATCATGGTCCTAACTCATCCCGAAGGCTACCATGCGCATTATAGAGAGAGATGCAATGAATTCTAATCACTGCTACCCACTTTTAAAGATGAGGCTCTTCCTGTGAAGTACACTACCCACCTCTGGTGGGATTCAAACCCACAACCATCAGATTATGAGTCAAGCATACTAAACACTTGGTCATCAAGCCAGGCTAAGTTGTCAAACTTGCTAAGGTATAGACTTTTTCATATTTCCCATGAATGTTCCCCTAAAAATGTGCATAGATCTGCTCATGAAAATTCAGATATCTTACAGGGCCATTTATATCGTTTATCAAGAGAGCATAAAATTTATGGCCTCAACCCATTCCCACACAATGACTCTTTTGGACACCCCTCAAGAAAAAAACTTTGGAAAACATTGTGGTTAAGGAAGAAATTGCTTGTCACAAGCAATTTCTTTATTTTCACAATGTTTTCTTCATAGAAAAATGAAAAAAATATAAAATTTCATAAACTTCAAGTTGTCACCTGCAACTCCATTCAATTTAGACCAGTCTAAAATTCTGCTGTCTAGTAATGGGTTAAATTGCTTACTAGCTGAGAATGATTTCTCTAATTTTGATAAGACCTGCCCAGAAACACCTGCATTTCTTTTGCAAATCAAAATTTTGTGAACAAGTTTTGGAAAAGATCACCAGGAGTTGGATTTGGATAATTTTTAAAGATAAATTAATTCATTCCATGATATCTCTAAGTCTGATAAGCCTAGCCCTGCCATGCCCCTATTTTCTGGGGGGATCAAAATTTCACAAATTCATTTTGAAAAGGGTCACCCAAGGAACATTCCTGCCAAGTTTGGTTGAAATTGGCCAAGTTCTTATTGCAGAGGAGAAGATATTTAAAGAATTGTTGATGACTTCCGACGGACAATCAACGCTCAACAAACGACACACAACAGACACAGGGTGATCACAAAAGCTCACCTTGGGCATTTTGTGCACAAGGGAGCTAAAAAGTCAAACAATCTTTCAGAAAATTTATATTTCTCATTCCTCCAACACTGCATTGCTGCCTATGAAATGCTTATCCTCAAAAACTGTTAAAGAAATAAAGTGCACCTGCAAGCAGGTCATTCATGAGATACTATTTCTGGATGAAAAGTCTATAAATTACAATGTTAACCCTTGTCAAGCTAAACCCGGAATATTTCTGTTTTGGCAGGACGTATAGACAAACATCAGCCTACACATATCTGCAGTCTGGTCTTATTCTACACCTCCTGTGTGTCCAATGCAAGCAAGAATTGTTTATGAAATGAATTTGTTACAGAAATACTCATCCACATCTAGTGATTCCAGAGCTTTAAGCCCTTTGACTTTAATGCAATTCTGAACAAGGTTTAATTTCGCGTGACAAGGGTAAATGTTCAGCAACACCTTTCTTTAAATATAGTTCTAACGAAGTGTTCGTGGGGGCATCTAAGCATAAGTTAAAAAAAATAATTACGTTATTGCTGAGCACAGATAAATGCAATGAACTATAAGTATATATATCAAGGGTTTAAATTAACACTTTAACTCGCTATTTCCAATTTTCAATAGCATTTCGCGATTTAGCGAGTGCTAATTTCAACCCCTGTATATCAAGTTAAGAGGGAAAGAGCTTAACTGATAATTATCACAGAACTTTTTTTAGAACTTCAAGAACTTATTTTTGAGATTCTATAGAAGGTATTTTTTAATTCTAGATCTTGAGTCAAAGGTTCAAGAACTTAAGTTCTAGATCTTAAAGTTCTTGAACTTTGGTTCAAAACTTCTAAAGTTCTTGAACTGAAGTACAAACAATTAATGTTCTAGAACTTAAGATTCATAAACCTTACAGTTTGTGATCTTCTGGTTTTCCTACATAATTTTTTTCGCACCTTTTTATTGGATTGCAGAGATGAAGAATTTGGATACATAACTGTTTGCTCCATTTACCCTTTACCAGATGGGAAAATTTCAGACCGGTCCAAATTAAGGAGTTGCAAACAACAATTCAAAGTTGATGAAATTTTAGATTTTTTCAACTTTCTGGGTAGAAAACATTGTGTAAAATGAAGACATTGCTTGTTACAAGCAATTTTTTCATCTTCCACAATGTTTTTCCAATTGATTTTCATGAGGGGCATCAAAAAGCGTCATTGTGTGGGAATGGGTTAAGTTCTTTTGAGTGAATTACCGGTATAATCATTTACAAATCATAAGAGAATAAAATTTGGGAATGGGTTAATTGATAGCAACATGTCAAAGTCCTAAGTCAATGGTGTATGAATTAGAACACTAAAACGGTTTCCAATCAAAGTTCAATTGTGACTTTGACTACTGCCCAACGTAACCCCAAAATGATAGGACACTTCCTTGTCTCATCAGAAACAAGCGTATGATTTGTTTGAATGGGGTTTTACTCCGCTTTCAACAATCTTTTAGTTATATCGCGGCAGCTGGAACACCTAACAATGGAATCCTGGTATTTCTCACACAAGTACAACCATTATATCCTTTCCTAGCCTCCGGCTGCTATCCCACATAGGTCTACGATTATTGACCCATTGGAGAGAGACAAATAGTCGGAAAGGATGAGTGCCGCCGTCAGGGATCGAACCTGGGACCTCTAGATTGTCAGTCCGACGCGCTACCAACTGTGCTATGACGGCGGCTCCAACAAGTGTATGAAGTTTCATGGTTGTAGGTCAATTGGTTCATGGAAATAAAAAGGACAGGCTCTGACTTATGGACAAATGGACAGACATAATGAAACCAATATACCCCCTCTACTTTGTAGGTAGGGGGTATAAAAAGCAAAAACTATATTCATGATAAAAGTCTTAAACTATGGATAAAAAGTTAGAAAAAAATCTTACAAAATAGCATGCTTAACTCTTGTTATGCTGAATCTGGAAATTTCCTGTATTGGCAGGAGGTATAGACAAAGATCAGCCTGCACATATGTGCAGTCTGATCTAAGTCTACACCACCTGCTTGTCTCTTTTCAGCCATTGTTGTTTATAAAATCATTTTTCAAAATAATTTTTAACCTAAAATTAGCGCATTCAGTACTATCAGCCCTTTGATTTTAATGCAGTTCTATAGAGCATTTTTATTCAGGGCTTAAATTCTTCCTGTTACTGTTACATGCTCAAGCTGTTGAAAAAGGCAGATATCTTACATTATCTGAACCAACTTGTTATCTAGAAATTCTGCTGAAAAGTTCAGAAAGCTGTAAATTTCAAATTAGAAACCATGTGGAGTTTTTATCCAATTTTGTGGCAGAACTTCCATTAATCAGCTCCTAACTCTGTAACAAAAGCTGCAGGAAAGATGATAAGGAATCACAGGAAGTTTTGTTCCCTTTTGTGTGAGTGTGTGTTTAAACTAAAGAACTGTGGACTAATTACCCTATTCCATTCAGTATCAAACAGTGCTGATATCCACAACAGTAAACCAAGAAATAAGTGAGTCAAAAATCACTGAGTATCCCCTACTTGCAGTACAAAGCTAACTACAGTGAAAATGAAATTCTCCCTCACTGGAAAGTATTCTGTGAGCCCCATGTAGCACACCTAGATGCTGTAACAGGCAATATCCAAAGAAGACTTGTCAAAAACAAGCTAAATGGTAAAATGTGTAGTAGACAACTTGCCGACCTAAATTTGGTAAGTGTCACATATGACCCCTACTTTAACCTCCATTCCAAGTTTCAAGTCAATGCTAGTAACAGTTGCTAGGACGAATATGAAGACAATATACCAGGCAATGTACAAAACAAGAGGCCACTAGCTGAAATATGTCCACATAATATATGATGTAGTTCATTTTCCGTAACTTTTTCACAACATAAAGAAAATTATAATTTAGGGAAACAATGCAGAAAATGTAGCACAAGCAATTTCTTTGTTTTCCACTTTATTTTCTTCCCAAAAAGACAGATATCAAAATTCCTGCAATCAATAATCGACATTCATTGCCAATCATTCTGAAGGCTGTTGGCAAATGGGGTCCTGACAAGACTTTAATTTTTTTAGCTAGCAAAGCGTCAGCTTTGATAGCTTAACAGACAAAATTTTGAGGTCTTCTCAAAGTTCAACGAGTGCAAACAGCCACTGGTAGCTTTAAACCACTAAATCCATTGAATGCAATCACCATACAAAGTAGTTCTTATGTATTTCAAGAATATTGTAAACTCTATTCAGTGAAAGCTCTTTTAAAAGCATGCTATTTAAACTGTTACCACCCAATTCCGCTTTTTAAGCATCTCAAGAAAAAAGCTTTGGAAAACATTGTGGACAATGAAGAAATTGCTTTTTACATTGTTTGTACCCAACAAGGGAAATATTTTTTAAATTCATCCAACTTAAAATTGTCATTTGCAACTTCTTTCAATTTGAACCAGTCTAAGATTTTGTCATGTTGTAATGGGCTAACTCCTGGGTTACTTTAACCCTGTTTATTTATCATGATAACCTACAGCAAAGATGATTTCTCGTTTATTCATCATGATAAACTTACTTAAGATTACTTAAGAAAACTATGATTTGCTTGCATACAGTACTTTCAGTACATTGATTTAATAATAAAAGGGCTCTTACAATTTGAAGTAAGAAAGCACATAACAAATCAAAGGATCCCTAATCCTGAAAATCACCATTTTTTAACGTTTAGACCACACAAGAGGAATTGCAGAAATAGAAATCCTTAGAAATTGATAACTATTCTATCTATTAACCAAATACCAGACAGCAAAATTATTAGACTAGTCCAAACTAAAAATATTTGATTTAATGGGGTTAAACGCCACTTTTAACAGTATTTCAGTCATACCACGGCGGCTGGAGCACCTAACAATGGATTCCAGGTATTTCTAACACCAGTACTACCACTACATCCTTTCCTAGCCTCCAGCTGCTATCCCACTTAGGTTTACGATTATCCATCCATTGGTGAGAGACTTGATGTCGGAAATGATATGTGCCACAACAGAGGATCAAACCCATGACATCCCATGATTGAAAATTTAAGGAGTCTGATGCGCTGCTGACTGCGCATTGATGGCTGCCCAAACTGAAAGTAAATGCAGATGGATTTAATTTTGTTCAAGTCATGATGTTAACCCATTTCGGGTTTTTTTCTTTTAATTTTAGACTGGTCCTAATTGAAAGAGGTTGCAAACAACAATGAAAATAGGATGTAATTTGAAATGAAACAATCCTACATGGTAGAAAATGTTGTGGGAAAAGCAGAAATTGCTTCTTTTTCCGCAATGTTTTCTCAAGTATAAAATCACAGTGACATAGATTTCTGGGATTGTATAGGACAGTGTTAAGAAGGGTCATCAAAGGTCACCATTTCTGTAACATTAGGTCCTAATTGGATTCATGTCACTAAAAGAATTCATTATGGAGTATTGTCCTAACCTGCCATACCAATAATTATTAGCCAATCAAAATTTTCACGAACATTTTTTGAGAATGGTCGACAAGGGAACATTCCTTAAAAGTTTGATCTAAATTTACCCAGTGATTTAAAAGATGTCTTAAACATATGCCCATATAATTCCTCTTTCTGACACCCCACCCACACCCACCCATCCACACAATAAAATGTGTTTGGAAATACACAAACTGCTTGTTAGAACTCATGCAGAAAGCACATACAACAGACACATTGCTAAACATCAAAGATACTTTCAAAAAATTTAAAATAAATTTTGATAGTTACATAATAGACTAACAGACTGCAAATGACAAATAAATCTCTTTCAACAGTATTATCTGACAACAAATCCCATATTTTCTAGGTTGATAAATCATCTGGTTTTCTAATACCAAAAGGTAAATTAAGAATAAAACTATTCTACAAAAGTTGAATGTAGGTCTACAATATCTAAGAGTACAGGAAAATGTTCATTCACTGTATAAATATTTATATCATAAAATTTGTTAATAAAGCTCATCCGGAATCCAATCATTAAGACCAAATGGCATAAATATTTTGCTAACCATGAGCTGTGGTTATATCCGACTTCATGATACACAGGTAATTCTTTATTTCGAATCAGAATTTGCCTTTACCCATATTACTAAACAGAACATCTTCAGAATGATCAAAATTCAAAGGAGCTGCAGATGACAATTTAAAGTTTATGAAATTTTAATCATTTTCAAATTTCTAAATAAAGATATTGCAGAAGATGAAGAAATTGCTTATTGCAGGAGATTTTTTTATTTTCCACAGTGTATTCCCAAATTACTTTTCTTGAGGGGCGTCCAAAAGCATCATTGTGTGGATTAATACATACATTATTTTCGCAAAGCCTAATGGGTTTCGCATGTAGGAAGAGTAATATATTGTTTATTTCGTATGTTACACATGATAGTGTCACAACTAGTACTTTGGCTAGATGGTTGAAACTGGTCCTGCAGGAAGCAGGTATTGATACAGGTGTTTTTAAAGCACATTCTTATAGAGGTGCAACTGTATCAGCTGCTATGTCTTCTGGATGTTCTTTAAATAGCATTCTAAAAACTGTAGATTGTTCATCTGATAAAAACTTCTATAAGTTCTACTATAGAGATGTTGTTAGTAAGGAACAAGTAAGCTTTATGAATTCCATGTTCTGTTAATAGATTACATTCCAATGGTAAAGGTTCTTTTTGTTGCCTTTCTTTAAGTTCTACTATAGAGATGTTGTTAGTAAGGAACAAGTAAGCTTTATGAATTCCGTGTTCTGTTAATAGATTACATTCCAATGGTAAAGGTTCTTTTTGTTGCCTTTCTTTAAAGATGCTAGTGTATACATGTGAAAGCCGAAGGCTTTGCGAAAATAATGTCCCCTCATCCAAGCTTTAGTGCAGGATGAAGGGCATTATTGCAGTAAAGCCGGAGGCCAAGTATGTATACACCCTCCCATGTCCTATTAGGTATAACATTATGATGTAGGTATTCAGATACCTGACCCAGCCCTTGTTTATATGATCGGCAACAAAATCTTTAAAGTATGAAACATGTGGTATTCCGGACTTCCGGTTATGGGCGGGTATAGACTAAATCACGGTGTTTTTAAATAGCGCGAGCGTCAGGACGACATGCTAGTGTATACATGCTCGGCCTCCGTTTACTCCAATAATGCCCTTCATCCTGCACTAAAGCTTGGATGAGGGGACATTATCTCAACACTCTTTTCTAGATTTCTGCTCAGGGGCATGCTGATTTCAGCTAGATATGGACCTGAGAGCATCATACCAGCCACGCTCAGCCTTACAGGAGTTTGACTTAATTAAGTGCGCAAGTCTTACTATGAACGCAGTTGGTAGAACACTTGACTTCAAACTTCAAGATCATGAGTTTGCGCCCAGGTGGACTAAATATATCAACTGACAAACTAATTGTCTTTCAGATGGGACGTTAAACAGAGGCCCAGTGTGATGGTGTTATCCATTGAGCACGTTTAACCCATTACCAGACAGCAATAATTCAGACTGGTCCAAATTGAAAGGAGGTGCAGACGACATTTTGAAGTTTATGAAATTTCAGATTTTTTCAACTGTCTGGGTAGAAAACATTGTGTAAATGAAGAAATTGCTCTACTAGCAAAAGTAGCAATTTCTTCATAATTACACAATGTTTTCCTAATTGTTTTACTTGAGGGGCGTCCAAAAGCGTCACTGTGTGGGAATGGGTTAAGAACCAGGTGGAGCTCTCAGAGTTTTGCCCTATATCTTTGCACTATCCCCAGTAACAAAAATTGCATTAAAATCAAAGGAATGAAAGTACTGGAAGCACAAATAGTGGGTTAACATTTATTGTAGGGAAAAACAACTTATAAACAACTCTGGCTTAAAAGGGAATGGCAGGTGGTAAAGAATAAGATCAGACTGCACAAATGTGCAGGTTGATCTTAAATGTCTATACCTCCTGCCAAACCCAGAACATTCTGGTTTAAACATGAGAAGGGTTAATATACCTAGGGAATTTAAACATATAAAAGTCAGATTAAACTTTTTCCTTGAAATATTCCTTGATGTTCTAACAAAAACATTTTTCTCTTATAAATGTTAACAGAATTTAAAAATCTTTGTTCGATGCAAAAACAGATGATAGGGGGACAATTTTTGCTTGGCATATCTCGATTAAATTGATAAATGTATGTAAAAAACACAATTAAAGGAATTCAAAACTTTATTGCAGCCTGCCTCTCTCCAGGGAATAACTGCATCTATATTTATCAATGAGATCAATCTTTTAGATATAAAAAACGCAGAGCTTTTGGGGAAAAAAGAGGTAGCAAGAAGATCCTTAATCTATTATTTCTGCCTGAAACCCTATATTCTGTGGTATTCACTGAAATTGTCTTAACGAGACAATTCCAATAAGTATCCACAAGATCAAGTTTGTTGGAAAAATAGGAAAATTAACATTTTTGTAAACAAATCACTCATTATATCTGGAGCTCAGATCTCAAAGTATTAAGTGCATGAAATAACATTTATGTACTAACATTAGCTTTGCACTCAAAAGCCACAGCCAAAGCCCAGTAAGTAACATGTCAGAATCTCAATCATGAGTGCCAGGGTTTGATCCCCTGCTGCGGTAAATATCATGTCAGATATTTTCCTCCCATAAGTGGGATGAGCAGCTGGTTTGAGAAATACCAGGTACTCAAGTCGCCAAATAACTGAAATTCTGTTGAAAATAGTGTTAAACTCCATTCAATCAATTAAAGATATGCACTCAAGACTCATTCTGAATTATCCTGGTAATCTGCCTTTGATAGAATCTCAAACGAACAATCTAGCTACCTGGTGGTTTTGGAAGTAAGGGAGGACAGAGTCCACTTGGACATATACAAGACGGCCGTTGGCTAAAATTTAATAAACTTTAAATTGTCACCTTCAAATTATTTCAATTTGGACTAGTCCAAAGTTTTGTCGTTTGGTAATGAGTTGAATCCTTTACAATCAATCTATATAGTTTGAACTGAGAAAAAGAAGAGTAACAATGATACAGAATTTGTATGAATTTGTATGAATTTTCACTAAAAATATCGATTTTTTGGTACTATATATCATTTAGCTCAACTTTCCTTGAAAACTCTGGTTGCCATTGCAACAAAAGTGAGATTTTCAAATAATCTTTCAAAAGCCACTCCTTCTGACCCAAAAGGTGCAGAGCCTTGATATTCTGCATAAAACATGAGTATATTGACCTCTTTCAAAAGTACAAAATCAAGACCCTCAGGTCCGCATGAGGGGGGGGGGGGGGGGGGAGGGGGCTCTAGGGGAACCAAAGAGGGGAGGGCTTATTCAATAAAGAGCAAACAAAATCTCCTCCCAAACCATTTGGCCAACTTAATTGAACTTTGGCAGAAATGCTCCTTAGATGGTCCCCTTTAAAAAAAAACTAAAATCTTTAATCTGTCTAAAACTCTTGTTGCCATGGAAACAAATGTGAAATTTTAAAATAGTCTTTTAAAATCCTCTCCACTTGACCTAAAAGGTGTAGAGCTTTGATGTTTTGCATGAAACATGTGTATAATGACATCTCTCAAAAGTGCTAAAATTACAACCCTCGGGCCACAGGGGCAGAGCCCAAAGGGAGGTGGGGTTAATATATAGTAAATAGCAATTTTTTGACAAAATCTTCTCCCAAACCATTAGTCCAATTTGAACCAATATTGGTAGAAATGCTCCTTTGATGGTTCCCTTTTAAAAAAGCTAAAAAAAAATCTGTCTAGAGCTCTGGTTGCCATGGCAACATTTGTGAAATTTTGAAATAATCCTTTAAAATCCTCTCCTCCTGACCCAAAAGGTGTAGGGTTAGGGTTTATATAGAAGTCAAGAGTGATTTTTAAACAATATCTCCTCCCAAACCATTGGGCCAATTTGAACCAAATTTGGCAGAAATGTTCCTTAGGTGGTGCTCTTTCACAACAGCTAAAATGATAGAAATCTTTAGGAAGTTGAATCTCCAGTTCTGACCCAGTTGACCTTCAGCCTTGATATTTAGCATGAAGCATAAGTTCATTGACTTCTGTCATATTTCAACAAGAGGACCATGATGGTCCTAAATTGCTCACCTGAGGCATCTCCAAATTACAGTACTTTTTAGTATAAAAAAGACACAACTTGAGCAAAATAAATAAAAGATATATAAGATTTTGGGCTTTGTATAAAACAATCCAGTAATGTTTTACAATAATAATGAATGCCTTTGGCTTTATAGTTTAATCCATTTCCAAACTATCCCAGAATTTGTCACCCTCAGGGAAAATAGGTTTGAAAAATACATAGTGAGAAAGGGAGTGACAAGCAATTTATCCATTTCTCACAGTGTTTTCTACCTGAAATTCTTTGTATTTAGATTTCAATCAAACTCTAAATACTGTCTTCAACTTCAATGGGTGTAATTTTAGCAACCTTGGTAGAGAACAATCTGGATGTACTGTACATCAAAATATGAATGCATTACAACTTATACATGAGGATTGGAAGATATTTGAACATGCTCTTATTAAGCGTTTTTCATATCTTTGGATGCCTTTAAGGGCCATTTTTGTCAAAAGGATATAAACATGGTGGATAACAATAATGTTATCCTTTGTTTTTAATGTAAATGCTCTAGAGCCTATATTTAAGAAGAATTCTTTCAATGCAATTTACGCAATTTTCGACCCCAGGAGCAGAGACATTTTTTATCCTAAGAGCATATTTCCCTGTTACATAGTACAAAATTATTCAGTCATGCTACATACCAAATATGTATGCCCTTCACCTTATATTTCAGAAGGAGAAGACATTTGATGTTGCTCTAATTGAGCGTTTTCAAAAATTTTTGACCTCTGGGGCAGTGCCATGTTTTATCCCAGGGCTAACATTTCAGCTAACATGGTAGAGAACCATCTGGATATGCTATATACAAAATATGAATGCCTTAGACTTTGTAGATTGGGAGGAAAAGACTATTGAACATGGTCTAATGGAGCTTTTTTACAAACTTTGGACACCCAGGGAAGGGGTGTTTATTAACGTACAGGCATAATTTGATCAAAACTGATAGATAACAGCCAGGCTACGCTACACTCAAAATATAAATGCCCTCTCCTTAAAATGAAGAATTTTTTTTTTTAACATACTCAAATTTTGCATTTTCCCCAAATTTTGACCCCTAGTGCATGGCCGTTTTTGACCTGAGGAAGACAACTTTTAGTGATATAGTACAAAACCATCTAGTTATGCTCCATACCAAATATGAATATCCTAGACCTTATAGTTTAAGAGGAGAAGTCTTTTGAAATTGCTCTAAGTAAGCATTTTTCCAAACTTCGGACCTAACGGGCAGGGCCATTTTAGACCCCAGAGATTAAATATTTAAAAACTTGGTTGAGAACCATATGATTAAGCTCGATATAAAATATAAATGCCTTTGGCCTTGCAGTCTGTGAGAAAAAAGACAACATAGATTTTCTAAAATTTCCCATTTTCATATTCCATGGTTACAAGAGTTTTTCACGTTATTAAATTCTTTTAACAACTTTTGAAGAGCTTCAACCAAGGAAATCCCTGCAAAGTTTCAGCTTGATTGGCCTACTGGTTTAGGAGAAGAAGATTTTCAAAGATTTTTACAGATTCACTAAAGATTCCCATTTTCACATGCCGCGGCAACCAGAGTTTTTGATAGGGGTGTAACGATAGATTGATAGGTTGATGTATTGTGATAGTGACAGTCACGATATCGATGTATCGATTGCAATTCCCTGACAGCGATAACTATCGCGATTGTTTGTTCAAATATTGATAGTTTCGATAGTAAATATTCAAAGCTTACTTACACCAAAATTCAATGTTTTCTGGGTCTCTTGGGTTAAAAAAGAGAGAGAGAGAGAGAAAGAGAGAACGAGTTTTCTGTGTAACTTATCCTACTTTCACTTTCTAAAACCACGTGATAGGCACGTATGGTTTGTGTTTCTTCCGTACTCCGTTTTAGTGAAGAATTGATTTTCAACTTTCAATATGCGAAGTATTAAGGTCCTCAAAAATTCAAAAGCACGTTTATTTAAAGCTTGTTATCAATATTTTATTAATTCACAATGCTAAAATGGACGAAAAATGAAAATAAGCCATTCATAAATGATATTCGATTAATTACGATAATTAATTACTTATTTCGAGCACACTAATCCAGTTATTTTGTTTTACGTATTTTAGGCGTCTCACATGGCTGCAACTTTCGAGATTGTGAAAAAACAAAGTCGCTAAGGCCCGTGTTTGGACCATTTTGGCTTCATAAAGAAAGGTGAAAACATAGATAAAAAGAGAGTCGCCTGTAGACTATGCTATCTATAGATATTAACATAGAAAATAAACAAAGTAACATGTACCAATATTATCGTGATATATCGCGATTGATTTCTGACGATAGTGATAGTATCACGATATCAAAACTGCGATTGTAAAGCTATCGTGATAGTGATTTTCTAAGCCGATAGTCAGATCTAGTTTTTGACAGATTTAAATTCTTTTAACAACTTTTGTAGAACTTCACCCAAGGAACATCCCTGCAAAGTTTCAGCTTGATTGGTCTACTGGTTTAGGAGGAGAAGATTTTTAAAGATTTTAACAGATTTACTTAGGATTCCCATTTTCACATGCAGCGGCAACCAGAGTTTTGACGTTATTAAATTCTTTTAACAACTTTTGTAGAACTTCACCCAAGGAACATCCCTGCAAAGTTTCAGCTTGATTGGCCTACTGGTTTGGGAGGAGAAGATTTTTAAAGATTTTTACAGATTTACTAAAGATTCCCATTTTCACATGCCGCAGCAACCCGAGTTTTTGACGGAATTAAATTCTTTTAACAACTTTAGTAGAACTTCACTCAAGGAACATCCCTGCAAAGTTTCAGCTTGATTGGCCCTCTGGTTTAGGAGAAGAAGATTTTTAAAGAAATTATGGACAGCCAGACAGACAGACGGACGACGGTCAACGACCGATCACAATAGCTCACCTCGCACTTTGTGCTCAGGTGAGCTAAAAATTATTGCACATGGATCCAGAGGGAGGAAAAAGTGTTCTCCTTCTTTCACATTAGTCCTAAAACTTTTGAATTTTTCATAAAGACTTTGGGATCCTCAGGTACAGAGCCTATATAAGTATAAAGTATGGTCAGGCCCATTTGTGTCATAATTCCTAAACTTAACATTAGACTGTGGAAAAAACAAATTATCATTTATATCAGGTGAGGAGCCCAAGGGCCTACAGGCTTCTTGTTTTATTCAATTTTACAGGTATAAATTGAACTTTGCTGATTTATATGGTATTTTTTAAATTTCATCACCCAACACTATGATATTAATGGTGCATCAACGGTCTCTTGCCATGCACAATATTAATTTGCACAAAAATGACAATGCCCTCTTAATGATACACTTCCGGTACCCATTCTAGCAAGGAAATCAGTGAACACGTCCCACTTATACAAAACAGGAAACCATGTGAATTGAAGTAACAACACAGTAAGATCTTCTGAGATAAAAATCAATGTTTCTCACACAAGCATGTCTGGATATTCTGTCCCACTGCTCTAGAGGTTCTATATCATTCGAAAATATTTCTTTTCACAAAGAAATGACTACATAGGGTAACAGAGTCTTGTGAATATGAACACAGTCAGACTCATTTGTTAGTTTTTATAAATTGTTCTGCAATAAACAGGCAAGAATAGATACTACTCTATAGCCTTAACCAGCACAGATGGATATATCAATTTGATGGTTCAGTAAGAAACAGTTGTAACTGCCTATTTGTTTACAGGTAGTTGCCACTGTTTTGCGTTGACCAGTCAAATTATAATGTGCAGAACTGATAGACAAAGCCTATGCATTTACAGAAAAGGATCATACGAAGGGGTTGACTATGTGTTATATAGAGTACCATTAATCATATAACTCTCTGGAGGTTTCCTAATTTGCATATTACTGCAAATTACCTCCCCTGAAATTATTCACACCATTCCATGTTTCTAACAAAGAGTGTCATTTACAGTAAAAAAGATTGTGGACATTGAAGAAATTGCTTGTTACAAGCAATTTCTTCATTGTCCACAATGTTTTTCAAACTTTTCTCTTGAGGGGCATCAAAAAGCGTCATTGTGTGGGAATGGGTAAAAAGCTTATCTATCCCAATGAAAAGAAATTAAACAATAGCAATATTACCTTCACTCTTTAAACAGTACATGTATATCTTACATACTCCAACCGTCTATCTATCCATCATCAAATATGTTTATATAAGTTTAACAGTTTTGTTAGAATATCTTTGCATGTAAGTTAATCAAACACTGATGCTGTTGAGAGAAGAATCACAAATAGTGTTGCGAGAAAAGCATTCCACACTAGCCAAAATTCTGCAGCGTTTGCTTGTTTTTTGCCATCAACATGCAGAAGATGTTTAATTACCACTGTCAGTGGTTGGCATTGTTTGTGTAGACATGTTTCAAGAAACAAGAAGCTGGAAACCTTATTCAGAAAACAAGCATGCTGTGTTTTTAATCCAGTTACCTCTGAGCAGACAGATCATAAATTTCTATTTCTGGATGATTGAAATACAACTTAAAATTCCAATCCAATCATTTTAGTTAAAAATCCAAACCAATCAAGTTAAAATTCCAGTCCAATCAAGTTAATCCTTGTCATGATTGATAAAATCCTCATTCACAATTGCATTAAAATCAAAGGGCTAAAAGCACTGGAATTCTTGGTCATTATTTTGTTTAATTAATTCTATTCTATTGAAATATCAAACAGGTGGTTTAGACTAAGGTCAGACTGCATATATGTGCAGGTTGATTTTAGTTCATACCCCCTGCAAAAGCTGGAATATTAAAGGTTCAGCATGACAAGGGTTAAAATGCAATCATTCATAATTAAAACCAGAAAACAGTCAACACTTTACTAGTTTAACTAATTACTTGACAACAAGAATTTATACTGGTCCAAATTAGAAGAAGTTTCAGACAACAATTTTTAAATGATGGAATTAAAAAAACATTCCTCTTTTGTGGTAGAAAACATTGTGGATAATCAAGAAATCTCTTGTTCTTGAGGGGCTTCAAAAGGCGGCATTGTGTTGGAGTTGGTTAAGGCCACAATAAAATCGATAACAGAAATTGTCTGCCTTAAAAAAGTCACTGAAAAGTTTTCTTTCAAAAAAGACTTAAATTAGGGAAATAATAGTAAAAGGATTTCTAATTGACATTTGCAACATCTTAACCCTTGTCATGCTGAATAAAATCCTTTTCCTTGAAATGCAATACAGTCAAGGTACTGGAGCACTGGAAGCACAAGTGATCGGTCAATATTTCTTTGAAATTGATTTGATGAACAACTCTGGCTTAAATTGGACAGACAGGTGGTGAAGACTAAGATCAGACTGCACATATTCCGGGATCAGCATGACAAACAGTTTAACATTTAATTGCATTAACAGGTTTGTTTAGCATACAAGAAAATAAGTGATATTAACCCATTACCACTCAAGGAAATTTCAGACCAGTCCAGCAGATGACAATTTTAACCCTTGTCATGCTGAACCCGGAATATTCCGGTTTTAGCAGGAGGTATAGACAAAGATCAGCCTGCACATAAGTGCAGTCTGATCTTGGTCTACACCTCCCGCTTGTACCTTTTCTGCCAGAGAAGCTTTTGTAATTGATTTTCAAAAGAAATATTGATTATCAAATAACAAGTGCTATCAATGCTCTCAGCCCTTTGATTTCAATGCAATTTCGTGAGAGATTTTATACAGCATGGCAAGGGTTAAGGTGGTGAAATCTATAAAATCTTTGTCTTTTGGGATAGAAAACATTGTGGATAATGAAAAAATTGCTTGTTGCAAGCAATTTCTTCTTTTACACAATGTTTTCCAGAGCCTTTTTCTTTTGGGGCATCAAAAAGTGTGTCTGTGTGGAAATTGGTTAATATTACAATGAAACATAACAGAAATTGTTTTATACTAAAGGTTTCGGTTGCAGCTTTAACCTTATTTTCATATAGCCATAATGGATTGAGTCAAGAAATTACTCATCTTCATACAATTCCTTATTTTTATGTCCCTGTGATGTCACACTTAAGAAAAAAATGTGGAAAAAGAAGAAATTGCTTGTAGCAAGCAATTTCTTCTTTTCCCACAGTATTCTCTACCATATAGGATGGGGGGGTATTTTTATTTATACTTATATACTGTACAGTGTTGTCAGCTACCGCTTTGAATTTGAATAAGCCTAAGATTTGGAAAATAGTAAGGGTTGAAAAATCACAGGACAGATTTTGTGTGTTAGCTTTGCTTCAGGATGTTTTTTTGTGTGTGTATGTGGTCTTTTTTTACTCTTAACCCATTCACACAAAGTGACGCTTTTGATGGCCCCTCTAGAAAGAAAATTGAGAAAATATTGTGTAAATGAAGAAATGGCTTTCCGAATTGTTTTCCTTTCGTGCAGTCTAAAGTTATGTCCTTTTATAAAGGTAAAGTAAATTGCCTTTTAACCCAAGACGCCCCCAAGATAAAAAGCTATGGAAAACATTGTGGGAAATGAAGAAATTAGTTGTGAGAGACAATTTATTCATTATCCACAATGTTTTCTACCCAGAAAGATGAGTATATCCAAAATATGATACACTTTAGATTGTCATCTGCATCTTCTTTCAATTTGGGCCAGTCTAAAATTTGGTAATGGGTTAAGTAATTATTTTCTTACCTTTCTTGTTTGTTGATTGATAATTGCATATTCAAAAAAACATAATCTTATATAATTATACTACTCAGAATAAATTCCTTCAACTGCATATAACTAACCAATTTGGACAAAATTCAGTGACCTCGACCTATTCCCACACTTTTCCCTTTTTTTATGCCCCTCTGAGTAAAGAACTTACTTCTTTCAAGTAATTTCTTGACTTCCAACCTTGTTTTCTACCCCAAACAAGAGGCCCAGTGGGCCTTAACGGTCACCTGAGTAAAAGAGCACCAAGACAAGTGATTTTGTTTGCAAGAATTAGAAAAAGGTTTGGTTGAAATCCCCTCAGTAGTTCTTGAGAAGAAGATGAAAATGTTTAAAAGTTACCAAAAATTAGCCCCTTTTGGACCCCCAGAACCCCTATTTTCACAAACTTGAATTGGCATCCCCCAATGATGCTTTCTACCAAGTTTGGTTGAAATCCCCCAGTAGTTCTTGAGAAGAAGATGAAATATTTAAAAGTTACCAAAAATTACCCCCTTTTGGTCCCCATTTTAGGGCCCCCTGACCCCACAGCCCTTTTATTTTCACAAATCCGAATAATCATTACCAAATGATGCTTTTCACCAAGTTTGTTTGAAATTGGCTTTGTACTTCAACAGAAGAAGATGAAAATGTGAATTTTTTAACATGATGAACTTTGACCTCTGGGTGTGGCCCCATACATGACCCCAGGGGCATGAATTTCACAATTTATAATATACCTGTCCTAGTTGTCATGCACACAAAATATTTAAGCTCTGGCATTAACGGTTTATTAGAAGAAGATTTTTAAAACAGTACCAAAAATTACCCCTTTTTGGCCCCTATTTTGGCCCCTATGACCCCCAGAACCCCTATTTTCACAAACTTGAATTGGCACCCCCCAATGATGCTTTCTACCAAGTTTGGTTGAAATCCGCCCAGTAGTTCTTGAGAAGAAGATGAAATATTTAAAAGTTACCAAAAATTACCCCCTTTTGGTCCCCATTTTAGGGCCCCCTGACCCCACAGCCCTTTTATTTTCACAAATCCGAATAACCATTACCAAATGATGCTTTTCACCATATTTGTTTGAAATTGGCTTTGTACTTCATCAGAAGAAGATGAAAATGTTAATTTTTTAACATGATGAACTTTGACCTCTGGGTGTGGCCCCATACATGACCCCAGGAGCATGAATTTCACAATTTATAATATACCTGTCCTAGTTGTCATGCACACAAAATATTTAAGCTCTGGCATTAACGGTTTATTAGAAGAAGATTTTTAAAGAAGTACCAAAAATTACCCCTTTTTGGCCCCTATTTTGGCCCCTATGACCCCCAGAACCCCTATTTTCACAAACTTGAATTGGCATCCCCCAATGATGCTTTCTACCAAGTTTGGTTGAAATCCGCCCAGTAGTTCTTGAGAAGAAGATGAAATATTTAAAAGTTACCAAAAATTACCCCCTTTTGGTCCCCATTTTAGGGCCCCCTGACCCCACAGCCCTTTAATTTTCACAAATCCGAATAACCATTACCAAATAATGCTTTTCACCAAGTTTGTTTGAAATTGGCTTTGTACTTCATCAGAAGAAGATGAAAATGTGAATTTTTTAACATGATGAACTTTGACCTCTGGGTGTGGCCCCATACATGACCCAAGGGGCATGAATTTCACAATTTATAATATACCTGTCCTAGTTGTCATGCACACAAAATATTTAAGCTCTGGCATTAACGGTTTATTAGAAGAAGATTTTTAAAACAGTACCAAAAATTACCTCTTTTTGGCCCCTATTTGGGCCCCTATGACCCCCAGAACCCCTATTTTCACAAACTTGAATTGGCATCCCCCAATGATGCTTTCTACCAAGTTTGGTTGAAATCCGCCCAGTAGTTCTTGAGAAGAAGATGAAAATGTTTAAAAGTTAACTGACGACGGACGACGCACGACGGACGACGCACGACGGACGACGGACGACGCACGATGAGGGACAAATGATGATTGCAATAGGTCACCATGACCATTCGGTCAGGTGACCTAAAAACTCAAATATTGAAACTGTCATCTGCAACTTTTTTAAATGTGGACAAGTCTAAAATTCCTTTGTGTTGTCTTGGGTTAAAAGGTACAAGATATAGAAAACATTATAAGAAAAATAGGAATTTCTATAGTTATAAGCATTTTCTCCTTTTCTCACAACATTTTCTACATTATACGGAATTCAGTTTCAATCTGTGGGTATATCTGCAACCCAATTGAGATTAGACCAGTCCAAAAGGTAATGTAAAATCCTTCCACTGTTGTCTGCACCAATTTCATCCCAAACACAACAAAAATACCAATACCATTAGTGGCTGTCACATAATACTGCTTGCTGATTCAAGTGACAAGCTTTTGTCCTGTGATCTTATCCAGACATTATAAGCTTTAAAAAGCTCTAAAAGAGCTCTCATTGTGGAACTAATGATTTTTCTAACCCTTACAGTTCATATGAATCTAAAACATTCACGTTTTACCTTCGCTTCCTTCATTTATTTTTTTTTTCTTCTTAAATCATTCCACACAAAACAAATAGCAAGAAATAATTTCAATTCATGCAATAACAGTTCAATAATTTTCTCATACTTATGACCTCTTACCAAGTAACAGCAAATATTTGGAAAAATGAAATGAAATTGACCTAGTCTGACATTACCTTCATAGTCATATTAATTGTCAATCTCAGTCACTTTTTTTATTGTTTGTTGTTTGAATGGGGTTTAACGCCGCTTTTATTAATATTTCAGTCACATGATGGCAGCCGGAGCACCTAACAATGGATTCCTGGTAAATCTCGCACCAGTACCACCATTACCTCCTTTCCTAGTCAGCTGCTATCCCACTTAGGTTACGTCATCTGTCTGTTGGTTGGAGATAAAAGGATATATGCCGCTGCCAGGGAAGGTTTATTGAAGTGATGTAACTACACAGCAAATGAGAACAAAATATACTATAGATTATAGTCTTGAAATTACATAAAATGCCAAAATTACAAGTTTAGTTTTAGATAGACAGATGTACAGTCTTATGGTAAACAATATCACCCTTGTCATGCAGAACAAAATCTTCAAAAAACTGAGTGAAAATCAAAGGAATGAAAGCACAGAAAGCACTAATTTTGGGGTTTGTATTCATTTAGAAAATCAATGGGATAAACAATGCTGGCTTTACCTCATTATCCCATGACGATATTTTAGACCAGTCCAAATTGAAAGAAGTTGCAAATGACATCTTTTAGCTGATAAAAATTTTAAAATATTGGGGTAGAAAAAGTTGTGGTTAATGAATAATGGATCATGAAATTGTCATCGGCAACTTCTCCAAATGTGTGTCTTGCTTTTCCAAAATTTTTTCCAAAGCTTTTTTTCTTAGGTGCATCCAAAAGCGTCATTGTGTAGGAATAGGTTAAAGGGATAAGCAGTAGGTCTATGTGCAGCCTGATCTTTATCTAGATCTCCTACCAAAGCAGGAATATTCTAGGTTCAGCATGCCTTTGGTATTATTGATAGATTTAAATAGAAGGGAAGAGTAAATAAGTTAATTTCCCTTTGTCTTCTGAGAATTAACTCTTGTCATGCCAAACCCGGAATATTCCGGTTTTGGCAGGAGGTATAGACACAGACCAGACTGCACATAAATGCAGTCTGATCTTAGTCTACACCTCCTGTTTGTCTTTTTCATGCCAGAGTTGTTTATGAAATTAAATTTCATAAGAAATATCGATGATTGAACAACAAGTACTACCAGTGATATCATCCCTTTGATTTTAATGCCAGTCCAAAATGCATGACAAGGGTTGAAATAGAGATGTACCAAATAGCGTAATTTTGGACCTTTCATTCATCTTTTATCCTTATTCAGTCAGGGAAGTGGCAATTTTTCATTTTGTGAGTGTTACACAAAAATTTCATAACTACAGCTTTAATAAAGCTGTAGTTAAGAGGTTTCAGAACTTAACAGACAGTTTTCTATTTACAATCTACAACAGATAGAAATCTAAACATGGTTTAAGTTTAGATAGCGGTGTATTTTTGGCGCAAACCAACATTTCAAACGCCAAAAAGTGCTTTATACTACCGAATTTTGCAAAGAAACTACAGAGATAAATTCAAAGTGAAACACTGACAAGGACCAGATGTGTTTCTGGAGAATATTGAAACAGTAGTGTGGAAATAGAGAATTTCTTCACTTGTCCTCTGACAAGTCAGACAAGATTTTCTAATTGAAAAATTCAGGATGGCTATAAAATGAAGAGTTAACCCTTTCCTGTACAATCACTGGTTTTTACCTCCCTGTCCATTTGTATTTGAAAGAAGATGTGGTTATGAAACACAATGCCCCCGCAACAGAGCTAAAAGTTTTACCTTGGTATGTGACCTTGACCTTATCACATGACCTTGACCTTGACATGAGGTAATACTTATTATGGAGATGTATCATCATGCCAAATATGAGCATTGTATCTTGAACAGGCTGGTAGTAATTGGTAATCTTAAGTTTTTTGGTTAAGTTTTGCAGACAGACAGACTAACGGAAAGATTGGATGACAGAGAGACAGACAGACAGACAGACAATGGTAAAACAATATGCCCATGATCTTTCAAGGGGGGCATAAAAAGCATTGTAGAAAAAGAAGAAATTGCTTTTTCCACAATATTTTCTACCCAACTGGTTGATTATTTTTCTAATTGAATCCAGTTTAAATCTTAGATACTATCCATCGCTTTTGACCTATTTACGGTGATTTATTTTGGCGTATATTATCTTCATCACTAAAATAAATTGTTTTTGTTAGGTTTAGAACTCATACTCTAATTGATAAATTGCTGATTGGAAAAGACAGTATGAAAAGCTTTACTTCTTGTCATGCTGAACCCAGAATGTTCCTGTTTTGCAGGAGGTATAGACAAAGATCAGCCTGCACATAAGTGCAGTCTGATCTTAGTCTACACCTCCAGCTAGCCCCTTTTCAGCCAGAAGTGTTAAAATCAACTTTTAAAAGAAATATAGACCCTCATTTAAACCTTCCGGTGCTGTCAGTCCTTTGATTTAAAGAAATTCTGTATTGGACTTTTTATTCAGAATGACAAGGGTTAATAGTATATCACACCTTATTTGGTATTGTACCTTCAATAGTTCTAACAACAGTCAGTTTCATGCTTTTTGTGCAGTTAACCTGCCTTTTATGCTCCTCAGGAAAAGAAGGTTAGGAAAACATTGAGGAAATGGAGAAATTGCTTGTAACAAGCAATTAATTTCTTCATTTCCTACAGTTTTTTCAACCAAAACTGACTAAGAGTTGTAAAATTTCAAATATCTAAATTTTCGTCTGCAACTTCTTTCAATTGGACCATTCGAAAAAATTTTTATGTAGTAATGGGTTAATTAGTCCACTGAATACATGTAGATCAGTTAATATCTGTTTACACCACATCTTTCTAACTGTTTCGTGATGGCAGTCATAAACATGTCCGTCATAAGTTAAAATATATTTCATGACAATGGTTACTCTTGTCATACCTGGAATATCCCTGCTTTGGCCGGAGGCAAAGACAGATCTGCCTTTGCATATACACAGTCTTATTTTGGTCTACACAATCTATTTGTCCTTTTTAAGCCAGAATTGTTCACAAAATCAATTTTCAAACTAAATATCAAACCTAAAAACCAGATCTGCAGTTCTTTTAGCCTTTTGATTTTGTATGCAATTTTTGACAGAATTTCATTCAACATAACAAGGGTTAAGAATAATAATAGTAAAACACTTCTGTCATCAAGTTGTTCATGCACAATCACAGCAAAATGTAACTTTCTCAATATCAAAAAGTAATTATGTACAAAACGAGAATTTTATAAAATTTAGTACACCCAAGCTCAATCACCAATATAGCCAAAATAAAACCACTGAAAAAGAGAATGCATACAGTGTCATCCCTATTAGCTCAGTTGGTAGAGCACCTGACTTCAAACCTCAAGATCACTGGTTGGAGCCCTGGGCTGACCATTTCAACTAACAAACCAATTGTTTTTTGGATGAGATGTTAAACCTAGGCCCCGTGTTACGGTGCTATCCATCGAGCACGTTAAAGAATCAGACTAAGCTCTCAACAGTTTTATCCAATATCCTTGCACTATCCACCACAACAACTAGCCTCCTTCTTGGGGCGTCGCTCATATGGGCATGTGTTACGGTAGCAACAATAAATAAACAGAAATTACACATACGCAATGCATACAGTAACTCAAGAGTGCCTCAATAATTGTTTGCATGAAAGTCATGCTTTGATTTATTTTAATCCAACAGCTAATAAAGTAGTAGAAAATTTGTTACTATTTATCATTATTATACCAGTAAATGTAATAACCCATTACACCTCCCGCATTTTTACGCACCACAGAAATGAGGTGGTGGAAAACACTATGAGTATAGAAGAAATTACTTGTTACAAGTGATTTCTTCTTTTTTCACAATACTTTCTTCTTCATATGGCTCTTATTTCTTAATACTTTGTTTTGTGGTCTGCAGCCCCTTTAACTTTGACCAGTCTAAGATTTGCTATGTGGTAATAGGGTAATAAAATTGCCCTTATCATTTTGACACTCACATGATTTCTACTGTAATCTCTAAACTCTTTACTGTTTTTCAAAACTTAAAACTTTAGACTTGACCAAATTCAAAGGGGTAGCAGACGACATTTTAAACTAAGTACAATTCAAAAAGTAGACATTCTATGTAATATTTTGGAAAAAGAAGAAATTGCTTGTTACAAGCAATTTCTTCTTTTTCCACAATGTTTTCTCATAAATGATATCACAGGGACATAAAAATCAGGTATTGTACAGGAAAGGGTTAAAGTTTACAGTAATTCATTGCTTTTAGTCCTTTGAAAAATCTCTGTATAATACTGCCTCCAGAGCTTCATGTATTCACACCGATACAATATATAGTGCATCTATTAGTTTTATTGTTACTATATTTGGTTTTCTCTCCCAAGGGAGGCAGCCAATTTACAACCAGAAATGTCTATAATTTCCAATTAAGGTTCACTCTATACAGTTATCCCAGATAAAGTGAATTTTGCAAGTCTTACATCTTACGAAAGTCTGCAGACGAGAAATTGAGAAGAATGTCCACAAAATTCAATATCATCTACAGGTACTCCCCACAAACACTGGCACCTTTGCCAGTTGCCCAATTAAAGTATAAAATGCTTAACCCTTTCCCGTTTTTTGAAATTTTAGACTGGTCCAATTTGAAAGAGGTTACAGACGACAACGAAAATTGTATGCAATTCGAAATTAAACCATCCTATGTTGTAGAAAATATTGTGGGAAAAGGAGAAATTGTTTGTGACAAGCAATTTCTCCTTTTTCCACAATGTTTTCTCAAGTATAAAATCACAGTGACGTAAAATCCCGGGTTTGAACAGGAAAGGGTTAAGCAATTTACACTCTATTTCGCCTTTACATAATTCTCTCCAAACAAGAGGCCCAGTGGGCCTTAACGGTCACCTGAGTAAAAGAGCACCAAGACAAGTGATTTTGTTTGAAAGAATTAGAAAAAGGTTTGATTGAAATCCCCTCAGTAGTTCTTGAGAAGAAGATGAAAATGTTTAAAAGTTACCAAAAATGACCCCCTTTTGGTCCCCATTTTAGGCACCCCTGACCTCCAGCCTTATAATTTTTATTAGAAGAAGATTTTTAAAGAAGTACCAAAAATTACCCCTTTTTGGCCCCTAATTGGGCCCCTTTGACCCCCAGAACCCCTATTTTCACAAACTTGAATTGGCATCCCCCAATCATGCTTTCTACCAAGTTTGGTTGAAATCCGCCCAGTAGTTCTTGAGAAGAAGATGAAATATTTAAAAGTTACCAAAAATGACCCCCTTTTGGTCCCCATTTTAGGGCCCCCTAACCCCCCAGCCTTATAATTTTCACAAATCCGAATAACCATTACCAAATGATGCTTTTCACCAAGTTTCTTTGAAATTGGCTTAGTACTTCATCAGAAGAAGGTGAAAATGTGAATTTTTTAACATGATGAACTTTGACCTCTGGGTGTGGCCCCATACATGACCCCAGGGGCATGAATTTCACAATTTATAATATACCTGTCCTAGTTGTCATGCACACAAAATATTTAAGCCCTGGCATTAACGGTTTATTAGAAGAAGATTTTTAAAGAAGTACCAAAAATTACCCCTTTTTGGCCTCTATTTGGGCCCCTATGACCCCCAGAACCCCTATTTTCACAAACTTGAATTGGCATCCCCCAATCATGCTTTCTACCAAGTTTGGTTGAAATCCGCCCAGTAGTTCTTGAGAAGAAGATGAAATATTTAAAAGTTACCAAAAATGACCCCCTTTTGGTCCCCATTTTAGGGCCCCCTAACCCCCCAGCCTTATAATTTTCACAAATCTGAATAACCATTACCAAATGATGCTTTTCACCAAGTTTCTTTGAAATTGGCTTAGTACTTCATCAGAAGAAGGTGAAAATGTGAATTTTTTAACATGATGAACTTTGACCTCTGGGTGTGGCCCCATACATGACCCCAGGGGCATGAATTTCACAATTTATAATATACCTGTCCTAGTTGTCATGCACACAAAATATTTAAGCCCTGGCATTAACGGTTTATTAGAAGAAGATTTTTAAAGAAGTACCAAAAATTACCCCTTTTTGGCCCCTATTTGGGCCCTATGACCCCCAGAACCCCTATTTTCACAAACTTGAATTGGCATCCCCCAATGATGCTTTCTACCAAGTTTGGTTGAAATCCGCCCAGTAGTTCTTGAGAAGAAGATGAAATATTTAAAAGTTACCAAAAATGACCCCCTTTTGGTCCCCATTTTAGGGCCCCCTGACCCCACAGCCTTTTTATTTTCACAAATCCGAATAACTATTACCAAATGATGCTTTTCACCAAATTTCTTTGAAATTGTCTTTGTCTTCATCAGAAGAAGATGAAAATGTGAATTTTTTAACATGATGAACTTTGACCTCTGGGTGTGGCCCCATACATGACCCCAGGGGCATGAATTTCACAATTTATAATATACCTGTCCTAGTTGTCATGCACACAAAATATTTAAGCTCTGGCATTAACGGTTTATTAGAAGAAGATTTTTAAAGAAGTACCAAAAATTACCCCTTTTTGGCCTCTATTTGGGCCCCTATGACCCCCAGAACCCCTATTTTCACAAACTTGAATTGGCATCCCCCAATGATGCTTTCTACCAAGTTTGGTTGAAATCCGCCCAGTAGTTCTTGAGAAGAAGATGAAATATTTAAAAGTTACCAAAAATTACCCCTTTTTGGTCCCCATTTTAGGGCCCCCTGACCCCACAGCCTTTTTATTTTCACAAATCTGAATAACCATTACCAATTGATGCTTTTCACCAAGTTTCTTTGAAATTGGCTTTGTACTTCATCAGAAGAAGATGAAAATGTGAATTTTTTAACATGATGAACTTTGACCTCTGGGTGTGGCCACAAATTTATAATATACCTGTCCTAGTTGTCATGCACACAAAATATTTAAGCTCTGGCATTAACGGTTTATTAGAAGAAGATTTTTAAAGAAGTACCAAAAATTACCCCTTTTTGGCCCCTATTTGGGCCCCTATGACCCCCAGAACCCCTATTTTCACAAACTTGAATTGGCATCCCCCAATGATGCTTTCTACCAAGTTTGGTTGAAATCTGCCCAGTAGTTCTTGAGAAGAAGATGAAAATGTTTAAAAGTTAACGGACGACGCACGACGGACGACGGACCATTCGGTCAGGTGACCTAAAAATCTTAAAACTAGAGGCACTTGAGCCCCTGCATCAATTTTGCAAATAATGTTTTCAGGAGGTAAATAAAATTCTTTGTTTCAACCTTGCATGGGTTTAATGCAACATTTTACCCACACAATGACGCTTTTTGATGCCACTCAAGAAATGTAGTTGGGAAAACATTGTCTGAAATGAAGAAGTGAATTTTAACAAGCTATTTCTTCATTTTCAAAAATGCTTTCTACCCATATAGTTGAAAAAAAAAATCATAAACTTAAAATTGTTATCTACAACTCCTTTCAATCTTGACCAGTCTAAAATTTTGCCGTCTGGTAATCGGTTAATTATGGTCCAGTCATATTGCAGCAGCTGGAGACCTAACCATGGATATCTGGTATATCAGATCTCTCACGCCAGTACTACCACTATACTTTGCTCCTTTCAAAGCCTAAAGCTGCTCATCTTACCTAGGTTTACAATTATCTTCCCATTGGTGAGAAATAATATTTTTTCTGAAAGGATGATTGGAAAGGATATTTGTGAAGACCTGACGGAGATCGCCTCCTGGCCGTCATAATTTAGAGTCTGACGCGCTATCAAATGCCCTATGCCCGCAACCAAATTGATTTTGTTTTGTTGGCGTTCCAGCGTTCTTAGATGATGAATATTAGTTTCCATTTAGGGGTGTGAACCCAATGAACACACAATGATTGTCTCTCTTAAAAGAAACTGATATTAAACTCGGAGCCTTTTTTTGTCCTAATGAACACAAACGCAGATCCTTATTCAATTCGGTTATATTTCTATATATTTCTGCTGAAAGATTCGGTCAGTTTCTAATCACAGCACCACTACCACAATTTCTCAATCCACGCCTTAAAAATTGGACCAGTACACATGAGTAGTACACAAGATATTCCAATGAACAATTGATAGAAACAAAAGTATTTGTTAAAATTTGATAGAAGATTAAAGGGCTTCATTGTCCCAAAAGCAGACAGACTACTTGTTTTTCTGTCCATTTGTAATACAAATGTTACTTATTCCATGTCACTGTTACCTGTCTCTTACAATTGCGAATGATTGTCCATTGATTAAGAATACTCTAATATCTTATCAACAAATTTTCAATAAACCTGTGTACTCCTTTAGTGACCGCAGTTTATTTTCTAGGCTGGGAGATTCAGCTGCTTTTTTTTTTTAAACATCCCCCCATATTTTCGACATTGGTGGGGATTTTTTCTGTAAACAAAGAGCATGAAATATCAAACATTTCTCATTTGTGTAGATTTTGCTCTAAATTCCCCCATATTTTTGAAATCGTAGAATAAACAATGAACAAGGGCCACTAATGCAGCTTGTTATTTTCAAATAAAACATTGAGCCAAATTTTCAAAATCCTCAACTTTAAAGATAGGAATCCGGGTCCATTCGCCCTAAAACACGTTCGTTCTAATTTCCTTTCGCCCTAATTCCCGTTTGCCCTGGGTCCATTTGCCCTAATTCCACTCACCCCAGGTATGTTTGCCCTATTTTTATTTATAAGATAGTTGCACTGAAAATTATGCTAATGTATACCTTTTTATGCTTTTAGATACCATCAGGTTTTGTAAGGCGAAGATGATCTTTATTCTTTATCCGCTGCATAATTTAACCCATTACTGGAAGAGATAACTTCAGATAGACACTTTTAAGTGAGCATGAATTGAACATTAAGTAACAAGTTAAGGATTTAAACTAAAGAATACATGTGGACAGAAATCAATGTTGGAAAAGGAGAAAAATTGGGGCTATGTCTCTGTAAATACTTAGAATGTGATAGAATCAAATTCTAAATTTTCTTATCTGTATCTTTTACAAATACATTACAGGCATTTGAACATTTTTGATAAGCAAATACCATATAGTTTGAACATAAATACCATTTAAACCAGACTTAAAACATAATGTAACATGATAAATTTGCAGTTTACGACAATACTTTGATTTAAAACCGTACAGAGCCATACATATCCTAATGGGGGCAAACAGAAAAAATGAGGGCATATAAAGGTATATTTAGGGCAAAGGGACCCGATACCTAAAGATAGATCGACAGACATCAAATCATCAGCGCTTTCCAAAAACAGGCTTTTAGAAAACACATTATTTCTGCTAAAAAAAACATGACAAAAGTTAATTGTCATGCAGAGTAAAGATGTCAAATGAATAGAATGTGGTCACATTTACGTGAGTTGAATAGGAAATAAAGTCGTTCAATCACTATTGAAAAGGTGCTACTATATGGAGTATACAAGCTATAGCTTTATTTCATACCTGCTGTGTGCATTTCTAATGTGATAATTATTTGTTTATCCATCACTGTATTGTATAAAACATGATTTAACCCATTCCCACACAATGGCGCTTTATGATGCCTCTGAAGAAAAAAAATTGGGAACAAATCGTGCAAAATGAAGAAATTGCTTGTAACAAGCAATTCCTTCATTTTTCACAATGTTTTCTACCCAGAAAGTTGAAAAATCTCAACTTCCATCAACTTTAAATTTGTCGTCTGCAACTCCCTTCAATTTGAACCAGTTTAAAATTTTGCCGTCTGTAAATGGGTTAACACACCTTTGGCATTTCTGACAAATAAGATTAGACTGTTATAAGGGAATGGTTTTGTTTTACATTTATTTGTTGAGCTGAGGGTTCAAACTTAAGAATCTTAGCTAAAAAGATATTTGAACTAACCCATAAGCCAAAGCGGAAAATTTTAAAAATATCGCTGTTTTATTCTGTTCTGGGTAAAGAGATGTGGATGCCAAATAGAAAGTACTATCTTACAATTGTTCTATCATAATATTTCAATCACAGTAGTGTTTAACCCATTCCTGTTTTAAATTTTTTGAGACCCGTCCAATTTCAAAGGTTTTGCAGACGACAATTTGAAGTGGATTTAATTTGAAAAATAACCATTCGGTAGGGTAGAAAATATTGTGGAAAAAGAAGAAATTGCTTGTTACAAGCAATTTCTTCTTTTCCCACAATGTTTTCTCAAGTACAAAATCACAAGGACGTAAAAACCAGTGATTGTACAGGAAAGGGTTAACTCTTTCAATCCCTTGTTGTAATTTCCCTGTGTTTTTATACTTGAGAAAACATTGTCGAAAAAGAAGAAATTACTTGTTACAATTTCTTCTTTATGTATATCCACAATCTTTTCTACCCTTACTGAGTGATTACTTTTTTCAAATAAATTTTGCTTTAAATTTTCGTCTGCAAAACCTTTAAAATTTGACAGATCTAAAATTTTGATAAATGGGAAGGGTTAAAGAACTTACTAACCAAGGGTGTCAACAGCAAGTTAACCTAAGTGGTAAAGTACTTTTTTCTCTTTTTTTACAGAGAAAATTAATAAAATTCTTAATATTTCCATTAATTAAAGTAAATTAAGCTAATGTAACTTTTCCCAGCAGACTATTATTATTACCTTATCTGAATTCTGTAATCTGTAAACTTTGCTTATGGGCGTCAAAACCGGGTACCTTCAAAACCAATATCTCAAGACAATACACTTTAGCAATAAATTTTGTGGCGATTTCCGCGATTCTAGTAGGGGAAATTCGGTGTAACTCGGACAGGTAAACAATACTTTTCCCCAACACCGCCCCTACTACAACTTCTCGGGCGTTCACGGTTGCAATATCGGTGGAATATACTAAAGTAATCCAAATTGTTCGACAAAATTCATTGGTCGAAGTTGTTAAGTTGATAAAAGAAACAATTTTTAACGAAATAAGAATTACGTTGAAAACGGGTAAACTCGGACATAGACCGGGGTATCCCGGACAGTCTCTGGACACAGAGTAGGTAAACTCGGACAGCTTCAAGGTTTAAAAAAAACAACTTTCCATCAGCCAAGAAGAACATTTTCCCTTTTCTCGTGATTACTACAACAAATTGAAGATATGTAATACGATACAAATGTCTTGAAACTAGTCTATTAGCCATCTTTAGTGATTATTTTCAAGCATGATGAACCTCATGAATATCGTGAGTTGGCGAGCAAAACGTCGTAATTACAGAAATGTTTAAGATGTGTTAAGGATGTTATAGTCACACATCGACGGTATATGTATTCTTTGGAAGAATTTTCTGGGCTGATAAACAGCTGTACAATGTATTTATGTTACTACAATGCACGGATCCAGAGGGGGTCCAAACGCCCCCTTCCCCTATCAAATCTCGAAAAAATATCGTGAATAATTCTTTTTATACATTTAGTTTTATACAAAACTATTCACTGTATAACATTAATTACTAAAGGTTCACACACTTGTTGTCGGCGTTAGGCGAGCAATATCCTGAGATAGCCGGTCGTCAAACAAAATGTCGCATTGTGTGAGTGTGGATACACAAGTGATACATTATTGCCATAGGTCTGTATATATTTATGTAAGACAACATATGAAATAGGACCCTTTACCTAACCTGCTCAGGGGAAGTGCAAAAAGAATCGAACATGTATGCTGACTAGATTAGATGGATTGCACGGGCTGACCGGGACGTAGCTTTCCGAATTTTGCAGATTTTCTTAGTGTAAAACATTCCTACTACCTAACTGTATCATGTTTAAGCTCTGCTGGAGCCAATTTGTTTTCAAGTATTTGTTTAACAAAACAACCGGAAGGTCCCTTTTCGACTTTCGACTTTCTTTCTCAGTCTAGAAAAATATGCCATTATGCATTTTTATTTTTAACCATTTAAATTCTATAGTTAAGCATTATGCAGATTATCAGTTAAAAACTTTAAAGTTTCAGTTTCCAAGCAGCCCAAGAGCTGTGTCAAAGTGTCCTTCCTCGCACTTAAAGCCAAGGTTGCAAAACTGCATCCGGCCTTTATATTTATTGTTTTTTTGACGCCAGAGGTAAAGTTTTTCTGCCACGACATACTAAAAAACTGTTTTGATTTTTTTGCGTCCTATCTACGAAAATATGGGACCTTGAAATGTAGTGACGAATCTATGAATAGGATGATAGCATTTTCATGGTTTGAATGGTGCACAAAAATGCAATGTTACGATCTCTGAATTAGAGGTGCATGCCCACAATGTAAACTCCTTTCACCATCACATTCTTCATCCTTACAAAGAGGGGAAAAGTCGTATTTGATTTCAAGCGGCAACAGCATATATGCGGCTGGAAACCAAAATCTCACAACTACAGTTTAAATTAGCTGTAGACTTTACGAGAACCATTACTAATAGGTATGTAAGTCGATGTTTTGTTGAATAAGGGTTATTCTACCATATTCAAGTGTATTATTAGTATTTATTCTATAGAATATTGACGGATAAACAAATTAAGCCAAATTGTAGGTTTAAGTCTACAATATATTAAACGGTGGGTGAAAAAGAAAAACATATTAAAATGGTTGGTTGAGGTATTTCTCTTTCCCGACAATATTTTGCTTATTTTTAAAGACCTTTTATCCCCCAGAAAGTATACAAATTAGGGCTTGTTTGGGGGAAGGTTATCTTAAATAATTTTTCGAGTTTCTAGTTGGAATCTAGAATTCAAGCCCTAGGTCTATAAAGAAATACACGAAGAATATTTGTGTCCGACTTTACCCAAGGTCTTAAATTTAGCTCATTTAAACTCGGACACTTTGTTTTCTGCTTTTTTTAACCATTCTTAAAGATCTAAGGAAAACTAAAAAGTGTTTAAAAGTAAACTTCAGTATATTTTAAATACTATTGTGTACAATATGATTAAATGTAGTATTCTTTATTTACGTTTGACTTGGATTTTATTTTGTCCGTGAAATTTTTCTGTTGACGCCTATTTACGGAGTTTCGGAAACACCTACAGTCAGTGCATGCGCTGTGAAGAGCATACGTCATGAACTACGTCACAGAGTGTCTTTAATCATCCACAGTCGGTAAGTAACACGTGACAGCTAAAAATAAAACTTCTATGAGAATGATTTGTGGAAAAATGCTTCATTTTGCGAAAGAAAACAGCTGGTAGTCCGAGATTACCCACTCGTCCGAGTTTACCAAATTTTCCCCTATTATTAGATCTACCGTATTCCGAAGTAAGGTTTAAAGAATTTTTGTTAAGCAAAAGTTCAATTATTTAACAACCGTAACTAACGTAACACATAACCTTTCTGTTGAAAATGTAAAAATGACTCAAATCAAAGGTGCGAAAACATAATGGGACGATGAGACAGAGGGATTGTCGCCAGTGTTTTGAATAAATGTGTAACTGAATATTGTTAACATGAAAATGAATAAGGTAAATAAACTTACTGCTATTAAAAGAAATTCCTGGGAAACACACAATGTCAAATTAAATCTGGTTTTCGATTTTCACCAGTTCACCGCTTCTAATGTTTTGCTTGCTTATGATAACCTCCCTTTGAAGTCGACAAGGAAACTCACTCGAACATTATCTTGTTTGACATTCTATTGCAGTTTCCTCCCTTCAATTAATTGTGATTGATCAGATCGCCCGAGGATGTCCTAAACATTCCCGCATTTTCGGTCCGAAAGTGTCGAGTTCAAGAAAATAATGAGGCAGATTACTAGGCTACAAGCAATTATTTTCTAAGACAGAGATATAACCAAAGCACCGAAAGTGTAGGAATGCTTTGAATGCGGTGAATGCAACTAGTAACTGGAAGAAATGCATATTTTTCTCCGTATGTTCCGATGATTAACAATTAGTGAACAGGTTGACCCGTGTTTCTGACAGCAGTTAATATTCTTATATTAAATCGTAAGGATAAATGTGACAACTTTCAACATTTTTTTTTAGAACAAGAGGATCCTTTGCCCTTGTCTGCTCACTTGAGATAAACGCTCTTTTAAAAAGGTTTATCTAAGCAGATCCAGAAAACAATACATTTTCACATATTCAATTGTTTACGTTATTTTGAAATTTGAGAACCAGTTAAGTAAAAGTTCTGCCACTAGGTAAAAAATGGCAACAAGGATTGGCAGAAAATACAAGTAATTTAAATAAGTTTCTTAATTGTTCATTGGCCTGTTTACCTATTACGTGACACTATGGAAATGACCACCGCCCATGAAAGGCATGCTTTTCATCTAATCAAAATATTTTTTCTTGTATGGTATAGGTCACTCAATGATTATTGCTTTGAAATTTGGTAGAATTCATTTCATATTTTTTCTGAGAAATGACATCCGCCTATAAAGTCATGTCATGTCTGAAATGATTTTATTCAGCATGATGAGGGTTAGACGTCACGGTCGATGATCACTTTCCTTAGTCGTAGTAATATCTAATGGCTAACCGTCAACTCATGTTGTCACGGTAAACCGTCACTACGTCATTTTTTATTATTTTTTTTTTTTTAAAGAATGAACTTCATCCCTTTCAAAACCGTCGACCACGTATCTTGTAATGTCGACGCGAGGCATATTAAAATCTTTCAACTGGAATCAAAATCTAATTTATTCCATCGCTAGATATCATTTATGGGCTAAAACAATGAAACACACACCTTTATAAGGTGTTTAGAAAATGCTTTCGGTTTCAATAAATACCATGTCCTGTAAAAACGAAAAGGGGGGGGGGGTATGAAATTCACCGACTCAATGCGTGTGCACGTAATGCCGAAATGTACATGGCCATCACACTTTTAACCCATTCCCACACAACAAAATTTTAGACTGGCCCGAATTGAAAGAAGCTACAGACGAAAATGAAAATCCTTTATTTGACTTAACATATAACAATGGGTCCCTGTCGATATACGAAGTTACTCCGCTTGACCAATTATTACTTCCCTTGAACCTTGGGTATTTGTACGTGACTATCTATACTCAAGAAGATACAAGAATGCCTTTAAATTCGATGCCTTTCCTCTTGCCAAAAGTATTGAAACTTTTCATCCTTATTCGTACAATTGGTCGACGGTCAATTTATCTGAAAGCTAAAGGTCTTTACATTAATCTGTTGTCGCCTCTTTGAATGAAATCAAAGCACTGAAAGTACTGTAAGCTAGCAAAGCATTGTTCTGTTATGTAATCATCTTTGGCATTTGTTGGGAAGAAAACATTGTGGACACTGAAAAAATTGCTTGTTACAAGCAATTTCTTTAGTGTCCGCAATGTTTTCCAAAGCCTTTTTTGGGATTCTAAAAAAATGGGATCGAATAGGAATGGGTTGTATAGTATGTTTCTGGAGATGTTCTCTACAATTTGAATAGATTTTATTCATGTCGGCAGTCATTTTGAACACAATCTGCACGAGTATATACAAGAACTACTTTTTTGGCGTAAACATTCAGTAGATTTAGTGGTTAAGCCTCCAGTGGCAGTTTGCACTCGTTTGAACTCTTAGACGATCTCAAAATTTTGTCTGTTAACTTAAGCTATCAAAGCTGACGCTTTGCTAGCTAAAAATCGTACCTCTGCCCAAGGTGTTAAACTTGCAGATAAGCTTATTTCAAAGCACTCAGAAACTTCAAAACCCTATAGATATGTTTGTTAGTATATATGCTTGTTCCGTATGTATAAATAATTGTCTATCTGAATTTGAATGGTAAAATAGTCCTTATTTTGTAACCATGATTTTATGTAAAACATCATGGAACTAATAATTTTGATTATCTTAATGATTTGAAAATATGTAGCCATGTAATATGTGACTTATTGCTCCGCCGTTTACTTTGCTATAAAATACTGAAATCGTCGGTTGGCGACTAAAACCTGTAACTACAGCTCATTATTAGGTTCAGCTTAGATGCTTATGTCACCCACCGAGAAATGCTTCTTCAAATCATAATTAACATCAGTATTGTATTTATCTACTCGCAGGATGTACTCAAGATAACTCGAGAATGATAAGAAAATCAAAGTACTGAAAGTACTGTAAGCTAGCAAAGCATTGTTGAATTAAGAAAACTTTCCCTTGTTGGGTAGAAAACATTGTGGACATTGAAGAAATTGCTTGTACAAGCAATTTCTTCATTGTCCACAATGTTTTCATAAGCCTTTTTCAGAATGCTTAAAAAGCGGAATTGACTGGGAATGGGTTATATAGCGTGCTTTTGACACAGTTCACTAAAATTTGAATAGAGTTTGCAATATTCCTGAAATACATAAGAGTTACTTTTAATCGCGTAGGCATTTAACGGATTTAGTGATTAAGCCTCCAGTGGTAGTTTGCACTCGTTGAACTTTAAGACGGCCTGAAAAATTTCGTCTGTTAACTTAAGCTATCAAAGCTGACGCTTTGCTAGCTAAAAAGTGAAAATATATACTACATTATCCGCATAAAGAAGAACTTAAAATCAAACTATACTTTTGAAAACTAATCACTCATTTTGAGTGTATTAATACTATAAATTTATACAATATCTTCAGTATTAAAATTATTATGAGCCCGATATTTGAAGTATATAATGTGATATTGAGATTGTTTTCAAGTATCCAAAAAAGATTTTGTCAGATTTTCTGATGAGAAGACATCTATTTCCCTTACCTATTGCCTGTAAAATCCGTTTTAAAATATTCAAACTCAATTTTTATGTTTTTTAGAACTCGGTGAATTCAAAATAATTTTAGTTCTACGGTTTCCTTAGTTTTTTGTCAAGACACCGGGTGAATGAAACGCAAAACCACATCATCATGAGATATATCCGGTATCACCCATGGACTATTGCACAATCAAAAATATGTATGTTACTTGGATTAAAACAGGATTTTAAGGAAGGCCACCGTTAACTTCTAAGTTTCACACACACACAAAAAAAGAAAAAAGATAAATAAATAAATGAAATAAGGAGGATACAGAATAAAGGTACAGACGAAATTCAAAAGGCCATGCCTATCGATCACTCAGATTTGAAAAAAATGCAATGTAAAATACTCTTTTTTCACAATAATTTTGTATATAGACGACATATTTGCTCATTTTGTTTCCAAATGATAAATATAAAATTTGAAAACTAGATGACGGCATGAAATTGTTTTCCTGTGAAGGGATGACGATTAAAATGTATCAATTTAAATACAAATTATCACAATGATTTTACAGAGAACTCAGTTAGATATTACAAAGGCACCCATTGGGTCTCTGTATAGATATAATATCTGATTCTGCTTTAAATATTAAGTTTTTGTCTCAGCTCAGAGGATTCTTGTAGAAAATTTAACCCTTTCCCGTTTTTGAAAGTTTTATCCTTTCCGACATTTGTCTCCCACAAATTGTCGGATAAACCTAAGTGGGATGAGCAGCTGGAGGCTCGGAAAGGATGTAGTGGTGGTACTGGTGAGAGAAATACCAGGAATCCATTGCCTCCGCAATATGACTGAAATACTGTTAAAAGTGGCGCTAAACCACATTCCATTAATCAGTCAATAACGGTTGGGGATCATCCCACACCACACCCCTATACTTACAATAGTATTTAAGTACAAATACATGTACGTCTGTAATGAAAAATTTTACTGTAAATTCTCAATTGCATATTGCGCAAATTCTCCATCGCGTAAAAAAGAATTTCGAGCTGTGATGGCGCTGATTTCGCACCATAGTTATTTGTTGAAACTTTAGAACTGTAATGGATCGTATTATGCATGTATGTATATATGCGATTTTGCATGCATCACACAGAAAACGTCTCGTATGAACGCCCTTTACAACCCTTTCGTGTCAAAACGATATCACGGTTAAGCGAATCTTACGAAAAGACGAGAAAATTAACGTCAGGTGACCACAAACTTCGAGACTACAGCTTATTCCAGCACAAAACGTTTCCTAGGTTTTCATCGCCCAACGACGCAACCGGCAACATGGTGTTGTTTTACCCTTTACCAGACGCTTAATTGTTTCATGGATAAGACACGAGTCAACCCACTCTCACACGATGAAGTTTAAGACCAGTCCAAATTCAAAGAAGTTGCAATTACAGTTTTAAGTTGATGAAATCTTTGTCTTTTGTGGTAGAAAACATTGTGGATAATGAAGATATTGCTTGTGAAAAGCAATTTCTTCATTTTTCACAATGTTTTCCAAAGCTTTTTACATTTGGGGGCTTTCAAATGCGCCATTGTGTGGGAATGGGTTAAACACAGCATTTCAAATGGCACGTAGAATATTTTGTAAGAAAAGAGACAACGTGTATTTTTATGTCATTTCCGAGTCTTATCAAAGTAATACTTTTTTTTTACATTAATCTATAAGTTCGAAACAACAAGGTTGTTGAATAGAGGATATTCAACTGGTTATTCCAGATATGAAAAAATATTTCACGAGGTTGCGTTATCAGGCGTTGAAAAAACGAGTGCGCAGCACGAGTTTTTTTAACGCCTAAAAACGCACCCGAGTGAAATATTTTTTTCATATCTGGAATAACCAGTTGATTATTCTTTTTATTATTTACCTTATTATCTTATTTTTTTATCAAAAATTTAAACCAATATTTTTGATAGAGAGAAGGTCTATTGCAAAAAAATGCGGATGAATACATAATTAAAGATTCATTACAGAGAGTGAAACTGAAAAGTGTTATCCAGTGACGATATCAGAATTTATTACACTGAGAAATCCAAGGATTTCACAGCAAGGTATATAATAAAATGGGTTAAACGACATTTCGCCTTTTAAGTTAAGCTATTTTCAGGGAATGGTAATCATTTCGTGTTTTTCAAAATATTACACCTGTCCAAATCGAAAGGTTTTACAGACGAACATTTAAAGGGTTTTTAATTTTGAAAAATCACCATTTAGTATGGTAGAAATATTGTGAAAAATGGAGAAATCGCTTGTTACAAACACTTTCTTCTTTTTCTACAATATTTTCTCAATTACGGAACCACAGGGGCGTAAAACCAGGTATTGAACAGGAAAGGGTTTAACTTTGATGACGTCGTCGAGCAAAGAGTCTGTCTCAGAAGAATTATCTCAACGAAACCACTACGTTTTTTCTACGTTATGTTGATATGAAATAGAACCATCCTAGGCCATCTTTAAACGCTGATGACGTCATCGGACAAAGAGTCTGTCCTAATCACCTAATCACACTTATGTATGAATCCGCTTAGCGTATTCATACAGTGTTATTAAGTTTTTTTTTCATACCTCCATTAAAACAAAAAATATTCTCTTCATCTCTTAAATGAAATAGAACCATCAAATGCTATCTTTAAACGTTGGTGACGTCGTCGGGCAAAGAGTATATCCCAGAAGTATCATCTCCACGAAGCCACTACGTAATTTCTCCATTACGTTGACCTGAAAAAGAAACCACCCCAGGCCAACTTTAAACCTTTTCCTGTTTAACAATATTTTAGACCTGTCCAAATTCAAAGGTTTTGCATACTGAATTTATTTTGATGGATAGCTATTCAAAAGGGTGGAAAATATTGTGGAAAAAGAAGAAATTGCTTGTTATGAGCAATTTCTTCTTTTTTACAGTTTTTTCTCAATTATAAATTCACAGGGACTTAAAAGCGAGGGACTGAATAGGAATGGGTTAATGACTGACTCCGGAATGAGAGAATGATGGCCCCACCGTCTTACTCCTCTTGCCCTCCTACAGGAAGTTCCGCTTCGATATTAAACGGCGTTATTTTGCAAAATTTATTATCACTAGCATGTAACAAAAAAGTTAGATAGTTGGTTCGCGATCTTAACGTCGTAACTACAGCTTGAATATGGTGTAGTTACAACGTTTAAGTAACAAAACCAACACTACGTCACGTAATTGTCTCTTAATATCGGAATTAAAGTTCACTTTCGGTCTATATGAATGATTTGGTCAATTTACTTTTTGATTGACAGCCGCGATTGGTCATTTTTCAGGTCACGACGAAAAATACAAAAAAGAGGCACAGCAATGGAGTATTGTAGAGAATCTGATATCTAGTTGACACTGACAATACGTAATTTTTCTGAAATTAGTCAATTTACTGAAGATATTTCTTCCAACTTCCCTATGATGTGTTTTCTCAAAAAATCAAGAGGTGGATCTGAATTTGTTTCTATGCAAAATTTACCTTTTTCGACTTAGTTTTCTGCTTTCGTTTTACTCACCATCTAGCATCCCTCAAAAGTAGAGCCTTTGGTAGATATGTGCTGCTCTTTTGTCTGTATGCGAGAACCGCAAAATGAACCTACAAGGGGTTCCGTAGAACAAATATTTGAAAGCAAGAATTATCTAGTATAGATCAAACACTGGCTGCATTTCGCAAATAGATGTATGGTAATGTTAAATGATTATTCAAAAAATAATAAAAAAAAAAACTACCATGGCGAAAAATTCCGAACCAAGTTAGTCTGCGCAATCCGCGAAGTCAAACCAAGATAGATAAGCCGCGTGGAACTTATTGACCCTTTCCTGTTTCTTGAAATTCTAGACTGGTCCAAATTGAAAGAAGTTGCAGACGACAATAAAAATTGGATGTAATTTGAAATGATACCATCATATGTGGTAGAAAATATTGTGGAAAAAGGAGAAATTGCTTGTTACAAGCAATTTCTCCTTTTTCCACAATGTTATCTTTCGGTACTTGTGATGATTAACAGTCACTTTTTTTTTCTTACAAGTGATGGCTAGCCGTCATCCTCCCTAATGCTATCTTTCGATATTTTCTTTAACCCATTCCAACTCAATCCCTCCTTTTTACGCCCCTCAATAAAACAGTTTAAGAAAATATTGTGGAAAATGAAGAAATTGCTTGTTACAAGCAATTTCTTCATTATCCACAATGTTTTCTATCCCAAAAGATGAAAAAATTAAAATTCCATCAACTTCAAATTGTTGTCTGCAGTTTCTTTCAATTTAGACCAGTCTAAAATTTTGTCGTGTTGGAATGGGTTAATTTGTGACGAATATGCATCACAATTAGAATTGTGACCAGTATCCAGAACAATGAATCGTGACGGTTAGCCACCAGATACAAGATTGTTTTGTTCCACTTTTTACGCCCCTCAAGGAAACTGTTTCCAAACACCTTGTACAAAATTACAAATTATGCTTGTTACAAACATTTTTTCATTTCCTACCATGTTTTCTAAACAGAAAGACAACAATCTTTAAAATTTAATCAGATTGACATGGTCGTTTGCAATTTCTTTCCATTTAGACCCGTCTAAATTTTTTAACGTCTGGTAATGGGTCAAACGAACTAGTCAGTTAGGAAATCAAAATGGTTCGACCCAGGCTAGACAGCAAGGATTTAGATCAGTTTTATCAGGGTACAAATATATAGCTTAAGTCAGATTTTTCTGAATATCGAACGATCGTTTTTATCAGGGTACACATATATTGTTTTTGTCTGATTTATCTGAATATTGAATGATCGTTTTATCAGGGTACAAATATATTGCTTTTGTCAGATTTTTTGAATATTGAATGGTCGTTTTATCAGAAGAAGAAGAAATTACTTGTTACAGTTATCCACGGCGTTTTCTAACGACAAGTTTCCAATTTCCTACAATGTTTTATTTGGCATTAAAATACTTAGGTTAACCCATTACCAGACGGCCAAATTTTAGACTGCTCCAAATTAAAAGGAGTTGCAGACGATTATTTAAAGCTTAAGAATTTTACTTTTGGTGTAGAAAGCACTATGGATAATGAAGAAATTGCTTGTAACGAACAACTTATTCATTTTCCAGTATGTTTTCAAAGCCTTTCATCTAAATGTTGTCTAAAAGCGTCACTGAGTGGAAATAGGTTAAGATAAAAAAAAAAAGAGAGAAGAAATCAGATACAAGTCCACTAGACGTCACAAAACACGTCAGCGAATTCTGAGCACATTTCAACAAGGAGAGACCCAGTAGGGCATATAGTGTTAGACCCGGAAAGGCTCAAGTGCCTATTCATGTACAAAAACGGGATTTTACGATGCTGTAATTTTATACTTGAAAAAACATTTAGGCAAAAATAGGAAACTATTTGTAACAGCAATTTCTCCTTTTTCCACAATATTTTCTACTACATAGGATGGTTTCATTTCAAATTGTATCCATTATTCACTGTCGTTTGCAGCCTCCTTCAATTTGGACCAGTCTAAAATGTCAAAAATGGGGAAGTGATAAATACCACCCTAGATAACACGCTTAAAGGAACTAAGTAACGGATCGAGGATGTTAATCTAAATAAACATTTAAAACGGAGGTTTATTTTTCACTTCAAATTTGCTCGAATTTTATCTGAAGCTTTATAGATGAATTGGTGGCCAAAAGGTGGTAATTTCAGCTTTTTCAAGCTGTAGTTACAACTTTTAGCTCGCCAATTAACAATTTTACTTCTGTATTATATGTTACTGGACATATACATTGCAAAAAAAACAAACAAACAAACAAACTCGATTCAATATCTAAGTGGAACTCACTGTTGGAGTCAGTTTTGGGGGCGGGGCGAGCGATCCGTCAGTTGAAAAGGTTGTTGCAGATATCACATTGTTTATTTCGAAACATTTTCGTGTTTTCCTTATAGAATGTTAGGAAATGTCCAATCGCTGGCCACAACCACTTACTGTGTTTGTCATGATCATTGACTCCAACAGGGTGTCCCGCTTTGATTTTAAACGGTGTTGTTTTGCAAACTTATGGCTGGTAGCGTGTAAAATCAAAGTACTGAAAGAACTGTAAGCTAGCAAAGCATTGTTTTGTTAAGTAATCTTCTTTGTCAAACGTTATCATAGTATAGAATAAATGTTAAAAACGATGTGGAAAATGAAGAAATTGCTTGTTAAAGGCGTTTCTTCATTTTCCACATTGTTTTCTATGTAGAGAGATAAATGATTTAGAATTTACAACAATTTTAAATTGTCATCTGCAACTTTTTGAATACTCTGATCAGAGTCATGGTGAACACGATGTGCTCAAGTGAGCTAAAAACACCGAGTAGATGACCTTGCAGGCATAGATTGATATACATGAGAGCTTCTTTTTATGGCGTAGGCATTTAACGGATTTAGTGGTTAAGCCTCCAGTGGCAGTTTGCACTCGTTGAACTTTGAGACGGCCCCAAATTTTGTCTGTTAACTTAAGCTATCAAAGCTGACGCTTTGCTAGCTATAAATAGAATAGTTATTTGGAGGTTTAAATGTCGTACATACAGCTTTGAAAGGCTTTGAAAGACGTTTAAGACGCCAAACCAACAAAAAAAGTAAATACGAAAATGGCGGCAAATGTTGGAGTTAAAAGAAAGATTGCATTGGTCGGCTGATTATTTGATTGATAGCTGCGATTGTTTTACGGTCATAGAAACTTTCTGGCGATATACCCATTAATGCTTAAAAATAAGAGAAGTACATGGTGTTCCTCTAGAAATTCGTTTCAGTGAAAAATAATCTCTTTTCCTGAATGTTTTACTTGACGCGATATCTCGGGTAGCGTAGTCAAGTTATTATCTTAAGCCTTTCCTCTCTTATCCTTGTTTTTACGCCCCTCTGATTCTGTACTTGAGAAAACATTGGACATAAAGAAGAAATTGCTTGTAACAAGCAAGTCCTTCTAATTCCACAATATTTTCTACCCTTCCGAATGTTTGTTTGTTTGTTTGTTTGTTTTCAAATTAACTTCACTTTTGTTTTCATCTGCGAAAACTTTGAATTTGGACAGGTCTTAAAGTTTGCAAAAACAGGAAAGGGTTAAATTTATCCACGTACAATTTTAAAAGAACAGAAACATGAACAAAAAAAGGTACGACCGAGTTCATCTCCCCCCCCCCCACACACACACACAAATAATCTGGTTAAATCTACCTATTTTATTTTGTCATTCTCTTACGTGTTTCAATACTTATATATTGATAACAAAAGACGCACTTAAACTTTAAATGTCATTTTTGAAATAAATGATAACAGCCTGTCTTGTGAATAAGACTTTGATCTGTTATCAAGATCTGAAGAAGCGATTATGGGGTGAGTTTATCTTGTCAAAATAAGCATATACAAAAGGTTTGCAACCAAAGTATCGTAAATACAGCTTAATGAAGATGGAGATAATATATTGTGGCCGCTAAACCGGGCAAAAAAGGGCATCTGAGCCCTTTACCAGGCATCTAAAGTGAAGAAGATGCCAAGCTGAAGGAATGTTCTTCAGATGTCATTTCTACAACACCCCAGGGAGGGGCCTATTCGTATGACGGAGATAAAAGGCAAGACAAATTGGCGTCTAAGACATAAGGAGGGATGTAATCTGCGTCTAAGACATACAGCAGGACAGAAATCAGAGCCTTAGACATACAACAGGACAAAAATCAGCGTCTAAGACATACAGCGTGGCAACATATGTGCCTTAGGCTTACAATGAGATAAAATATTAGCCCTATTCTTACAATGAGATAGTATATGTGCCCTAGACAAACAAGGTGACAACTTGAAATATGCACTCTAAAGTATGCATACATCGGGACAATATATGTGCCCTATACATTCAACGTGACAACTTGAAGTATGTACTCTAGAGTATGCATACATCGGGACAAGATATGTGCCCTAGATATACAACTTGAAATATGTACCCTAGAGTATGCACACATCGGGACAAGATATGTGCCCTAGACATACAACGAGACAAAATATAAGCCCTAGGCATTCAGCAAGACGACAAAATCACAACCTAAGACAAACACCGGCACATAGAATGTGTAATAGGCATACAATGGGATGAAAATTAGCGTCGTAGTCATACAGTGGAACAAGATATGCGTCGTAGACATACATTTGGACAAACTATGCGCCCTAGGCATACAACGGGACAAAATACGCGCCCTATGCACCCATCAAGACATAATCACCACCAAAGTCGTACATTGGGACAAAAAATTCGCCAGTGCAATGGGAGAGAAACAGTGTCTTTGACATTCCAATGGACATAATTAGCGCCCTAAACATACAATGGGGCAAAAACTTGCGTCTTAGACATAAATCGGGACATAATCAGCAGCTTAGACATAAGACGAGACATAATCAGTGCCTTAAACATAATCATCGCCTTAGACAAAAGAAGAAAATGAGCACGTTCACAGCATATCTTACAATTTCAAATGTGGATAAACTAATTACCAGATCATAGTAAATATGTCTCAATTGTATTGAATAGGACAGTACACTCACCTGTAGGCCTGCTAGTAAGTATTGGCATTGAATGCCTTGGGCAACCGGAGTGTATAACATTGTGACTAGAGGCACGGCCGTAGAACCTTCTCTCATGTAGCTGCCTTAACCACTGAGCCATGTAGGACCCTTTGTATCTACATGTAATTGACATGCAAAAGTCATACAGAGTATGACACATTATGGACAAAGGAAATAAATGATTGTTACAAGAATTTTCTAATTTCCCTACTAAGTTGTTCAGTAAGAAGGAGACACAGTTTGGTATTAGGTTAAGAATCGCAGCCTCGACAGTAAAATACTGTGAGCTTTTTTTACTAATTTTGTAGACACCGACATTTTACAGTTTAAAAACAAGCAAGCCGAAATCTAAACTTAACCCATTCCCACACAATCCCTCTCTCTAGGATCCCTACAAGAAAAAGGATTTAGGAAACAATGTTGAAAATGAAGAAATTGCTTGTCACAATTAATTTCTTCCTTTTTCACAATGTTTACTACCCAGAAAGACAAGGATTATTCGAATTTCACAAACTTAAAGTCATCATCTGCCATTTCTTATAATTTGGACAAGTCTAAATTTCTTTCATATGGGAAAGGGTTCAGTGGGATCAGCAGCTGGAGGTTAGTACTCGTGCAAGAAATACAAGGAATCCATGGCTAGGTACTCCAGCCGCCGCAATATGACTGAAAAACTATTAAAAGTGGCGCTAAATCCCCGACAATCATTCTCAACGTTTTGTGAACACAATCTACTGGATAAAGTGACACTCAGGGTAAGTCTAAAATGACACACATGTGTGTGTTAAATGTATTACATGTATTTACGAACAAGTGTGTGGGAACTATGTATTCAAGAGTCCCATTTCTCATTCATGAATTTCATAACGGAACTAATTACGTTTGTAGGAACATATACCACGTGTTCTATGAATGGAATCGTCTAACAATTAGATGGTATGTGCTCTGTTTTTATATGATTTTAACTCTTGTCATGCTGAACCCAGAATATTCCAGATTGGGCAGGAGGTACACACAAAGATCAGCCTGCACAAATGTGAAGTCTGATCTTAGTCTACACCACCTGCTTGCCCCTTTCAAGACTTAAATGTTTATATAACCAGTTTTCAAATGAAATATTGACCTGTAACTAGTGCTTTTAGTGACTTCAGTCCTTCTTTTTTGGTGCAATTCTGAACAAGATTTTTTATTCAGCATGACAAGGGTATATCACTAGTAGAAAAAAAAGACATAGTACACCCATTAAATCACAATTCTTTGTTTTGGCGCCATTGTTGAAATATTGTTTCGGAAAAGATTGTGGCAAAAGGTGAAATTGCTTGTTACAAGCAATTTCGCCTTTTTCTTATAATGTTTTCTATCTAATGTGACAGTTATATTGCCATTTAATAAAAACTTTCTAATGTCGTATGCAACGTCCTTTAATCTAGACTGTTATCAGATTCTTTGTCCGAAAGCTTTCGAAATCTGGTATAAATATAAAGCATGAATAATCTGTTGTACGAGAGTTAGGAAGCCAGACGACGAAATATATTGTCGGGCACAGATCCGCTGCCATATGCGCTGAGCAACATAATGCCAGTTGGTTGGTCTAGTGGAAACTTTCACTTTCTCTTTGTCAAAGGGGCTTGTCACAATTGTTTTTTTTTTTTTTTTTTATTTATTACTATTTTTATTTTATTTTTTATAATATATATGTGACAAGCCCCTATGGTCTTGGTCCACTCTTGACTCTACATCAAAACATGCAATAACCTAGAACAAACTAATTCTCGATGGGTAATCAAATGCAGTTATTAGGTTTTGTCGCCTACCAATAAGTTACTTGTGAGAAAGACAGTCTTAGATCGAAAACCAATAGGTCTTATCTAAAACTTCATTTTTCTTCAAGTATGATGTTTTGGTTACGTAGATACTCGTTTCCCCCATTTTTAGGTACATATGCTGGAATCACACCTTCCATTTGTCTTATCCCGACGGATATAAATTGAATAGTGTTTTGGTGAATGACGTTTGTCCGTCTCAAGTAACCTTTGTCTATAGTAAGACGCTTTTGTAAGGAAAAATGCCATAGCTAAAGATAATAGTATAACCCTTTCCTCCTTGTTTAAATTTTAGACGGTTCCAAATTGAAAGAGGTTGCAGACGACAAAAAAAAAAAAAAAAAAAAATGGGTGTTATTTGAAATAAAACCATCCTATGCGCCAGACTATATTTTGGGAAAGGGAGAAATTGCTTGTTATAAGCAATTTCTTCTTTTTCGACAAAGTTTTCTCTAGTATGAAATCACAGCAACGTAAAATCCCGGGTTCGTATAGGAAAAAATGCATATCAGAGGTCAAAATCTTCACGCAATTTATTCACTACGTCACTCTATTAAACCATCGACAGTGCTGATTGACAAACAAGGGGGCCAAGATGGCCCTGGATCGCTCTCGTAAATTTATTTTCTAACGCAAACTAATCAACTCAAATTTGATAACAACAAGATATTTTCCCAAAGTCAAAGGCAAAAGCTTGTGACTGGATTAGACAAAATTTGATATTGCCACTAATACCACATTTACTTCATGTAACATGGGATATTACCATATTCAGTGGAATTCTTCTTTCATAACAAGTCAAAACATTTACAGTAATATTTAGAAAGGTTGATCCAAAATTGTGACCGGAACAAGGTAATTGGCAATAAGGCCCCTTTTCGTGTGATCTTGGTCATAATGTCACCATATTAAATACACTTCTTCCACGTGGCCATACGAACATTTTCAGTATGTATGAGAAAGTGTTACTTGAATACATGTATACAAACGTTTTCCGCAAGTTTGACAAAGATTGGGCCGAAATTGGGATTTCTGAAGCGATTACATGAACATTGTCAATAAGACCCCCTTTTCCTTGTTATTGAAGACCATACCAATATTTTCAACAATTTTGAGAAAATATTGGTCAAAAGTAGTACTCTAGAGTGGTAACAAGGAAATTGTCAACAAGGCCCCTTTTCACGTGATATAAATAAGAAATTCACAATACTCAATGAGCTTCTTCCTCATAACCATACAAACATTTACCAAGTTTGAGAAAGATTTTATCGAAATTGTTACCTCTAGAATAGTAACAAGGACATTAGCAATAAGGCCCCTTTTCCATTGATATTAGTCATAATTTCACCATATTCAACGAGCTTCTTTTTCGTGGACATAAAAACATTTTCCGCAAGTTTGAGAAAGATTGAGCTGTTTACCATGATATTGGTCACTATATCACCATGTTAAACAAGTTTCTTCCTCGTGGCTATACAAACGTTTTCATCAAATTTGAGACTGATTAATCCAAACTTGTGACCTTCAAAGAGGTATCAAAGTATTTGTCAATAAGACTCCTGTTCCCTTAGGTACCAGTCGAGCGGTTAGACTGAATTGTTGACGATAGACGACGAACGAGGCTCCACGCGCGACGGACGACACACGATGGACATTCAAGTATCCCAAAACCTCGCCTTAAGCGCGTTTTGCTCAGGTTAGCTAAAGCTGAAAAAACAGCTGCATATCGAGTTTTTATCCCCACTTACTGAAACCCAGCGGCTTATGTCGTGTCGTTGTGTGTGTCTTGTGTGCGTCCGTTGGTAAATAATTCTAAAAAATACTGCAAGATTTTCAATGGAATGATCCTTGGGCTCCCTTTATCAGATGTTTTCAAATGAATTTGATGAGAGGCTAACTGTCTTATATGAACTACCTCTCAGAAACCAATTGACGGATTTCAACCAAATTCTACTGAAATTATCCTTTAATAATCTTTAATCAGATTTCTATGAAAATTCACAACTTTATAAATTTCATGGCCTTGATCAATTTCATAACACAAATAAAGCCTACAATTTGAGATAGAATGTACATGTATAATTTTTATTCTGTGTATGACGGCCGATATTGATTTCACAAACTTACTTAGGCCTTATTCTTGGCCAATGTCTCATTGTAACATTCTTTTTACTGTTTCATCTCCTGCTATCTCCTTTGCGTTTTTCTCGAGTCTGTATCTCCATTTTCCTAGAGCAAATCGTTGATGTACCAACAAAACGCACGATGAATCCATACAATAGTGCAAACTTCTGAGCAGTGTTTATTCTAGTCAGGGGGATTGGAGGATTCCCCCGCATTTTTTAAGATCCCCCATATTTTCAATATTGGTTGGGCATTATTTTTATAAACAAAGAGCATGAAATACCAAACATTTCTCATTTGTGTAGATTTTGCGCCGAAATCCCCCACATATTTGACATCCTAGAATAAACACTGCTGAGGGATTTTTAACAGTAAACACTTTAATGCCGACAATGAAATGATCCCGAGAATGATCAGAAAACCTTGGTTTCTGGGCACGGATCAAACTGTTATTTTGCAGGTATCACTAAAGATATTAGAAGTTGCACATTCAGCAAATAAGCAATATACGATGACGAAGAACAGAGTTAGATGGATCGATGCCTGCTCACACTTTTCGAGCACCAAGACCCTTCAGTTTGAGCCAATCAGCCGAAGAGCGACGGTTCCAGCTTTCGAAGGTGTAGACTCGCGTCACAAGTAAGTCGTCGGTGGACAATCTAAACCTCGTAACCACAGCTCGAATGAGTTATGGGTTTTGGGTCGCCCACGGACAAAGTTTGATTATTTTTCATCAAAGCCTCGGAGTAGTGAAAGGTGATGTTTATTTTGAATATAGACTGTGATATGCTGAGATAGGCTAGTGTTTTGATTTGATGGTTCTCAGAAATGTGTGCTTCTGCTTGGCATGTCCTAAATTAGAAATTCGCCCGAAAATAAAGATTCTGATCGGACTGGGCTTTCGTATGACCTGAACAGTGTCTCCACTGTTATCTAGATAGCTACTGCCGGAAAGCTTCATGTACCAATTCCTACACAATGACCCTTTTTGACGCCTCCTCCCCCTAAGAATAGAGCTTTTGAAAACATTGTGGAAAATGAAGAAATGGCTTGTTACAAGCAATTTCTTTATTATACACGATGTTTTCTACTTCAAGACAAAGATTTTGAAAATTCCACCAACAAAAATTTGTCGTCTGTAACTTCTTCCAAATTGGACAAGTCTAAAAATTTGTCGTCTGGTGTCGTCTATATGTTCTTTATATATACCGCGTGATGTACAAACCACGGAGTGCCTATGCTTTTCACACGTGAGCTTGTTGGGAATACAACGCTCAGTTTCGTATCTGTTTTATAGTAAATACCCTTCTTTCCCCATGACGCCGCGGCCATAGCGCAGTTGGTGGCGCGTCGGACTCCCTATCATGGGGTCGAGGGTTTGAGCACTGGGCTAGGCAAATACCCTTTGCGACATCTGTCTGCAACCAATGGGTGGATTATCGTAATTGCAAAAATTACGTCTCGTTACATATAACAAAAAAGTAAAATGGTTTGATGCACAAGGAAAAAAATATTATACATTAAAGGTCCAAACAAAGACGACTACGGCCAGTCTACAAGCCACCTTACGATATTAATCTTGATATTTCTGTTTGTAGGGGTGTTAGTGTGAGGCATATGCTTTATTTGGACACATATACCTAAAATTATCAATTAGCTTTACCAGACTATCATATATTGGGAATATGATGTTACAGTTGTGTAACAAAACTTTGCGTAGGAAAATTCGGATATTTCATTCGACAGAATGTCAAATTTTCGTACGCATCGAGAATCAAGTGTAAGGTTTTGTATCACTACTACATCACAGAAATGGACTGGAGCACCTACCAATCGATTCCTGGTATTTCTCACACCAGTACCACCATTACATCATTTCCTGGCCTCCAGCATCTATCCCACTTAGTTTTACGATTATCCGTCCGTTGCTGAGAGACAAATGTCTGACCCAACCGTCTGAAATCATAATCAAATGATTGACTGATTGATTGTTTTTTTCTAAAATGTTCCAGATTGAATACTTTCTTTCTTCTGTAAATTCTCTAAACGTCTTTGAGGAAGTTTCACGTGAGTGGATAATGGGGGGTTTAGTTTGAATGTATAATTGAACAGATCGGTAGCATAAATAAACTCTCCTGTGAGCAAAGGTGGGAAGACATCCCCCGACACACACACGTGTCATTTTGGAACCTGTAAGTTAGTTCAGGAAATACTTTTACTTTCTTGTCATTAGCAAATCTATCATTACCCGAAAATGGTGAGTATGGTTATTTCAAATACATCAAATGGAGAAAAATTCCTGGATACATATTACTTATTTTATATTCATGACTTCTTCTATTGTCAAGCTAATTTTGTATTACATTACTTCGACATTATTTAACACAGAATTTTATTTCTAGTCTGAAAATCAAAGCAATGTTGTATCAAAAGTGCATCTGTAAGTTTTGATAGCTATTTGTCATTTTAATGCATTAAATGAAAAATCTTAATGCTTAAATATATGTACATGCTTTCGTCTAAAGAGTATCATTTTGTCGTCTGGAAATGGGCTAAGCATTTATCATTGTTTCATTACTCGAATTTTAGGCTCTTTCAGTGACTCAACTATTGTAGGGTAAAATGGTTAGTCCCAAGTCTGACACAAGTCACCTTTAATCCATTATCAGATAACACAATTTTACACTGTCAAAATTAAAAAAATGTTGCAGACGACAAATTCTAGTTGAAATTTATAAATCTGTTTCATTTTTTTTAATCGTGGATAATGAAGAAATAACTTGTAACAAGGAATTTCCTCATTTCCGTCGATATTTTCAATTGTTCATTTCCTTGGGGGGGGGGGGGGCGTCAAAACTCGATTGTGTGAGAATGAGTTAAATGCTCCAAGTTAAAATATAATAGCATGTGAAGCACTTTGTGAGACCTTTAAGTTAATACCAGTTCAATTTTAAAACGTTTTCTCTTGTTCTTTTTTAGCTGAGTACAGTTGACATTTAAGCAATGATTACAGTGATTTTGCCAGCATGAACTTTGAAAATTTGAAACGTTTAAAAGGACCAGTGACTTAAAGACAGTTGAACATTTATAACCAAGTCTTAGGCTGAATAAGGCTCCGTGTTCGTGCAAACTTTATTAGATAGCCTTAAGACAAAAGGTCCGTTGGAATAGGAGTGGGGGAGGGGACTGGGGGGATTAGCCTCCCCCAAACTAATTTTGGCTTGACATTTGAAAATGACATACTTTTTTTGTGCTGATTCACACAAGTGCACAAATAACCCCTCCCCCATTCCAGTTAGATCCCCCCCCCGCAAATTTTAAATTTTCAACGTTAACCGTCCCTTTCCTGAACTGTTTCTTGCTCGCCTGGTATATGCCCAGCTTTAGTCTGTCCTGCAACTTGCGCCAACAACTATTTAAAACAGCTTATCTCCCCAAAACACACGAAACTACTTTCAACTGACTTTGATCGTGTTGACCCTCAAGTAGCTCTTTATCAAAATAAAAGCAAATAATCAAATTCGTGAAAAATTGTGATTGCGATTGCAACAAAAGTGAAAATGTAGATAATGATCAGAAGAAGATCAGGTGTACAGTCTAGGAGTGAGCCAGGTCAATATGAAAATAAAAGAAATAGATATAAGACTTTTTTAAGGTGACATTTATATCCAAATCATTTGGCATAATTCAAATAGTTATGTCAAGAATGTTCCCTTGGTAGTTCAAAACATCGTAAAGGAATAAAAATACTTTGGTATGGTCGTCATAGTAACAAAAGTAAAAAGTAAGGAAATCTTCTTGGTTAACCCATAAGACCTTAAATTGTGATATTTTGCACTAGCCTATTCATCACCTTCTAAAAGGGTTGCTAAGAAAATAATAATAAAAAGAATAGCTTTGATTCTTCACATAGGTCTGTGTAGGTTTAACGCTGATCGTATTACTTGTTGGCCAAATAGCAAAGTTTCACACCCTCGAGAAGGTAAAAGGTCCAAAAATTATGGAAAACATCCAATCCATCAAATATATTTACAAGAATATAATGATGGGAAATGCGCAATTTTTGCACGCAAATCGACTTGAATAACCATGTTGTCATTCGACGAGCTTCCCACAGTGAAAATAAAATAACTGCCTTGTCGACCATCTTTCCTGTATGATAAAGTCATGGTTCCGTTCTAGGTGTCCATTTAACTGGAATATAGTAGCTGAAATTATATCACAGAAATAAGAGAAAGTAACAGTTTTACTGTTGGTAGAGGATATTGGATATAAAAACTACGCGAAATAGCTTGAGAAAGTTTTAACTTAAAGCGGCGCTTTAACAGATTGTCATGAAAATATAATTTAGGAAAATTATCTGCTTTTCCAGAAATTTTGAATGCAATTTTCAAGATAAATATACTTTCTTTGTATAAAATCTACTTAGTTCATTATAATTTCATTTTAATGTGATTTACTCACTATACCCTATTTTAATAGATCGGAATTTGTCTGACGGGGTCGTTAGTCTTCGCGTGATGTCGATAATTACAGTATTGCTAGCGATGGCCAATGACGTAAATGATACTTCATTAAAGATACAAATAAGGCAATTTTCGTTGCAATCGACAGATGACATTTTTTACCCGATAAATTCCGGTTCCAATCAGGTTGTACTTTGTAGATTTATTTAGCGTCTCGTAACGCGAAATATTTTTGGTTATTTTCTTTCGTTTTTTAAAGCTATGAACAGTCATTTAAATCATAAAACCAATTTAATCACCTTCTTACAAGTGTCTGACAGCATTGGGAGCAGAAACTTTTCTTTCATAATCTTTGTAAGAGCCGAGACAAAGCGGATCGATGATCATATAAAGCGAACTTCTCTTTTTACGATTGACAACGTTCAATTGACCAATCGCTGGCCCCGCCCACTGACTACATAGGCCCCGCCATTTAACTCCAACAGGAAGTTCCACTTCGATTTGAACGGTGTTATTTTGCAAAATTTATGGCTAGTTGCATGTATAAAAAGTAAAATGATTGGTTGGTGACCTAAACGTCGTAACTATAGCTTGAATGGTCGGTTTATTCCTTGATCGACAGCCGCGATTGGTCAAATGGACACGTAGGATAAAAATTCTATGAAAAATAAAAAAAAAACAAAAAAAAAAAAAAAACCCACACACAGAAAAGTCTTTTGGCTACAGAAAACTTTCCAAGAAACGGAGAATTTGCTGAAATTCGTATATTTAAGCTTCCATTTAACTTCATTAGCTAGTATCAATTCTGTTGAATTTGTAAAGAGAGGAGAGAGAGAGACAGACAGAAAGACTCGATAAATGGCTTTCCTGGACGCTCTAAATCAGAACATAGAAAAGCCGATTTCGGTCTCTAAAAATATCCAGCTTCATCGACGATGGTCTCTTGCTTGTGAGAGGTAATTTTGATATTCTTAACCTTTTCATTGAAAGATCTTGTTATTATATTTCAAAATGTATTTCTTTTAATTTTTAACAAAATTTTCCGTGAGTGTTCTTCACCGTTATCCTTTTTTCAAATTCACCTTTTTTATGATGATCACAAATGTGGGCATTGCAGGGCAAGGTTTGTATTCATTTTTGAAATCTTGTGAACATCCTCATCTCTTACGTATATGAGCTTATTTAAACCAACCTAAGCTGTAAATTTCCTTTGGTGTGCCTTTTAAAAGCTGTTTGTGAAATTTCATAGGTTCATAGGCAAATCATTTCGGGGCTTATTTAAATTATTTAACTTTATCTCCCACCAAAGGGTTGGTAATCGTAAACCTTTGTGGGATGAGCAGCTGGAGGTTCGGAAAAAGATGTAGTGGTACTACTGGTGTGAGAATACTAGGAATCCATGGTTAGGTGCTCAATCCGTTATAACTGAAATACTGTTAAAAGTGGCGTTAAACCCCAATTCAATCAATCAATCAATCAATTAATTCAGTTCTTTAAATCCCCCCCTTTGGAAATTATAATGACTGATGTGATAGTCCATGTGAGCGATTTAGTGCCATTATGGTCCTTTTATATGAAGAGGATGTTTGTATTATTAATGAGTCAAGATTAAGGCAAACCCTCTTCCCCCTTCTGTCTGTCGTTTATCTGTCTTTCTTGTGTCTGAATTTCCGTCTTTTTTGTTGTTGTTGTCTTTTCTTTTCTTCCAATTCCATTGCTTTCTATCATAACGGGGAAATCGAGGCTAATCGTCACTTTGTCACATTTTCCATGTATTTTGCATTCATATATAGAGAACTTAGTGCAAAACTGTCGTAGTTGCCTGTATTCGTATAAGCTCTTAGTAAAGTGACTCGTTGGGATTGGTCAATTGCTGGCCTCGCCCACTTACTCCACACGCCCTGCCCATTAACTATGACGGGGAGTTCCGCTTCGATTTTAACGGCGTTATTTTGCAAAATTTATGGCCAGTAGCAAGTAACAAAAAGTAAAATAGTTGGTTGGTGACGTAAACGTTGTAACTATAGCTTGAATAAGCTGTAGTTACGACGTTTAGGTCGCCAAATCGATAACAAAGGTTAACATAAAAAGGGCGGCCAATGTCGGAGTTGAAGAGCTCAGGTCCGGGCTGAATAAATTATTTGATTGGTCGGTTTAATCCTTGACTGACAGCTGTGATTGGTCAATTATTTTTGGGTTAAACTGATTGACCGCCGCTGTGAATAAAAAAATCTATTGAACAACTGAACTATGATTGCCTTAGTCCGGAAGTGAACTTTAAACTCCAACATTTATGACAGGTTTTGGTGGTTCGTGGCGACATAATTACAGGTTATTAAAGCTTTAGTTACGTCGTATAAGTCGTGGTTTCCAACAATTTGCCTTTCAGCTTATGGCGGAATCATGGTTAAATTTTCCTCCGCGGCGAAAAGAAATACAAAATGTTGTGCCGCAATCGTAATATAATATTCCATTTATTATATGACTATTTGTAATGAGATAATTTTGATCAATAATTGATTAAAGTCTTTATTTGAACAAAGTATTTCCCTTCTCTTTTACCATATTGCATTATGACGTCAAATACAAAATGAAAATGACGTCATCTTAGATTACCGTATAGAACCGTATTTGACACTGGCAGATATGGGGTTTTTTTTTTTCTGACGAGTCAAAATTTGTCTGTGTTGAATGTAGATAGGTATATATAATAAATAATCATTACAGTCATTGGGATCTGTGATAACTAGCCAAGAGCATTGGCGTCACTGTCAAAGTTCCCTGCAAGGAATGTTCTAAATGTTAGATGACCCCGGTAAAAATTTGTATCGGAATAAATACAGCACCCCAATCCACGTCATTTGTAAAGATGCTCGTTCATCAAGACCCGCACCTCTGTATAATATAACCATCTACGAGTTGGCTATCTCAGTTACGTAAACCGTATGCCAGGGCTGCAATGTTGTAATAATTTCTATCAACCAAGTTTGGAAACTTGGGGTGCACGATCAAAAACCCCATTTTTCTGAGAAGATCGGCCTAAGATACTAAATCAACAAGCTTTTCAAAGAGCTATACTACCAATTACATGGCCTCAAACCGAGGATGACACGATAAAGTGAAAACTCTTATTTCCATCGTGGTCCTAGTAACAATTACAACAGGGGGGTATGACATAATGAGAGACTTGTTGTGAAAAAAAAGATGAATAATGTTAGAAAAATACATTTTAAAGTTATATATCACAATATGTCTTTCATAACATTTATAAAATTTATATTTCATCGGAGTAGCAACCGCAGCTTCTGTAAGCTGCTGCTGCAAGGCTCCCGCAGGACAACGACGGCTTATTACACTCAGAGGTTTTATCGCAAATTGGGAACCCTGTCATGTTCATGTAAATATTTTTTAGAAATACTCCGAATGCTGATTAGAAAGCGTTTCACTTTTTGCTTGAGAGTGTCGTACTTTGAAAAATTGATATCAACTGGAAGATCATTCCATAGTTTGAAATTATTCTAGCAAAAACATTTCGACCCTGGAGATTTAGTTTTGGGCATACGGTACCTCTTTTTGAGCACTGCCTTGGGTTATGATTGTGGACAGAGGCCTGTGACACAAATAAGTATTTCAAGTACTCTGGTGCTAGATTACTCATGATTTGAAGACGTGACACAAAATGATTTGTCAACTCTGCTCTGGACAGGTAACCAGTCAAACTTCTTAAAATGTTCAAGGAAGATTTTCAATCTTGCACCTAGTTAAGAATAATCTGATTAATCCATTCTGGTAAGTTTGCAACTTATTTTTCAAATTTAAGTTAGACCATGAAACCATATCGAGCACTAGTGAGGCGCAAACCTTAGTAATGACAGATACTGTTAGGAGGAGTGTGTGATTTTTTTTATTTTTTATTTTTATTTTTATTTTTTTTGTTTGTTTAAGTCTCAATTTCTAAAAAGGAATTATAGTCGAGCATTGGCTTTCTATAAAACAGTCTTTGCCAAGGATGTAAATAGTAAAGTTTGATCGATGGTGACACTTAAAAGATTACTGAACTGAAGAAGATTGGCTAATAGGCGTTCCGTTGCAAGATACGTTTAGAGTTGGTTGTGACTTGAGATTCTGTCTGGAACTAATCAGTATTTACTATGTTTTTTCAAAATGTTTGAAAAAACAAGATGTGTTTGTGAAACACTATGCCCCCGAAACGGGAATTCTTTAAAAACGGGTAAAGGGTTAAAATTTTGACATTGACCTTGATGAAATGACCTTCCCCAGTTGCCGCCTTGTTGAGACCTATCTACATACCAAATATTAGCATTGTAACTTAATCAGGGTTGAAGTTATAGGAAAATGTTTAGTTGGCAGGTTAAGTTTTGCAGACAGACGGACAGACAGACGGACAGACGGACGGATAGACGGACACCGGTAAAACAATATGCTCCCGATCTTATCGATGCGGGGGCATAAAAAGACAAAGAACCAATGGCTTATTTCTTAAAGATCATCAGGCGCGGGCCTTTCTAAATCTTTCGGCAAAAAAAACCTGCAGAATGAGTTGTCAGCGTATAATAGTAGTGTGTTCGACACTTGGTATGTCATTGACTGAATAAGAAAATTAGTATTGGGCCAAGTACAAGGCCTGGTTTTCTTGTTCGGCTCATGCCACAATTTAACTAATCAGGCATTACTTTCATTTAATCATTTCACTTTAATCAAACGGACCCCAACAATGGAAGTGTCAACATCCGGTTTAGAAGAAAATAAAAACAAAAATGATTCTCACCAAAGCAATGAGGATCTTGACGCAGAGTTTATTTCATCAATGCGTACATTTTATCTTAACAGGCTTGATAAGCCAGATTCAAATGCTGAAGGGTATGACGTTTTCTGATTTCGTACCCTAGTACATTCGACCCTGTTATAAGATTTTGTCTTCATTATCCGTTTAACCCATTCCCAGTCAATCCCTCCTTTTTACGCCCCTCAACGAAAAAGCTTTGGAAAACATTGTGGAAAATGAAGAAATTGCTTGGATCAAGCAATTTCTTCATTATCCACAATGTTTTCTATCCAAAAAGTCAAAGAAAATTTAAATTCCACCAACTTGAAAATATCGTCTGCAGCTCCTTTCAATTCGGACTGGTCTAAAATTTTGTTGAGTTGGAATGGGTTAAGGTCACAATCAACTTTTGTATACTTAAGTATTTTAATATGAAATTAGGTAAAGCCTAGAATCCAGTCAAAAAGGCAATGTCCACCAAAGAATATAACACTAGCAGTGAAAAATAGCCTGTAGCCTAGCTTCAATATTGTAGCCCTCTTTTTAGCTCACCTGAGCACAAAGTGCTCATAGTGAGCTTTTGTGATAGTTGAATGTCCGGCGTGAGGCGTCAACAATTGGAGTGTTTACACTCTAGAGGCCACAGTTCTGACCCAATCTTCATAAAACTTGGTCAGAATAATTGTTAGGTCATGATTTGATTTTTTATGGTGTAGTAAATCGAGACTTAAATGCATGAAATATCCGGCTCCTTGCAGATATATATTCATGTACATGGATAGATAAATGGTTAATGTCCATTCTGGTATCAAAATTGTGTTTGTACTATATATATACAACTTCGGTAATTGACCTTAAAGTGCCGGGAGTGAATGTCTCAGGGCACTGCAACAAAGCCCAAAGAAGGAGGGGGTTGTAGCCCTTGCCAACAGATTATCAGAAAGAGGGTTACGATATTGCAGCTACCTGTAGTCTCCCACATTCAATCACCTTAAGCTATAATTATGCACACATGCACTATTTTCATGATAATTTGATGCTGTGAACCTATCTGAAAGTAACAAATATCCAATTAGAGTATTTGATTTGAATAAAAAACAAATCCGTAACAAATTTTGTAATAAAGATTACTCTATTTTGTTATGATACACTGGTCATAAAGATCCAAATTTAGTCTCCCATCATCAACCACCATACATCCAAGGCTCATTGTCACACCTGTGGCATTGGTGAAACAGACTTAAAAATGAATATTAAATCATTTCCCATTTATCTACCCAAATTTCAAAATGAGTCTGTGTGACAACAGCATTTAGAAAAAAAAAAAAATCCGGAAAATTGAAATACCTGGTAATTTTCTAAGTCAAGCATCCATATCTTCCTCAAAAATCAATGGACTAGAACCCAACTTGAACTAATTCTGCAACCTGTTGATGCCACCTCACATACCAAAAATCAGCTCAATATCTCTGAGGGTTAAGAAAAAAAGTCCAGAAAACTGAAACTTTCCTGGTAATTTTCTAAGTCATGCATCAGTATCTTCCTCAAAAATCAATGGACCGGAACCAAACTCGAACTTGTTCTGTAACTCATTAGTGCTGACTCACATACCAAAAATCCGCTCAAAATCTCTGAGGGTTAAGAAAAAAAGTCCGGAAAACTGAAATTTCTTGGTAATTTCTAAATCCAGCATCTGTATCTTCAACAAAAATCAATGGACCTGAACCAAACTCGAACTTGTTCTGTAACTTATTGATATGGACTCACATACCAAAAATCAGCTCAATATCTCTGAGGGTTAAGGAAAAAAGTCCAGAAAACTGAAATTTTCTGGTAATTTTCTAAGTCATGCATCCGTAACTTCCTCAAAAATCAATGTACCGGAACCAAACTCAAACTTGTTCGGTAACTCATTTGTGCGGACTCACATACCAAAAATCAGCTCAATATCTCTGAGGGTTGAATAAAAAAGCCTGGAAAACTGAAATTTTTTGGTAATTGCTAAATCCAGCATCTGTATCTTCCACAAAAATCAATGGACCTGAACCAAACTCGAACTTGTTCTGCAACACATTGATGCGGACTCACATACCAAAAATCAGCTCAATATCTCCCAGGATTAAGAAAAAAAGTCCAAAAAACTGATATGTCCGGACTGACAGACGGACGGACAGACAGACGGAGTGCAAACCTATAGTCCCCTTGCTGGTAGGGGACTAATTAGCCGTTTGCATACAAAGTTCCTGCTGTTGAATAAGTTATTAGAAAACGGAAGGATAGTCATTTCAAACAACTAAAAAGGACTCAACACTTAATCTATTTATTCCCACACAATCCCCCATTTTTTATGCCTTGAAGAAACTTAAAAGACAACATTTTTAAAAAATAAGAAGTTGCCTGTTACAAACAATTTCTTCTTTTCTCATGTTTTCTACCCAATTTCATCTCCTCCTACATTTAAGAATAGATTTAAAAGAAATTTTCACAGATTGTTCCTAGTCATTTGGCCTATAATGCAATTATTGTCAGAGTTTTGCCATTTTAGATTGCATCACAGATAAAAGGGGCTTAATTGATGATTTCTTGTTAACACACCTTCTACATTTATGGATGGATTTGAATGAAATATTCACTGAATGTTCCTTGTCTCCTGACCTTGTCCATATTTTCAGGGTTTCGCCATTTAAGGTTGTGTCACAGAAAAGGGAGCTTAATGCATAATTTGTTGTATTGGTTAGTTGGCAGTCTATATTGTGACTATGGCACTTTTGTTTAGGTAGGGTCAAGATATTTAAAAAAATATTCTCTGAAAACTGGGAAAATTGTTCAAATGTCCTCAAATTTGCCTGAAAATTTTTGGGCATACCCAAATGTTTGAATGTCATTACATGTAATTTGATACAGAGTAAAATTCGGTATTATAGAACTTATTTGAGACTTTGCTTGACATTTTCAATAGTGAATAGACTGAACATTTACATAGTGCCTTGAAATAGTCCTAAGAAACTTCCAGTAGGTACTGTAACACTCAAGAAAGCCCACAGTGAAGATTCTAATCAGTCTGATTCTAGTCTTTACTTTGTTCACCTGTGGAAAATTTCAAAAGGCCATGTTTAATTGACCAATTAATGTCCCCTCCCACTTACCCTGTTCGCCTCACCCAGTTACTCTGACAGGAAGTTCCACTTTGATTTGATTTGCAAAATTTATGGCTAATAGCAAAAAAGTAGAATGGTGGTTTGGCAGCCTCAATGTCATGAAAAAAGCTGTAGTTATGACATTTAAGTGACCAAACCAACAAAAATGCTTCACAAAAATGTTGGCCAGTGTTGGTGTTCATTTTCTACTTCCAATCAAGATGAAAGATTTGATTAGCTGTTTTTTTTCCTTTAATTGACGGCTGCAATTGGTCAAATCATTACATGACAACAAAATCCTGACCTGTTAAACCATTCCCACACAGCGACGCTTTTGGACACCCCTTAAGAAAAAAATTGGGAAAACATTGTGTAATAATGAAGAAATTGCTTGTCATAAGCAGTTTCTTCATTTAACACAATATTTTATATATTAATATAGCCAGAAAGTTGGAAAAATCTAAAATTTCATTAACGTTAAATGGTTGTCTGGAACTCCTTTCAATTTTTAAATTTGAACCAGTCTGAAATTTTACCATCTGGTCATGGGTTAAGACTTGAAGTAGTAATGCAAGATAATTTATTGTGGTTCGAAATTAAAAAGTAAGAGCAAAAAAGTTTAACAACATTGTAAAAAAGCACATAGGAAGCAATTTCTTCATTCCTACTTATTGTATTCCTTAAGTGGATTTTTTTGGTAATGGGTTAAAATCCTATCTAAACAGGCTGTTAGCAAGGGCAATTGTAAATGTCCCCCTAAGCAGTTATCAAAAGGGTATATTTTTATGACATGACATTTTATTTTAGATAAATATTTATGTAGTCAATAAATTGCCTTAAGATTTTCATACATGCATTACTTTTTTCATTCAAGGCAGATAATTGCAGCATAACAGGCTTGAGTAATTACCTGAAGTAATCTTTCTTGATTCTAGTTGCTGGAGTTATCCTAAATTTGGACCAAAGGCATTATCATTCCTATCACAAAAAATGGTCAACCCACTTAAAATCTTCACAATGCACAATACTTTGTTACCTTAAATGTTCTCACCTTCCAAAGTTTTCATTTTTATGTCATGGTAATTATTCTAACCAAGTTCATTAAAATTGAGCCAAATTTGTGGCCCCCAAAGTGTAAACAAAGTAATTCTCATTAACCCATCACCAGATTAAAAGACATTTCCTAATTCAAAGATGTTGCAGACAACAATTTTACTTCAATTTTTCCTGTCTCTATGAGCAGTCTGATCTTAGTCTATACCCCCTGTTTGTCCTTTTCAAGCGAGAGATGTTCATAGAATCATTTTTCAAAGGGAATTTTAACCCACAGCTAGTGATTCAAATACTGTCAGCCCTTTGATTTTAATTCAATTCTGAAAGGGGATATTATTCTGCATGACAAGGGTTAAAATGGGTTCATCTCTTATCCATGTATCTGTTGATACTACACATTTTTTAACAAAATTACATATCAGGTAATATTTTTTGTTTCAATAAACCAATTCTCACACAATGACTCTTATAAACGCCCCTTAACATGAAATCTTTGGAAAATATTGTGAACAATGAAGAAATTGCTTGTTACAAGCAATTTCTTCATTTTCCACAATGTTTTCTACCCCAGAACACAAAGATTGTCAGAAAATCATCAACTTAACATAGTTGGCTGTAACGTCTTTGAATTTGGACTGGTCTAAAATTTTATAGTGTGGTCATGGGTTGACTTATCCTCAGGGGATGACTTACCAGCCTTTCCTTTGCTAATATCATCTGTGGCATATCAATATTGACATTATGTAAAATAGCTTTTAACCCTTGTCATGCTGAATAAAATCTATATTGAGATTTTCATCAAAATCAAAGGTCTGAAAGCTTTTAATTGTGGGTCAATATTTCTTTTGACAATTGATTTCATAAATGATTCTAGCTGGAAAGTGACAAACAGGTGATGTATACAAAGATCGGACTGCACATATGTGCAGTCTGATCAATCCTTCAGCATCATAAGGGTTAATATCAATTATCTGTAATAGTTGGTCAGAATTCGATGAAATTTCAAGTTCTTTTTAATTACTTCAAGCAGATTACAAAACTGCATTTATTCTTCAAATATTCAACTTTTAATCTTGTCTCATGTCTTAAAGAGGGGCAAAAATGTCAAATTTTCAAGATTCAATGAATGTCTGCCATTATAAGCGTTGTCATTCAATGGTGTGAAAAAACAGAATGCCCTGATCTTGTCTTTGGACAAGTAAGACATAATTTTCTACCTGATCAGAATCAAAATTAACTTGACCACAAAAAGTGGAGAAATGAATTTTAATTGATTGATTAAATTTGGTTTAACTCCTGTTTCAACAGTATTTCAGTTATATTGCATAGGGCTGGAGAACCTATCCATAGATTCCTCACATTTCTCACACCAGTACTACCACTACATTTTTTCCAAGCCTCCAGCTGCCCATCCTACTTAGGTTTAGGATTATCCACTCATTCTAGGGTGACAAATGTCGGAAAGGACATTCGCTGCGGTCAAGGATGTAACCCCAGACCCTGGAATAGGCGTCCTAGTTGCTACCATGGAGACCTATGGCTGCCGCCAATGAATTTGAGGAAAAGTTAAAGAAGTAAATGTTGGAATGTAGCATTTTCTTCATTAACCACTATATTTTCTACCTGTCAAATGAAGCAAGTATATAATCAGTTATTTTTTTATGTCTATTTATACCATTCCAAGATTGGTATTTACTTGTCCCTGGACAAGTGGCCTTGAAGAATGTACTTGTCGACAAGTAGAAAAAGCCCATGTCGGAGAAGTAGGGCACGGGAATTCCATACCCATTTTATGAATTAACTTGTTATACACTTATTTTGTGTACAAAAGTGATAATGTGTGTCGAAATGTCTTGCAAGACATTTTCCTTCCAATGGGTCTATTGTACAAATCTAGTCCAAAATTTAGCCGCCACATTTCTTTGATACACAACAAAGCTTATTATAACCCCTACATATGAAGTAGTGGGGGTTTATGGTTTCACCATGTCTGTCTTTCCTCAGATTGAAAACTGTTTTATCTGTGCTTTAACTCATTACCACAAGGCAAAATTTTAGACTGGTCCAAATTGGAAGGAGTTGCAGACGACATTTTGAAATTTAAGAAATTTTAGGTTTCTTTAACTTTCTGAATGGAAAACATTGTTTAAAATGGAGAAATTGCTTGTCACAAGCAATTTCTTCATTTAACACAATGTTTTCTCAATTGCTTTTCTTGAGGGGAGTCCAAAAGCGTTATTGTGTGGGAATGGGTTAACTCAAAGCCATTTGACCTAGGACCTTCAAACTTTGACTCAATGAGGTGCCCTATTGTTTATGGAAGATTGCAGGTAACAGGTAAAGGTCAACTGTGCTCCTTAACCCATTCCCACTTGACAAAATTTTAGACCGGTCCAAATTGAAAGAAGATGCAGACGACAATTTCAAGTTGATGGAATTTTAAATTTTTTCACCTTTTTGGATAGAAAACATTGTGGATAATGAAGAAATTGCTTGATACAAGCAATTTCTTCATTTTCCACAATGTTTTCCAAAGCTTTTTTCTTGAAGGGCGTAAAAAGGAGGGATTGAGTTGGAATGGGTTAATAGACATAAACCCTGGTGGGGGGTATAAGTCTGCTCTGCGACAATTGATCAATCACGGCTGTCAATCAAGGAATACATCAACCAATCAAATCATTCATTCAGGCTCAAATTAAGGTTTGAACTCTGACACTCAGGCTGCCATTTTTGTTGAGCTTTTTTGTTTGTATGGCAACTTGAATGTTGTAACTAAAGCTTTTTCAAGCTGTAGTTATGACATTTAGGTCACCAACCAACTATTCTACCTGTAAGTTACATTGTACTAGCTATTAATCTTGCGAAACAACGCCATTAAAAATCGAAGCGGGACTTCCTGTTGGAGTCACAGGGCCAGCCATTGGTCAGTTCTAGCTTATGCATGCCTGTGTCAAGAGGTCAGTTGAAACTATTGTTAAAACCTTGATACTAGTAGACACTTACAATAGTTTTGAGCTGAACCCATTGTATACTGTTTTATCTTTTAGGGAGCTATACAAGAATTTGCTTGCAACAGAGTTGATCCGTACAGGAAGTGATGACAGTATTTCCTCCCTTGCCAAACACGGGTAAGTACACAAATTACGAATACATACACAAAAAGGAAATGGCTTCATATTTCACTAGTATAGTGTTAGATGATGTTTGGTCGTGCTATGTAAAAACATTGTAAATAGCAATTTCTGCAATATCACAAATGTTTTCTAAAAAGTGGGATTATTTGGGAATGGCTTAATTGACAAAGATTTTGTATCAAGCCATCTACTATCCTGGAGGTCAATCAATGAACAGAGCCAAACAAGTGTAGTTTTGGATATATTTCTTAACCCTTGTCATGCTGAACCCGGAATATTCCGCTTTTGGCAGGAGGTGCAGACCAAGATCAGCCTGCACATAAGTGCAGTCTGATCTTAGTCTACACCTCCTGCTTGTACTTTCCCTGCCAGAGTTGTTTATAAAATTGATTTGTAAAAGAAATATTGATTATTTAACAACATGTTCTATCAGTGCTTTCAGCCCTTTGATTTTAATATAATTCCGCAAGGGATTTTATACAGCATGACAAGGGTTAATCTGTGCAATCATAATCCTCATGCTTAACCTTTGTCCTACACATTTTCCTTTTCTTACACTGTTAAGAAACATGAATTGTCTTCATTTCACAGGCTTTTTAAATTGTTTTATACAATGACCACTTAAGACTGTTCTTGAATGTTGAATTGTTTAAGTGTATACTGGTAGTTAAAAAAAATTCTGCGAAAACTTATTAAGAGTTTGTTTATTAAGTATGGTAAAGTCCTTATGTAGGAGGAAATAAAACTGATTTGCCATCTTATAAATTAGAAAAAAAATAATAAAAGTTTAACCCATTCTCACTTCAGAAAATGTTGTGCAAATGAAAAAAAAAAAAAAAAAGATTCTTACAAGCAACATTTAGTAACAAGTAATTTCTTCACAATATTATCCACGTCTGATGACTCATAAATCAAAATTCCATCAACTGAAAATTGTCCTCTGCGACATCTTTTAATTCAGACCAGTTAGAGATTTTTGTAATTGGTTGATGACTCATCCAAAAGGGTCAAACACCATTCCACATTTTAGCCTATACCCTTTGTACCCTAAAGTAGTTTTGTTGAAATTTCAATTTTCCCCTTTTGGCATGATGTTTTTGAGTATTGGCAATATCTAGAAGTCTAAATTTATAGAAAACATTGTGTAAAATGAAGAAATTGCTTTTAACAAGAAATTTCTTCATTTTCCACAATGTTTTCTATAAAAAAAAAATGAAAAAAAATAAAATAAAATTCCATCAACTTGCAATTATCGTCTACAACTTCTTTCAAATTCACCCAGTCTAAAAAATTTGTGTGTGGGAATGGGTTAGATTAAACAATTTCCTTATTCTACATCTGAAGAGTCATATTGAGATCTGTGAGTGACAAAAAGGAGTGTTAAGTGTCCGTCTTTATTAACCCTTTCCCATATGACAAAAATTTAGACTAGTCCAAGTTGAAAGGAGTTGGAGACGACAATTTCAAGTACAGGTATATAAAGTTTTAGATTTTTTCCGATAATCTGGGTTGGAAGCAATTTCTTCATTTTACACAATGATTTTCTCAATCCATTCCCACACAATGTTGCCTTTTGATGTTCCTCAGGAAAAATATTTTGGAAAATATTATGGGAAATGAAGAAAAATCTTGTGACAAGCAATTTCTTTATTTTCCACCAATGTTTTGTTCTCAGAATGTTGAACAAATCTACAATTTCATAAACTTTAAATTGTCATCTGCAACCCCTTTTCGATTTAGACCAGTCTAGAATTTTGCCATTTTTCAACTTTCTTGGTAGAAAACATTGAGAAAAATGAAGAAATTGCTTGTTGCAAGCAATTCCTTCAATTTACACAATGTTTTCCCATTTCCCACTTGTTTTTCTTGGAGGGGGGGGCGTCAAAAAGCGTCACTGTTGGAGAATGTCCTACAGGTATGAGGGAGGAAATCATTTCATTTCAGATCTTTATGAATTACATGATTGGTCAATAGATTTTTAGCTCACCTGAATGAGGTATTTTGATCTCATTGTGTATGGCGTCCATCGTGCGTCGTCCGGCGTGTGTCAACAATCTTATAATGACATCTCCTCCCAAACCACTGGGCAGATTTCAACCAAATATGGCAGGAATGTTCCTTGGGTGATACCCTTTAAAATTTGCTAAAACAATTGAAATCAGTTAAAAACTCTGGTTGCCATGGCAACAAAACTGAAATTTTAATGAAACTTTAAAAATTATCTCCTCCTGACCAAGAAGGCATAGACCCTTGATATTTGGCATGAAGCATCAGTGCGATGACCCCTTTCAGAATTGCTAAAATCATCATCCTCGGGTACCAAGGGTTGGAGCCCTAGGTGGGTGGGGCTTATATAGAAATAAAGAAGGATTTTTAAAACGAAATCTCTTCCAAAACCTCTGGGTGGATTTCAACCAAGTTTGGCAGGAATGTTCTTTGGGTGATGCCATATGAAAATTACTAAAAGAATTGAAATCTGTTTAAAACTCTGTTCGTCATGGCAACAAAACTAGAATTTTAATAAAAACTTTAGAAATTATCTCCTCCTAAC